>CM060307.1:44111180-44173680 GCA_030674185.1 Monoplex corrugatus
CAATAAATCCTGAAAAAAGTACGTCCAGTGCCCAATCATTAATAGCTCATGGCCATTCCAAGTGACGCCATGGTCACTTCCTGTTGGCCTGGTTCAGCCAGTCCAGTAGGTCAACTGCCCAACAGTAACCAGATGAGAACTCCTTGATAACCTATTTTCCCACTTCTCCCAACCCTCGGACTAATTACACACGTACACAGACGACACAAATCAGTCTGACTTCGTCTCTCCGTTGCCCATCTTCTTTTTCTTGAGTTCTCTTATAAAAAGGAAAATGAGAAACGAACAAGAAAATAACAATGTAAATAATGATAATGACAACAACAACAATACTAACAACGATGATAGTAATGATGATGATGATGATAATGATAATAATGACAACAGTAATAATAATATTAATAGCAACAATAATAATGATAATGAGTTTAATAATTAGAATAGGCCTATTATAAAGGATGGGACTTGGAAATAAATAAGAAAAAGTAAGGACATTAAATTGAAAACATTGATCAATACAACAGAACAAAAAGAAATAAACTGAAGTGAAGTACGATAAAACAGAACAAGACACTACGGAGTGGCGGAACCAAGAGGGAGACAAGACAATCGATGAGCGCCAAGCAGAGTGTGTAAGGTGTGGGATGAACGCCCAGTCCAGACAGGAAACACTAGGTGACCCCCATCAGTCTCCCCTATCACCCCTCACCTCCCACTAACCCAACGCTTTCCGCTAGCTAATGGAAAAACGATTGATGTACAAAAATGAGCAATAACTCCTTGGCATCTGCCGCTAAATTCATAAATTGACCACTCTGCCAACTGATACTTAAAACACGCCGCGGGAGAAATTAAAAAGCTGGCTTCTGCTGTCCTGGCTGGCGGAAGTCAGGGTCGTCTGACATCTGCAGTAAAGCGGCGGGCGGAAGAATACTTGTAATTTCACGCAAGGCGAAGGGTCAAGTTTAAATGAATCCCTGTGTGATTTGGACTAGAGCTTTCCCTCGTCATAACTGACAACTATCTAGCTTTTTATATTGTGCCTGCCATTCTGGCACTGCTCCTGCCCGGCCTGCGAGTCGGACAGGCGTGTCAGAGAGGGATACAGGAATCGGGGACCCATATCCGATTTAATTAAACAGCCATTTTCTTCTCCCATCTCCCCTGCCGGTAATGAAAGTGGCGCCTGTGTTCGATTCTATGTACATGCGATCAGGCGGGTGATTATATCCTAATGTCGCCCACCCTCTCCACGTTTGATACGCGTGTGTGCAGCGTTGCTCTCTGTGGAGGTCAGATGACAAGAGCAGGTCAGTCACAAGATTGAGGTCACTATTCCTTCACACCGTCGGCCATTTTGAAGACCACCTCTGTTGCCGAGTATCCCCGATCCCGGTATTATATGCCATTCACATGTGTTACCATATATCCCTGATCCCATTATCATGTGCCATTCACATCTGTGTTGCCATATATCCCTGACATCACCATCATGTGCCCACCACATCTGTGTTGTCACATATCCCTGACATCACCATCATGTGCCCACCACATCTGTGTTGTCACATATCCCTGACATCACCATCATGTGCCCACCACATCTGTGTTGTCACACCATCATGTGCCTACCACATCTGTGTTGCCATATATCCCTGACATCACCATCATGTGCCCACCACATCTGTGTTGCCATATATCTCTGACATCACCATCATGTGCCCACCACATCTGTGTTGCCATATATCCCTGACATCACCATCATGTGCCTACCACATCTGTGTTGCCATATATCCCTGACATCACCATCATGTGCCCACCACATCTGTGTTGCCATATATCCCTGACATCACCATCATGTGCCCACCACATCTGTGTTGCCATATATCCCTGACATCACAATCATGTGCCCACCACATCTGTGTTGCCATATATCCCTGACATCACCATCATGTGCTCACCACATCTGTGTTGCCATATATCCCTGACATCACCATCATGTGTCCACTACATCTGTGTTGCCATATATCCCTGACATCACCATCATGTGCCCACTACATCTGTGTTGCCATATATCCCTGACATCACCATCATGTGCCCACCACATCTGTGTTGCCATATATCCCTGACATCACCATCATGTGCCCACTACATCTGTGTTGCCATATATCCCTGACATCACCATCATGTGCCCACTACATCTGTGTTGCCATATATCCCTGACATCACCATCATGTGCCCACCACATCTGTGTTGCCATATATCCCTGACATCACCATCATGTGCCCACTACATCTGTGTTGCCATATATCCTTGATGTCACCATCATGTGCCCACTACATCTGTGTTGCCATATATCCTTGATGTCACCATCATGTGCCCACAACATCTGTGTTGCCATATATCCTTGATGTCACCATCATGTGCCCATCACATCTGTGTTGCCATATATCCTTGATGTCACCATCATGTGCCCACAACATCTGTGTTGCCATATATCCTTGATGTCACCATCATGTGCCCACCACATCTGTGTTGCCATATATCCTTGATGTCACCATCATGTGCCTACCACATCTGTGTTGCCATATATCCCTGACATCACCATCATGTGCCTACCACATCTGTGTTGCCATATATCCCTGACATCACCATCATGTGCCCACTACATCTGTGTTGCCATATATCCTTGATGTCACCATCATGTGCCCACCACATCTGTGTTGCCATATATCCTTGATGTCACCATCATGTGCCCACCACAGACTCACCTCTATCAACAGATTACACCAGACGATGTCTGGCATCACAGGATCGGCAGGGTTCCTCGTTCTCTCAGCTTCATGTTTCTTACAACTAAGTGGGACACATGGCTTGTTGATACATTTTTGTCTGTTTAACAGTTTCCTCTTCAACGCTGCAGGTTTTGCTATTAGACTGTTGAATGCCGCGACACGTGCGATAAACTCCAAGCCATCACCAACAAGTCTGCGGCACGGCACATGTGCCTGTAAAATGGCGATCAGCAATGAAAAGAGCATGGTCCTTATCATCACCAGTCAAAGCAGTGCAAAAGTCTGTGTGAACGGTTAGACTCAGGAAGAAGTCGACAGTTTCGAATACCTAGGAACCGCTACCCGAACCAAAGATGACAGCAGCACAGCAAAAGTACGCGTAAGGATCACCATAACCATGGCAGCAATGAATAGACTGAACAGTACCGGAAACTCAGCACCGTCAGCTTCATCACAGATTACATAAGACACAATTCACCCATAGTCTCCATCTTTCTCTATGTGTATGAAACCTGGACATTGCTTGCAGACTCAGTTATTTATCTGTTCTTTTCTTTGAAGATAAGATGCACAGATACACACGTCATTTACACATAACTGAAATTGTTCCAATGATTGATTGATGCCATATCAGTATACAAATTGCAGGCTAAGTAAAACATAGGCTAGTTAGGACCTCAGGACATGGCCAGCTCATGGGTTTACGTGCAGACTTAAGGCTTTTGCCATGATCACCATACACATGGCACCTGTGAAGTTAGTACATATGAAATCCATTCCGCGCGCGGAGATGTCATCTTGAGAAACTGAAAATGAAACTTAGACAAGAGACTTCTGGCCTACATGCCTTGGAAAACTGTTCTGTATATCCCATCACGAATAAAAGGCCAACTAACAAGTGCCGTACAAGATCAACACATTGTTAAGCCTGCAGGAAGTACTGGCAACAATGAAACGATGTAAGCCAGTTTGGTTTGGTCACCTCACCCGCCATGTCATGACCGTCAGAACAATTCTTCAGAGTACCCAGAAAAAAAAAGCCGTCACAGACGTCGACGGAGCAATATCTTAGAAGGGGTGGGCGACAGACATCGAGGAATAGACCAACGTCAGGATGTTCGACCCACGTACTTCTGTACACGAGAGACAGATGTGGGTGGGAGGGGGGTAGAGGGAGGGGAGTCCTGCTAGCTATAGTGCCAAAGCCCATCCCCTTCCCCCTTCTGTCTAAGATGAGCACACATGTTTCGAGAGCAAACGATAATGGTCAAAGTGACACATCGCTCTTCCCTAATTTAATCAGGTGATTGTCACCATGTTGGAGGGTGTGTCATATGGAAGAGAAAGGGAGAGAAGCAAGGGTAGGAAGAACAAGCTTGCAGGCAGAACAGACATGGAGTTGGAAGAGACAGAGAACAGACATGAATCCAGAAGAGACAGAGAACAGACATGAAACCAGAAGAGACAGAGAACAGACATGAAACCAGAAGAGACAGAGAACAGACATGAAACCAGAAGAGACAGAGAACAGACATGAAGCCAGAAGAAACAGAGAACAGAACAGACATAAGCCAGAAAAGACAAAGAACAGACATGAAGCCAGAAGAAACAAAGAACAGACATGAAGCCAGAAGAAACAGAGAACAGACGTGAAGCCAAACGAAACGGAGAACAGACGTGAAGCCAGAAGAGACAGAGAACAGACATGAAACCAGAAGAGACAGAGAACAGACATGAAGCCAGAAGAAACAGAAAACAGACATGGAGCTAGAAGAGACAAAAAAGCAGACCAGACGTGAAGCCAGAAGAAACAGAGAACAATCGTGAAGCCAGAAGAAACAGAGAACAATCGTGAAGCCAGAAGAGACAGAGAACAGACATGAAGGTAGAAGAGACAGAGAACAGACATGAAGGTAGAAGAGACAGAGAACAGACATGGAGGCAGAAGAGACAGAGAACAAACATGGAGTTAGAAGAGGCAGAACACAGACATGGAGGCAGAAGAGACAGAGAACAAACATGGAGATAGAAGAGGCAGAACACAGACATGGAGGCAGAAGAGACAGAGAACAAACATGGAGATAGAAGAGGCAGAACAGACATGAAGGTAGAAGAGACAGAGAACAGATATGGAGTTAGAAGAGGCAGAACACAGACATGGAGGCAGAAGAGACAGAGAACAAACATGGAGTTAGAAGAGGCAGAACAGACATGAAGGTAGAAGAGACAGAGAACAGATATGGAGTTAGAAGAGGCAAAACACAGACATGGAGGTAAAAGAGGCAGAACACAGACATGGAGGCAGAAGAGACAGAGAACAAACATGGAGATAGAAGAGGCAGAACACAGACATGGAGGCAGAAGAGACAGAGAACAAACATGGAGTTAGAAGAGGCAGAACAGACATGAAGGTAGAAGAGACAGAGAACAGACATGAAGGTAGAAGAGGCAGAACACAGACATGGAGGCAGAACAGACATGGAGGCAGAACAGACATGGAGGCAGAAGAGACAGAGAACAGATATGGAGTTAGAAGAGGCAGAACAGACATGAAGGTAGAAGAGACAGAGAACAGACATGGAGACAGAAGAGGCAGAACACAGACATGGAGGCAGAACAGACAGAGATTCAGATTCAGTTTCAGTTTCTCAAGATAACGTCTCCCCGCTCGAAATGAATTCCATATGCACTAACGTCACAGGTGCCATGTGATGGAGAAGATCCAGAATGGTCACGGCACAAGCCTTAAGCCTGCACATAAACCCATGAGCTGGCCAGGTCCTGAGGTCCTACCGAGATAGTTCCATAACCCTAAGGTCGTAGGGGAGAGAGGTGGCAGAGACCTCATCTTTTCCCGGGGCCAGCACTACGAGGGCGGCGTCCATCCCCTCTCCCTCGCTTCAAATTCATAATCATATTTACTTTTTTTTAACGATGACTTCAGAAAGGCCAAAAGGCTAATTGGTCTTACAAGGGGTGGGACTTGAGAAATCAACCTATGTCTCCAATGTTTTTTACCAATGCAGCCGGGCAATGTCCTGCTCTTCACGATTTTCAACTGCCGTGGGATCTTTAGCGTGCACAGCCAGAAGGCACACGGGTCCGACTCATTTTTTGTCCCCTTCCGAAGGACTAAACGTTCAATTCGATTTTCCGGTCAAACTGGAGGAGAAAAGTCGATGATAGAGAACAGACATGGAGCTAGAAAAGACAGTGTGCACGGAACGATTTCATGGCCTCAATGGGGGCGGCAGTGGAGTGTAATGAATGTAACCGTTACACAGCTAATGGGGACGTGAAGGCAGGGACAAACGACATCAGGGCTGGCCTCCATGCTGCTCTACTGGCTGTGGACACGTCCTTACGGCCCAGTGCACACTTCTTCTTTTTTCTTTCCTCCTGTCCCCAGCCCTTCCCTTCCTAACTGATGTCTGTTAATTTTGAACTGATTTGTGAAGTTTTAAGGACTTGTCTAAAAATTATACAACGATCACAGTATCAGATCAGACTTGTGAGGCTGTGTGTGTGTGTGTGTGTAAGTGTGTGTGTGTGTGTGTGTGTGTGTGTGTGTGTGTGTGTGTGTGTGTGTGTGTGTGTGTGTGTGTGTATGTGTGTTTGTGTTTGTGTGTGTGTGTGGGTGGGTGGGTGAGTGGTTTGGTGTGTGTGTGTGGGTGTTTGGGTGGTTGGGTGGTTGGGTGGGTGTTGTGGGTAGGGGTGGGAGTTGGTTGGGTGATTTTGTACGTGTGTGGTGTGTGTGTGTGTGTGTGTGTGTGTGTGTGTGTGTGTGTGGGTGGGTGGGTGGGTGGGTGGTTGGTTGGGTGGTTGTGTGTGTGTGTGTGTGCATGTGTGTGTGTGTGAGTATGCGTGTGCGTTTTTTTCTGTCTCTCTGTGTGCGCTCGCGCATGTGCGCGTCTGCGTGTGTGTTTTCTTTCAATCATTTCCTTTTTTACAAGTCAGTAAAATGTGTGCGTATCAAATTTTTTTCTTAGACGTTGTGTCTGAACTGTTTTACAGCCAGCTTTATGTCGGTTTTTCCCGTTCTGATGTGGACTGTGTCAACACTGTCAGACTTCTGATATACATGCTAGTAGCACACACGGATATGTTTTTTTGTTTTGTTTAAGAGTCGCTATACACTTCGTGAATTGAACCCAGAATTCTGGACATGTAGTTTCCAGGAGAGATAGCTAGCCTTACTGTTAGGCCACCCACACAGGAACAAGTCGTTCCGCACAAGTCAGTATCGACACATTTGACGTCAAACCGATCATGGCAGGTGACTTAACTGTCAGGTTTGTATCCAGCATACCGCCATTATCAGAGTTATGGAAAGGTAGAGGGTAGTGGTGGTGATGGTGGTGGTGGTGGTGTGTGTTTGTGAGTGGCAGGGAAGAAGGGGCAGGATCCAGTTTATGCATCGTTCATCGTTTTTTTCTTAGTTTGCAACAGACAGGAGTATTATAGTACTTTCACCTAGCACGCTCTTACCGTGTCCACGTTCTACACTTTAGCTGTACATGCACAGGTTGCTGGGCTGACACTGCGTTTATGAAGTCTTGCATTTTATGTCTATCAGTATCATGCTGAATGACAGGGACAGCGTGCATTCTGTCTGCTGTCATGGCTTCCGCCTTATTCATGTTGATACACATCCCTTAGTTCTCACAGCTAGCATTCAGTTGGTTAATGTAATCTTGAAGCTGGGACTTAATCATTGTTCAGCACGGCCTGGTCATCAGCGTGTAATAGCTCATAAAATGTTTCTTCATCTTGGTTAGCCTCCCTGATGATACCGGTGTCCATGTATGTGATAAAGAGCAGGGGGACTGCACAGCCCTGTCTTACCCCAGATGTTTGTGGGAACCAATTAGCTGTGAAGATCGACCTGGGTCAATCAGAAACGTGCTGACTAACAGGGTTCTGGTGAAGCTGTGACAGGCCTAGCAAACCGGCAGTGGATTTATAACTGGCTCAAGACACAAATAGAAGATACAATCGGACAGACTATTGTAAAGGAATAACTGAACACCATTTGTGAAAAAAGTGGTTTGGTCATCTGACTAGAATGCAACTCTACACATTGGCTCAGTAAGCATAGCAAAACGGTACATGGGTTTTCTATCATTCTCTTTGTTTCTGCCTTGTTCCTTTGCTTTGTCATTTTATCTATCATTTTCTGCCTTGCTGGTCCATTCATCTGTATGTGTTCGATAAAGTCTGACGTATTTTCTCTTAGGATTGATGATGTATTAAATGCATGTTTAGCTCTAGAGAAATGAGATATGCATATGCGGAAGCAATTTTAGGTAATTTAGGCCCGTTTTTATATGTGTTTTAGTGTCTTTAGTTATGTTTAAATTTGTATTTAAGTTTATTTTGTTTGTTTGTTTGTTTGTTTGAATCCCCTGTGCGATAAATTAGACGGAATGACAGGGGCATCTCCTTAGATTATGTGCGAGAATGCATTTATATGTGTACTTAATTTTCTTTTCCTTTTTTTCCCATGTTCAAGTATTTATATATACATGCTTTGAAATGGCTATAGCCCTGATATAGCTCTATGCGGTCGGCTGGAGTTGAAACAAAAATATCAATCATCATCATGTGCCCTGCCACAGGGCGCTGGCGATCATGGCCCTCCATATGTATCTATCCTTTGTCGCTGCAAGCACATTTTCCACCCTCTCTATCCTCAGCCACACTGCAAGTCCGTCCAATGTTTTCTCCCTGGGTCTACCTGGAAAATACCAATAACAATCTGGACTTAAAGGGAGAAGCACACCAAGAAAGACTGGCTTGGTGACGTTGACGTCAGCGCGCTTATCCACCTCAGACTTTCCGTCAGCTCTTTCTCTTCGTGACATCCAAGATAGTACAGGTCATATAAAAGTAAACTGCGACATTATCTTTGCTTACCTCACCTTCATTAGAAATGTAGTCTCAACAAGCAGTGGTATCATTGTGAGGGAATAGTGCTAACTAACTGACTGCGTTCTTGATCATTTTCCACACAGAAACAGTACCAGGCCACAGGGGAAGGGGAGAGCCAGAAGCGATAAGCTGTGGTGTAGGCCTGCAGGATTTCCAGCTTGCCACAGTGTTAGGAGTTAACAGCTACATGTTGTCTGATTGCCTGGCCGTCGTTGTATTGTAGGTTATTCTAGCTGTGGTGTATTTTGTAAGGGTTAGCGTGGCTGTGGTCTAATTGTAGTGGTAGTCTAATTGTCTGTAAGTGATGTGTGCGGCAGTGTGGCAGGGACGTCACCTAGCACCACTTCATTGGCGGTGGCGACATCAGAAGACAGGAACAATAAAACCATCAGTGGGGGTGATAACCGCTTGCCATAAACAGCAGTGACGACACTCGCCTCTCCCCGCTAATTGGCTCCCTGTATTAGCCCTAGTCGCTTCTCGTTGGGGAGCCGCGGCACACAGACTTAAAAGTCGCCAGCACATCCTGAAACAGCCTGGTGCTTTTCCCCTTCATTTCACTCTGTGCCAATGCCAGTCTGGAATGGCCTGTCCGTGCCTTGTTGAGAGTTGGAGCCAGGACGGAGACTAATTTAGTGGCTAGATTGTCCAAATCATGTCTGGTCGCGCGCGTGATTCTGGAACCCTGCTTTGGACCCAAGTGAACAATTCTGTCTGCTTCTTTAACCTCAAATCGTGGTGGCAGCTGTTTGCAGCTGAAAGTCTGCTTTTTTCCAACTAACCCCGGAACGAGATCGCCTTTGCAAAGACACGTTTTGTAGCGGGCTGATGACCATTTTGGGCGTTTTAAGGGCGCTGCCTGTACGCTTTTGCATGCCCGGCTTCGTAAGCAATTCGCCTTCCTATCACGAGCTGGCACACATGGTGTTATGCGAAACATTTGCCGTACATTTTCTGTTTTCCTGCTAGTGGCAGTGGAGCAGTGAGGTAATTCCCAGCAATTACCAGAGTGTTCAATCTTCCCCCAGACGTCCGACAGTGTCCATGTAGCGGCTTGTTGCTCCATCCGCTCACATTTCACCGCTCTGCACACTCTTCGATTTCAATGTGCCAGGCTGCCTTTACGGCTTAACTTGTCACCCGGAAAATCTAAACTCTCTCTCTCTGTCTCTCTCTATCTCTCTTTGACTCTCTCTTTCTCTCTCTCTTTATTCCTCTTTGTTTCTCTCTCTCCCTCTCTCTCTCCCTCTCCCTGTCTCTCTCCCTGTCTCTCCGTCTCCCTCTTTCTCTCTCTGTCTCTCTCGCCGTCTCTCTCTGTCTCTCTGTTTCTCTCTCTCTGTTTCTCTCTCTCTGTTTCTCTCTCTCCCTCACTCTCTCTCTCTCTCTCTCTGTCTGTCTGTCTTCTCTCTCTCTCTTCTCTCTCCCTTCCCTCTCTCTGTCTGTCTGTCTGTCTGTTTCTCTGTCTCGGTCTCTGTTTCTCTCTCTCTCTCTCGTCCCTCTCTCTGTCTGTCTGTCTGTCTCTCTTTCTCTCTCTCTCTCCCTCCCCCCCCCTCTCTCTCTCTCGCTTTCTCTCTCTGTGCAGCAGGAATTAAAGAGGCATCAAACAGCCTCCCTGAACGGATTGGGACAAGGGCGATAACAACTTACCCGGCAGATGGTTTGTTTAGTGGAGCAGCAACTAACGCAGATAAATAGCACAGGTTGAAATAGGAGTTTAAATGAACGTGGGCACGTGACTCTCCCAGTTGATCCAGTTATTCACTGGACTTGGCTGAAGCTGCCACTGGCTGTTTACGCTGATCCCAACCAGATCATGTATTTTGTCCGAATGATGCCCCCCACCCCCACCCCCACCACCCCTGCTCGCTTGCTTAATACACAGATCAATATGAAATAACAGTATATTTTATGGGGCCCAGCCTTCGTGTCTAAAAATCACATTTCACCCAGTAAAGCAGGGATGAATGTTGAATTGTTACCCATTACCTGGCTCTGTACGGATGTTTGTATCTCTCTCACGACGTCAAGATCTATAAAAGTGGGCCTCTAACACTCCCACATTATCCGTGTCTCTATAAACATGTGATCTAAATCTCCATAAACAGGTTTCTGACATTCCCATCCGTCTTAGGTCTACATAAACAGTTGATTCTGTCACGAGACCCAGGTCTATATGAATCGTTGTCCAATTCTGTCACGTGGCCCACATCTATATAAAATAGGTGTCAGATTTTGGTCAGGTGACCCCGGTTTATATAAATAGGTGCCGATTCTGTCATGTAGACTAGGTCTATATAAATAGGTGTCAAATTCTGTCGTATGACCTAGATCTACATAGATAGGTATCTGATTCAGCCATGTAACCCAATAGGTGTCTGATTTTGTCATGTGATCTATGTCTATATAAATAGGTATCCGATCCCGTCAGTGACCTATTAGGTCTCTGATTCTGTAACGTGTCCTAGGTCCATAAAAGTATGTGCTTGATTCTGTTATGTGACCTAATATGTGTCTAATTTTTTCATGTGACCTGGGTCAATATAGATAGGTGTCCGATTCTGTCATGTGACTTAGGTCTATATATATTAGGTGTCTGATTCTGTCATGTGATCGTAGTCTATATAAATAGGCGTCTGATTCTGTTGTGTGATCTAAGTCTACATAAATAGGTACGATATCTGATTCTGTCAGTGACCTGATAGGTGTCTGATTCTGTCATGTGATCGTAGTCTATATAAATAGGCGTCTGATTCTGTTGTGTGATCTAAGTCTACATAAATAGGTACGATATCTGATTCTGTCAGTGACCTGATAGGTGTCTGATTCTGCCAAGTGTCCTCGGTCTATATGAATAGATATCTGATTCTGTCACTGTCTTCGTTCGCCGTCTCAATGGTCACACCAGATCTGGTGATGCATGTGACAGTTTTTGTTTGTTTTTGTTTGTTTGTTTGTTTGTTTCTGGTTTTGCTTTGTTTTCCTTTGTTTTTTGTTATGTTTTTCTCTAGATCCTGTCTGCTTGCATTGAGCTTGGTGGTCAGTAGAGTTGTGTTTTTTCTCCCACATCATTTGATGCGACAAGATGGTCGGAAGGAACTTCCAGTAGATGAGGGTAGACCCTCCACTCTGATGGGATCTCAATGGACAGGCGCCATTCTGGCCTGATGTAGATGACCGTGTAGACATTAATTTTTTGTGTTGTGCTACATGGTACCGTGGTTTGTTAGAAGACGCCTGCAGGTCTGGCACCTCTGACTTCAGCCCTGTAGATTTTACGGTTGGGGTTACCTCGCCCTCCGTTCATCGCCAAAAGGCCCACCCTGTGAATGCATAGGGTTAGAGCTTTATGCGGCACTTTGATGTCTTCGTCATAGGACATCGGGGTAGTTTCTAGCTGTAGTCCTGCCGAGTACCACCCCATCCTGGGCTCTTTCATTTTTCCTTTTTTGTTTGTTTGATGGAGCGCATACGGAGTTGTCCGAGTGCGACGAATTTTTCTTGAACACGCTCCAAACAAACAATCTGTTACAACATCAATGTTGACCCGTGATGTTGCAAGAGTCACTGGACACCGTGGCAACAGCTCATGGCTCTTAACCCTTTGACTCCCGTACCCTATCCACCAACTGTAAAAAAATTAACCCTTTGACTGTCTCACCTTATCCACCAACTTCCTGCAGGAACTTGGTGGATAAAGTGAGACAGTCAAAGGGTTCAGTTTTTGCTTTGTAGCATGGCTGGCACTGTAGGATGCTGGTGGACAGGGTGAGGAAGTCAAACGGTTAAAGTCCGCCAGGCCCTAATGGGTCATCATCATCATCATCATCATGTGCCATGCCGCATGGCGTTGGCGATCATGGCTCTCCATATGAATCTATCTTTTGTCGCTGCAAATATATCTCCTATCCTTTCCGTCCCCATCCATCTGCCAAATTATTTGATATTTTATCCCTGGATCTACCTAGTGCTCATTTTCGCTCTAGCTTTCCTGTTGTGGCTATGTGCTCAAATTTCTCTTGTCTCATAAAATGTCATATAAATGTTGCTTGTCTTTTCCTAATCTTAACAGATGTTCTTTTTGTGTTTGCTTCTTTCAAGGTTGTCTCGTTTGTTTTCCTTGCTGTCCATGGAACTCTCAACATTCTTCATGAAACCACATTTTCCGGTGCCTCAATCTTGTTCTGACTTTGTGTGTTGATTGTCTTAGCTTCATATCCCTAATAGTTACTGAACTTTAACTGCACTGTTCTCAGAGTGCTGCAGGTTATGGAGTCTGACTCTTCAAGTTGATTTTCTCACCCTACAAACTGGTCCGTTCGTTTTAGCTTAACCCTTTGACTCCTGTACTGTGTCCGCCAGCTTCCTGCATTGTCAACTATGCTCTAGCGCTAGTGAATCAAAATCTTAACTCTTTGACTCCCTCACCCCATCCACCAGCAATTGGTGGACAGGGTGCAGGAGTCAAAGGGTTAAATCTCTTTGAGGGGTTTCAAAAAAAAACTTAATCCTCTGTAGATTCTAAGATAGTGATTAATGCTAATATGACATGTTCCGTGTGTTGGCGTCACTTCAAACTGACAGGAGGAAAGAAACGTAGAAAGACGCCTTAAAATGATTTGTGGTCCATCCACTTGCACAGCTTGTTGAGCTAAAGCTGAATGGAATTTGGGCCTGGGTCCACGGGACATTAATATCCTGTTTGACAGCGACTTAGGCGACTAGCTGCCTAAAGCCCAACGTTTATCAATAAGCCTTATAATAAAGATGGCCAACAATGGTGGGCCACACGCCTGGCGACAATTATGTTCACTTCAGTCTCATTGTTCGCGGGCCGATCACTTTGTTTGCATAACTCTCCCCATGACTTCAAAATGCCCGGGCTTAATTGCCGTGGCCGACTTGGAGAGCTCAGCAGGGAAGGGGAGACGATCGATCACTGCAGTAATACCTCTGTCTAGCTGCCCGACCGCTACCGTGTAATCACTGACCACTGTGGTCATGCCGGCCATAGACCGCGTGAAATGCTACATCTTACCGGCAAAGGTGAAATCACAGTTAATTGTCGTCAGCCGTCTGTAAGTGGCCAGCCGTCCAACATGGGGCAGTCATGGGCTTGGTCCGGAGAGGGCGGGGGAAGAGGAGAGGGAGGGACTATCAACTAAGCTTGACTGAACACAAAAAGTCCGATACGTCACGTGAGTTCATTTACGGTGTGCTTATTTATGCCCAACATTAGCTTCTTTCTACATGCTTAGCACACACTGACCGTCATAAACTAGTAAGGTTTTGCTGGCACAGTGATGCTTGTTGTCTCAGCTTGAATCGTTTGTTTGCTGCTTGAAGAAGTCGTTGTCATCTTCATCGTTGTTGTTGCTTTCTGTTCTTAACCCTTTGACTCCCTCACTCTGTCCAACAGCATCCTGCATTGTTAACCATGCTAACGGAACAGACTTAACCCTATGACTCCCTCACTTTGTCCAGTTTCAGTTTCAATTTCTCAAGATGACGTCTCCGTGCTCGGAATGAATTCCATAATTTATGCACTAACGTCACAGGTGCCATGTGATCGAGAAGATCCAGAATGATCATGGCACAAGCCTTAAGCCTGTACATAAACCCACGAGCTGACCAGGTCCTAAGGTCCTACCTAGATAGTTCCATAACCCTGGGGTCGTACGGGAGTAAGATGGCAGAGACTTCCTTCAGGAAGTCGATAGACAGAGTGAGGGAGTCAAAAGGTTAAGTTTTTGAAGTAAGTGGATAGGGTGCGGGAGTCAAAGGGTTAACTGGTCAACGTTGGGTTAGTGACAGATTGCAGTGCTTTCCTGTTTGCCTATCCCCTGTGTGGAAGCTGGGGGCGCTTTCAGTATAATTAGTATCCCCTCTTTCTGCAACTTCTGTGCAAGAAATTTCCTCTTTTCTGTCACTCTCTTTGTTTCTGCTTTCTTCCTTTGTTTTCTGTCATCTCTTTCTTTCTCACTTTCTGCCTTGCTGGTTCATTCCCCTTTTCTGTTTCCCTTAAAGCCTCCGATGCTGTCTATTAGCATTGATAACTGGCTATATACATTAATTGCATTTCAGCTCTATGGAAGTATGACCTGTCCTGTGGCAAGTTTAGATATTATAGGCTAGTTTCTGTGTTTGTTTTGAGTACTTGTGATATGCATAAATAGTCAGGTTTGTCTTTTAATCATCACAATGAATTCAACGGAATGGCTAGCACCAGGGGCATATCTTTAGATTATTTGCATGAATATGATGATGTACGTACATAATTTGCTTTTCCAGGTTTTCTTTCTTTCTTTTTTTCCCCATGTTTATTGAAATGAAAGAAATAAAAAATGACTGTTAATCCCAGGATTACTGGTGGATTAGGTGAGGGAGTGAAAGGGTCAAGTTTCTGCTTGCAGGACGCTGGTGATAGGGTAAGGGAATCAAAGAGCTAAGTTTTTTGCTTTGCCAGCATAGTTCACAATGCAAGATATTGGGGGACAGGGTGAGGGGGTCAAAGGGTTAAACACTAATAGCAATGATAGTAACAATCTTTTCTTTCTTTCTTTCATTTCTATTGTCGCAGTAGACTTACCATGTGAAATTCTGGCTGCTCTCCCCTTAGAGAGCGTGTCGCCGCAATGCAGTGCCACTCACTTTTTTTTAACCAAGGCTTTAGAAAGGCAAGAAAGCTGATTGGCCTTCAAGGGAGAAACTTGGGAAATCAGCCAATCCCTCCAATGTTTTTATACCAGGACAGCCCTGGGGGGAAATCACTGCTTTTTACGGTTTTCAACTGCTGTGGGATCTTTAACGTGCTCAGGCCAGAAGGCACACAGGTCCGACTCGTTTTTCGTCCCCTTCCGTAGGACTAGACGTTCAGTTCGATTAACCGGTCAAACTGAGGAGAAAAATCGAAGCTTCATGGGGAAACGAACCCTGGAACCTCGAGTTTAGTTTTTGGCAGGCGAACATCTGAACTGTTCTGCCACTTTTCTCTATTCTGGCCTTTTAGTGGTCTTCAGACATGGAGGTGTCCTAATGGATTGTGTATTGCCAGGTGTCGTCACTGGAAGCATGTGTTGCGTACAGCAAAAAGTGGTGTGGGACTTTTTCAAGTAGTGCTTGCACCTCTGTTGCGGTGCTTGTCTGTCACGGTGGCCTGTGAACAGGTCTGTGAGAATCACACTCTGGTAGATGACGGTCCAGGCTGAAGAGCTGTGCTGCCCAACACAGTGCCTTATCTCCAGGACATGGCCTGGATACTGATGATCTCCACCACTTCAAAGACTTTGTATAATCGTGACAAAATCATTCCACCACTCCTGGCCTGGTCACTGGTCCGTGACAGGCTCAGCCTTTTAATTTAAAGACGTGATAGGGGTAGCAGAGGTGAATGTTCAATATCAATAGCGTCACTTTATCACTCCTTGGGATATACTATCCTAGAGAATGCGACAATAGCATTGGTGTCTCACAGTGCAACCAAAATGTTTCAAGGCTTCTTTGAGCGACATCCTTATAGCAAGTCCTCATATACTCTAAGAGTAGTAGGACTTTAAGCCCAACAAAAAAGAACAGAACTCCTTAGGGATCTGAGGGTCATGTGTTTTGTTGTCCACATCAAGCCCTTCTTCTGTGACTAAGCTTAATGGAACATTGGCTACAGTAACGTCGCCATCTCTCTGAACAAACAACGGGTGTTCTAGCTGATTTCTTTGTAGCATCTTACCTGTCTGCTTACTTTTGCTCACACTGAAATAGAATTCTCTGCGACTGGGGCGGTGTGTGTTGTGGTGTTTGGATGGTTGTGGTGCTGGATCTGGGCAAGGAGGAACCAAAAGTGAACTTCATAAGGATTAAATTCCCTACAGATGATATGTGCCCCGTTAGCACATTGGTAAAACCGCGTACCGCAGTTCTGAAGCGCAGAATCGCCCAGGTTCGCTCCCTGGCGTGGGGAAAAAAAATAGACAACAGCAGAAAGGCATCCAGGAGTCATGACCTGGATGTGGCCCGGCCCCCCCGAGAGTGTAAGGAGTTCAGGGCCGAAACACTTGTCTAAAGGGGGTTACTTCTCTGAAGACCTTCTGTTGTCTAGCTCTCCCTAGAGTTTCTTTCTACCTACTACGGTCTTGAGAAGTTCTATCACCCATCCTGCTCCTCACCATCATAATATATGTTTTGTCAGTTCAGTGGGTAGATTTGTGTAGGCGTTGTCAAATGGAGGTCTGTTTAGCCCAAACAAATAAGAAATATCCAAATTTAATTCGAATTTTTCGGCGGTTTAATGCACATACATCTGAGCTTTTTATCAACACATCAGGTAACTGTAACATTTCTCTCCACTGTTGATGAGGATGGCTATCACCCACATGTCATACAAAGACACGTCAGGTTAAGAGTTTTTAGAGATGAATATTTAAATGCAAATTCGGGGGAAATTTCAGAAAGGTGGTTTTTGGTGTATTATTTTGTATATCTGGATTAGCGTCTATATTGCCAGAGTAATGCTTCATATATCTATTTTAAGGGAATGCCTTGGAGTTTACTCCCTTCACTGCCGGTGTCAAACAGAATAGTAAACTATGTTCAAAATTTTTTCATTCTTAAATACAAAAAAATTGATTTCTTGGAAGGTTATTTCAATCTCTATATCATTATGCTATTCAAAGCTGCTTTGTGCTTCTTGTTTTCCTTTGACTTATTTGTTACCGTATCACTCATCATCATCAAGTGCCCTGCCGCATGGCGTTGGCGATCATGGCCCTCCATATGCATCTACCCCTCGGCCACCCTGCAAGCCCGTCCAATATTTTCTCCCTGGGTCTACCTTGTGTTTTTTTCCCTCCAACTTTCCGTATCACTGCGTACTCAAAAATATGTTGTTACACGTATTTTCATGTTAGTGTGTTGTTTATACAATATCATGTAGAAACTTGTTGCATTTTTACATAACTTTTGTAATCATTAGCAATGGTGTCTGATGAATTAAAGCTTTGTTTTTGAACACGCCATAGCTTTTAGTTTGCTGATGATCAGACACCATTGTATGGAGCACAATCAAGAACAAATATGATTATGTTCAAAACAACCATACACGAAAATATCTTAGAGAATCCTGGTTTTACTATTAGAAAGAGAATGGGACTGCTTGCTAGCATCAACAGCGCCATTGGATATAGCAAGAAAACCTCTGAGACGACTTACGTGATCGGCTGGGCTATAAAGACCAAGAACTGAATCAGCGTGTAATCACAAGAACATCGGCATTAAGGCAAACATTACAAACGGTTATTGTCATGATTATTCACAACAATAATTAAGCAGCATGCACGGCAGTTAAGCATCATCATCAGGTGAAGGCAGTCAGAGGGGGAAGGCAGGATGTAAACGACAACGATTAACAAGCCCGTGACAAGACTAGTGTTGCCCTGGAACAATGAAGACCACTGCAGGAGGAACAGTTACCGCCCCTCGTCCATTGGGTAATGACAGAGCGAGAGCGTGGTGGAGGGCGTCGCCCAACAAACAGCACTGATGGCCAGTTAATGGTCAGTCCGCCACGCTTATTGTCCTCAGACACGCCCTGGTCATCGCCCGTGTGGCTGTAACACCTGAGGTGAGCCTGCCCAGGGGGTGCCATTGTGGACGCCGGGAGGACTGAAGGTTGCCGTTGAAGGCCAGCAAATAGATGGGCGGCCAGGCTCCTGGTGGCCCGCTGAACCGTCTCTACTTGATGGGCCCATAAGGCACAAAGTGATTGTCCGCTGCCCTTTGAAAGGCTGCCAAGCAACCTGATCACTTAGGGGCGTTCAGCGCTTACAGCCAAGGCGGATAAAGTAGCGAATAATTATCCCGGGACCAACAGCACGCTGAGGGAAGCCACCATCCATCGGTGTCGTTGACGTGGGGTTAGACAGATCGGAGAATCCGAGACCGCTCCAGCGTTTAGTACTTTAGACATTAGAAATTAATGGTCTGCTTGTCAGCCTTTATTGTTGTCTTGGCTTGAAAATAATGTCCTGTTATTGCTTCTCTTGCCCCTTTCGTTTGTTTGTATGGTTCTTTGGTATGTTTGCTTAACCCTTCCATTTCATCATCTTCAGTATCATCTTCGTTTTCTTCTTTTTCTTCTTCTTCAACATCCCTTTATGAATGCAGAGTGATATATCAGATCGGCCTCGTTTCTTTACCTGTCATGTCAACCTTTGCTCTCTCTCTCTCCCTCTCTCTCTCTCTCTCTCTCTCCTCTCTCTCTCTCTCTCTCTCTCTCTGTCTCTGTCTCTGTGTGTGTGTGTGTTGTGTGTATGTGTGTCTGTGTGTGTGTCTGTGTCTGCCTCCTCTGTCTCTGTGTCTGTGTCTGTCTCTCTGTGTGTCTCTCTGTGTCTCTATCTCTCTCTGTCTCTGTCTCTGTCTGTCTCTCTCCTCTCTCTCTTTCTGTCTGTCAGTCTCTGTGTGTGTTTGTGTATGTGTGTGTGCCTGTCTCTCTCTGTCTCTCTGTCTCTCTCTGCCTCTGTCTGTCTGTCTGTCTGTCTCTCACTGTGTTTTTATGTGTGTGTATGAGCGCGCGCGTGTGTGTGCGTGGTTTGCATGTTGTGTGTGTGTGTGTGTGTGTGTGTGTGTGTGTGTGTGTGTGTGTGTGTGTGTGCGCGCGCGCGCGCGTGTGTGTGCTTGCGCGCACAAGATCTACCAACAAGAATTTGCTGACGGTACAAAAAATTTGTGCCCGTTATGGCTCACACAGATTTAACTGAGCAGACAATATTAAAGGCGTTAATTCTTGATGTGCGTCACACAAATGATTTAATCGTTTCTGATAGCTTGTACAAATGGGAAACAGGTTTTTGTTTGGTTTAGTTTGGTTTGGTTTGGTTTGGTTTGGGTTGGTTTGGGTTTGTTTGGGTTTGTTTTTTGTTTTGTTTTGTTTGTTTTGTTTTGTTTTGTTTAGTTTAGTTTGTTTTGTTTTGTTTTGTTTTGTTTTGTTTGTTTGTTTTGTTTTGTTTTGTTTTGTTTGTTTTGTTTTGTTTTGTTTTGTTTATTTCATGGGAGAAAGGAAAATTGATCATATGTTTTGATATCTCCTACGCGGGTTGTTTGGTTGAGCCCTGGACTCGGAGATGTTATCTTGAGTTCAATCCCAGCCCGCAACCTTAAAAACTGGCCTGTTAGCTGCCCATCTTAATGTTTCCGTCGTTTTGGTGGTGTCAGCTTAGTGTTTGATAGGTCCCTTTTCCCCTTTTCCCCATTTCAAGACCTTGCCAGCGCATAGGGTTTTATGCAGCTCAGGAAATCTGTCAGATAATTGATGGCAGATTTGGGTGGAGCGCATATGGAGTGGTCCGAGCGCGGTGAATCCCTCTTGAAATAACTCCAAAATAACTCCAAACTCCTGCACAGCTGTTGATTCCAGTCGACATAAGGTGAGGCTGTTTCCTAAATCTGTCTGTAAAGGTTTCCCTATTGTTAAAAACTATTTACTATATGAGGCTCACATGGCCAGACAACCTAGGTGCTGTCAACACAACAATCGTAGTCTGAGTGGGCAGACGATTTCCCCTACCACATCCCCCAACCCTCGAACACCCCCAACGTCCCATAACAAGTAGTTAAAATGTCTGAACCTCTCACAGACAGACAGAAACAACAGAACTGACGGGGAAACGACTCTGAACGCTGCGCATCAATATTATCAGTAATCTTTAATTCAAATTCATGACTTCCATTGCGTACATTTCTTCTTTGCTATTTTTCCTTGAAAACTGAAGATAGTCTGGTCTGACAGTGTGCTGTTGTTGTTGTTGTTGTTCTGTTGTTGTTGTTGTTGATTTTTTAAATGACCTATGCCTCTGTCTGTTGTCATTCTTTCTGGCCGCTCTCTGTCTGTTGTCTCGCTGGCTGGCCCTCTGTTTGTGTCCTGTCTGGCTGTTTTGCCTGGCTGGCTGGGCTGGCTGGCCCGCCGGTCTCTGTTTATGTGCCCGGCTGGCTTGCTGGCTGGCTGGCTTGCTGGCTGGCTGGATGGGTGGCTGACTGGCTGGCCGACACACTCTGGCTGGCCGACCCTCTGGCTGGCAGGGTGGCTGGCCGAACCTCTGGCTGAGTGGCTGGCTGGCTAGGTGGCTGGCTGGCTGGCTGTCTGGCTGGCTGGCTAGCTGACTGGTTTGCCTGGCTGGCTGTTTGTCTGGCCTTCTGTCAGACTGTTTGTCTTTGTGGCCCTGTTTGTCTGTTTGGCTTCCAGTCTGTGTCTTTGTGGCACTGTTTGTCTGTTTGGCTCCCAGTCTGTGTCTTTGAGGCCCTGTTTGTCTGTTTGGCTCCCAGTCTGTGTCTTTGTGGCCCTGTTTGTCTGTTTGGCTCCCAGTCTGTGTCTTTGTGGCCCTGTTTGTCTGTTTGGCTCCCATCTGTGTCTTTGTGGCCCTGTTTGTCTGTTTGGCTCCCAGTCTGTGTCTTTGTGGCCCTGTTTGTCTGTTTGGCTCTCAGTCTGTGTCTTTGTGGCCCTGTTTGTCTGTTTGGCTCCCAGTCTGTGTCTTTGTGGCCCTGTTTGTCTGTTTGGCTCCCAGTCTGTGTCTTTGTGGCCCTGTTTGTCTGTTTGGCTCCCAGTCTGTGTCTTTGAGGCCCTGTTTGTCTGTTTGGCTCCCAGTCTGTGTCTTTGTGGCCCTGTTTGTCTGTTTCTCTCCCAGTCTGTGTCTTTGTGGCCCTGTTTGTCTGTTTGGCTCCCAGTCTGTGTTTTTGTGGCCCTGTTTGTCTGTTTCTCTCCAGTCTGTGTCTTTGTGGCCCTGTTTGTCTGTTTGGCTCTCAGTCTGTGTCTTTGTGGCCCTGTTTGTCTGTTTGGCTCTCAGTCTGTGTCTTTGTGGCCCTGTTTGTCTGTTTGGCTCTCAGTCTGTCTGATATTCTCTCATATAACGTGTCACAAGGCCATCCCAGCTGTTTATGGTGGATTTGTTCTCTTCATGATCTTTCAATGTGCATTACACATCCGGCTTATTGGCAAGTCGGGAATGTTGGCCTGCAAGTTCGGTTGAGCATGAGTTTTTAAGATTATTGTTGTTGTTGTTGTTGTTGTTGTGTTGTTGTTGTTGTTGTCGTCGTCGTCATCTTCGTTGTTACTCCAGCTTCTGTTGTTGTCGTGATTGTTTTGTTGTAACGGGTGATGATTAAATAGTGGTTATTGTTGTCAGCATCATTGTGATTATCATTACTACTGTTGTTCTTGTCACTGGGGGTTGTTGTTGTTGTTGTTGTTGACGGTGATGATGTTGGTGTTGTCATCAGTGCTGTTTCGGTGCCCGGAAGTATGAACGTTTTGGTAAAAGGTTGTTTCTTTGCTTGTTTGTTTGTTTGCTTGTTTGTTTGATTGTTTGTTTTGTTTGTTTATTTTTCATACTTCAGCATAAACCTAAAACAAATTTTGGATTTACCCTGGGAGGCAGTTAAAAATGTGTTAAGCGTGAGTGTAACATATCTGTTTTCAAGGTGGAAGCCACGCTAAACGTCACTCACTATAACAGTTTTCCTGCAGCCGAAAACACAAGTCTGTAATGACGGCCTGGTCGTGGTGATGATGCCCGTGTGTTCACAAAGTCTTTAAACAGCAGAAAGTTAGACGTCTGTTGACACCGTTTATGGCAAGTGGGGGAATAAAATGTGCGCGTTAACCCTTTGACTCCCGCACACCCTACCCACCAACTACAAAAATTTAACCCTTCGACTTCCTCACCCTATCCACCAGCTTCCTGCTGGTGGATAGAGAATCGAAGGGTTAACTTTCTGCTATGCTAGCATGGTTGACAATGTAGGATGCTGGTAAACAGGGTGTGGGGGTCAAAAGGTTAAATCAAACTTACGCGTACACACTGGAATGTACCCACTTACGGACGGACGCGCAGGCACGCACACACACACACACACACACACACACACACACACACACACACACACACACACACACACACACACAGGGTGAGGGAGTCGAAGGGTTAAGTTTTTGCTTAGCTAGCATGGTTGACGATGCGGGGTGCTAGTGGACAGGGCGAGGGAGTCAAAGGGTTAAGGCGTCGGGACTGCGTAATGAAGCCTTTTGTTTCACGTAGCTTTTTATGCAAGTGGGATGGCTCTCTTACTGCTGGCGCCAACCTTGACGGACGTTTAACGCTCAGCTCTCCCCCCACATGAAATGATAGCAAACCCCCCCCCCCCCCTCTCTCTCTCTCTCTGTCTTTCTTTCGTAGTGAATAAAAAGGAAGCAGCAGGCAAGCTGAGCACCGATCGCCGAAACTGCTTCCCGCGCGTAGACTATGTGTAGTGTGTGTGTGTGGGGGGGGGGGGGGAGGGGTGCGGGGGGTGTACAGTTAAAATCTCTCTCTTTCTCTCTCTCTCTCTCCTCTCTCTCTGTCTGTCTCTGTCTGTCTGTCTGTCTCTTTCTCTCTCTCTCTCTCTTTCTTTCTTTCTTTCTTCTTCTTCTCTGTCTCTCTCTTTCTTTCTCTTTCTAGTCTCTCTTTCTTTGTCTCTCTTTCTTTGTCTCTCTTTCTTCTTCTTCTTCTCTCTCTCGCTTTCTCTCTTTCTTCTCTCTCTCTCTCTCTCTGTCAGTCTGTCTCTCTCTCTGTCTCTGTCTCTCTCTGTCTGTCTGTCTGTCTTCTCTCTCTCTCTCTCTTTGAGTATGTCTCAATCAATCTAACAGGGTTTTTTGGTGTTGTTGTATGTTTGTTTGTCTGTTTGTTTTGTTTTGTTTCTTTTTTATGTGAACACTGCACATTGCTTCATGCGATTCTGGGTTTTGGGTTTTCCCTCTCAAGATTTTCACCACCCAACTTCAGTTTCAGACGGCCTCTGTGCATATCACACATCCTGCACCCTCCGATCCTTAAAATAAAAGATTCTGACGGTGCCAGAACGTAATCCTAGGTCAGCTTGAGAACCGGCTTTCAGTTTCATGCACCATCTGTCTGGAAACTGCTGCCAGCTGTCCTTCAGGTCACAGATAAAGACTTACCTGTTCACCCAGACCTTCCATTGTTGATGTTTATCCCGTTCGGGGCATGTCAGACCTTGCTGAACAGCAAACTGGGCTGAGTCTGGAGCATCATGCCTGGCCACTTTTAGAGCCATTTAAACAACCGCTGTGGTTGAAGTAAAGCAATGTTGGGAGCTTCCGACTGCTAACTGTCGAGACTATAGTCAGTGGAAAGGAGGTGGCAGCTATGCGAGCTGGTTGCAAGGCGGGCTGCCGAATGAGAGATGAAGACCAGAGTGGGGCGAGAGAGGGGTCTTTCATTCTCTCTTGGTCCAGAGGCTGTAGGCTGGACCTGGTTGGTGCCCGTTGTGTGGCTATGTCCCGGGGTTTGTCACCTCCCCACCTTGCCATTCGGTTTGTAAACAAGGTAGCTGATGACTGGGTCCGAATTGGTCATGCAACGCATAGACAGCCTCCCATCCACCCCCCCCCTTTGCTTGAAGAAATGACTGTTGATTGGCGTTGGGAGCTTGGGAGGTGAGTGTCCCGAGAGTGGCGAGGTATTGGTGCTCCAGCTCCCATCCGCACCCTCGTGGTGTTTCTTGTTAACTCCACTGATATGTAGGATCCACTGTCATTTACAACTACTAATTATGTGGCATGTATGTATATGTCTATAGCCATACGTACGTTTTTGTAAACTAAGACCCTGTATGTATTCATGAGTGTGTGTGTGTGTTGGGGGGGGGGGGGGAGGGCGTGCGCGTCTGTAATATCAGTACACTGTGAGATATACTCTGTGTCCTCTAAATGTGTTATATGTATCATCATCTTGGTGATCATGGCCCTACATACGAATCTATCCTTTGTCGCTGCAAATACTTCTCCAACCCTTTCTGTCTTCACCCACAAGCCCGTCCAGTATTATATTATATACGGTATATCCAAATTATTCGGAGAATGGTGTTATACAGAAATTATTGGTCAATGTTGTCTATTCAAATGAAGTCCTGTACTATCAATCAATCAATCAGTCAGGTCGATAAAGTAAATGAATACGTTAATGTGAGCAACGAATCGAAATGTAAGCATCTGACATTAAAATTCATGACCACCAAAACATCAAATTAGTTAAACCCACCACTCATATGAACAATCAAAACAAAAGACCTTTTATTATTAACTGTTTGATCCATGATAAACATTGTGGTTAGTTTAGCGTCAGACACTTACTGTAAAAATAATTACTACCGCAAGATTACTTGGTGATAATTAATTTGGCATGTCAGAAAGAACGCAGAGTGTGCAGGAAAAGTTTGGCCAGACCTAATCCATTTGTCATATTCATAGCGTGGCCGCATTCAGCTCGTGGTCTACTGGAAATGAACACCGCCCCGAATACAACAGGGCAAACTGGCCTGTTTGCACAAGGCAAGTAGGTTTGTTTCTTTGGTGAGGGATAGTTTTGCCAGGCTAATGACAATTCAATTAGTTTCGATGGTGGACTAACAAACTCAAGATCACAGGCATTGATCGCCCTGCTTAGAGCTGGAGGTTTGACATTACGATTTAGGTGCAGCGATCTATTGAACTGTTTGCGCTTGTGATAAAAGGCGCCGTGATTGGAACAAAAAAAGCGAGTTGGCTGACCGGACTGTGGAGTTGGCAGTGTGGACGGTTGTCAAGGGCCGTCCCCATTCTGCCCGGAACCAGTGGCTCATTGGTGGTCACGACACCATTTGCACACCTCTCCTGACGCCGCCATGCTGTCACTGGCACAGTGCTCTCCCCTGCCCTGTCATGGCCGGAGCCCCTTTGTGCTGGCGGTCGATGTGCCTCGTTAAAACGCTGCCCACTGATCATTGCAGATTCATTGATGTTAATATTTGCGCCGCTTTGAAGTAATTATGCGGCCACTTGAAACGTCTGTGGTGCGTAATGTGCAGCCCAAGGAGCGAACAAACAGGTAGTCGGCGGTAAATGATGGACCGGGACCACGGTGCTGTTCTGTCACCTCCGTCCTGCGTGACTTTGGGGTCGTTATGGTGAAAAGACACTAGCCGCCATTTTGTATATATCTCCAGTGTTAACTGAATGAGGAATTGGGGTTTTTGTGTTTTGTTTGTTTGTTTGTTGTTGTTTTGTTTGTTTGTTTTTTGTTTTGTGTGTGTTTTTTTTTTTGTTTTTGTTTTTTTTGTTTTTAAAGATGTCCTCCGATGTCATCTCAGACACTGACTGTTCCAGACAATGAGCGTAGAGTATATAATTCATAATTCAAATTTTGAGCAAAAGGGATTCACTGTGCTCAGCTGTTCCGTTTTTTTCCCCATACATGTTTCACCAATTGTATTAGTATTTATGCTAAAACTTATCAAATGTACATTAAACCTTTTGCGTGGGCGAGAGATCAGAATGGAAGGAGAGAAGAGATGAATGGTCGGAGCGGAAGACAGACCCATTGAGAGTGTATACCAAACTGTAAGATGACAATGAAATGGGAATTCTTTGCACTGGGACCAATCTCAGACATAATGCTAGTTTCTTAACACTTGCTGCCCTGTTTTGTCGAACAATTCTGTACACCTCTTTTATTTCTGTATTTGTGTGCGTTGCATGTGTTGTTTGATTGTTTCCCTTTAGTTTGTTTTCTCTTTTTACGATGTTCTTTCAATGTTGTGAGATTTGGTTGGTATACAGGCTGAGCCCCTATCTTCCAGTCTGATTGCATGGGTTTGAATCTCTCTAAAGAAAAAAAATTGTGCATGTGGCTTTCATTCCAACAAGTTGTGAACTGGTACCTCTTCAGTTTAATTTTTGAGAAAGTATTAAATGAGGGAGAGTAGATGGGTACCCCATCCTCATAATGCTGGCACAGAGAGAAACTGAAACCTCTGTTTACGTATTTTCCCATGACTTTAGGGTACAAACCTTACTGGTACTTGACTTTACCTAACCTCTGTAACGTTACTTCTTTCAGTATGTCAGGAAAGCCTTATAGTACAATGTTTTCATGGTTGTAAGACGTCTCTATCATCATGAGCGCCGTGAGATGACTACACTCTATCATCATTGTAGAATGACTTCATTTTCATGATTATCGTCCTTAGATGATTCCATTGTCACATCACCCGCGTACTCTGTCTTCTGTTTGGACTGTGTTGGTGTATGTGTCCTCCACGACGCTATTAAGTGGCTACCTTGACGTGATGGAAAAAGAGCTTGTTACTGTTTTGCACTCTTTAGCAAATAAATTGTTGACAGCTGCAAATCCGTTGATTTTTGTCTGTCTGGGAATTCCTAATACATGATGTGAGTCTGCTTGCGATACTGGTCAGACTGCTATGCGAGTGTCAGTGTCTGAGTTTGAACTTGATTTCTGTAAACACATTTTCCTCGTTCTTAAACTTATGACCTGTTCAGTGCCTCATTCGTCATTGGTGTTTGTGGCGGATGACCTCTTGGAAAAGACGAGTAAAGTGATTTAGCCTCATAAAATTTTCTGGAGTACAATCCCTTCGACTCCCGCACCCTATCCACCGACTACAAAAACTTAACCCTATGACTCCCTCAACCTACCCACCAGCTTCCTGTAGGAAGCTGTGGATAGGGTGAGGGAGTCAAAGGGTTAAGCTTTTGCTTTGCTAGCATGGTTTACAATACAGGAAGATGATAGATAGGGTGCGGGGGTCAAAGGGTTAAATCTGAAATTTCGAATTCCATTTCGCAACCTGCTAGGAAATTTTGTGTACGTTTTAATAGTGAATTTTTGTGTGTGGTGTTATTGTAAGAGAACAGAGACTGTCTGACGGACTGTGTCTGACGGACTGTGTCTGGTGGACTGTGTCTGACGGACTGTGTCTGGTGGACTGTGTCCGACGGACTGTGACTGACGACTGGTGTACCATAGTCATGCAGACAATGGTGCCGACACTGTGTGCCATCACACAGGCCAACACAGCTTTTTTTCACCACACTCATCTTTTCCGCCTTTTGTCATAGCAACAGCAAAGCCGCTTGCTTGAGTGAAGGGAGCAGGCCTGACAATGAGAAAGGGGCCCTTGCACACGCATGCACAGAGGGGAGTGGACAAACAGTGATTATATTTGCACTGTTTGTCTTTCCATCGGAACCTTTTCACTGCGCAGTCTCAAACCCTGGCCCAGACACGTAGGGCTGAGGTCTGCTTGGAGTGCTGTTGATGAGGCGCCATGACACTGACTGGCTGATTGAATTAAACACCACTTTCGCTTTTTGTGGGCTGTCTGGCATTGATGGCGGGACAGGGCAGATGGGAGAAAGGCATGTCCATACGCTCCTGGCATCCTTGTCGGTCCCGGAACACACTGCACTCGTCCACAGGGTTATGCACACTGACATCGGCCACACGCCCGCTTGCCCACTTTGTTGCCTGATTGTTTCAGTCATTCTCTGTTCTTTCTGCAGACCTAACATTGATTTTATATGGATATTTTTACTGTGTTGTTGTCTTAGCCCTTGGAATTGCAGTATTAGTCAGTTAGTTGGTTGCTAGGTTGGTTGGCTGTTTGTTTAGCTACGACCTTCTTTTCCCTCCCCACACTACCTCCACCTACCCTTTCTTCCCTTGTTTGCAATCTGCCAGCTTGTGACTGTGGGTTGTGAAGTTATCCTTATTCACTCTTACTTGTGTGGCTTACTGAAGTGATCTATATCAACTTACTTATGTGGCTTTCTGAAGTGATCTTTACCAACACTTACTTAATTGTACTTCTGTGACTTAGCGAAGTGATCTTTATCAACTCTTACTAATGTGGCTTAATGCTCTTTACTAACTCTTATTAATAGGGCTGAATGATCTTTACCAACTCTTACTCATGGGGCTTAATGATCTTTACCAACACTTATTTGTGTGGCTTAATGATCTTTACCAACTCTAACTTGTTTAGCTTAATGATCTTCACCAACTCTACTTTTTAGCTTAATGATCTTTACCAACTCTTACTTGTTTAGCTTAATGATCTTATATTTAGTCTACTATGTAGCAACTCTTACTTGTTTGGCTTAATGAAGTCATCTTTACCAACTCTTACTTGTGTGGCTTAATGGTCATTTAGCAACTCTTACTTGTGTGGCTTAATGAGTGATTTTACAACTCTTACTTGTGTGGCTTAATGAGTGATTTTACCAACTCTTACTTGTGTGGCTTAATGAAGTGATCTTTACTAACTCTACTTGTGTGGCTTAATGAAGTGATCTTTACCAACTCTACTTGTGTGGCTTAATGAAGTGATCTTTACCAACTCTTATTTGTGTGGCTTAAAGATCTTTACCAACTCTTACTTGTGTGGCTTAATGAAGTGATCTTTACCAACTCTTATTTGTGTGGCTTAAAGATCTTTACCAACTCTTACTTGTGTGGCTTAATGAAGTGATCTTTACCTAATCTTACTTGAGTGATTTAATGATCTTTACCAACTTTTACTTGTGTGATTTAATTATATTTACCGACTGTTACTTGTGTGGCTTATTAATGAAGTGATTTTTACCAATTCTTACTTGTGTGGCTTGACGAAGTGATCTTAACCAACTCTTACTTGTGTGACGTAATCTTTACCAACTCTTACTTGTGTGGCTTAATGAAGTGATCTTTACCAACTCTTACTTGTGTGGCTCAATGAAGTGATTTTTACCAACTTTTACTTGTGTGGCTTAATGATCTTTACCAACTCTTACTTGTGTGGCTCAATAAAGTGATTTTTACCAACTCTTACTTGTTTGACTTAATGATCTTTACTAAATCTTACTTGTGTGGCTTAATGAAGTGATCTTTACCAACTTTTATTTGTGTGATGTAATGATCTTTACCGACTCTTACTTGTGTGGCTTTTAATGAAGTCATCTTTACCAACTCTTTGTTCGGTCAACTTTTAATTGAATATTTTAGTCACTATGTAATCTGTCTTTATTGTTTTTACATCCCTTAGCGAAATTCAACAGTTTCCTATGTGTGGTCGTTTTACAAAATAGATTTCAGACTGAATTTTGTCCTGCTCCTGTTAAAATGTAGATGTGTTTTTAACCCTTTGACTTCCTCATCCTATCCACCAGCTTCCTGCAGGAATGGGAATGGATAGGGGGAGGGAGTTAAAGGGTTAAGGGATGCGAGAGGCTCAAAAATTGTGTACAATTGTGTGCAGGTAGCTGGTGGATAGGGCGAGGGAGTCAAAAGGTTAAGGGATGCGGGAGGTTCTCTACAATTCTGTGCAACTGTGTTTCTAGGTTAGATGAAGCCATGTTGTGTTTTGATCAGTGCCATTTTGTATTGTGTTTATTACTATTCACTGACAATTGTTGTTGCCATACAACACACTGTCCTTGAGACAGGACTCTGTGTGAAATTCGCTATGTTTCATTACCTGCTGTTTTTAAATCTTTTTTTTTGTTGGTTGTTGTTGTTGTTGTTTTTGTTGTTTTGGGTTTTTTCCCTTATTTGTTTCCATTTTGTTGTTGTTCCTATTTGTTACTGCTACTGTTGTTGTTTGCGATTTCATTTAGTCCTCTTCTCCCACTGGACAAAGCAGCAGGGAAGTTTCAGTCTTTTTCTCCTAATTTCGTATTTGGTGTTTGTTCGTTATCTTACATTCACGCTTGACAAAAGGCCAGTTGGCCGAAAATTTGCGCCTGTCTTGTCTTGTTGTATTAATACGCGTTCTGATTCTATTGTGTTTTCTGGTTCTTGTTGTTATGATTTTGATCCTTTGTTATGTTGTTTGTTTTTGCTTTGGTGTTGTTGTTTTTGCTGTCTTTGTCGTTGTTGTTGTTGTTGTTAGTGTCGTTTTGATTATCTGTTTTCTGTTTAATTTTATGTGTGTATGTGTGTGTGTGTGTGTGTGTGTGTGTGTGTGTGTGTGTGTGTGTGTGTGTGTGTGTGTGTGTGTGTGTGTGTGCTTGTGTGTGTGAGAGAGAGAGGGAGAGAAAGAGAGAGAAAGAGAGAGAGAGAGAGAGAGTGTGTGTGTGTGTGTGTGTGTGTGAGTGTTTGTGTGTGTGTGTGTGTGTGTGTGTGTGTGTGTGTGTGTGTGTGTGTGTGTGTGTGTGTGTGTTTTCCTTTGCTTTGCTTTGCTTTGCTTTGCTTTAGACACGGCGAAATATAACAATTAAGACGTGTCAAACGAAAAAAGCCGACTATGAGTCAGTGTTAGTGTTAATGAAGTACATAAAGTACGTATGCCGTGTTGTAACCTTGGCTCTAGGGCACAGCAATAGTTTTACTGTGGATTTAATCTAGTCACGTAGCAGTACGTTTCACTTTGTTGGTGTAAACAACAGTACTTTCTTTAACTGCACGCATTTATAGTGTTTGATATGCTGCTGAAAAGAAGGTTGCTAGATAAGACAAGTTTTTGGTCTAGTTAGTTCAACAGAAGCCGGTATCTTAGCCAACACCTGCTATTAATTAGGTATTTACAAGTCAGGTTTTGTCAGCCGCGTGCCCTTTCCCGTGTCAAGAATTCTCATTACCATTTTTTTCTGATTCGCAGACGCAACATCTCTGTGTGATAATTTGGACGGAGTGGTCAAAGCCAGGGGCATCTCCTTAAATTATGTGCGCGAATGCTTCATACTTGTATTTACTTTTATTTCCACCCACCCACCCACCCACCTTTCTCCTTTTCTTTTTTTTTCCTGTTGAAATATTGATATGTTTTGAAACGGTTATATCCCTGATATGGCTCTATGCAGTCGGCCGGGCTTTAAACAAAAATAACCGTAACCCTAACCAAGGCACAACATGAAAGGAGCATGAAGAGGTATGTTACGGTCCACTTTATTGCAATGTCTCTTTTTCTCGCAGCCCTGGAAAAGTTGGCGATTAAGATGGAGGGGGGTGGGGAATTAGAATTCCAGAATTACGTACCAGTGGTTAACGCAACGGACTACAGACTGGAAGGTTGTGGGTTCGAATCCCCTTCAGTTCGTTCAAAAATCATTGTGGGATTTTCGGCTCCAACCGGCTCCTACCCAGACTTGGGCGTACAATGGGCTCATTGGGAAGACTGGGACCACACAGTCGAGTCTTATCCAATTCACGGATGTGTCATTGAGGGTGTTGCACAAATCTTCTGAGTAGCACAGCAGATGTCTGTATCTCTCGGGCCCGGTTGACGCCAGGATATATTGTGATAGTAAGCATAGAGTCCTGTCACGCAGTCTCAATCCTAGACGAAACTCCATAACATCATGATAATCATCCTTGTCGCCATAATCACCATCGCATTGTAAAAACTGTGCCAGCTTCTGTGGCCGTCAAGGTGGCGTAGAAAATGGGACCAAAAAAAAATTCAAGGATTACACATGATTTTCTCATTTTCCTGCAGTTGCAAGAAAGTGGCCTAAAAACAATCACAATCCATGCCGTCTCTCTCGCTTTTTGATATGTGTTGACATTTTTTGTGTCATCATCATCATCATGTGCTCTGTCGCCTGGCGTTGGTGATAATGGCCCTCCATACGACTGTAACCCTTGTCACCATAAGTAGGTTCGTCCAGTATTTTCTCCGTGGGTCTACCTGGTGCTCTCTTTCCCTCCAGTTTTCCTGTTGTGACCAGGTGCTCTAAATTCTCTTTCCTCATAAAATGTTCTATAAATATTGCTTTATGTATTCATGGTGAAATCTCTTACTTTATTTTTTTCTTGTGTTATTGTTTTTGTGTTTTCTATGAATCTTAATTCTTTTGCAGTATCTTGTTTACTTGTAATATAGATAGATTAGCAACAGCAGATATATAAATTGGCCTGTATATTACTGTATACATCTTTGGAAAATATACTCATTTCATTCATTTCATTTCTCTATTCCCATCCCTCCCATCCACCCACCCTCTCTTTCTGTCCTTCTGGCCTCTCTCTCTCTCTCTGTGTCCTCTCTCTCTCTCTTTCTGTCGCTCGCTCTCTCTCTCTTTCTCTCCCTTCCTCATCAGTATGTTGGTGCATTTGCTTACGCGTGTTGGTTTTACGAGTGTCATTGTTAGATTGTTGTTGTTCTTTTGTGATTGTGGTGGTTGTGGTAGTGATGGTGTGTTTAAATTTGTGTTTTTTAATTGAAAGAGACAGATTAAAACGTTTAAAACAAAAAAGGGGGGGAGGACCTCTAGACAAGGTTTAGCCTTTTTATGTATTTCTGTCTTTATGTCATTCAAAATACTAATCAACAACGAACGTGAAAGAACTGTACACGGTAACAGTAAGTACGCATACACCAACAAAACTGGCAAAACTTGACCCTTTGACTCTAGCAACCTGTACACTTACTGCAAAGATTCAACCCTTTGACTCCCTCACCCTATCCATCAGGGAGTCAAAGGATTAATTTTTTGCTTTGTTAGCATGGTTGACAATGCATGATGCTGGTGGACAGGATGCGGGAGTCAAAGGGTTTAGCTTACCTGGAGAATCAAAAACGTCACTCTCACATCAAGTTCTAGTGTGTACAAAGTCTGTCTTACTACACACTGGACATTGATGTCAGAATTACACAAGCAGACTGCAAGCCGTGGACAATGAGGATCATCAGAAAACATGATGGGATGTGTCTTGTAAGGAGCACACTATAGAATGAGGAAGAGCACAGACCCAGCACTCATCATGTGAGTTATGCTGATCACAGGGACAGAAGGAAATTCAGATCGACATCTCACAATGGATAAAGCGTGTTCCTCCAGACCATTCACAGGGGGAACATTGAAGGAGTTGGAATATGACTGTGCTCAAGTGGGAGTCATCCCATTGAACATTTTCCATATGCGCTCCACCCAGATCTGCCAGTTATTATCTGGCAGGTTCCTTGACCTTTCGCAAAGCCATATCCCTTGATAGGGTTTTGAAACGGAAGACGATATACGGAACCTATGAAACCCTAAGGTGACAACACCAGAATGATCGGTGCTTTAAGGTGAGCAATGAGCGGGCCAAGTTTTATGTTTCAGGCTGAGATCAAACTCGAGATATCAGATAGTAAGTACACGACTCTATGAACAAAGTCACCAAGGCAGCATAAAAATACAGAGAAAGAGAATACAGAACAGGTAGAGGAAGAGATGTGCGACAACATTGCTGAACAGAACATGAGAAGCGTTCCTGAAAATCGGTTACTTGCCCACAGCCGTCAGAAATGGAGTCAGTTCGTAGAGCTCACCATAAACATGATAAGTTATACGAGCAATAAGCAGTAAATACGTTTACATGTAAATCATACACATGGAAGTTTGACGAAATTAATTCGGTACACGTAGATTCAGCAAAACGGTCATGGCCTGTGCTCAGTTAATAAAAAGGAAGGACACTGATGGATACATTGACTGAGATGGCTTTAATATTCACACAATCTACAGTTATAGAGAAAGACGCCACCATACAGCGATATTAAATTGATCTCTTTCAGTGTCAAACTCCAGAGACAAAGCTGAATTATTTATACTTTTAAACACAGAAAGGACATTATCATGCAAGTTTACAGCCATGCTGAGTCCCGATTTCGTCCGCGTCTTTCTCATTACACACAGACACGCAACAATTCGGGAGAAAGGGGAGGGAAGGAATGAGAAGGTGGGGGTCAATGTCAACGACATTTATGAAACTATCAAATACAACGTTAAACGAGGAGAAACAACCGTCATAGCCCGCACCGGGGGTTTTTCATACTCGCCAACTCTCGGAGAGGTGGAGGACATTTGTATGATTTGCTTTTTGTGGTGTGGCTGTCTATCCATTTGTATGCAGCAATGCAGGTGCATTTCTATAAAGGCCAGCCCTAAAACAATGGGTCGTGCTGCTGGGCCCCTTCTGCTTTTTCTGGGCTCAGTGTTGACGCAGAATTCATGAAAGTTAATTTTGGTTGGATGGGTCTTAAAACAGAGTGTATAAAAGTTCATGTGGGCACATTATCATGATAGTGTGGAAGACCTTGTCGCCCCACAAGGAAACATTTCACATGTTTGTCAAGGAGGTGGTGAGTCCTCAAAGGGCTGTAGACAGACAGAATTTTCAATAAAGTGTGATTAAAAACATATATAGCAAAAGAGAATTTCACGCCAGGTACATCTGAATAGACAAGTCTCTTTGAACGAAACCTGATATAATGCATACCTTAAGCTCAGTCCACGGTGCACAGCCTAAAATCCGGCATTTTAATTGAAAAGGCGAAATAGGAAAAGGCGAAACGAGATGTCAACGTATCAGTGGACCATTCCCAACTCTTCCCTCTCCCCACCCCCGGCCTACAGTTCCTTTGGTCATGTGTCCACAGACAGACTCCTATTGGTGACTAAGTACAGAAGGTCATTCAACTCCATAGACAGATACAGCCTCAACTCATTAACCCTTTGACTCCCGCACCCTGTCCACCAGCATCCTGCATTGTCAACCACGCTAGCGAAGCAAAAACTTAACCCCTTTGACTCCCTCACTCTATCCACCAGCTTCCAACAGGAAGCTGGTGGATAAGGCGAGGAAGTCAAAGGGTTAAGTTTTCGCAGTTGGTGGATAGGGTACAGAAGTCAAAGGGTTAAATTACGCGTCTAGGAAAATCTGATTAACTATACTTTACCTCCGCAGACGATAGCAGTCTCAAAAGCAGACTAGGTTTTCTCGTTTATTTATTCCTATTAGAACGTTTAGCCTTGTTGTTACCAACAACCAGTTATGTGATCGCCATTACACAAACCCTTCCCTGATGAACTAGCATCTAAACATCATTTATCCGGCCTTGTCGACATCAATAACCCCATCCTTATCATCAAACATGTCATCAATATCTTCATGTGGTAATTCACTACTACTACTACTACTACTACTACCACTACTACTGCTGCTGCTGCTGCTGCTGCTGCTGCTGCTACTACTACTACTACCACCACCACTACTACTAGTACTACCACCCCTACCACTACTACTACTACTAATTCATCTGTGCTGGAAACCACATCAACAGTGTAATCACAGTAAACGTCAGATTTATATTAGTGTTACCTCCATCGTTATTGTTCGATTTAAATAATTTCATGTACATATGTGTGGCCACAAATTGTAAAGCGTTGACAGTTATCGTCGAGTATAAAACAGAGGGGAAGTAGTAGACAATGCTATGCACGTTAACGATTTGTGGCAGTGCTTGCTTGCTACCTTATGTTCAGGTAGTTCACCCTGCATATGTATGGATACCCATCTCCTATAGATACCATCTCCTATAGGTACCCATCTCGTACAGATACCCATCTCCTATAATATACCTATAGATACCCATCTCGTATAGATACCCATGACCTATAGATATCCATCTCCTATAGATACCCATCTCCTACGATACCCATCTCCTATAGATACCCATCTCCTATAGATACCCATCTCGTATAGAGACCCATCACCTATAGATATCCATCTCCTATAGATATCCATCTCCTATAGACACCCATCTCCTATAGATACCCATCTCCTACAGATACCCATCACCTATAGATACCCATCTCCTATAGATACCCATCTCCTATAGATACCCATCTCCTATAGACACCCATCTCCTATAGATACCCATCTCCTACAGATACCCATATCCTATAGACACCCATCATCTATAGATATCCATCACCTATAGATACCCATCTCCTATAGATACCCATCTCCTATAGATACCCATCTCCTACAGATACCCATATCCTATAGACATCCATCACCTATAGATACCCATCACCTATAGATACCCATCTCCTATAGATACCCATCTCCTCATGTTACCCCAGGTGGCAGGTTTGAGGAGCTGTACACAGAACGGAACGATCATCACGTGCTTTGGGAAGATCAGGACCTTTCTTGTGAAGGACCAACAGACTGACAGAGCACTCTTGTACGATCACCTGATTGGTTTTTGGGTTGGGTTGGGTTGGGTTGGGTTGGGTTGGGTTGGGGATTGGGCTGAGGTTAGGTTGGGGGTTGGATTGGGGGTTAGGGGTTAGGTTTGGGGGTTGGGGTTGGAGTTGGGGGTTGGGGGTTGGGTTGGGTTGGGTTGGTTTGGGTTGGTTTGGGTGTGGTGTGTGCGATGTGTGTGGTGTGGTGTGGTGCGGTGTGGTGTGGTATTCTTAGTTTCTATTTTTACTCGATTTTTTAAATTTAATTATATATTTCTGTGCTGATTTATTTGTTTTTATTTATCAAGCAATATTATTATTTATTTATTTATTTATTTGCTTATTTGTTTATTTATTTATTCATTTGTTTGTTTATTTACTTATTTATTTTGTTCATTCATTCATTCGTTCATTCATTCATTTATTTATCTATTAATTTATCGGTGGGTGGGACACGTATTAAGTTACCCACAGTTGATTTCAACAGAATAGACACAGGCTTATTTATGCTCAGGTTTAGCGTTAAGTTTCTGGGTGTGAATGTCGACTTACAGGGCCCGTGTACAGCAAACCGGCTGGTCGTCCCGCGGACAGCGACGGAGCAATTGAAGAAGGCGAGAGAGGGCAGAAAGGGGCTGTCACTCTAAGGCCGGCAGGGGAAATTAACGAGGCAGGCGCCCCAGATCAACTACAGCCGGAAATGGGGATCTTAACGGTTAGAGTTACGGTTCCTGCTTGGTGACAAGATTTGTTTTCTGCCGTTATTGTCATTGGGAAAGTGAGGTCTTTTTCTGTCTGTCAAATCAACGTTCCGTGGTCACCTTTCTTTTCCGTACAGAGAAAACATGTCCTATACAGTAGGCGAAAAATGTGATTTTCAATACGTGAAAACAATCAGTTCAGAAAAATTGAAAATAAATTATTCAAATAGGTAAACAGGAACCTGAAAAATACGAAAATGGAATCAGAACGCGTATTTAATACAACCAGACAAGACAGGCGCAAATTTTCGGCCAACTGGCCTTTGTCAAGCGTAAACGTAAGATCACAAACAAACAAGCACCAAATACAAAAATTAAGAGAAAAAGGCTTAAACTTCCCTGCTGCTTCGTCCAGTTCGCCAAAAATTTGCTCCTGTCCTGTCTGGTTGTATTAAATATGCGTTCTGGTTCTACTTTCGTGTTTTTCTGTTTCCTGTTTGCTTGAACGCGGGCAGTCACACTTGTTTTAGAATAGGTGAAAACAAGTGATTTATAGTAGGTGAAACCACCTGACTTACAGTAGATAAAAAGAAATGATTTGCAGAAGGTAAAAAACATGATTTACTGTGGGTGAGAGCAACTGCAGACCTAAAAGGTGACCATCTGTTATCATTTTCAACATAAGATCACTTCACTCCAGATGAAAAAACAATATTCCACACTTGAATGTTTTTAAAACCTCACGTTCTCTCTCTCTCTCTCTCTCTCTCTCTCTCTCTCTCTCTCTCTCTCTCTCTCTCTCTCTCTCTCTCTCTCTCTCTCTCTCTCACTCTCTCTCTCTCTCAATCTCTCACCCTCTGTCCCACTCTGTGTCACTTTCTCTCACTCTCTCTCTCTCTCTCTCCTCTCTCACACACACACACACACACACACACACACACACACCACACACACATTCATACATACATGTGCAGACACTTCCTGAAGCTGGTGGGTAGGGTGAGGGAGTAAAAGGGTTAAGTTTTTGCAGGAGACTGGTGGATAGCGCGAGGAAGTGAAAGATTAAGTTTTTGTAGCAGGGGGATAGGGTGCGGAAGTGAAAGGGTTAACGTTAACTTTGGTTCTGATTCACACAAAAAACACACGCATACGTACATAAATCCACCATCATCCATATACACAGCCAACCATGAACACATCCATCCACACACACACACACACACACACACACACACACACACACACATACACACACACACTCACGCACGCACAGACACACACACGCACGCACAGACACACACATACATACAGACACACACATACATACATACATACATACATACATACATACATACATACATACATACATACATACATACATACATACATACATACATACATACATACATACATACATACATACATACGAGACAGCGAATGCATTGATACGTGTACTGAGTTTTCTTTTCCTTTTTTTTCCTGTTGAAGTATTGTGTATGTTTTGAAACGGTAAAAGCCCTGATATGGCTCTACGCAGTCCGCTGGACTTTAACCCTTTGACTATCACACTCGTCCATCGGCATCTTGCATTGCCAATCATGATAGAAAAGCGAAAATGTAACCCTTTGACTCCCTCACCCTGTCAGGGTGAGGGAGTCAAAGGGTTAAGTTTTTGTAGTTAGTAGACAGGATGAGGAGGTCAAAGGGTTAAACAAAAATAACAATAGCCTCAGCCGATCAAGCCAGTTCACGTATGTACACAGTACAAACTACTCACTCACCTGACAACGGTGGGTCTGGCTCGCATCATAGCGCCAGCAGCCCTGATACACAACTCTGCCTGGCATGTCCATTGAGTCTCATGCCGTCTCTTCAACGGTCAAGGAGGCCTGGCTGATCACTGCTAGCGTCCATTGGATGCAGATGCCTGCACATAGCTGCTGTTATGTATGCACCGGGTGACCAGCGGCCCGCTCCATCAGTTACAGTAAGGTTGTACCGCCGGCCATGGTCACCGGTACGTCATGGTCAGTTCACTTGTCTCATTGTGGTCAGATAAAGGAAGAAAGACTGACATGGAGAAGAATGTGAACATCTTTGTGGGGGAAGAAGTGAGAGGAATGAGGTACGAGATGCGTGCAAAAGGAACAGCCGTACAGAGACGGGTCGTACGGATAACAGGCTTACATGCATGGCAAGGATGAAGAAAAGAATGTTTAAAAAATATAATCTAAACCTGTATCCATGTACATCTCTATTTATAAACATACAGATATAGATACAAATATATACGAATATTTCCGAAAGAATAATCCATATCCGTATCTATGTAAATCTGTATTTATAAACATAAAGAAATAGATACAGACATACATTGAGATATGGCTATAAATATAAGTATAGATATAGATCTCATTCTGTGGAAAATCTCTTTTCCTCATCCCCATAAAATGAAAAGTAAAAAACTAGGGTGTAGATGTTCCAACTGCCTTTTCTTAATCTCCTGGTTTTTGTTCGTTTGGTTTGGTTTGGTTTGGTTTGGTTTGCTTTGCTTTGCTTTGCTTTGTTGTGGTTTGCGTTTGCGTTTGCGTTTGCTTTGGCTTTGGCTTTGGCTTTGGCTTTGGCTTGGCTTGGCTTGGCTTTGTTTTGCTTTGCTTTGCTTTGCACAGACACACTCACACACATACACACATACACACACACACACACACACACACACACACACACACACACACACACACACACACACAGATACACACACAGTTACACAGACACAGACACACACACACACACACACACACACACAAACACAACAACAACAAACAAACAAACAAACAAACATGAAATTAATCCGAAACCGAACGCATTCAGTACGTTATGCTGTTTGTAGTATGATGATTTGCAAAGTTAACAAAGGGCATTAATCTTTTTGAGTCAAGGTGTTCTGTACAGTAAGGTTATATATCGGTGAAACGAATGCCAGATGGGGAGGGAAGTGAGTTATAACCAAGCAAACAACAAGCTACCAAGCAGATAATGACAATGTGACTTTAATTATAACTTATTAGTGCCCCAGGCCTGTAGCGGCATCGTGGAGATGGTATGTAGGTTAAGAGAAAGAGTTGGTGCATCTACCTACTGGCAGGCAGTATGATGGCATTGTCCTCATAGCATCCACCGCCACATCAAAGAGGTGCAGGTGAGAGAGATGTGGCAAGGTGTGAGAGGTGTCATTTGGCCACATTATCTGTGAATGGGTGCCCTGGCAACGCTTTGTCTCGTCAGATCTCGTTATGTAATGAGTGCTCTCGCTGCTTTCACATATGTCTGCTCCTTCAAGATTCCCCCGTTTCTACTGCAAGCACTAGGCCACAATCGGCACTGTTGTCGACCAACATCTTGAGGCGTAGTTTTACTTGTTGGCTTACAACTGATCATCTCCAGCACTGCTGGTGGTGGTGTGCATATATATGCATACATACGTAGATATATATATATCTATGCCAGGTGAGTATGTGCCATTATTGTTAAAACTCGCACTTGATGACAAAAACATTCTTGTGTACACACACACACACACACACACACACACACACACACACACACACACACACACACACAACACACACACACACACACACACACACTCACACACACACACACACACACACACACATACACACACATACACACACACACACACACACACACACACACACACACACGCTATGTGCTATGGAGTTCCAACTAGGATTGAGAGTGGGTGACGGGGCTACACTTTACGCTTACTATCATAACATATCCTGGCGTCAGCCAGACCCGAGAGATACAGACAGACACCTTCGGAGTTTGTCAGAAGACTTGAGCTACACTCCCAATAAATGACGTATCTGTGAAGTGGATGTGATTCGACTGTGTGGTCCCAGTCTTCCCAGTGATCCATAGCACTCTCAGCTCTAGGTAGGATTCGGTTGGAACCGAAAAAACCCACGATGATTTTTTGAAGGGAATGACGGGGATTCGAACACACAACCTTCCAGTCGGTAGTCCATTGTGCTAACCACTACACCACGGCGACTGATCGGAGCTGCTTTGTTATTCGTAGGATCTGTCTCGAAGTCTCTGGCTCAAAGACCTTCCTCTGATGAATGGGGACATTTGCTTAACCCTTTGACTCCTGCACCCTATCCACCAACTGCAAAAACTTAACCCTTTGACTCCCTCATTCTATCCACCAGCTGTTAACATTGAATACAAAGAACTTTTTTGTTTTGCTTTGTTTTTGTTTTTTTAGGCTGGGATATTTTGTGGGCATGAAATCAAAGTTGTCCCCTTTCTAAACAGCCTGCCTTGATAGAACTAACGAACTCCAAACTTCAAGGGTTATTGTATCTCACACCTAGTTTTAACACGCGTGACGCTATCTCTCACCATGGGCCATGCCATTATTGATTAGTAATTGTTTCTTAATAGGACTCTTTCTTTGCTTTTTTCCCTTTCTTTCTTTTCTTCCCCCCCCAGTCCCCCTCCCCCTCCCTCACAGTCTTTACCGCCCGTACACTTGTTCCTAGATTTTACCAGCACCTCCGCTGATCGTGATGTCCTATTATCTGCTTCATGTAGTTGAAGGCGAGATCCGAACCGGACTCAAAGAGATAAGGCAGAAAGAAGAAAGGGTTAGTTAACCCTTTCAATCCCCCACCGTAACCACCAACATTCTGCATTGTCAGCCATGACAGCAAAGCAAAATCTTAACCCTTTCACTCCCTCACCGTAACCACCAACATTCTGCATTGTCAGCCATGATAGCAAAGCAAAATCTTAACCCTTTCACTCCCTCACCGTAACCACCAACATTCTGCATTGTCAGCCATGATAGCAAAGCAAAATCTTAACCCTTTCACTCCCTCACCGTAACCACCAACATTCTGCATTGTCAGCCATGATAGCAAAGCAAATTCTTAACCCTTTCACTCCCTCACCGTAACCACCAACATTCTGCATTGTCAGCCATGACAGCAAAACAGAAACTTAACCCATTCAATCTCCCACCGTAACCACCAACATTCTGCATTGTCAGCCACGATAGCAAAACAGAAATTTAACCCTTTCACACGCTCACCCTACCCACCAGCTTCCTGCAGAAAGCTGGTGGATAGGGTGCAGGAGTGAAAAGATTAAGTCTTTGCAGGTTATGGAGAGGCTGCGGGAGTGAAAGGGTTAATTAAGTAAGGAAGAAACTCGATCGTGACGAGAAAACCTGCACCTGCAAGAGTGTATTAGCATATGTAATGAGCATGACCAAGCCAACGTCTTAGTCGGCATGTGAGGTCACTGTATCCAGGAGTTTGTGTCATTATTGTTGAAACTCGCCACTTGATGACAAAGACATTCTTGTCGTTTACAGTCTCAATGCCTCTACTTGTGTGGTCGTGCGGTGGCGTTCATTGTGGAGACCGTGGTGATGGACAAGCGGGCCAGAGCATCAGGATGTCTGTCATGTAATCCCTGATTATGTGTTTGTCGAGCACTGACAACAACAACAACAACAACAACAACAACAACATCTGAACAAATAAATGAAAAAGTTTCACCATAACTTGAGCGATCGTTCTGGACTTAGGTCGTAGACACCTGTATTATTCTAAAGACTAGTATAGACACAACAACATCTAAAGAAATAAATGAAAAAAATTCACCACAACTTGAGCGATCGTTGTGGACTTGGGTCGTAGACACCTGAATTATTCTAAAGACTAGTATAGACGCAACAACATCTAAAGAAATAAATGAAAAAAATTCACCACAACTTGAGCGATCGTTGTGGACTTGGGTCGTAGACACCTGAATTATTTCTCGGGATCATTATGCCGAATTATCATCTGTCTTCATGTCTTTCTATACTTGCCTTTTGCTGCCCCGAATAAGGGAACTTACCCAGTTACAACTGGGCGGACGGGAAAGGTGTGCTCAAGATATGCCTTCAATTTGGTCACTGAATACTGAGCCATAATTTTCGTCATTCAACACCAGGCCACGAATTTTCATCACTCAACACCGGGCCACGAATTTTGGTCACTCAACACCAGGTCATGAATTTGGTTACTGTACACCACAGGTCACGAATCTCGTCACTCATCCACGTTCGATGTACTTAACTTCGGCTTTAGGGACCGTGGGCTCCAAACACAACACTAACCCACCATCCTCCCCACCCCCATCCCTCCCCGTAAATGGTAACGCTTAAATTACTCCATTAGCTTGCAAAGAGTGATCTTCTCTTGCCTTCAGCTCTTTGATCTCATTGTATGCACACAGGTTTCAAGGTGTTACTACCTTAGAGGTCAAGGTGTGGTAAATCCAAGAAACAAAACACAAAATACATCAGGCCACAATATGTAATGATGACACCTGAACTATTCATGAAGACACTTCTAAAATCATACATCTAAGCAGCAAACCCAGTTCATATATCTGATCAGTGAACTTATGCGTATATAACCAAAAGACAAGCAAGTATGTAAGGCTTGAAAAGTTGGAGAAGTTCATGACTTCAATGCGACACAGAACAGGCGACCTACGGACTAGTCGGCTGATTATTTAAATAATTGGTTAATTGCTCATTGTAATAAGTAGATAAATGAATAATAAATGAATAGATAAAAAAAATGAGAACAAGAATGGAAATAGGCACAACAACATTTTCAATGTTCATCCATGTTACGATTTTTCTGTGTTTGTTTGTTTGTTTGTTTGTTTATTTGTTTGTTGTCTGTTTGTTTGTTTGCATGAATTTTGTTATAGTCTTGTTTCGCTTTGCTTTGCTTTGTTTTAAATCCAAAACAAGTGCGACCGCCCACAATCAAGCAAACAGGAACCAGAAAAACATGAAAATAGAATCAGAACGCGTATTTAATACAACCAGACAAGTCAGGCACAAATTTTCGGCCAAATTGTCAAGCGTAAACGTCAGATTACAAACAACAACAAACAACAAACAACAAACAACAAATGTGTCTTTCCATTATGCTAATCGTCATAACCTGACAATTTGTATTGTTTCATATTTTTAACATGAAGCAGGTGAGGCTTTGTTCCGTCTGTTTTATATTGACAAAAACTGAACTTTATGAATGAATTTTAATGCATAATTACAGTTACATTCATTACATCTGACAGACTTACTCAGAAAAAAATAGTGTTTGGGGTTCAGTTTCATCTGACAGACAGATGAACATAGGAAACGTTCTCATTGTCTGCCATCTGTGCTCAAACTAGTCTATAAGAATTATGACAGAAAAACAGCCATCACCTTTGACAGAAAATCAAAAATGTTTCTGCAAACTTTTTCAAAATGTAATACTTCAGAACAATAAAGTGTGTTGACCAAATCGGATATTTGAAAAAGTATTTATAAAATTAATGAATTTCTCTTCGATATGTAGCATCATAGCACGGAATGCTCGTTCTTGGCTTGTTCTGTATGATGATTATGTAATAGGCCTGAAACCGGAGACTAGTTTACTCGCCATGGAGAGTAGCAGAAATATTTGACGAGTAAAAACAAAACGTCACTCGCCAATAGCAAGATGGTTTGAATCTGCCCAAATACTGCGATTCAAGAATCTTACGCCGTTTCGCGAGTTTTCCGATCCAATCACCCAACTTTACCGACTGTTGGTAAACAGAGATCCTGCACCTCCTGTCGTGAAACCACATGTCTTTGCATTGAAGTGCTCAAAGTTTACATACAGGCCTTGGGTCAGACACTTCTACTGTGAAGGAAAGCAAATCATCAGGGAGTCAACGAATCTTTCTTCCCAAGTGGAAGGAGGAGTTACGGCTTGTACTTTGGCTTGTAAACTTTTTCAGTCATAAGGAGTTAAGAGCCGAAACACTTGCTGGACAGGGGTTTTCTCCTCTGATGACCTTCTGCTATCTGGCTGTCCCCAGAGTTTCTTGCTACTTCAGTCTGGCTGGCAACATTTTCAGTCTGGCTGGTAACATGTTCAGTCTGGTTGGTAATGTTTTCAGTGTGACTAGTAACATTTTTCAGTCTGCCTGGTAACATTTTCAGTCTGGCTGGTAACGTTTTCAGTGTGGCTGGCAACATTTTCAGTCTGCCTGGTAATATTTTCAGTCTGGCCGGTAATAATTTTAAAATACCAGCCAAAGGCTAAAAGGCAAAAATGCCGATTTTCTGAGCTGTGTGAATTGATTATTTTCTCTGTTATTTTCTGAGAAGAGTGATTTTTTTTTGTATGTTCACATTTTGTTTTGTTTTGTTTCATATGATCAAAAAAGAAGCTCAGATTACAGATTGTATTATGGTGATACAGTTTTTTTTAAATGACTCATCGATATAATTCATTTTCTGATTGTTTACCATTATATCCTTATAGTTCATGTCTCATCATAGCAGTAGGGGGTGATATCATTGGCTTCACGTGTGTCTACATTTGTCTCTTATGCTTTTGTGAAGTGCGTAGGGCTCTTGTGAGTTGAGACACTGTACAAGTAGTCATTATTATTATTATTATTATCATTATTAGTATTATTATTATTATCATCATTATTATTGTTATTGTATCATGATCATCGTCCTCATCGTCATTATTATTATCATTATTACTATCATCATTATTATCATTGTTGTTGTTGTTGTTGTTATCATCATTATTATTTTTACTATCATCATCATCATCATCATCGTCGTCGTCGTCGTCGTCGTGGTCATCGTCGTCGTCGTTGTCGTCATTATCATCATCAGTAGTAGTAGTAGTAGTAGTAGTAGTAATAGTATACTTGTTGTTGTTGTTGTTATTATAGTTGTTGTTGTTGCTGTTATCATCATTATTATTATTATCATCATCATTATTGTTATTGTTGTTGTTGTTGTTGTTATATTGCTCTGTCTTGGTTCACTTCATACCTATCAAACAGAAAACAAACCGTTCTCATCAATGGCACTTACTCTCAACCTGCATACCTGACCTGTGGTGTTCCACAAGGATCTGTCCTTGGCCCTGTTCTTTTCACTCTTTACACCTCCCCCCTGTCCACCATCACCAACTCCCATTCTATAAAACACCACTTCTATGCTGATGACACCCAACTTCAAGACAGTGACTCACCTGATAATATACAGCGCCTGTTGACTCGCACCACTGAGTGTTACTCGGACATTAAGAACTGGATGACACACAATAGACTTCAGCTTAATGACGACAAAACAGAAGCTATCCTCATTGGCACCCGTCAGAAACTTTCTCAGCTGCCTCCTCTTTCTCTCCCATTATGTAACACATCAGTCCCAATTTCTGATTCAGCTAAAAACCTTGGTGTCTGCATTGACTCTACCCTCTCCATGAACAACTTTGTTTCTCAAACTGCCAGATCCTGCTACTATCATCTCCATCGTATAAAGCTGATCAGGAAGTATCTCTCTGTCGAAACAACTGCAAAACTCGTTCTCTCCTTCATAATGTCTCGCATTGACTATTGCAATTCACTCCTGTCTGGTCTTCCTGCCTCCACCATTCACATCCTACAGCGCATTCAAAACAATGCTGCACGCCTTGTACTCAAAAAGAAAAAAGCTGACCACATATCTCCTCTCCTGGCACAACTCCACTGGCTCCCTGTATCAAAGCGCATACAGTACAAACTAGACACCATGTGCTACAAAAGCCTCAATAACGCAGCCCCCGATTACCTGTCAAGCCTACTTGAGATCTATGTTCCCTCACGTACCCTCCGCTCTGCCTCTGATCCTCTGACTCTTCGCTTTCCACGCACTAAGCTCAATACCTATGGTCCACGAGCCTTCTCTGTTTCTGGTCCACTCTCCTGGAACAAACTTCCTCTCTCAGTCCGTCAGCAACCTACTTTTGTCTCCTTCAAGTCCGCTCTCAAAACTCACCTTTTCTCTCCTGCATAAAATCCTAACCTCACTCAACCCTCCCCTCTGCAGCCTGTCTCCGCTCGGAGGGAATCACATGGTTATAATATATAATTGTATGCTATGCTCTCTATAATTTTCCATTGCTTTTATTCTTGCTTTTATTGCTTTTATTCTTTCTCCCCATTTATAGCCATGCGTGTGTGTGTGTGTGTGTGTGTGTGTGTGTGTGTGTGTGTGTGTGTGTCTGTATGTGTGCGTGCGTGTGTGTGCGAGCGTGCGTGCCTGCGTGTGTGTCTGCTTCAGCGCTTAGATTTGATTTTATCAAGATTTTGCGCTATATAAATATTGTAATTATTATTTTTTTTTTTTCTATTTATTCTAATTATCATCATCACCATCATCATCATCATCATTAGCATTAGTAGCAGTAGTAATCGAAAGAGGCTGTGCAGCTACATGTACACCAAGGCGAAAAAAGTTCACGGGGCGAAGTTTGACACAAGCTTCTTTAAAGTCTGTGAACGTAATTACACCCTGCATTAAGTATGCAGACCCACGATCGGTTAAATCAAGTCCTTGTTTGACACTCCGCGATGGTCATTACACAGAAAATGGCTTTGGGAAAAGTCAAATGACTTCATGGAGCTATTAAAGTGACTGTCACTTGACTGTTCTACTCCCTCTGTCTGTCCTTAGAAGAAGCTCCAGGCTTTGCTGCAGGCTTACTGATGTTGGTATATAGTATTAGGATCTGACTATTTCTGTTTTTAAAACATACAGCATTATACAGACTATTTTAAGAGCTATTTTGTTGTACGGTTGTGAAGCGTAGACAGTCATCACGCAAAGTCAGAGCTAGACTGAGACAGCTGAAAGGTGGTTTCTAAGAATGATATTAAGAGTTCTATGGACAACAAAGAAAACGAACGAAAGTCTTGACGGAGGCAGGCACAAAAAGAAATTTATGAAGAAGAATAGGAAAAGACAAGCAAACATTTATAGGATATTGTATGAGGCAAGAGAAATTAGAGCACCTAGTTACGACAGCAAAGCTGGAGGGAAAAGAGCAGCAGGTAGACCCAGGGAGAAAATATTGGACGGACTTGCAGGGTGGCTGAGGACAGAGAGGGTAGAAGACGCACTTGCAGCGACAAAGGATCTATTCATATGGACGGCCATGATCGCCAACACCATGCAGCAAGGCACATGATGATGATGGTGATGACAACGACGACGACGACGGACGACGACGATGATGATGATGATGATGAATGATGATGATGATGATTTTAAGAGCGTAAGGGCTTATTCGACTTTGCTGTGGATTTGTGCATTTTTAAATAAAGTTATCGTTGTACGAGATGCTATATGTCTCATGTTCACATCTTTGTTTTCAGTATGTTTTTCTTTCCCTTCAAAATCTGCTGTTCAGTCAGACATATCATTTGTACACAATGGATGACATCGCGGTTTCCTACAAATGATGTGCTTGACTTAAATTGCTTGAAGATAATCTTGTCCTCCGAATCACAGCGTTTCCTCCAGGAGACTTCAGTCTTGTTATGGCTGCTGTTCTGTTGTTATTGTTGTTGTCCTTCAATCTTTTGTCAAAAGTTACTTGCATCCAACAGTAGAAGGCATCTTTCTAGACTACCCTGCACGCTAATTTATACATGTCAAGAAGGGATGGGATTTCAAAAGAAGGTATGGAGACAAATAGAAGCGCCAACAATCATGCAAGTTTTATTCTCTTAGCTGAGCTAAGATCATGAGCATACTTGGTCAAACGACAGCGGAAGAAAAATGAGGAACTGCTGATATTGTTTGAGCTAAAAGTGATGATCACTGCATGTTAAAATGTGTGATCAATGCTACTGAGTCCTTTGTCTACTAATGAGACCATTAAGAAGCCAAATGCGTTGAGAAAAGTACAATTAGTGACATCCATGAAGATGAATATATCATACTACTTAATATACTAGATATCTTTTGATGTTGGCATAAAGTAATCGGCGTGTGTCTCTCATGCGAACAACATGCCTGGCAAGACGCCCATTGACATATATGAAGCACATTATAGAAATCTATCGTCTTCACAAAGCTGTGACAAAACGCTACAAGCATGAAGTACTTAAGTCTGAGTTATCCCTAGCAACAAAGCGGTAGCAAGGTTCCTGTTGATTTGAACAGTTTGTGAATATCGTTACAAAGCTGTGGTAAAGTGCTTATGAATGTGAAGTATTCTATGTGTCAATGAACAGGCGAAAAAATAATAAAGTAAAAAAAAGGTACTTACCTTAACAATTAAAAGACATGTGGTACGCACCTTAACAATTAAAACCTTTAACGTTTTATTTTTTTATTTCTTCTTTTACATCTTACTTGGAGTCATTCTTTGTTCTACAAAATTAATCTGTCATGTTAACAAAAGGAACAGCAATGTGCCCGTCCATTGATGACAAGTGATCTGTATCTTTGGTAACAAAGCTGTGACAAAGTGTAAACGTGTAAACGTGGATGATAATCTGTGCTTATCCCGAAACAAACAAGCACAGAATGAAAAAACGCATATTTAGTTATCCAAAACAAATACAACTGCCCGCGTTCAGAAGCAACAGGGAAATTTTGCTCTTGTTCTCCTAATGTTTATATTTGTTGTTTGTTTGTTTGTTTTTTCTTTTTGTGGTGTGTGTGTGTGTGTGTGTGTGTGTGTGTGTGTGTGTGTGTGTGTGTGTGTGTGTGTGTGTGTTTGTATATATATATATATATGTGTGTGTGTGTGTGTGTGTGTGTGTGTGTGTGTGTGTGTGTGTGTGTGTGTGTGTCTTACGTTTATGCTTCACAAAGGCAAGTTGGCCGAAAATTTGCATCTGAGTGTCTTGTATTAAATACGCGTTTTCATTCTATTCACATATTCAATTAATGTAACAAGATAGGCGCAAATTATCGATCGATTGGCCTTTGTTTGTCAAAAGAACTCAGAAACAAGTTCATTAGATTTGGGATACAAAGAACAAATCAGCCATTTCCCCTGGTTCCTTGAGCACTGGATTTGGGAAGATGAACTTGTCTGAACGAATAAGGTTACACATGTTTTGATAGAAACATTGGTCGGAGTGGCAGCTTGCTAAATGTTTGCTACAACAAACCCAATTTATGGGTCTGGTACCTTGCTAAAGGTTTGCTACAACAACGACAATTTATGGGGCTGGCACCTTGCTAAAGGTTTGCTACAACAACAATTTATGGGTCTGGCACCTTGCTAAAGCTTTGCTACAACAATGACAATTTATGGGTCTGCCACCTTGCTAAAGGTTTGCTAAAACAACGACAATTTATGGGGATGGCACCTTGCTAAAGGTTTGCTACAACAACGACAATTTATGGGTCTGGTACCGTACTAAAGGTTTGCTACAACAACGACAATTTATGGGTCTGGCACCTTGCTAAAGGTTTGCTACAACAACGACAATTTATGGGTCTGGCACCTTGCTAAAGGTTTGCTACAAGAACGACAATTTATGTTTCTGGTACCGTGCTAAAGGTTTGCTACAACAAACACAATTTATGGGTCTGGTACCTTGCTAAAGGTTTGCTACAACAATGACAATTTATGGGTCTGGCACCTTGCTAAAGGTTTGCTACAACAACGACAATTTATGGGTCTGGCACATTGCTAAAGGTCTGCTACAACAAGGACAATTTATGGGGCTGTACCGTGCTAAAGTTGCTACAACAACACAATTTATGGTTCTGGTACCGTGCTAAAGGTTTGCTACAACAAACACAATTTATGGGCTGGTACCGTGCTAAAGGTTTGCTACAACAAACACAATTTATGGGGCTAGTACCGTGCTAAAGGTTTGCTACAACACGACAATTTATGGGTCTGGACTTGCTAAAGGTTTGCTACAACAACGACAATTTATGGGGCTGGTACCGTGCTAAAGGTTTACTACAACAAACACAATTTATGGGGCTGGTACCGTGCTAAAGGTTTGCTACAACAAACACAATTTATGGGGCTGGCACCTGCTAAAGGTTTGCTACAACAGACACAATTTATGGGGCTGGTACCGTGCTAAAGGTTTGCTACAACAACACAATTATGGGGTTGGAACCGTGCTAAAGGTTTGCTACAACAAACACAATTTATGGGTCTGGTACCGTGCTAAAGGTTTGCTACAACAACACAATTTATGGGTCTGGTACCGTGCTAAAGGTTTGCTACAACAAACACAATTGATGGGATGGCACCTTGCTAAAGGTTTGCTACAACAAACACAATTTACGGGTCTGGCACCTTGCTAAAGGTTTGCTACAACAAGGACAATTTATGGGGCTGGTACCTTGCTAAAGCTTTGCTACAACAACGACAATTTATGGGGCTGTACCGTGCTAAAGTTTGCTAAAACAAAGCACAATTTATGGGTCTGGCACCTTGCTAAAGGTTTGCTACAACAAACACAATTTATGGGTCTGGTACCGTGCTAAAGGTTTGCTACAATAACGACAATTTATGGGCTGGTACCGTGCTAAAGGTTTGCTACAATAACGACAATTTATGGGTCTGCCTGCAATTTATGCTAATTTGCTCAAAGGCTACAACAAAATTTATGGGCTGGACCTGCTAAAGGTTTACACAAAACGACAATTTATAGGTGTGCTGCAAAGTATTAGCTACCAAACACAATTTATGGGTCTGGCACCTTGCTAAAGGTTTGCTACAACAAACAATTATTGGGCTGGTGCTTGCTAAAGTTGTAAATACGACTTTATGGCTGGTTGTGCTAAAGGCACAACAGACGGCAAAGTTATGTCAGGCACTGCTAGGGTTTGCTACAACAAAACAATTATCGATGCACCTTGTAAAGTTTGCTACATCAAGACAATTTATGGTCTGCACCTTGCAAATTATGTAAACACGACAATAAATTTCTGCAATAAATCACAATTAATTAATGTAACAAGAAGGCGCAAATTATACATCGATTGGCCTTTGTTTGTCAAAAGAACTCAGAACAAGTCATAATTTGGGATAAGACAAATCAGCCTTTCCCCGCCTTGAATGGTTTGGAAATGAACTTGTCTGAACAATAATTAAAATGTTTTAATAGAAACTTGTTGAGTGCAGGTTGCTAAATGTTGCTACAACAAACCAATTTTGCTGACCTTGCTAAAGTTTGCTACACAAACAAATTAATGACTGTCAGTAAGTGTGCACAACAAACACAATTTATGGGGCAGTACCGGCGAAAGATTTGCTACAACATCGACAATTTATGGGTCTGCACTTGCTAAAGGTTTGCTCAACAGACAATTTATGGGGCTGGACGTCTAAAGGTTTACTACAAACAACACAATTTATGGGGTGGTAACCGTGCTAAAGATTTGTCTTACCAAAAACAAAATTTATTGGGCTGGCACCTTGCTAAAGGTTTGTCACAACAAACAATTTATGGGGCTGGCACCTGCAAAGGTTTGCTACAACAACACAATTTATGGGCTGGTACCGTGCTAAAGGTTTGCTACAACAAACACAACTTATGGGGCTGGAACCGTGCTAAAGGTTTCTACAACAAACACAATTCATGGTCTGGTACTGCTAAAGGTTTGCGCAACAACACATTAAGGTTCCAGGCACATTGCTAAAGGTTTGCTACAACAAACACAATTGAATTGGGGTGAGTGCACTTGCTAAAGGTTTGCTACAACACAAAACAATTTACGGTCTGCACCTTGCTAAAGGTTTGCTACAACAAGACAATTTATGGGGGTACCGTGCTAAAGCTTTGCTACAACAACGACAATTTATGGGGCTGGACCGTGCTAAAGGTTTCTACAACAAACAATTTATGGGCTGGTACCGGTAAAGTTTGCTACAACAAAAATTTATGGGGCGGCACCTTGCTAAAGTTTGCTTACAGCAAACACATTTATGGTCTTGTCAAACCTGCTAAAGGTTTGCTACAAAGACCAATTTTGGGCTGGTACCATTGCTAAAGTTTGCTACAAAAACACAATTATGGGGTCTGGAACCTGCTAAAGGTTTGCTACAACAAACACAATTATGGGTCTGGTACCGTGCTAAATGGTTGCTACAACAACACAATTTATGGGCTGGCACTGCTAAAGGGTTTAGCTAAACAATAATGATGGGGATGCACGTTTCAAAAGTGCTTAAGGGCAGACTTTAGGTCTGTCACCACAAAGTTTGGCTACACAATGACAATTTATGGGCTGTAACCAGTGCAAGTTTGCTGAACAACAAATTTATGGGGCTTAACACATGCTAAAGGTTTGCTACAACAAAAGACAATTTATGGGTCTGGCACCTTGCTAAGGTTTGCTACAACAAACACAATTTATGGGCTGGACCTTGCTAAAGGTTTTGCTACAAAACGACAATTATGGGGCGGAACCGTTGCTAAAGAAGTTTAGGTAACGACAATTTATGGGTTGGCAACTCAAAGTTTGGCTAAACAAAGTCTAAACAAATTTATGGGTCTGGTACCGTGCTAAAGGGTTGCTACAACAACACAATTTATGGGGCTGACCTGGCTAAGGTTTCCTACAACAACGACAATTTATGGGGTTTGCTACAACAACACAATTTATGGGCTGGAACCTTGCTAAAGGTTTGCTACAACAAACACAATTTATGGGGCTGGTACCGTGCTAAAGGTTTGCACAACAACACAACTTATGGGGCTGTACTGCTAAAGGTTGCTACAACAAACAAATTTATGGGTCTGGCACCTTGCTAAAGGTTTGCTACAACAACGACAATTTATGGGTCTGGACCTGCTAAAGGTTTGCTACAACAAACACAATTTATGGGCTGGTACCGTGCTAAGGTTTGCTACAACAAACACAATTTATGGGGCTGGTACCTGCTAAAGGTTTGCTACAACAAACACAATTTATGGGCTGGTACCGTGCTAAAGGTTTGCTACAACAAACACAATTTATGGGCTGGTACCTGCTAAAGGTTTGCTACAACAAACACAGTTTATGGGCTGGTACCGTGCTAAAGGTTTGCTACAACAAACACAATTTATGGGCTGGACCTGCTAAAGGTTTGCTACAACAAACACAATTGATGGGGATGGCACCTTGCTACAACAATCACAATTTATGGGGCTGGTACCGTGCTAAAGGTTTCCTACAACAACGACAATTTATGGGGCTGGTACCTTTGCTAAAGGTTTGCTACAACAAACAGAATTTATGGGTCTGGCACCTTGATAAAGGTTTGCTACAACAAACAGAATTTATGGGGTTGGTACCGTGCTAAAGGTTTACTACAACAACGACAATTTATGGGCTGGTACCATGCTAAAGGTTTGCTACAACAAACACAATTTATGGGCTGGCACCTTGCTAAAGGTTTGCTACAACAAACACAATTTATGGGGCTGGTACTGTGCTAAAGGTTTGCTACAATAACGACACTTTATGGGGCTGGGACCGTGCTAAATGTTTGCTACAACAACAAAAATTTATGGGTCTGGCACCTTGCTAAAGGTTTGCTACAACAACGACAATTTATGTTTCTGGTTCCGTGCTAAAGGTTTGCTACAACAAACACAATTTATGGGGCTGGTACCTTGCTAAAGGTTTGCTACAACAATGACAATTGATGGGTCTGGCACCTTGCTAAAGGTTTGCTACAACAACGACAATTTATGGGTCTGGCACATTGCTAAAGGTCTGCTACAAAAAACACAGTTTATGGGGCTGGTGCCGTGCTAAATGTTTGCTACAACAAACACAATTTATGGGGCTGGTACCGTGCTAAAGGTTTGCTACAACAAACACAATTTATGGGGCTGGTACCTTGCTAAAGGTTTGCTACAACAATGACAATTTATGGGTCTGGCACCTTGCTGAAGGTTTGCTACAACAACGACAATTTATGGGTCTGGCACATTGCTAAAGGTCTGCTACAAAAAACACAATTTATGGGGCTGGTACCGTGCTAAATGTTTGCTACAACAAACACAATTTATGGGGCTGGTACCGTGCTAAAGGTTTGCTACAACAAACACAATTTATGGGGCTGGTACCGTGCTAAAGGTGTGCTACAAAAAACACAATTTATGGGGCTGGTACCGTGCTAAATGTTTGCTACAACAAACACAATTTATGGGCTGGTACCGTGCTAAAGGTTTGCTACAACAAACACAATTTATGGGGCTGGTACCGTGCTAAAGGTGTGCTACAACAAACACAATTTATGGGGCTAGTACCGTGCGAAAGATTTGCTACAACATCGACAATTTATGGGTCTGGAACTTGCTAAAGGTTTGCTACAACAACGACAATTTATGGGGCTGGTAACGTGCTAAAGGTTTACTACAACAAACACAATTTATGGGCTGGTACCGTGCTAAAGGTTTGCTACAACAAACACAATTTATGGGGCTGGCACCTTGCTAAAGGTTTGCTACAACAGACACAATTTATGGGGCTGGTACGTGCTAAAGGTTTGCTACAACAAACACAACTTATGGGGCTGGAACCGTGCTAAAGGTTTGCTACAACAAACAACAACGACAATTTATGGGTCTGGCACCTTGCTAAAAGTTTGCTACAACAAACAATTTATGGGGCTGGCACCTTGCTGAAGGTTTGCTATAACAACGACAATTTATGGGGATTGCACCTTGCTAAAGGTTTGCTACAACAATGACAATTTTATGGGGCTGGTACCGTGCTAAAGGTTTGCTACAAAAACACAATTTATGGGGCTGGTACCGTGCTAAAGGTTTGCTACAAAAACACAATATATGGGGCTGTACCGTGCTCAAGGTTTGCTACAACAAACACAATTAATGGGGCTGGTACCGTGCTAAAAGGTTTGCTACAACAACGACAATTTATGGGCTGGCACCTGCTAAACGTTTGCTACAACAACGACAATTTATGGGCTGGTACCGTGCTAAAGGTTTGCTACAACAAACACAATTTATGGGGCTGGTACCGTGCTAAAGGTTTGCTACAAGAAACACAATTTATGTGGCTGGCACCTTGCTAAAGGTTTGCTACAATAACGACAATTTATGGGTGCCTGGCACCTTGCTGAAGGTTTGCTACAACAATGACAATTTATGGTGCTGGTACCGTGCTAAAGGTTTGCTGCAACAAACACAATTCATGGGTCTGGCACATTGCGAAAGGTTTGCTACAACAATGACAATTTATGGGGCTGGTACCGTGCTAAAGGTTTGCTACAACAAACACAATTTATGGGTCTTGCACATTGCTAAAGGTTTGCTACAACAACGACAATTTATGGGGCTGGCACCTTGTTAAAGGTTTTCTACAACAAACACAATTTATGGGTCTGGCACCTTGCTAAAGGTTTGCTACAACAACGACAATTTGTGGGTCTGGCACCTTGCTAAAGGTTTGCTACAACAACGACAATTTATGGTGCTGGTACCGTGCTAAAGGTTTGCTGCAACAAACACAATTCATGGGTCTGGCACATTGCGAAAGGTTTGCTACAACAATGACAATTTATGGGGCTGGTACCGTGCTAAAGGTTTGCTACAACAAACACAATTTATGTGGCTGGAACCTTGCTAAAGGTTTGCTACAACAACGACAATTTATGGGTCTGGCACCTTGCTAAAGGTTTGCTACAACAACGACAATTTATGGGGCTGGTACGTGCTATTGTTTTGTTATGACAAACACAGATTAATTGGCATGCCTTTTAACCATAATTTTGTTATGGCAAAGAGAGAAGCTGGTGGATAGGATGATGGAGTCAAAGAGTTAAAGGGATAGCACACAAAAATTGACGCCTTGCCATATCTTTGTTACGACAAACTGACTATTTGAAATGGCACCTGCGCATATCTTTGTCATAATAAACACAAATTATTTGACGCAGCACCTTGCCATATCTTTTTTTTTTTATGACAAACACAGATTAGTTGACATGGAAATCTTGCCACATAGTGTTGTCAAGTGTACGCTAGACAAAGGCCAGTTTGGCCCAACATCGGCGCCTTTTCTTTTTAATCAAATACACGCTCTCATTCCAGTATCATATGTTTCTGCTTTTTGTCTGCCTGAACGCTGGCAGTCACTTTGTACTGATACAGATCATACTTAACCCCTTGACTCTTTCAGCCTGTCCACTAGTATGCTCCTTTGTCAGTCATGACAACAAAGCGAAAACTTAACCCATCGAATTCCTCACCCTATCCATCAGCTTCCTGCAGGAAACTGGTGGATAAAGTAGGGAATCAAAGCGTTAGATTTTTGCTGGTGGTGGACAGGGTCCGGGAATCAAAGGGTTAACCTGGTAACAAAACGATGGCCAGGTGCTCTTTAATGCTAAGTAGGCCTAATCTCTAACATGTTGAAAAACAACAACGATAAACCCCACACAACTGTGGCAAAGTGCTACACATACTAATCTATATCATAACGAACTTATGACAGATCCAGACCCCACTACGGCAAGGTGCTACGCTCACTAATCTGTGTTAATCATAACAAGTTTATGGCAAGATGCCCTTTGAGGCCAAGTGATCTCTGTCTGTCATGTTTACGAAAACTATGGCAAAGTGACAGACCCACCAGTTTCTATCTAAACAAAGACTATGGCAAGGTACCAGACCCACCAGTTTCTGTCTTACCCTTTGATTCCTGCACCCTGTCCACCAGCATCCTGCATCGGTAACCATGCTAGCAAAGCAAAAATTTAACCCTTTGACTCCCTAAACCTATCCACCAGTTTCCTGCAGGAAGTTGGTGGATAGGGTGAGGAAGTCAAAGGGTTAGGTTTTCGCAGTTGGTGGATAGTGTGCCGGAGTCAAAGAGTTAACAACACTATAGCAAAATGCCAGGCCCACCAATCTGTATGTACATCCTAATAGTGCTGTACCCAAAGGGAACTCTAAGTCTGTCTTTATCGTGTTGACAAAGCTGTGGCGAGGTGTCTTTTAGTCTCTACTGTTCTATACATCTGTTATTATCTTTCGTCTCAGTGGCAGCCGCGACTGCTTGTTTAAGAGGACAAAGAAGGCAGAGCACACCTGTTTTGTCATGGCATGTAGGGAGATGGCAATATTCACAGGTAATTAACGGCACATTTCAAACAATGACACCTAATGTATGCACAGCGGCGGGGAAGACACACACCTCTTGCCGACCGGGTGTTTTAATTGGCGGTTAGCGCAATTATGAGTGATTAGATAAGTCACGGCACCTATGCTCACTCAGGTGCTGTGTCACACTGTGGACACGAATAAATCAACAGCCTGACCTCTTCTTTGTCAGCCACAGTACTTTTGTAGTTTGTGTGTGTGTGTGTGTGTGTGTGTGTGTGTGTGTGTGTGTGTGTGTGTGTGTGTGTGTGTGTGTATGTGTGTGTGTGTGAGTGTGTGTGTGTGTGTCTATGTGTGTGTATGTCTGTGTGTGTGTGCGTGTGTACGTGTCTGTGAGTGTGTATCTGTGTGTGTATGTGTGTGTATGTGTGTGTGTGTGTGTACGTGTCTCTGTGTGTGTATGTGTGTGAGAGAAAGAGAGAGAGGGAAAGAGGGGGGAAGGTAGGGGGTGAGTTCAGAAAGGTGGGAGTGTTTGTGTGTGAGCGTGCGCGCACGTGTAAGTATATATGTATGTGTGTCTACGTACGTGTGTGTGTGTGTATGTGTATGTGCGTGTGTGTGTGTGTGTATGTGTGTGTATGTGTATGTGTATGTGTGAGGGGGGAGGGAGGGGTGGGGGAGTTCAGGAAGGGAAGTGTTTGCGTGTGAGCGTGCGTGTGTGTTTTTGTATGTGTGTGTGCGACGGATGATTTGCTTTTTTCTTTCTTTCTTTATTTCTTTTTTCTTTCTTTAAGTCAGTGTTGATTAGACCAGATTATTCAAATCCGTCTCTACCTCTTTCTTCATTTAATGTATCTTATTGTTTAGTGTCATAATCCCAGATTCCCGGACATGACACAACTGTAGAATTTTACATGACGGATGATTGATTGATTGATTGATTGATTGTCTGATTGGTTGGAAAGTCGGTTATCGGTTGATTAAGTTGTGTGTGTGTGTGTGTGTGTGTGTGTGTGTGTGTGTGTGTGTGTGTGTGTGTGTGTGTGTGTGTGTGTGTGTTGTGTGTGTGTGTGTGTTTGTGTGTGTGTCTGTGTGTCTGTGTCTGTGTCTGTGTGTGTCTGTGTGTGTCTGTGTGTGTCTGTGTGTGTCTGTGTGTCTGTGTGTCTGTCTGTCTGTTTGTCTGTCTGTCTGTCTATGTTTGTTACTTTTAAATACTGTGGAGTTTATTCCAGGCCTGTACCTGAAATGTAGAAAACGTAGTTTAAACTGAATGTCAAACAACAGAGCTTAGGAACCAGAAAAAAAAAAACACGAAAAAAGAATCAGAACGTGTATTTAATACAACCAGACAAAAACAGGCGCAACTTTTCGGCCAACTGGCTTTTGTCAAGCGTAAGATCACAAAGAAACAAACACCACATACAAAAATTTGAAGAAGACTGAAACTTCCCTGCTGCTCTGTCCAGTGTGAGAAAGGGACTCAAAAAGAGAAAAGGAAACAGAACTAAGGATTTAATTTTCATGAATACAAACAAGCAAAGTATACAACCAAGAAACTCTTGATGCCTCGTTAACTCATAGCACTTGATCTTTTTCTTTTCTTTTATCTTCTTTTCTTTCTTCCTTTTTTTCTTTTTTTTTTCTTTTTTCTTCAGGCCTTTTGTTGTTGTTTTCCTTGCTGTTGCCCACACTATGCAGGCTACCTTTGTGGCTGCACAGTCTGCGTACTTGTCTTCGGTGGAGGTGCATGCTGACTGTTTCCATGTTTCCACAGCCCCCAAATGGTGGATCTTTAACGTGCGTGGTCCGGTCTTGACGTTCTGCGTGCATACACACACGAAGAGGGGTTTGGACACTAACAGATCTACACACATGTTGACCCGGGAGATGGAAAAAAATCTCCACCCTTTACCCACCAGGTGGGAGGTACCCAGGCAGGATCGAACCCCAGATCTTCCGACTAGAAGTCTTACGTCTTATCCACTTGACAATAGCACCCGTCATAGTGACCTGAGATAGTTACTACGGCGAACAATAATTTTCTGTCAGCAACTAATCAAGATATCGACAACATTGCTTGGTTGGTTGATTGATTAGTAGGCTGGTTGTCGGTATTATTTGTTTAATTGTTTGTCAGGGCAGAGAGGGTTTTGTTGTTTGGTTTGGTTTGGTTTGGTTTAGTTTGGTTTAGTTTGTTGGTTTGGTTAGTTTGGTTTTGTTGGTTGGTTTGGTTTGGTTTGGTTTGGTTTGGTTTGGTTTGGTTTGTTGGTTTGGTGGGAACTATGTCACCAAACTCCATGTACCCTCGCTCCAGGCTCGTTGGGCTGTATACTTCTGTTTGATAAACATTTATATATTTAAGAAATGTTCGTATTTAGATAATTTGTATTTCTCATTCTCTGACACTTTGGTGAATGTTGTCAAATTCTCTTCTTTGAGTTAAAATAAAACATAATGGGTATTGACTATAACTTAAACAATGTTATGTGTGTCTGTGTGTCTGTCTGTCTGTCTTTCTACCTGTCTGCCTGTCTGTGTGACTGTGTGTGTGTGTGTGTGTGTGTGTGTGTGTGTGTGTGTGTGTGTGTGTGTGTGTGTGTGTGTGTGTGTGTGTCTATCTGTCTGTCTGTCTTTCTTTCTATCTGTCTGCCTGTCTGTCTGTGTGTGTGCGTGTGTGTATGTGTGTGTCTGTCTATTTTTCTTTCTATCTGTCTGCCTGTCTGTCTGTGTGTTTATCTGTGTGTGTGTGTCTATCTATCTTTCTTTCTTTCTTTCTTTCTTTCTTTCTTCTTTCTTTCTTTCTATCTGTCTGCCTGTCTGTCTGTGAACACTGCCAGTAAGTTTATACTTTTGTGGACCCATGACTTCATATCATGCAAGAATGAAAAATCGTTCAAGGTTCAGACCTAATACAAAAAAGGCCGATTTCATTGATATCAACTGTAAATAAAGTGAACGAAAACAGAAACATATACCATTTCCGTTTTATTGTTGTTGTCGTTGTTGTTGTTGTTGTTGTTAGTGGTGGTGGTGGTGGTTGTGGTGGTGGTGGTGGTGGTTGTGGTGGTGGTGGTGGTGGTTGTGGTGGTGTGGTGTTTCATGATGATTTGAACCACGTCTTCACAAACTGTTTGGCCCGGAAAGGAGTCATGACTTGTACAGGTATACCAAGAAACGCAGCACTCATCTAAGGCAACAGCTCTTGCACGAGCATGTCCAAGGACTTTGCCTGAAGCCATGGATCCGGGATGGGTTGGTATCAGATCTATGTGTTTTTTTGGGTTGAACTGGATTGGATTGGCGCTTTTACACCCAATAGAATTTTTCCATCTGAAATGCAGTCTACTGCCCGTGGGGAAATCACGTCGCCACAGGACAGCGTCACCTGTATTGTTCCTGTATGCATATACTTCATATTTCTATTTACCTATGAAAGTGAATTTTCTACGAATTTGGTCAGGGAAAACACTTTGCTGCCGTGGGATCTTTTACGCGCACTAAGTGCATGCTTCAGACGGGACCTCAGTTTATCGTCACGTCAGAAAGACCAGCACCCAGACCACCACTCAAGTTTTAGTGGAATGGGGAGAAAAATCCCTGTCCGACCGGGAACTGAACCCAGTCTTCTTATATCGTAGGTTTTTTTATCCACTAGGCCACATATCCTTTCTTTCTGACCATCTGTCAGCCTTTTGGTTCACCCACATCCAGTGACAGAGCCCTGGACTCAACATCTGATATCTCGAGTTAAACCCCAACCTGCAACATTACAAACTGACCTGTTTACTGCCCATCTTAATGTTTCCGTCATTCGGGTGGTGACAGCTTAGTATTTCAAAAGTCCCTTAACCTCCTCCCCAATTTCAAGACCTTGACAGCGCATAGGGTTTCGCGCAGGCTTAGGGAGTCTGCCAGATAATTCTTGGCAGATTCGGGTGGAGCGCATATGGAATTGTCCGAGTGTGATGAATCCCTCTTGAACAAACTCCAAACTCCAAATTCAGTTCTGAAAGACTCAGGTAAGCCTTCCAGAAATCACCAGAAACACCTGTTCACAGGTATTTCTATGTCAGACAACAACGGTGATGAAGTTCCTCCCAGGTATGTGGGTATATGCATGTATTTACTATTATTTGTTATTTTCATGTCTTACCTGTTTATTTATCTATATATTCCTTTACTTTGTATTTATTTATTCACCTACTTACTTACTTCTTATTCATTTACTTACTTACTCTCTTACTTACTCACTTACTCACTTACTTGCTTACTTACTTACTTACTTCCTT
>CM060307.1:44176180-44181180 GCA_030674185.1 Monoplex corrugatus
CTTCTTTTACTTTGTTTTTGTTTGTTTGTTTGTTTGTTTGCTTGCGTTTGTTTGTTTGTTGGTTTGTTTGTTTTCGTTTGTTTGTTTTTTTCCACTGCTTAATGTCCTTCTTCTCCCGAGAGTACTAATTTTATCCTGGTCACAATCAGAGACACGAATAATGACATTCTTCTTCCCCTTCTGAGTTCATAGGTTGCAACTGCAACTGTACTCATATATACACATGGGGTTTTACGTGTCTGACCGTTGTGTACCCGCCGTGTCCGAAGTCATACTCCGTTTTCGGGATAGGGGGGGGGGGAGAGGCTGCATGCTGGGTATTGGTGTTTCTATAAGCCACCAATCACTGACATGGTTGACAGATTCTCTGACATGCGTCTTTGATGTTCTGCGTGCGTATTCACACGAACTGGGCTCAGGCACTAGCAGGTCTGCAGGGCGTGCTGACCTGGAAAATTTAAAAGAAAAATTGTCCACCCTTTACCCACAAGGCGTTATAACACGCAGGGTCAAACTCCAACCTTCCGACTGGACAATCGTGATCTGTAAACCCTCTAGCTAATGCGTTCTGTTTTGTGGAGTTTTGAAGTCCTGCCTCTCTCAGAGTGTATGAGGACTAGCTGTAAGAATGTTGCTCAAAGAAGCCTTAAAATTGTTGGTTGCACTGTGAGATACCAATGCTATAGTCTGATTGATTGATCGACTTGGTTCAGTTTTTACGTCGGCACCCACATCAGGTGACATGGCCGACGGGGGATAACCATCCCAGGGAAGTGGGGGAAGGTGGACCTATCTAATCCTATACTGACACCACCAGAACAACAATGATGTTAAGATGGGACAGCGAGAAGGACAGTTTTAATATAGCGCATCCCGGGATTCGAACCCACAACCATAAGCAAATGAATCCGACGCTCAAACCAACTGAGCTACTGGGGCCTGCATGCTTATTGTCGGGTTCTCGACTGGTCTATAGGTAATCTTCTTCTCAACACATCTATGTCTATGGTCACAGCTATACAGCGACACACACTATGTTACAATGTGGTGTGCATGTCACACACAGCGTCCTCCTCTGGGTCAACGTCCATGCCCACCAAGTGTCCATGCTCAGTGTCCAGCACTGACCCATCCTGGCACTGACAGTCCATAGCTGACTCATCGTTACACTGAACGTTCTCACACAGCACCATGTCCTGCTCAGCACCGTTATTGAGGGATTCGCTGGACTGAGGTGACGTGCGCCCTTTGTCTTCCCCCGCTTTATCGCTTCCGTTGTCTTCTTCCGCCTTCATCCGCTTGTATTTCGTTCGTCTGTTCTGGAACCACACTTTCACCTGCCCACAGACATACAACAGCTTTATTTGAAAGAACTTAACAACGTGCACAGACTCCACAGGACTGGTCTTGCTGTATCAGTCTTCATAATCATCAGTTTTATTTTGTATTTGATATTTCAAAAGCGAAGATCGTTTTACCCTTAATGTGGAAAAGTAGGACTATGTTTGTCTTGTATTTCTGTAAAACGTTTTGTAGATTATATATGGATATATAAACTATTTTGCTGATTATACATGGATAGCTATCAAATATCTTTTGTATACATCGATCATCATCATCATCAAGTGCCCTGCCGCATGGCGTTGGCGATCATGGCCGTCCATATGTATCTGTTCCTTGCTGTCGCAAGCACATCTTCCACCCTCTCCATCCTCGGCCACCCTGAAAATCAGTCCAATATTTTCTCCCTGGGTCTTCCTGGTGCTCTCTTTCCCTCCACCCCTACTGTTGTGACCAAGTGCTCTAATTCCCCTTTCCTCACAAAGTGGCCTACAAATGCTGCCCGTCTTTTCCCAGTCTTCCTTATGAATGATCTTCTTGTGTCTGCATCCATCAGGATTGTCTCGTTTGTTTTCCCCACTGTCCATGGAACTCTTAACGTTCTTCCCAGAAACCACATCTCGGCTGCCTCAATCTTGTTCTGGCTTTGCTTGTTGACTGTCCACACCTCACAATCGTATAACATTATCGGTTCTATATAACATTCAAGAACTCTTCTCCTGATGTCAGCTGACATACATCTGTTGGCAAGAACGCCCCTCATCTTCCTGAATGCTGTTTTGCCTTGGCCGACTCCGCTGGCTATTTCTGATGTGCATCCGCCGTCTGGTGAGATGACTGTCCCCAGATATTTAAACCTATCAACCTGTCTCAAGGTTGTACTGCCTGCTGCCACCTTGCATGAGGGGATTTCATGTCTTTCACTGATTACCATGACTTCAGTCTTCTTGCTATTTAGCAGGTCTGCGGGTCAAAATCTTCGCCATAGAGATCGGGGCAAGAGGGTTTGTGGGCACCTCCGCTTATGATCTCATGAAACAACTCTCCATTTCTGGGAAGAAGAGGACTAGAGCCCTTAAAGCGATGGCAGAGGCAGCAGAAAGGAGCTCAAGCTGGATCTGGGCAAGGAGGAACCAAAAAGTGAACTTCATAAAGATTAAATTCCCTACAGATGATGTGTGCCCCGTTAGCACATTGGTAAAAACCGCGTACCGCAGTTCTGAAGCGCAGAATCGCCCAGTTTCGCTCCCCGGCGTGGGGAAAAAAAAAAAAAAAAAAAAAAAGACAACAGCAGAAGGGCATCCAGGAGTCATGACCTGGATGTGGCCCGGCTCCCCGAGAGTGTAAGGAGTTCAGGGCCGAAACACTTGTCTAAAGGGGGTTACTTCTCTGAAGACCTTCTGTTGTCTAGCTCTCCCTAGAGTTTCTTTCTACCTCCAATCTTTTATTTTTATTTTCTATTTCTATTATATTCACAAGTTCGTAGGTCCCTTTCCTTTTCTGCAATTAGCACGGTGTCATCTGCGTAACGAATGTTATCATTTTTTCTCAAACCTTTAATCCAGGGTATTCTTCTAGGTTTCTCATGATGTTTTCGCTGTAAAGTGAAAACAGATCTGGTGACAGAACACAACCTTTCCTGACTCCTCTTTTGATATTTTGGAAGGATGCTCATGTCGTTTTCTATTCTTATTGCAGCTGTTTGTTCCCAAAACATATTTCTGATTATTCGTAGATCTTTTCCATCAATATTGAGTCTTTCTAGTCGGCTGATCAATTTTTCATGTCTTACCCGGTCGAAAGCCCTGGTATAATCAACAAAGCATAAATACAAATCCTTTTTTCAACTCGACTGACCTCTCTATGATAGTTCTTATGATGTATATGGCATTAATAGTTCCCTTCCCTTCAACAAATCACTGTTCTTCTGCTATTTCTCTTTTGATTCTATTCCTTGTCTTTATAATGATTATTCTTAATAGGATTTTTGTTACATGACTCATCAAGCTGATTGTGCAATGGAGTTCGTATTCTATGGCCCTTGTTTTCTTTGGGACAGCAATGAAAATTGATTTTGACATATCTTTGGGGATTTTTCCAGCGTCATAAATTTCATTTAGGAGGACTGTTATTTTTTCAATATCAAATTCCTCCAGGGCTTCAATCATCTCTGTAGTAATATCGTCTGGTCCTGGGGCTTTTCCTGCGCGTGTGTATGTGTGTGTGTTTGTGTGTGTGTGCGTGCGTGCATGCATGTGTCTGTGTCTGTTTTCTTTTTTTTAGGGGGGTGGGGGTGCTCTTCCGATTTTATTTCTTGAGCAATCTTTCTCCTAAATTGATTGATTGATTGATTGTTTGATTGATTGATTTATCGATCGATTGACAGTTAAAAGAAAAAAAGCGTAACAGATGTGAAGCCAATAACAAACATGAAACTCAGAGATGAAGCCATGTGTTCTTACCAGCCTAACTTGATTAGTTTTTAACTCCGTCTGAAAGAGATGATTGTAAACAGTGAATGAAACAAACAGGGCAGACAGTGTCTGGCAGCATAATGCCTGCAATTACTGTCGTTAGAGGCCCGGTGTTATTGTGGCTCTGTGGCCCGGCCAGAAAATGAGGGCTCCATGGCCGGCCCCCACACCTATCAGCGGGCCAGATTCAGTTTCTGGCCCCGAACGGCGGGAGGCTGCCTGATGGATGGCTGCGCCCTGAACGTCCTGAAGGCAGCTGAAAGGCAAAAGTGATTACCACTCAGCGCCACCCTCAATTCCCACACTCTGACCCCTTCGGGCGGTGGATAAAAGACATTTGCATAGCTGTGGGGGCCGCGACAAGGCGGCGAACAAAGCGCCAATCAAGAGGCCGTTGATGGTGTGTATACTGTTGGCGCCCATCTTCCCTCGTCTCCTCGCATCTAAGTAGAGGACGAAGGTGGCGGAGCAAGACAGCGGGACCTCGCCTTCAGAGTGGTATTAGTGTCAGGGCTTGGAGAACACTCTTCTCCTACCCCCCATCCTCCCAACCCAGGCCTGTCAGCGCAACCTCCTGTTGCTGAGGCCTGGATCGTCTTTCGGGCCGCTAAGACAGAAGCAGAACACAGGCCCTCACAAAGGCTTTTTTCACCCTCACAAAGAGGCGGGGACGTCAGAGCTCAAGCCGTCAGTGGAAACAAATTGGTGGGGCTCTACGTACACGTGCACACTTAATAAGTTGTTGTCAGTGACTGGGTAAAACCCTCCCCCCAAACATCATCATTGTGCGCCTGACTTGTCTTCATTCAGCTAGTAAGGGACCCGGGTCAGGTAGACAAGGGGCGGAGAGCTTGTGACACATGAGGTGAAAAGGTCCAATGTATTAGTTTTCCATTGTTCGACAACACAATGAGTCAGGCTCTTTATTAGTTCACTATCAGCTTGCCTCTCCTTCACACTCTAAACAGGTGTGTCTTGCATTCACCCACATTTCATCGTAAAATGACAACGAAACGCGGATAAACATGATAAGCAGGATAACTGAAGAACTGAATACAGCAATCATTGGTGCAACAATTTAACTTCTAGGGAAATGTGATGTGCAGAAACAGATTTTTTTCTTCTTCTTCTTCTTCTTTGTTGTTGTTGTTGTTGTTGTTGTTGTTGTTGAGAATTTAAGTCCGT
>CM060307.1:44186180-44228680 GCA_030674185.1 Monoplex corrugatus
CGATCATGACACTCCATACGAATCTATCTTTGACGCTGCAGATACATCCCCCACCCTTTCTGTCTTCATCCACTCCGCAAATCTGTCCAATATTTTCTCCTTGGGTTTACCTGGTGCTCTTTTTCCCTCCAGTTTTCCTCTTGTGTATAGGTACTCATACTGTTGCTCAGTTGTGTAAAACATCAACAAAATGAATTGTCTCGATAGTAAAACCGTTGTCTTGGTGTACGTGGTTTATCTTGATGCTTAACAACATTCCACATCAAAAATGTACATGTTTGAATGAGACAACCTTTTCCCCTCCACAAGCATGCCAAACGTATACAGAGGCAAGGGACATAAATCTCTTGCTCTCATGAGTTGTAATAGTCAGTCTGCGTCTTTCTCACTTACAGTTATATCCGTTCTGGTCTTCTTCTTTGTCAAAAAAGGACAATTGTTCTCATGGCTTTACCGATCTTTTCCTTTCTATTCATCTTACCCTGTACTGGGAAAACTTTCGAAATGAAAAAATAGAGAAAAACAAGAAAGAAAAAATATCAAATAAAACAAAAAAGAAAAAGAGACAGAGACATTTGTATACTGAATGGAACGAGGATGAGAGAGAGAGGTGTGTGTGTGTGTGTGTGTGTGTGTGTGTGTGTGCGCGCGCGCGTGCGCGAGTGTATGTATGTGTAAGTGTGATTAAGTGTGTGTACGTGTGTGTGTGTTGTGTGGTGTGTGTGTGTGTGTGTGTGTGTGTGTGTGTGTGTGTGTGTGTGTGTGTGTGTGTGTGTGTGTGTGTGTCTGTCTGTCTGTCTGTGAGAGAGAGAGAGAGAGTGTGTGCGTGTGTGTGTGATTGAATGTGTGTGTCTGTGTGTCTGAATATATGTGTGTGGGCGCGCGTGCACACGAGCGCTCATATATATATATATATATATATATATATATATATATATATATATACATGTGTGTGTATATATATATATGTACATATATATATATATATATATATATATATATATATATATATATATATATATATATATATATAATATGCATGTGTGTGTGTCTGTGTGTCTGTGTGTGTGTGTGTAAAACGCTTCACCTTCTTGATTTATTTGACTATTTTTTCGTTCATTTCAAATGATCATCGAATACATGAAAAGCAAAAAATAGACAGCGCTAATTTGAAATACCGTCCAGTGGGCAGATCTGGTTTCGATCCGACTATGTACTTCCCGCCTGGTGGGTAAGGGTGGAGACTGCTGTTGCTGTCACTATGTACTTGTGTACTCAACATGAGCTCACCATCGCCAACATCCTCCTCCACTACAGGGATAAGTTCACGAACAATAGATGCACCCACGTTCCAAGCAGTGGCACATGCTATATAAACTCATCGTGCGACAGAAAGAACAGACTTGCACATCACACGCTGCATGAGAGAAATTGACTGCTGGTATGATCACCGACTGCTATGTGGATAGATAAATATCCTGTTAGCTAAAAAAAACCAACGCAGCCAGGGCAAACCTGTGCAAAAGCTGAATATCGCCCATCTGCAAAACAGCAAAGATATCATTAAAGAGATGCTCCATGAAAAATCATACGACATAATGCCTGAGGGAAGAATGTAGAGGCAGAACGGAAATTCTTCAAAGAATCTATGAACAGCACTGTAGCTGATACCCAGGGTTTGTAAATTGTAAATACAAAGACTGGTTGGATGAATATGAAGTTGTCAACGATATCAAGGACAAATCCATGTGCACTACGCACAAGGAACACCTCCGTAACAAGACTTTTGAGAAAAGGAAACAAAATACCAGCAAAACAAAACAGCTTGTCCATCAAAATCTGCGACAGATAAAGAACCAATGGTGGAGACAAAAGCTACAGAATTCAGGCTGTGGCTGATACCATGAATCAATCAATCAATCAATGTCGAGCTTGCTGGGCTATCCACGAAACATTTCCTCCATCCCTCTCTGTCAGACATTGCAGTAGGTAGTTCATCATACTGACAGCCCGTATCATCGATCAGTTGGTCGACGAAGGTCTTCTTTGGACGTCCTGGTCTTTGTTTGCCGTGACTGGATCTCCATAGTAGAATATCTCCCACCAGTTCTTCTTTGCTACGTCAGCAGTGTCCCACGAAACGCAGTCTTTGTTGACGTATTGATTTACTGATTGGTGGGATCTTACTGTATAACTCTTTGTTAGTTGGATGTTCTCTTCAGGATTTGTTCAGGGCTGCACGCAGCATTCGTGTGTATGCTCCATCAATCTTCTTCTCCAATGTCGTTGTTAGGGTCCAAGAGATTGAGCCATATGTAAGAACGGACTCTACTGCTGCTCGGAAGAAGTTCCTTTTCAGGTTGTCTGGTAGATTGGATTTCCAGATTTTGTCCAGTTGATTTAGAGCGCCCCAAGCATTTCCGAGTCTGGTATTGAAGTCTTGCTCTGTGGAGTCAATGTAGCTGCCCAGGTATTTAAAGTCTTTAACTTGTTTGATCGCATCTCCATTGAGACTTCTCATACCTTCTGATGCGTCTTGATTCAGACAGATGAACTCTGTTTTGTTCGCAATGAGACAGAGCCTGATCTCCACTGCTGTTCTTTCGATATTGTGAAGGAGAGATGTTGCATCCTTTAGGAGGTCTGCGAGAACAGCCAGGTCATCGGCGTAGTCCGCATCCGTTATCTTTACCGCAGGGTAGCGTCTGCTCTTCTGTTTTGTGAGGGTAAAGCCGAGTTTTTTATTCTTATCCACTGCTTTATCCTCAGCACATAGTTGAGACAGATGATGAAAATGTAGGGGGCAAGCGCATTTCCTTGAAGGACTCCAGCAGTGATGTTGAAGAAGTCTGTGTCTCCAAGAACATGAAGTTATTCCTGGTGGCCAACGTGCAGTGCACAGACCTAAAGCTTCTGGCTCAACACTGATCTGTACTTTTGATCACTTTATTCTGCTGACAGACAAAGCTGACGTCTTATCGATCTGGACTAGTTCTGCCATCGGAAGGATAACTAGGTTTTAACACAATGCTGAACAGCAAGTCGTCAATATCTGAGGAAGTCACTGCAGCACTCTCCCAACTGCCAGAAAATAAAAAGGATCTCTGGCAGACCCACACTCAAATGCCGACATAACCAAAACCCTGAAACAAACCACGTCTACAGATCTCCACAGGAATGGGGAAGAGATACTCCTGAAGAAGCTGACAACTTTGGAGCAGTCTGGCAGGGAGAAGAGGTTTCCCCAAGACTTTAAAGATTCACCCACACTTCCCTCTATCCTCTATGCAGCAACGCTGATTGACACATTCAAACACTTTAACAAGAGTGTGTGCGTCAAAGTTCTGATCGCATGGAAAACTCTTTAACCTGTGGGGACACCAAGCCAAACCAAAGTGCTCAAAACCGTCCTGTGAGAATTTCTCTTCCAAAATGATTGTGCACTGGCTGCGCACTTGCTAGAGAACATCCAGCGTATTACTATAACTGACCAGTTTGGTGCGGCCTGCAACGCCTCGGCTTAAAATTAGCTTCAGCAAGACAGAGGTGATGTTTCAGCCAACATCTCAGGCTTCTGGCGTTCCGCCATCTTTAATCATCAACAACCAGGAAATGAAAAGGCTGTATATAAAATCCGCTACTTGGGCAGTACAATGAGCAGTAATGGATTTCTTGATGCTGAGACGGCGTTGCGCATCTCCAAGGTTAGCTCTGCCTTTGGAAGGTTGATCAAGAGCTTGTGGAAAGTCCATGACATCAGGTTTTCCAAAGGTTTGCTGTGTACAGAGCAGCAGTCTTGAGCGCCCTGCTGTACTGCTGCCAGACCTGGACTATGTACCGACGGCACATTTAACAAATGGAATGATTCCACCAAAGATATCTGCGCAAGATCTGCAAGATCGACTTGTCCAACCCACAAGTTCGAAAGAAGTGTGGCTTGTCAAGTATAGAGTTTTGTTGTTGTTGTTGTTCTTGTTGTTGTTCTTGTTCTTGTTGTTTTTTTTTATCATCTAATGCCAACTTCATTGGACAGGACACGCGGTACGTATGGAGTCAGTCACTTTCCAAAGATGCTCCTGTGCAGACAGCTGAAGCAAATACCATGACCAAGGATGATCATTAGAGGGATGCAAGGATACTCTGAAGACCAACCTTATCAGCTGTGGTATCAACAATAGTAACTGGGAAGGCACTGCTGCAACAGCAGTGCACGCAAGGCACAATCATATTTGAACATGGCAGACAGCTGCTGTTCAACAGAAGAGGGACTGGCGGAAGTAGAGCCCAAGGCCTCAGGACTCCAGGATCGGTCTTGTATCCCACATGACGATCCATACTAGGCTATAAAGGACCAGTGTGGCCAGTCATCCGTCAGAATGACAGGACAGCCCATCGTCATGCCTGTAAACTCATCGCCCAGTTGTTTGCCGTATCATGTGTTAACGTCTTCTTTTACTGATAACGACTACATCAGGCTTAATCCGTATCATAGAAATTATCAATTTTATAGATAAGAACTATGAGTTATGTGAATCATTTTACAACTGATAAAAACATTAACAGTTAGAAGGACGAAGCACTGGAAACGTTGTACAGCTTTAAAAGTCAGCCTCTGCAGAGGTCCAGCATGTTATTCTTTACCATAGTGCAAAGCAGTGTTAAGTCAGAACACAAGTCTAATGCTGCATCAGCTTGAAATAAGCACACTCTAAGAGTGTTGGGTTGAGAGGGGGTGGGTAGTAATGTCAAGAACAGGGGGAGCAGACTGACAGTGCCAGGCAGAAAGGAGGAATGGGTGAAGGAAGGGGGACAAGGGACACCGCTCTGCTGCCGCGGGCACTACATCCTTCTTCCACGCGCAGCCAACAAAAACACCGTGCCCAGAATGGGGCATTCTCCTCCAAACGCACTTGGGCACGTAAGGCAAACTTCTAATTACACTTTGGGCTGATAAATAGGATTACTTGGGGACCCCCGTTCCAACATGATAAAATAATTTGCGCTTAATTCCAGAGAAATACCGGACCTAATTTCCTCTTTTACGCTGAGACCCAAACTTAGTACGTGCGTTATGTTGCAAATTGTTACTCAGAGCGCTGAATGGGAAAGCGGCATGGCGGAGTGTTCATTAAGGACCGGCACGCCAGCTCCATTGGACCTCACGGAGCTAGGACATGGCCCCAGTTCAATAAGTTACTGAGAGTGGCGCCAAAAATCACGCGCCTTTTGCGTGCGCGTGCGCGTGATTTCCGACCGTCATGTTTTGATAAAAGGGTGTGGGTCAATTTACCGTCTATCCCCAAGGGAAGTAAAGAAGGCGACGAGCTGTTCAGGAAAAGACAGATGAGGATAAATATTTTCCCCTGCTTCTTTTCCTCCTCTTTCCCACTGGCCTGTGCCAAGGCCGTGTTGGGGGCTCCTGGAGGGGGGGGGGGGGCTGTCCACCGTCTGGTCATCTTTACTGCACATGGCACGTATCTGATGGGGCGTAGGTTCCAGCCTGAAGTCTTGCCATCAAATTATGGAACTATTTGATGGGCAAGTCGTCACTTTTTGTGTGTGGGTGGGTGTGCATTTTTTATTTTATTTTATCGACTTGATTTGATTTGACTTCATTTGATTTATACAGTTTCGTTTTGACCAGATACAGCTGGTACAATTTCCCGTCTCCACTGCACGAAAGCTGTAGTCAATAAAATATCTAAAATATCCCAAGTCTTTCCAATAATCATTCACCGTGAAAAGATCGTTAAGCTGTCAATACATGCGTAATATGTGTGGTGTGTGGGATGCTACATAATGTGATGTTTTATTTTTCACCTAGTATGTGACTGCTCCACGTATACATGTGTACTGGAACAAGTCGTGGTACTGGAGCATTACGATGATCTCACCAGTCTAGTTTATTTACCTATTTTTTCGTTCATTATTTCACTCGTAAAATTTGATTGCAAATGTCGTTATATTCAGCGCTAGCGAAAGCAGCAAACAGATATTAAATATTCAAACCTATGCGTAAGTTGGGAAGAAATTTATGCTCCTAATCGTATTTGTTTATTTATTTATTAATTAATTTATTTATTTCATGTTTATTTAATTTTTTTTTATTTACATATATTTTTTATTTATTATTTGCTTATCTATCATTTATCTAATCTTTCTTTTTAAGTAACTGTAAGGTAGAAAAGCGAAGTTATTTGCTGGTCTTAATCTTAGACGTCTTCAGACTTCAAATGACAAATGCAGAATAAGAAAAGTAAAACCAACACTTCAATTATTCTTAAGAGATCTAAAAGAAGCTTATGAGATAGACAGATATGTATTCAACAATGTTATGCAATATGATAAATTTGTACAGAAATGGCCACCATACACAAATGTGATACAAATTGATTAAGACAAAAGGAGTCAAATACTGTTAAAAAAGGGTTTTGTCAATAGAAGTCATGTGTTATGTATACACACTTACATAATTTTTTGCCAAGAAATGTACGGTTCTTATAGATCCATCAGCTTTAGTTGAACTAAATCGACATTGACCACAAGGTGATTGTTGTATAATTGCGCTTATCCAATTATATATGTGTGTGTATATACATATATAATATAACAGTGTGTGGACAGCTCAATAAAGTTCTCCAATGTAATTGCCATTAAACATTATATAAGATGACTATGTATATCATGCTGAACAACATTGTATGATGAACAGGACTAAGATTACTTAAAGCCTATATTATGCACTGTCCTAGATATTGATATGTGTATGTGATTGATGATTACCCCAATGTACAGTAAGAATGATGTAACATTGTTTGTGCAAACCTTGTTCGATTTTAAAAAATTGGAATAGAAAAACGTCATATGACAAAAATGTCTGTAAAATATGTTAAAAGAAACTTTAATACAAATAAATTAACCAGTATACAAATAAACAAATATATCAAATACTACAGCAGGTGATGATTGAAGCCTGATGGATGACACTGCGCGTGGCGAACGAAAGAAAAGAAAAAGGAAGAAAGAACAGGGACAAAAGAATTGACATGAAAAGACACAAAACTAAACGAAAGAAGCTGTGGGAGAGAGAGAGAGAGAGAGAGAGAGAGAGAGAGAGAGAGAGAGAGAGAGAGAGAGAGAGAGAGAGAGAGATAGACAGACAGACAGAGAGAAAAGGAGAGAGAGAGAGACAGAGACAGAGACAGAGAGACAGACAGAGAGGGGGAGAGAGAGAGAGAGACAGAGAAACACAGAGACAGAGAGATAAACAGACAGACATTAGACAGACAGACAGACAGACAATAGGTAGACAGACAGACAGAGACAGAGAGAAGTCCGAAGTCCGAATGTTTTTTGTACATCAGCCATTGGCTATCACACAAACAAAGGAGGGGGAGGGGAGGGGAGGGGGAGCTAATCACGTCATGTTGCACAAGTCATAAAAATATTGGGTACTGTCAGCTTTCATAATCGTTTATAGAAACATTACATGACGACATGCATTCAAAAAAATAGAGAGAATGCGCGCAGAAAAAAGAATCAGAACGCATATTTAATACAACTAGACAATGTTATCATAATCATGGTAATGTCAACCAGTACACACATTGGAAATTCTTGCACAGGGTCTGCTAGATTTATGTGGACATCTTTTCATTAAACTTGATGATGCAGGACATCAAACTGTCAAATGTTTCAGATGACCACTGAAAGAAACATGTATGTCATATCCTCTTGATCTCACTTACACTTGAAACAAAACGTAAGTAATAACTAATCATTTATTTTTATGTATCGTGATTATTCTTCTCTTCTAGCTTCCAGCAAGATTAAAATATTCGGTTGATTCTGTAATCCGCTGGGTGTTGTTGATAACAAAGCAACGTCGTCTGTAAATAACAGAACGAACGATTATGTGAAACCTGGTATTAACTGGATTCTATGCTTCTAATTTTCTGGAACACGAGTAGCTAAATGATTGATATGCAATGAAAAGCAGGTGGAACATACGACACATTCCTGGCGCACACAAACTGGACATTCAAAGAAGTCAGAATGTTTGCAGTTTGCTGTTATACATGAACAAAAGACAGTTGTACATTGCCTTCACGGAACCAAAACATTTCTCTTTGACACCTTCTTTCTTCAAAGTTTGTCGTGTCGTACAGAAATGAATATTTTTCCGAAATTGAAAAAAGTCAGTACCTCTCTTGGTCATACATATTTTTGGACAACTGTGAAATTATAAGCTGAATATTTGGTATATTGCAAATATTTCCTGCAGAAACCAGCTGGCTTTCGGAGATCATACCATTGTCTTCACGCTGTTTATACAATTTTCTATGTGTGTGTGTGAGAGAGAGAGAGACAGAGAGAGAGACAGAGACAGAGAATGTGTGTGTGTGTGTGTGTTTGTGTGTGTGTGTATGTGTGTGTGTGTGTGTGCGTGCGTGCGTGTGTGTGTGTGTGTGTGTGTACGTGCGTGTGAGTGTGTGTGTAAATGTGTGTGTTTCTGTGTAGTATATGTGTGTGTAAGTATATGTGTGTTTGTGTGTGTCTCTGTGTGTGTCTGTGTCTGTGTGTGTGTCTGTGTTTGTGTGTGCGCGCGCGCGCGCGCGTGTGTGTGTGTGTGTGTGTGTGTGTGTGTCTGTCTGTCTGTGTGATTGACCTACCTGTGTTTCAGTGAGGGAGAGTTTAGCGGCTAGTTCTTTCCTCTCTTGCCCCACCACGTAATGGTTGCCCTCAAACGCCTGCTCCAGACGCAACAGCTGACCCGGAGAGAACGCGGTTCGAATCCTCTTCGGTTTACGGTGCAGGTGGTAAAGAAAACTGGCCTCTGCCGACCCTGCACACAACAACATCATCGTCGTCATCAGTCATTTATCGGCAGGTTAGGATTATTGTTGTACAGATGTTTTTAAGCATAATAGCATACACACATACATATACACAACAACAACACAACACACACACACACACACACACACACACACACACACACACACACACACACACACACACACACATACACACACAAACATACATACACACACGCGCGCGCGCACGCAGGCACACACACATTCATATGTATACACACCCATACGCAGACAGACACACACACACACTCACTCATACACACACACACCACCACCACCACCAACAACAACAATAGCAACAACAACAACAAACAGATGGTACTCTAAGTCTATTCAATACTATCATGTTAGAGCCATATGAAGATGAGAAGGAAGTAAACGAGCTGATTTTGTTTTTGTTTGTTTGTTTGTTATTTTGTTTGTTTGGTTGGTTGGTTGGTGTTGGTTGGTTGGTTGGTTGGTTGGTTGGTTGGTTGGTTGGTTGGCTGGCTGGCTGGTTGGTTGGTTGTGTGAGTGTATGTTTTTTGTTTGTTTTTTGTTTGTTTGGTTGGTTGGTTGGTTGGTTGTTTTTTGGGTTTTTTTTTTTTTTTTGGAAAAAGCTCTGGACTCAGAATCTCATGTCTTGATTTCAGTCCCAGCCCGAAACATTAAAAGCTGGCCTGTTTTCTGCACACCTTAGTGTTTCCATCATTGTGATGATATCAGTGTTTCTAGGTCCTTTTCTCCCTCTCTGTTTCAAGACCTTGCAATGCACAAGATATGTACAGACTTAGATAGTCTGCCAGATAATGATTGGCAAATTTCGGTGGAGCGCATATGGAATTGTCCTCTTGAGCAAAATCCAAACTTCGAACTCCAACAATGAAAAGTCGTTTAATTAACCCTTTGATTCCTGCGCCCTGTCTACCAACCTCCTGCATTGTCAACCATATCAGCAAAACAAAAACTTAACCCTATGATACCCTCACCCTATCCACCAGCTTCCTGCAGTTTTTGCAGTTGGTGTATAGGGTGTAGGAGTCAAAGGGTTGAAGGTGGTGGATAGGATGAGGGAATCGAAGAGTTAGGGTTTTGCTTTGTTAGCATGGTTGACAATGCAGGATGCTGATGGACAGTCAAAGGGTTAAAAACAGGTCTCTTCGCTGCTTATCTTGTCGTTCCAGTCATTGTGGTGATGCCATTTCAAGACCTCGCCAGCTTTTCATGTTCAAGGAAGACGTCCATTAGACAGCAGATGGCAGACTAGGTGGTGCGCATATGTATTTGTCCCAGTGCGATGATTTCCTCCTGCAGGAGAGGAGAAGAGTGGCAGAATGGTTCAGACGTCCGCCTGCCAATAACTAAACTCAATGTTTCAGAGTTCGTTTCCCGTTGAGGCCTTGACTTTTCTCCTCAGTTTGACCAGAAAATCGAAATGAACATAGAGTCCTTCAGAATGGGACGAAAAACGATTCGGACCCATGTGCCTTATGGCCTGCGCAGGCGAAAGATCTCACAGCGATTGAAAATTGTGAAGAGCAGGGCTTTCGCTCGGCTGCCCTCGTATAAAACATCGGAGAGAGAGGTTGATTTCCCAGATCCCCCCCCCCCCCCCAACACCTTGAAGGCTAATCAGCGTTCTTGCATTTCTAAAATCTTGGTTAAAAAAATCTGGGCGGCAATGCACTGCGATGACGCACTCTCGTTAAAACTACACACTAAGTGTTGATTGATTAATTAGGTGAGAAGAACCAATCAGACCTTGGCATCTGGTTGATTGATTAATTAGGTGAGAACAACCAATCAGACTTTGCCATCTGAAAGGTTTGATATTTGAAAATATGACCATCATGCTCTGTCCCCAGAGTACAAATTAACAAGGCGCATCATAGCGTGTGCTTTTCCACCGCCACTTTCAGTCTCACCAGAGGTGCCCTTTCCTGCCACCACTCTCGGTCTCACAGCAGGTGATCAACTTCACGGTGTTACTGTAGTAAGTTCTGGATTCTTATCACTTTATTATTCATTGTCATTTTCAGTAAGCTTAGACTGTAGTGCCTCTTATTTCTTTAGATTCTAGCTCGAGTCTATTGAGTACCGCGCTAGATTTGCAGAATTCGCACAGCGAGAAAGTATGTTTTGATCTAAACGATGTGCTATCTCACAAGATCTGTAGCACTTAGCGTGGCGGCCACCATTGTAAAGATGGGACTGAGGTTTAAATGTAATAACCACTATAGATTTAGCCCCTATTTTCATGTGGCTATTGTAGGACTATTGACAACCATATTCTGCCAAAAGCCAAGATGCGATGCACTGTTGTGCAGAGGAAGACTAGAGTATTTTATACTTGACAAGGTTGTATTCACATACTGACATGATGACTGATGAAAACACGTGCTCAGCTAATTGATCTGTTTAGTGTATCCCTTAGCTGATCAGCACCACTGATAATCATGTATAGAGTGTTGCTTTGATGACATGGTTTAATAGTAATATGCTATACTATTTTGTTATCATTGTCTCTAGCATTTGATCTAGAATTATACTTAATCACATAGAGATAATGGGTAATAGATTACTCAAGTGTGTTGTTCTCTCAACACTGCTGACTGCTATTTGATTAGGTGCTGTTTGTGATGACATAGTTCTCATTGTCAAATAGGCCTACTATGTCATCACCACTGAATATTAACTGTCTGAAAGCTACCAGGATGCAATGCATTATTGTGCACTATTTTATACTTGATAATGTTGTATGTGTGTACATAATGGTAGTTGATGAAACATGTGCTCGGCGAATTGATCCAATTGTTGTATCCCTTGTCTGCTCAGCACAACTGATAATCATTATAGAGTGTTGCTTTGATGACATAGCTTAATTAGTAATATGCTATGCTATTTTGTCATCACTATCTCTAGCACTAGACATAGAATTACCCATAACTACATGGAGCAAATATTTAATGGATGACTCAAGTGTGTTGACTGCTATTCAATAAGGTAGACCTACTGTTTGTGACAACAGCTCCCATAGTCAAATACTATGTTTGTCGTCATCACTGAATATTAACTGTCCAATAGCTGCCCACTCAGATGTTATGTTACAACTAACTCAGCCCATGGCAGCCAAACAGCTTAATATGACTGTGCATTATTTTGCCAGTACATTCATGGAAGTCTACTCTGTGCTAATGCTATTGAACAAGCAGTATGGTAGTTACCCTCAACTTATCAAAGGGTTACTCAAAGTTTTGTTATCAATTATTTGTTCCATGATTACAAGTGCTAGTGCTTTTGAGTGTTGATATCGACACCACATATTTTAGTAGTTCTTTACGCAACGTCTGGTTATCAATTATTTGTCGCATGTTTACAAATGCTAGTGCTTTTGTTTGTAAATGTAGACACCTGTTTTATTATAATGTAGTAGTTCATTCTTGTACATTGCTACCACATATTCTGTTAGAATGTAGTAGTTCATTCTTGTGCATTGACATTGTTAGTTCACAAAATGTGTACTTTGTCAGTGTATTTATGAAACTTATTTTGTGTCTTACAGGCACTGTTTTCTTACCCGTCTTCTTACCCGTCTTCTCTGACGTCTTCTTACCTGTCTCCTTCCTCGTCTTCTTTTCTCAATAATAGAGTCAAGTAGCAAAACGAGGACTTGTCTTTTGATTGAGAGACTTCCCTTTCTGCTCTGGATTCAAACGACCACCACAGCAAATATCATCATCACCCTTAACCTACCCCTTAACCACTCGCTCCATCTCATATAAATATGTAGATATGAATAAACGCCACATTGCGATAAGCTAAAGGATAAGACAGAAACAAAATAAAGACTGCTAGGCAGTGACCTACGCTGATTATAAAAGGCAGCAGTGATTAAAAGGACAAAGTGTGAATACTCATATACAGGGACAAAGAAAAAAGTGGCGCCATACCATGGCGACATGCCTTCCCAGGGAATAGCGACCGACATTTCACGTGAGAAAAAAATCGGTTGTAGCTTTTAAGAAAAAAAGGAAGTCCATGACAACGCAGTCAAACTTTCTCCAGCATGCACAGCAAATTCAAATTATACATTCAAAACCATAACAACTGGTACAAAACTGATGAAAAACCTGTTCACTACAAACTGATAAAAAGCAGCAGCAGCAACAGCAGCAGAAGAAGAAGAAGAAAAAGCTGAAGAGGAAGAAGACAATGAGGAGGAAAAAGGAAAGTGATCAAATAAATAAATAAATAATATAGACAAAGAAAGAAAGAAAGAAAAATGAATAAATAAATAAATAAATAAACAAATAAAATCAATAAATCAATAAATAAATCAATAAATAAGTAAATAAATAAATAAATACATAAATAAATAAATAATTGAATAATGTGATTAATCTTGTGAAGGGTGTTTTATGAAGAAAATATTATTTGTACACCATGTTTTCTTGCTACTTATATCTGATTTCTGAAATTAAAAGAAGTTAACTGAAAGATATATGTTCCATTGAAACAATGTTAGATTCGAAAATATGAATTGGAAATTTCTTGTTCCTTACTAAATCATACTATAATCAACAGATAGGCAAACACAGGAGTGCATACCAAGGATTTTGCTTATCAACTTGTTTACGTATTTGTATGTTTCTTGGTGACATAAATTTTGTAGGCCTTCGTCGTAATAATAATCATCTTTTCACAGAAGCCAGAAACAAGGCTGGTGATAATATGTGTCTTCCATAAACCGGAAAATAAAGGGTCCCTTTTGTGTTTAATGCAGTTATATGAGAGACGACATTTATGTACCTAAAATCTTCTTTATTTGTTTACCTGTTGTTATTATCATTGCTCTTCTTCTTCTTCTTCTTCATCTTCTCCTCCTCCTCCTCCTTCTCTTTCTTCTTCTTCTCCTCCTCTTCCTCTTCCTCCTCCTCTTCCTCCTCCGTCTTCTTCTTCTTCTTCTTTTCCTCCTCGTCCTTCTTCTTCTCCTTCTCCTTCTTCTCCTCCTCCTCCTTCTTCTTTATACAGGATGCGATGGAAGAATTGATTATACTTAAAGAAATACACTGAATCAGCAAACAGTCGTATTAACTATGAAACATTTTGTTGAAAAAAAAATGTAAGCAGCCTGAAAACAGGAACCACATGAACTTGAAAATGACGTTAAAATGTGCTGATGATTATTGATAGTGATACTGACTTGTGTCTGTTGATTGTACTTATGATTCTGATAGTAGTACTAAGGTTTATTTCTCTCTCTGTCTCTGTTTGTCTGTCTGTCTGTCTGTCTGTCTGTCTGTCTGTCTCTATCTATCTATCTGAGTGTGTGTGAGTGAGTGAGTGAGTAGTGAGTAAGTGTGTGTGTGTGTGTGTGTATGTGTGTGTGACCCACAGAATTTCATTAAAAAAACAAAAAAACAAGAACGTATATATGCAAGGTACATTCAGACCAGTGACAGAGTGGAAAGAGGACCAGTGACTCAGTATGTATCTCGAGTCCCACATCAGTGATCGAAGTCTAGAATTTCAGCCACCGAAACAATTGGTTATAAGCAGGTTACCGGCTAAAAGTTTTATGGGTCATAGCAAAAAAAATCCGTAGATATGAACAGACTGTCAAAGAATCGTCAAACAGGACTGTTAAGTATAGAGTAGTATATTTATACAACGACGGACTGCTCCTGTGTACAGCTCAGTTGGTTGAGCATCGGATTCACATGCTACTGGTTGTGGGTTCGAATCCCGGGGTGTGCTATATCAAAACAGGCCTTCTGACTGTCCCATCTTAACATCATTGCTGTTCTGGTGGTGTCAGTATAGGATTAGGTAAGTCCCCCTTGCCCCACTTCCCTGGGATGGTTATCCGCGTCAGCCATATCACCTAAGGTGGGTGACGACGTAGAAACTGAACCAAATCAATCCAACAAAAACAATCCTGTGTATACTGACCAGGATGGTAGCGTTTTCTCTGTTCTCTCTTCACTTTCCTGTTTCAGTCTTGGGCTTTTGTTATCGTGAACTTCTCTGTACTCACAATAATTTGTAAGCTATTGCTTGTCACCTCCGGTCTATCAAAATAACAGGAATCTGCCAGAAAATTACTAAACTGAAGCTAGTGAAAACGACAATGATGTTAGTTACCTTCGTATGCTCGCCAGCTCTATGGTTATAGCGAACCGATCTATCACAGTGTGCAGCAGGGTTAGTTGCATGTCTGCCTGTCCATGTGTATGCATAGGCCCACTAAACGAGCTCTTTCAATATCTGAGGGCCTACCTACCAGGCATATAGCGTAGAGCAGCCGAGCAGTAACACAAGGTGGGGGACAGGCAGGCAAAAAGACTTGGGGCTTGGATTGCAAGAGATGATCCGATCCTGTGTTTGGAAACAAGCAGCGTGTCTTTTGTGGCCCCCTGACACTGACAGACGAGGGGCACAAGGAGACCACGGCACTGCCTCCTGCTGTTACAATTTACATTCTTGCCTGACTCGAGCCAGAAGATAAGTCTGATTCAGATTCAATGGGGCCATTTGTCATGTCTTGCCTGTGCTGCCTGTTGACACCATGCTGTAGTTTAGCCTTGTCAGTGGGCTTACCTGTCCTGTCACACAGCGTTAAGCAGCGGCCCCTTTTGTTAAGGCTGCCTTACAAAAACGACCAACCTAGTATAAAAAGCTGATGGTGATGGCGTTTCACACTCCTATCTACTTTGTAACATAACTAACCCTTGCTTTGCTAAAATAACGCCTTGATTATACATTGACCCGTAAGAGAGAGAGAGAGAGAGAGCCAGCCTGACAGACAGACAGACAGACAACATACATACATACATACATACATACATACATACATACATACATACATACATACATACACATACATACATACATACATACATACATAATTATATAATTACATAATACATACATATATATACATACATACGTGCATACATACGTGCATACATACACAGACACACAGAATAGATAGACAGACAGGCAAGCAGGCAAGCAGGCAGACAGACAGGCAGAAGATATAGATAGATAGATAGACAGATAGATAGATAAATAAGTAAATAGATATTTAGCTCCAACCCTTTATTTTTGCTTTCTATTTCTATTATATTCACAAGGTTATTGCCTCCATTTATCCGTCAATCTTCTCCACAAGGAGGACTACGAATGAACATGTAGACCAGTGGCTCTTTTGTAGACATTGTTTTGGGCACGTTTTGCTGACTTCTCTCCCCTGGTTTACTACGTCATCTGACTGTCAAGAAAGTTGCCTGGAGACCAGGTTAGCTGGCATCACGTGACCGTGTGACTCAGGTGGCAGCCTGGCTGGTGTTACAGGACACCAGTGACAGTGACGGGGGAGAAAAGGCATAGCTTATCACATGGAGGCCTGAAAACACTGCTGAGGGAAACATGATCCATGCCATCAGTCTATGCTGGTTTCACGAATCCACAATCAAGCAGTGTAGTCTGAAGCAGATAGCATGTTGGATGTACGGACCAAAAACAGGTTTTATCAATATGCACATCTTGACTAAAGAAGTAAAGAAGAAGACAAGGATCTAAAGGAAGAAGAAAAAGCTGTGATACTTGTGGTCATTGCGACAAACGACGATTGCAAAACCGGATATTCGAACGCCAGTCAGTAGATCTAGTCTTTTTCGGTTTTTTGTTTTGTTTTGTTTTGTTTTTTTTGTTGCTTTTTTTTAATTCTTGTTTTGTTTTTTGTTTTGTTTTGCTGTGTTTTGGTTTGGTTTGGTTAAATTTGGTTTGGTCTGGTCTGGTTTGGTTTTGTTCGGCTCGGCTCGGCTCGGCTCGGCTCGGCTCGGCTCGGTTCGGTTCGGTTCGGTTTGGTCGGCCTGGTCTGTTCTGGTCTGGTCTGGTCTGGATTGGTCTGGTCTGGTCTGGTCTGGTCTGGTCTGGTCTAGTCTGGCCTGGTCAGGTGTTTGATTTGTTTGTATTTAGTTTGTTTAGTTTAGTTTTAGTTTAGTTTAGTTTAGTTTAGTTTAGTTAGTTTTGGTTTGGTTTGGTTTGGTTTGGTTTGGTTTGGTTTCACTTCGGTTCGGTTCGGTTCGGTTCGGTTCGGTTAGGTTAGGATTTTTTCTTTTTTTTTTTTTTCGTCCCACTAGCTCCTGATTTGGGTCTGCTATGAGATCAATAGTTCTAATGGGACCTTATGTTACTATCCTTAAGTAATTAAGTATTCTGAAGTCAAATATGAAGTCTGAAGTCAACTGGGAAGACAGGCACTACACAGTCAAATGTCAACCGTTTCTTTCGATACTGTTAAGTGTTCATCTGGAAATAGCTTTTCCTCTCGGGCCTGGTTGACGCCAGGAAACGATCATCATCATCATCACCATGTGCCCCGCTGCATGGCGTTGGCGATCATGGCCCGCCATACGAATCTATCGTTTGTTGCTGCAAGTACATCTCCCAACCTTTATGTCCTTATCCACTCCGCAAAACCGTCCAATATTTTCTCCCTTTGCCTACCTGGCAGGATACGATCATACTGGATACAGCAATCGCGGCCGCCTCCCAAAGTCCAAACCTTGGTCATCAGCGTGGAAGATAGAAACACAGTCTGGCTAGCGGACGGGAGCTCTCGTGAAGCTACGACGGTCCTAGAAAACCAGGAATGGATTATTTTGTTTATAGTTTTCTTAGACAAGATTTAGAGGGGGAACCTCCAGACCCAGTATCTTTACACGAGATGTTGTTTGCAGACGATCAGAGCATGGCACACGAAGAAAAAAGACAACAAGAACAAGCTACCAACCTGAACAACACTCATGAAAACTACAACATGAGAATCAGCATCGGCAAATCGGAGACGATAAAGGTCAGCAGAAGATCAGGTAACCTTAGCATCAACAATAATGTCACAAAAACACAAGCCAAGTGAGTAAACTTAAATAGTTCGGCAGCATTTTCACAACAGACGGAAGGCTCAAAAGAGAGATCGAAACCAAAATCCAAAAACCAAACAATGTGAACTTTCAACTTGATCCACTCCTAAACAAACAAACAAATTAATTCCTGCTAAAACGGAAGCCAATGTCATCAATCCCTTTTCATTCTCACCTGAACACACCAGTGCCAGACCCGGCCCCGGACCAAGCCCCTGAAGCACAAAACTACCACCTGTGAGATGATTTAATTGAGAAGGGGTGTTAATAAGACCAGATGGGACATGATCAGAAACACCAAGATCAGATACATGGTGAGAGCAACACCACTCCACCATCAAATTCATCGGCAGAGACCCATGTGTGTGTGTATGTGTGTGTATGTGTGTGTGTGTATGTGTGTGTGTATGTATCTGTGTGTCTATGTACGCGTGTGTGTGTATTAATAGACGATACGTGACAATGTTATTGGTGGGGATTATCACTGGTGGGGTGGTGGGGGGGGGGGGGGGACAGCTATTTACAGACCGAAAAAAAAACCTACTCGGAAGACGTATCTTGAACTAAAGAATACATTTTTCAGAAAGTTGTTTTTTTGCCTAATGAGGTAAACACTAATTATCTGGTCCGTACTTAACGATAGCACAGCAAACAGCGCGCGTATCATGCAGGAGAAGAGAATGAAAAGAAGGTTTTTAATTGATAGGCCGACGAAGAGAGCCGTCACTGTTTCATCTGCTTGGCTCAAAGCAAATGCCATGGTATTGTTAGGACCGTTTAGACTTCAACACCCCTCGAATTTTTTACCTGGGGGACACCCGGTGGAACTTGCAGGTGAGAAAGCAAGGGGGTCCGCTCAATGTATGCTGATTGGTAGAGCGGAGGAGGTTGTTCGTAGTTTGCCAGGAGAAAGAGAGCGGGAGCTGAGCCAACAACCGTCTCACGGCTTACAGTGGATCCTCTTCCCCTCCCCGCTCACGCTCAATTCATTACAGGTGTCAAGACTCTTTGGCGAACAAACAGCTATGTCAGAACCGGTGTCAAAGCGGGTCTACTTAGACCTGTTTAATGCAGAAAAGGGAACTGTCTATCGGCAGCGGCAAACGGTGGTGCAACCCTCTTTTAATAACCAGCCGTCCAATCAGCCACCGTCCCCGCCAGGCTCCCCGCCAGCCCTCAAGGAGCCCTTAACCTTTCCGCTGAGGGCCCAAACAATTTGCCTTTTTTTCTACCTCCCCACAAACCGCCGTCTATTGAAATGAGGCGACACACGTGCATCGCAATTCGGCAAACACTGTACACCGTTTTGCTGTAGGCCCGGTGACATTCTTGAGAGAAAAAAAAATGAGATGAGGATGATCAGGCCACACTAACGATCTTCTCTTTACCGACCAAAAAAAGAGAACAAACACAATCAAAGAAAAGGCAAGCATTGCCGCGAAGACGCTCAAGAGACAGACAAATACATTTTTCTCTGATAAGAGATAACACAGGTAAATCCCCCCCCCCCCCCCCCCCCCGCCCTCTTTATTTTTTTTTTTTCACACATAGGCTACATTTGATGTGATTGTGAACTAGAAGTCCGGCCGATCACATTCCAGTTAATCCTTTGACTCCCGCACCCTGTCCACCAGCATCCTGCATTGTCAACCATGCTAGCAAAGCAAAACCTTAACCCTTTGATTCCCTCATCCTATCCACCAGCTTCCTGCAGGAAGCTGATGGACAGGGTGACGGAGTCAAAGGGTTAGATTTCTGCAGGCTGGTGGATAGGGTGACGGAGTCAAAGGGTTATGTTATTGCAGTTGGTGGACAAGGTGCGGAGGTCAAAGGGTTAATACAGACCTAACATATATTAGTGTTCTAACAGGCAGGTTTACACTGGATCACACTTTGTGAAACGTTCTGGGACCGTTTCAGATCGGAATCATTCTGGACCGTCGTGATATGTGCTTTGTGCCCATCACTTCCACTCTTTCCAGTTCTATCTTGTGCCTCTTTTAAGGAGTGAGGCGTTTTTGTTGTTGTTTTTTTAATCTGACTGCGGCATTGCAGTGCCGTTCTTTCTATACCATGCTGCTCTTCAGACTGTGACTTATTTCGTCGTACATAACCAGTTTCTGACACACCCAGACAATTTCCGTTGGCCTGATTTATCAGCCCAAACTTGAATTAATGATTTGGTCTCGTCTTTCCGGTTTACAGCCATTGCTATTATAAAACGAAAGGTGGCAAAACAGCGGGAAGCGAAAAGGTGAAGTAGCCTGCTCACTAACGAATAGAGGGAATGATGCCTACTACCAGATGACCTGGGTGCCATGAGATCACATGCGCAGCAGTCTGCTGGGAATGGAACAGTTCCAGACAAGACCTCTATACTGCGACTCGTATAAGAGTTCTGTAGTTCCAGACCACGTGGTGAGGTGGTCCCAGACCGTTTCAGATCTGGAACGGTTCAGCCAGATAAAACTGAATGTAACAGTTTGGTTCACTTGGGAACCGTTCTGGAACCGTTTAATTTCGCCAGTTTAAAATTGCCCTATTGCCAATAGGAACTCAAACTTCATCAAGCCAGAGTGCTTATTTACGAAACAGATAGTTCGTTAAAAGCCACTCTTCCTTACCTTGTGTTATAATGACCTATGAATTGGTCAAACTTGTGAAAGTCAAAGTCCTTAAGGGTGAATAAGCACTCAAAGATTTTAACTTTTTAGCTGTCTGGGCCAGATCTATTGTTACACATTCACCACAGAACATTTGCGAAACCTCTCTCTCTCTCTCTCCTCTCTCTCTCTCTCTCTCTCTCTCTCTCTCTCTCTCTCTCTCTCTCTCTCTCTCTCTCTCTCTCTCCTCTTTCGTTCTTATTTCTATTCTGCATCTCATTGTCATCTAACGAAATTTGGTGACAGACGAGACCGATTATTTCCTAGCCGAGATGAATCAAGTCCTCTCCTGTTTTTTTCAAAAAAGAAACGGTAATACACACACTCCATCACCACCATCACAGCTACCACCACTACCAGCCACACACAGGATAATAAAAGAAAATAAAAAGAAAATGAAAGAAATGTGTGTTGGTAAAGAGGAGGGGAGGTGCTCCATCCGTGGCATTAAAAGTCTGTGAAAAAAGCTGCCACATCCATACTTAAGACTGCACTTCTGTGAAAAAAGCTGTCACATCCATACTTAAGACTGCACTTCTGTGAAAAAAGCTGCCACATCCATACTTAAGACTGCACTTGTTCAAGATGGACGTCTCTTTTCAACTGTTACTGAATCGGACAAATTAGAAGAAAAATTAGAAAGAAAAGAAAAGGTCGGAAAGAGCAAAGCGAAGAAGACAATCAATGTGAAAGTAAAGACAAACCCGAATTTACCTCAACTATCTTTCTATCATTATCTTCTTGTGCCCTCTGCCGCATGGCGTTGGCGATCATGGCTCTCCATACGAATATATCCCCTGTAGCTGCAAGTTCATCTTCCACCCTCTCTGTCCTCAGCCACCCTACAAGTCCGTCTATATCTAACAACATTTCTTTCTATACAGGACTTAATAATGCCATTTCAATGTTCGTGTATTTTTTTTTAATACTTTTGCCAGTTGCTTGTGTCAGCAATGTTTGTGTGTATCTGTTAGTCTGTTACTCAAAATTCACAACAAATCAGTGAATTTTACGACTAACACTCTTCACTTAAAAAATGAACATAAAAAGTCTTCACAAAATTCTTAAAACCCGAGACATTTATCTGATATCGTACCATTCCCTAAAACTCATAGCAAAAGATAAAAAAAAAATCACAAAATGCACATACAAAACAAACCGAAATAAAATGAAAAACGAACAAACAAAACAAAACAAAAACTGCAGTGAAACCAAAGTAAACTATCAATAATCGTTTTGTAAGAAGTGAATTCGACCTGTCCTCGACGTGTCAGATCATCTCAAAGATTCAATTGCTGGACAAAAAGAAAAAATACCGTCGTACCCCCCCCCCCTCCAAAAAATATACACGCATGTGTGTGTGTGTATTTGTGTGTGTGTGTGTGTGTGTGTGTGTGTGTGTGTGTGTGTGTACGCGCGCGCGCGCACGTGTTTGTGTGAGTGTCTGTGTCTGTGTCTGTTTCTATTGTGTCTGTGTGTGTCTGCGTGTGAGAGGACTAAAGAGTGTTTGTTTGTTTGTTTGTTTGTTTTTTGTTTGTTATGTGTTTGGTTTTGTAACATTTCGGCCCCAAGTACACCACTGCAGGATTTCACTGTCTTTTAGCCTGTATATTTTATTCACAACTATTATGCACTTTGTTCACATGGTAGAATTTCTACATTTCAACAGCCTGCGCTCGGGGTCTTCGTGGTGACTGGTTGCTGGCCCTGATAGATTTGGGGACAAAGCAACAAGAGAGCAGTTCTTACTGATCAGATACTATAGGAGTCAAAGGATTCCTTTTGAGGACAACATGTCTCTATCGTCTTGGGCACGGCGGCATGGCCGATCATAGATGGTAAGTGTGCCTTGGCCTAAGCAGACTTTGAAAAGACAAGATTTGTGCATGTACATTCAGAAGGTAAGCAAGCCTGTGCTAACCCATTTCCTCTCTTTAACCCTTTGACTCCCGCACCGTATCTTAACCCTTTGACTCCCGCACCGTATCCACCAGCTGCAAAAACTTAGTCCTTTGACTCCCTCACCTCATCTGCCAGCTTCCTGCAGAAACCTGGTGGATAAGGTGAGGAGTCAAAGGGTTAAGATTTTGCTTTGCTAATATAGTTGACAGTTCAGGATGCTGGTGGACAGGGTGCGGGAGCCAAAGGGTTTAGAAACTTTTTACCAAAAAGTACACTTAGGGCGCACTAATATCCACTGCACAGTCATGCCCCGTTCTGTACCTTACAGTCACTTCCCTTCTTCTTCTTTCGTCAAGCTTGCCAAACATATCCGTAAAGCACTATCCGTTTCACAAATGCAACAGACAAGATAGCGAAAAAGTAAAACACATACGATATTGAAAAAATACTCATAATAAAAAAGACAGATAGACAAAAATAGGGGGTAGATGAGGAGTTTGCATGTGGATTGGGGATGAACGAAAAGAGAGACTACAAGTAAAGCATATATGACACTGAACAAGTAGTCATAGAAAAAGACAGACAAAAGCAAGGGGTAGATGAAGAGGTTGTCTGAGGATTGAGGGTGGAAGAAGAGAGACTACTGCTTGTTTACATAAAGAACAAAAGAAGGGAAAAAATACTGCAATATTATATATACATGAACTTATTTACAATTGCACAGATTCAACGCCTACTTTGGAACGGAACCATTGTTTATCAAATACTCTGCCCAAGGGAATAAATGCTGTTCAATTAAAGCTTTGTGGTGAATCCATTTTGTTTAACATTTTCTTTCGTTATGTTCAAATTTGGCGTTGTATTCTTCAGTTCTGTACTTATGTGTTGCCTACATATCAAAAACAGAGATTGAAGGCAAGGATTTACCAACTTTGTAACGTTAATGTAATGTTAGTCAAATTATCTAATCCCAGCACTGAATCAACAGAAATATGATTACTATTCCAAAATTGCAAAAATTGAATAGTAATCAGTGGTTCAATCTTCTTTATTGATGATCTTCTTGTGTCTGCCTCCTTCAAGATTGTCTCGTTTGTTCTCTTTGCTGTCTATGGAACTCTCAACATTTTTCTTAGAAACAACATTTCAGTTGCCTCAATTTTGTTCTGATTTTGTGTGTTCCCCCCCCCTCCCCCCCCCCCCCCCCCCCCCCCCCCCCAGTGATGTTCACTAATACAAACACGCCGGGCCAACTAGTCTGTCGATAGTATGACAGAATGTTGTGACACATATGACTCAAGCTGATTTACGGCACTACAACACAGTAAGGGGGATTAAGGGACGCCGTACACAAAGAGGAATGATGCAGCTTATCGCAACCATCATTAATTAAGGTTAAGGGATCATGGCGCCAGCCACATAAACACTACTTTACCACTGCTTGTGCATAGCTGTCAGGGTCTGAGTAGGGGGTTGTTGTGTTCCAGCATTCATTGTGTACCTCCATCTGTATCGCTAATCCACACAACTGGCAGTTAAATGCGACATTAATATTGCTGATTGGCTATGCATGTCTTGAATCGAGGTACATTAACCTACACATACCTTCCAAATGGAATCAATTAATTCCTTCTTTGTATGAGCCTGTGATGCTGCAGCATTTAGGTGCACTTAATCAATATATCTAAAAGATCGGAAAATGGGGCTGAACTTAAATAATAGTAACAAGAAACACTGAGGAGAGCTGGACACTGGACAGCGAAAAGTCCACAGTGGAGAAGCCTTCCCATCTGCTCTCGTCCCCCTCATCAAGCAAAAATTTCAGCCCTAAAGTCCTTACACTCTAACGTGACCGGGCCACATCCAGGTCATCACTCCTAGATAGGCCTACCTTTCTGCTGTCGCCATTTTTTTTTTTTTCAAACTGAAATTAAATCCTCCACCTGGATTCGAATCCGCGTACCCAAGATTGTCAGGCATCTCAAGACCAAGTCGGCCTTGTGACAGATGTCTTAACCATTTGGCTATAGGACAACTGCTGTGTATAAGTGAATTTTAAGCCTTATGAAGTTCACTTTTGCTCTTCCTGGTCCACATCCAGCTGGATATCTCTTCGGCTACTTCTCCCATTGCCTTTAGGATTCTGGACCTCTCTTTCCTAGAAATCGAGAGCTGTTTCACGAGATCGTAGGCTGATGTATCAACCAACTCTCTTGTTCCATCCTCTATAGCGATGAATTTGACTTGGAAGCCCAATTTCCTTTCGCTGACGAGACTGGCATATTTTATTGTCCTGTAAAAATTGGCTTCCTCCATTCTTCTTTCATACGACACGTTTAATCAGAATCTTTTTTTCTTATGATGATGATGATGATTGAGAATGGAGGGCTATATTTGGTCTCATGACGCTCTTGCCGATGATTTCTGGGTGATTTCTTCCACTCTGAAAGATCTGCTTTGTATCCCAGTCATCCACTGAATCCAGCAGACCCCCTTCCAGGCGCTAGATGTCACAGCCTTTCAGGTCACAGTTTGCTGCCTCCTGCCATGTAGAGGGTTGCAGGAGCTTTTGATGGCGTCATTTTTCCATTGGCAGTACTGATCACTTGAGTGACCTCTTTAAGCACTTGACTGTGCCTCCATGTATGTTGCATGAGCTCAGGACGTGTTCCACTGTCAGTTTGTCCTGGCACAGCGGGCAAGAAGGGTCAACTGATTTCCCCCATTTCACCCGATTTGCATTCGAGGCAGGAAGTCGTACACAGATCTGAGAATGAAACTGATCCTGAGAGGGACCATATGACACATGTCATTCCAGCTGAGATTTTTTTGGACTGCACTTTCCCGCGTTGTCCATTGCTCCTGTTATCTTGCTTGGATTACCTCCTGGATTTTCATGGCATCCTCTTCTTTCTGTATCTTCTCTATTATCACACGTCTCTTTTTACTTTTCCCTTAAGCCTTACACCACCATTCCATTTTTTGTTGATCCCAGTTTTTGCCTACTGGTTTGTGTTGACCTATCATTTCTCTGATCTTGAGGCTTTCCTTTGCTGCACCCACTGCCTCCCTCACTTTCCATTTTTTGCCAGTCTTCAGACTTGGTTGGACTGATCACACAACCTTATCTCCTGAGTCATCCAGCATGCTTAGAAGCTTGACCTTTCCCGTCTTGTACTCTTTGATGATGGATTACGAGCATTGCCTGGCGACAATAGAGAGCAGCGTCACTGACACCAAAAGGGAAACCTAGCCAAGAGAACTCGTTGATCTTGGTCTCCACTATTTCCACTATGCTAACGCTAGTGTCGTACATTAGGAAAGGCTAGAGAAGCTTTGGAATCAGCATGAAATACGGGCTCCAGACTTAATATTTGCATGCTTGCCTATTACTCGCAGGCTTTCTGCTGCCGTTCTAGCAGGGAGTCATTATTCTACCTTCCAAGGCTCTGGACAGGTATGTTCGTCCCTGCTGGAATGGCTTGGTTCATCATCATGTACCTTGCCACAGAGCGTTGGTGATCATGGTCCTCCATACGAATCTGTTTTTTGTTGCCACAAGTATTTCTCCTATCCTTCTTGTCCTCACCCATTCTACGAAACTGTTCAATATTTTCTCCTGGGTCCTCCTCGTGCTCTTTTTTCCTCTAGCTTTCCTGTTGTGATCAGGTGTTCAAATTTCTCTTGCCTCATAAAATGCTCCATAAATGATGTTTGAAGTTTCCTAATTTTCTTCATTAATGTTCTTTTTGTGTTTGCTGCTGTCAAGACTGTCTCGTTTGTTTTCTTTACTGTCCATGGTACTCTTCAAATCCTTCTTAGAAACCACACATCACCTGCCTCCGTCTTGTTCTGACTTTGCTTGTTGATTGTCCAGGCTCCGCATACATACAATAGTATAAGTTCTATATAACACTGAAAAGCTGTCGGTTCTATATAACACTGAAAAGCTGTCTTTCCGATGGCCATTGATAGGCATTTGTTGGTAAGAACGCCTTTCATTTTCTGGAATGCCATGTTAGCTTGGCCAATTCTGCTGGATATTTTTAATGTGCATCTGCCGCCTGATGAGACGAATGTTCCCACATATTTAAACTTATCGACTTGTCCCAATGTTACGCCATTCGCTATTATTTTACACGATGGGATTTCTTGTTTGTTTGTTTGTTTCTTTCTTTTTTTTATTGATTACCAATGAATTCAGTCGTCTTACTATTTAGCTCCAGCATTTATTTCTGCTTTCTATTAGGCCTACTTTAATATTTACCAAAATTTTGCATATTTTTTTTCATTTTCTGCAACTAGAACGGTGTCATCTGCATAACAAAGATTCCTTATTATTTTACCTCCAACTTTTATCACTGGGTATTTTTAAAGTTTCTCATGATGGTTTCATTATAAAGTGAAAACAAATCCGGAGACAGAACACATCCTTGTCTAACCCCTCTTTTGATATTTGAAAAGAATTTATACCATTTTCTACTCTTATAGCTGCTGTTCGTTCCCAATACATATTCCTTATTATTCTTAGATCATTTCTGTCAGTATTGAGCATTATCAGTCGGTGATCAATTCTTCGTGTCTTATCCGATCAAAAACTTTCGTATAATCAACAAAACAAAAATCTAGATCCTTATTCAACTAAATTGATCATTCTATGTATGTTCCTAGGACGTATATGGCATTAGCAACTCCTTTCCCTTTTACAAATCCACATTAAATAGAATGGCTTCTTTGGCTACAGTAAACTTTACTGTTTCAGCTACTCTTCCGTTCTGCAGTGACAGATTCCGTGATGTCATTGGTGTGAAACACATCATGGATGAGGTGACTAACTCGTCTAACTGCTTCAATGTTTGCATGTTTCTCGTCGTTTGTGGAAAGGACTGTTGTCACCCATGAAGGCTTTTATGGCGGAAGGGTCATTTTGTGACGATATATTTCAAAAATAGAAGAGGCTGCTTCAGGTCAACGTGTAATCTACGTGTTCGAACTCAGTCAGATATGAAATGCGCGAACACACCACACACACACACACACACACACACACACACACACACACACAACACACACACACACACACACACACACACACACACACACACACCTCTTCATCTTTTTTTTATATTTATTTACTGATTTATTTACACATTTATTTGTTTGTTTGTTTATTCATTTATCTATTTATTTCTTTGTCCGTTCATTTTCTTTCTTTTGTTGTTGTTGTTGTTTGTTTGTTTGTCTAAAAGTACATATGTGTATAGACGTTAAAAGAAATAACGAACGAACACACACACACACACACACACACACACCACACACACACATACACACACACACACACACACACACACACACACACACACACACAAGCACACACAAACACACACACACGCACACAAGCACACACAAACACACACATACACACACACACACATGCGCACGTGCACGTTCAGCTGGTCTAAACAGAGAAACTAAAGCCTCCAATACTGGTGTTGTGGTCCAAAGAGAGCCGGACCATCCATGTGGATCAAGATAACGTGTTTTACGACAGGCACAGAGAGAAAAGGCTTTCTGATAACTACCACGCAGTGCCGTCTTGTCACAAGACACAGGAAGCAGACGGAGTTGTCTGCCTTAGCGCTTGCATGCCGGAAGTGGGTGGCTCATTAGATAAACTTACAGCCATTTTCATTGGCCACAATGCCTTCCCGTAAAGCAGATAGGACTTTTCAGAAGGATCTCCCGTGAGAGAGACCTTAGTTGCTATATTTCAACCCGCTTCTCCCCTTCTACCCAAACAGAAGCAACTTGGTCAGGTCATACTAACGGCCTCTTTTTTTTCCTCCCTTTGTGTAACGGAGACATTCAATGCAGACTTATCTCCCTTAATTTTGCGATGTCGCAGTTGGATGCTAAGGCGCGCATTTGAATCGGATTTTTTTAAACTGTTTTGTTTTGCTTTTGTTTTTGTTTTGTTTGTTTGTTTTGTTTGTTTGTTTGTTTGTTTGTTTGCTTGCTTGTTTGTTTGTTTGTGAGTGTGTGTGTGTGTGTTGTGTGTGTGTGTGTGTGTTTTTCTTAACCCTTTGACTTCCTCAAACTATCCATTAGCATCATGCTTTGTCAACCATGAGAACAGAGCAAAAATGTAACCCTTTGACTCCATCCTCCTCCCTATGACTCCCTTACCCTCTCCATCAGCTTCCTGCAGGAAGCTGGTGGATAAGGTGAGAGAATCAAAGGGTTAAATTTTTGCTGGTGGTGTATAGGATGCAGGAGTCCAAAAGTTAAACCGTCAACCAGTAACTGGGTATTTTTGCATAAACATGTGTTAACAATGGACACACCATGCCCGCTAAAGCTTATTTTCATAAATTCACGACTTGGCATTCAGCCTAACTCCTGATTTATGTTTAGAAAAAAACATGCCCATACTCAATAGTCCAGGACTCCTTGTTGATCCTTTCTTATGATTTCCTGCCCCATCATTATGATGAGTATATTATTCTATTAAGACCACAACACAGTTAAAGAATACATTTCATTATTTTAATAGAAAGATATGATACGCCTCTAGTCAACTATTGAGGTCTCATAATCAAAATTTCTATAAAAAAAATCACACCACAAATATATATAACTACAATCAGTACACGCCTCGAAAAAAAACACAATATCAATAAATCACATTACAATCAGAAAAAGTGGGACAATATCCAGGAAAATTGTAGTAAGAAAATGTTCTGATTTTTAGAAAATGTAATTTCTTTCAACGACTATATTTACTAGTCAGCTGTTTGGGGAGATGAATCCATTCTTAATAAACCACAAATATGCATGTCAAAAGTCGTAATCTTTTCAAATAAGCATAACTGATTTATAAAATCGGCTGCTCGGGTTGGGGAATAAATTTTTTTTTTTTTTTTTTTTTAAAGTGCTGATTTACATCCCTCTTAGCAAATTCTCGGACTGGTTTTCTCTCTGTTTTATGTTCGCTAACTGTTTTGTTCATTTCATATAGATCTGTGTAAAATATTTCTTGGCTTTCTGACAATTCTTTAGAAGGCAGCCAGTTAAATCTGAATTTATTGTTAGCTGTGTGTAAATGATATACTCTAATCGACTTTGATTTTATGATTTTTTTTTTCCAGAAATTATACACTCCTGTTTAACTTAGAGTAAATGATATACTTTTATCGACTTTGATCTTATGGGAGGTTCTGTTTTTTTTGTTTTTTTTTCAAAACTGCACACCTGTTTAACGTAGAGTTTTCGCCTTCCCAATTTCAACACACGGTTTCGAATCTGATTCGGGGAGAAAAACTGTGCATGGCCTCCAGTTTATCCATAGGATAGGGTACCTGACCTGTTCAGTGAGGGAGGGGAGATGTCCAATACCCCCACATTGCTGGCCACGGGGAATGTTGAGGTCTCACTACCATTCACCCCAACGACTTCAGGGTTCAGGGACGACCTTTACCTTTTTTTTTTTCTAATCCAGTTTTCTACACAAGAATCATCATCATGTACTATGCTGCAAGGTGTTGGCGATCATGGCCCTCCATACGAATCTATCTTTTGTCGCTGCAAATATATCTCCTACCCTTTCCGTTCCCACCCACTCTGCAAAACTGTCTAATATTTTCTCCCTGGGCCCACCTGATGTTCTTTTCCCTTCTGGCTTTTCTGTTGTGACTAGGCACTCAAATTTCTCTTCTCTCATAAAATGTCTTGCAAACATTGCTTGTCTTTTCCTAACCTTCTTCAATATTGTTCTTTTATGTTTGCTTCTTTCAACACTGTCTCGTTTATATTTTCTTTGCTGTCGATGGAACTCAACATTCTTCTTAGAAACCAAATTTCAGCTGCCTCAGACTTATTCTGACTTTATTTGTTGATTGTCCACTCTTCGCATCCGTAAATGAGAATATTGCAGTATTATCTTTTTTCCTGTATATCTTGTTTATTTCATATCTACAAACAAAACATTGCGAAATTATCTTATTTGTTTTATATCTATACATAAAACAATTTTGATACCTCAATGTAATAAGGTCATAAAGATTCGTTTAATCTACAGCTGGAATTGTGCCAAAACATAACTGTGTATTTATTTGGTGTATCGATACTGCATCAATATTGATTGATACATTTTGTCTCCAGATACTATTTCCTTCTTTTTAATTTTGGAACAGAAAAGGTACACAATTACAAGGAAGCAAAAGTAACATTGGGTGTTTACTGAACAGAAATTCTCTCTCTCTCTCTCTGTCTCACACACATACACACACACACACGCTCGCGCGCGCGCGCGCGCGCGCGCGCGCGCACGCACACACAGGGGTCAATGAATGACATCATTTTCATTGTGATTAAACTACTTTGTTTAAAAACTCAAACTCTATTTCTTTGAACTTAAATGCTACTGATATCTCTTGTTGAAATGCTGATGTTGGCACACACACACACACACACACACACACACACACACACACACACACACACACACCACACACACACACACACACACACACACACACACACACACACACGCACACATACCAATCCATTGCTTTAGATCAAAGCATAGTATTAGAAAGGACACAAAAAGATTGGTATGACTTAGAATGTGGAGGGTTGAATGAGTATCATCGTACATTGTCTCTACTTATGCCATCTGAAAATCTCGACGTGAATATAAAAATGTTTTGAAGAAGAAAAAGACAGTACAGTGAAGCTTTGTTGTCTGACCCAGTACATTCTGTGAATTGTGAAAAGGTTTGGGGGTTTCAATGCAAATATAAGAATTTTCAAAAAATGAAAATTCACAGAAAAGAACATAACCTCTAAATGACACTGTTTTGGGTGTCAGGTTTAAAGAACTGTATGAAGGAAAAACCACAGCTGATTCTAAGAATGAACCAGTGCATGAAAACGATGTTTTTGATAACAATAACTGAAATTGCCTCATTTCAAAGGGAAAAAATTACCTGGCTTAGAAAAAATATTTTAAACAAGCGTGAAGCTGTTGATCTAGGTTGGGATCATTGGTAAGGTGATAAAATATACTTACAGATCTGAAACGATTTATTTTTAAACTGTTGTATTCTTTATTTGACATGGGAATGTTTCATGAAAGTTGTCCAGAAACAACCCTAATAACGACAAAAGTATATAGACTTAGTTCAGTTTAATTCTTTTGATCCTTTGTTAATTAAGGATGAATCGAAGAAATGAGAGCAACTGAATCGACAGTGATGACAACAATAACGCAAAATAAAGTCTTGAGAACTGCAAGTACAGAGAGCGCAAAGAACATGGTTTAAACTTCAGCTATTTGTATTGTAATGAATTATAGGCAACAAAAAATTAAAGATACAAATACAGAAAGAAAAAACATCTCTAATTTGTTTAATTTTTTAAAGAGTAATTATTCTGCAAAATATATCAAACAAAGATGTCTAAAAAGAAAGAAGAGAAAATATTTCAATGCCAAAAACTAGGATAGTAAATTAATGAATATTTTATAAGGAAAATATGGAGGAAAAGTTAACAGTACAGTTATATCTAGATGGAGAAAGAAAATGAAAAATGCTACCGATGCTAGAGCCAAGCAATATGACCACATGATAACTTCAGACATAAAAATGTTATCGAACATCAGATTATATCCAAAGAAATGTCACTGTAAATAATAGAACGCATGGAATGTTTCTCAGTGACACGATTTTCATCAGGAACTTAAGTAATGAGTGAATGAACGAAATAATTAATTGAACAATGCATAAGTAAATGAATGAATGCATACATAAGTAGATTTAATTACATTCAAGTTCAGATTGTTTTGAATATGGCTGCAGAAGCCCTGTTTTCCTGTAAGGAACGTATTAAGCTATGATTCTATCTTCGACGTTTATTGCACATTTTGAATCGTGTGGTGTGTGTGTGTGTGTGTGGTGTGTGGTTGTGTGTGTGTGTGTGTGTGTGTGTTGTGTGTGTATGTGTTTGTGTGTGTGTGTGTTTGTGTGTTTGTGTGTGTGTGTGTTTGTGTGTTTTTTATGTGTGCGTTTGTGTGTATTTGTGTGTGTGTTGTGTGTGTGTGTGTTGTGTGTGTGTGTGTGTGTGTGTGTGTGTGTGTGTGTGTGTGTGTGTGTGTGTGTGTGTGTGTGTGTGTGTGTGTGTGTGGTGCGCGTGTATGTGTTCACGCGCGCGCATTCACCGAATGGCTTTCTCTTACATTCATGTTCATTATACAGAGAATAAAATCTTTCAGACATGTGCACGCACGCGTGTGTGTGTCAACATGTGCACGTGTGCTCCGTAAGCGATTTCAAAGAACTTACAAACTTGACTAATAACTGGCATATGTCGGGCCATGAAATAACATTGATTTTGTGATGATGTAGCATAAATTGACGTTTTGAACACCATGCTATCTCCACTCAAGCTAATACATTTTCAACTTCTCGTAAGTTGTAGGTGTGCAAAGTACATAACTACAATTGAATCAGTCTCAACGATTGTTTCAGTTTTAAAAAAAGTCAGTGAGTAAACGTAAAAAAGGTGCCAGAAAAACACGAAAACGGAATCAAAACGCGTATCTGATATAACCAGACAAGACAGCAGCAAATTTTCGGCCAATTGGCCTTTGTCAAGCGTGAATGTAAGATCACAAACAAACAAAGGCCAAATACAAAAATTAGGTTAAAAGACTGAAACGTACCTGCTGTTTCGTCCAATGGGAGAAGAAAACAATAACTGGATTTTGTAAAAAGGTGCATGACATAGTACTGAACATGTTATCAGCTGTCATCAAACGCTGCAGTCTGATGATACAGCCAAAAATGTTCAGTATCTTTCAGACTTACTAACGAAGCTAACGGGCGTGTAATTCAAGTGGTTAAAATGTGGAATTTACAATCAGAAGGTCTAAGTTTGATCTTGCCTGCTATTCCTTACTCAAAGCCCATCCTTCTTGCTACCCGTTACCCATAGCCCATCCCTCTAACAATCCCTTACTCATAGCCCATCCTCTTACAATCCCTTGCTCATAGCCCATCCTCTTACAATCCCTTGCTCATAGCCCATCCCCCTTACAATCCCTTACTCATAGCCCCTCCTCTTACAATCCCTTGCTCATAGCCCATCCTCTTACAATCCCTTACTCATAGCCCATCCTCTTACAATCCCTTACTCATAGCCCATCCCTCTTACAATCCCTTACTCATAGCCCATCCCTCTTACAATCCCTTACTCATAGCCCATCCCTCTTACAATCCCTTACTCATAGCCCATCCCTCTTACAATCCCTTACTCATAGCCCATCCTCTTACTCCTTACTATACCCTTACCTTACAATCCCTTACTTACCCATCCTCTCTACCCTTACTCATACCCATCCCTCTTACTACCCCTTACTCATAGCCCATCCCTCTTACAACCCTTACTCATAGCCCATCCCTCTTACTACCCTTACTCATAGCCCTTCCCTCTTACTACCCCTTATCTCATATCATCTCCTCTTAATGTCCCTTACTCATAGCCCATCCCTCTTACTACCTTACTTACCACCCTTTCACCCCATAGCCCATCCTCTTATACCTTACCCATAGCCCATCCCTCTTATCCCTTACTATAGCCTTCTCTTAACCCTATCCCTCTTACTACTCCTTACTCATAGCCCATCCCTCTTCTACACCTTACTCATAGCCCATCCTCTACTACTTCTTACTCATAGCCCATCCCTCTTGCTACACACATTACTCATAAGCCCATCCCTCTTACTACTACTCTTACTCATAGCCCATCCCTCTTGCTACACCTTACTCATAGCCCATCCCTCTTACTACTTCTTACTCATAGCCCATCCTCTTGCTACACCTTACTCATAGCCCATCCCTTCCTCTTAGCCTCCCTCTTACTCACCTTACTCATAGCCCATCCCTCTTACTACTTCTTACTCATAGCCCATCCCTCTTGCTACACCTTACTCATAGCCCATCCCTCTTACTACACCTTACTCATAGCCCATCCCTCTTACTACTCTTACTCATAGCCCATCCCTCTTGCTACACCTTACTCATAGCCCATCCCCTTTCCCTTACTATACCCCCTCTACCTACTCAGCCCATCCCTCTTACTACCCCTTACTCATAGCCCATCCCTCTTACTACCCCTTACTCATAGCCCATCCCTCTTACTACCCTTACTCATAGCCATCCCTCTCTACCCCTTACTCATAGCCCATCCTCTCTCTACCCTTACTCATAGCCCATCCCTCTTACTACACCTTACTCATAGCCCATCCCTCTTGCTACACCTTACTCGTAGCCCATCCCTCTTACTACCCCTTACTCATAGCCCATCCCTCTTACTTCCTCTTACTCATAGCCCATTTTATTACTACCCCTTAGTCCTATCCCATCCCTCTTTCTGCCCCTTACTCCTTTTCCAACTCCCTTATTATCTTTTACTCCTACTCAATCCTTCTCATTATCCCTTACTCCTATCCCACCCCATCCCTCTTACTACCCCTTACTTCTATTTCATCAATCCCACTATCCTTTACTCTTATCTCATATCTCTTTAAACCGCCACCCCTACCCCATCCCTCCTATTATCCATTACTCCTATCTTATGTCTCGTATTATCCATTACTCCTATCTTATGTCTTGTATTATCCATTACTTCTATCTTATGTCTCGTATTATCCATTACTTCTATCTTATGTCTTGTATTATCCATTACTTCTATCTTATGTCTCGTATTATCCATTACTCCTATCTTATGTCTCGTATTATCCATTACTCCTATCTTATGTCTCGTATTATCCATTACTCCTATCTTATGTCTCGTATTATCCATTACTTCTATCTTATGTCTCGTATTATCCATTACTTCTATCTTATGTCTCGTATTATCCATTACTCCTATCTTATGTCTTGTATTATCCATTACTTCTATATTATGTCTCGTATTATCCATTACTCTTATCTTATGTCTTGCATTATCCATTACTCTTATTTATGTCTCGTATTATCCATTACTCCTATCTTATGTCTCGTATTATCCATTACCCCTATCTTATGTCTTGTATTATCCATTACTTCTATCTTATGTCTCGTATTATCCATTACTCCTATCTTATGTCTTGTATTATCCGTTACTCCTATCTTATGTCTCGTATTATCCATTACCCCTATCTTATGTCTTGTATTACCCATTACTCCTATCTTATGACTCGTATTATCCATTACTCCTATCTTATGTCTTGTATTATCAATTACTCATATTTTATGTCTCGTATTATCCATTACTCCTAACTTATGTCTTGTATTACCCATTACTCCTATCTTATGTCTCGTATTATCCATTACTCCTATCTTATGTCTTGTATTATCCATTACTCCTATCTTATGTCTCGTATTGTCCATTACTTCTATCTTATATTTTATATTATCCATTACTCCTATCTTATATTTTGTATTATCCATTACTCCTATCTTATATTTTGTATTATTCATTACTCCTATCTTTTATCTTGTATTACATATTACTCCTATCTTATATCTTGCATTATCCATTACTCATATCTTATGTCTTGCATTATCCATTACTCATATCTTATGTCTTGTGTTACCCATTACTGCTATCTTATGTCTTGTATTATCCATTACTCCTATCTTATGTCCTGAATTATCCATTACTTCTATCTTATGTCTTGTATTATCCATTACTTCTATCTTATGTCTCGTATTATCCATTACTCCTAGCTTATGTCTTGTATTACCCATTACTCCTATCTTATATCTGATATTAGCCATTACTCCTATCTTATGTCTTGTATTATCCGTTACTCTTATATTATATCGTGTATTATCCATTACTCATATCTTATGTCTTGCATTATCCATTACTCCTTTTCCATCCCTCTTTCTATCCTTTACTCCTATCCCATAACTCCTGCTATCCACTACTCCTATCGCATATCTCCTTCTACCCATGCTCTTGTTCCCTCCCTCCTACTATCCATTATTCTTATCCTATCCCTCCTACTATCCATTACTCCTATCCCATCCCTCCTACTATCCATTACTCCTATCCCATCCCTCCTACTATCTATTGCTCCTATCCCATTCTTCACCCACCCATACAATTTCTTATTTCTATCCTACTTGGTACTATCCCGTAATTGTATCCCATCCCTTCTGCTATCCTTTACACCTATCCAGTCCTTCCTACTATTACTCATATCCCATTCTCCCTACTATCCATTCATCCTATCCCATCTATCACTCACTTATACACTTTCTTCTTTCTAACCTACTTGTCCTACTATCTTTTAATTCTATCCCACCCTCTTTAGTCCTGTCCCACCCCTTCTATAATCCCTTATTGCTATCAAATCCCTCCTACTATCTTTTACTCCTATCACATCCTACTGCCCTTTACTGACATCCCTCTTGCTATCCTTTACTCCTATAACATTCTTCCTACCATTCATTACCCCTATCCCATCCTTCCTGCTATCCCTTACTCTTATCCCATCCCTCCTATTGTCCATTACTCTTATCCAATCCCTTCTGCTGTCCATTACTCCTATCCTATCCCTCCTACAATCCATTACTCTTATCCTATCCCTTCCACTGTCCATTACTCTCATCCTATCCCTCCTGTTATCCCTTCTACCAGTCCCATCCTTCCCTATGTATGACAGGGGCGGATATCAACAATCAGATCCACGTCGTTCAAAACCTGCGAACTGGATCCTCTTCCAGGTTCTCTCTACTCTGACTGTCTCCCTACTCTCCTCCCATTCATCACTGACATCATCAACACTTCTCTTCAAACTGGAACTGTCCCAGATTCTTTCAAGTCTGCTATTGTTCACCCTCTCCTCAAGAAATACAATTTAGACCCAAATGAACTGAAAAATTACCGGCCTATCTCTAATCTCTCTTTCTTGTCAAAACTCATCGAAAAAGTTGTCCTCAACCAGCTGAACTCTCACCTGTCTGCCAACAATCTCCTCAATCCTTTCCAGTCAGCCTACCGCCAGTGCCATAGCACTGAAACTGCCCTGCTACACATTCTCAACAATCTCCTCCTTGCAACTGATACTGGCAAAGTCTCTCTCCTCACACTCCTTGATCTGTCTGCAGCCTTCGATACCATTGATCATGGTATTCTCCTTTCTAGACTTCATCATACTTTTGGCATCTCTGACATTGCTCTCTCCTGGTTCACTTCATATCTATCAAACAGAAAACAAACTGTTCTCATTAATGGCACTTACTCTCAACCTGCATACCTGACCTGTGGTGTTCCACAAGGATCTGTCTTTGGCCCTGTTCTTTTCACTCTTTACACCTCCCCCCTGTCCACCATCATCAACTCCCACTCTATAAAACACCACTTCTATGCTGATGACACCCAACTTCTAGACAGTGACACACCAGACAATATACAGCGCCTCTTGACTCGCACCACTGAGTGTTACTCGGACATTAAGAACTGGATGACGTTCAACAAACTTCAGATTAATGATGACAAGACAGAAGCTATCCTCATTGGCACCCGTCAGAAACTTTCTCAGCTGCCTCCTCTTTCTCTCCCATTATGTAACACATCAGTCCCAATTTCTGATTCAGCTAAAAACCTTGGTGTCTGCATTGACTCTACCCTCTCCATGAACAACTTTGTTTCTCAAACTGCCAGATCTTGCTACTATCACCTCCATCGTATAAGCCTGATCAGGAAGTATCTCTCTATCGAAACAACTGCAAATTTCGTCCTCTCCTTCATAATGTCTCGCATTGACTATTGCAATTCACTTCTGTCTGGTCTTCCTGCCTCCACCATTCACATCCTGCAGCGCATTCAAAACAATGCTGCACGCCTTGTACTAAAAAAGAAAAAAGCTGACCACATATCTCCTCTCCTGGCACAACTTCACTGGCTCCCTGTATCAAAGCGCATACAGTACAAACTAGACACCATGTGCTACAAAAGCCTCAATAACGCAGCCCCCGATTACCTGTCAAGCCTACTTGAGATCTATCTTCCCTCACGTACCCTCCGCTCTGCCTCCGATCCTCTGACTTTTCGCTTTCCACGCACTAAGCTCAATACCTATGGTCCACGAGCCTTCTCTGTTTCTGGTCCACTTTCCTGGAACAAACTTCCTCTCTCAGTCCGTCAGCAACCTACTTTTGTCTCCTTCAAGTCCGCTCTCAAAACTCACCTTTTCTCCTCTGCATAAAATCCTGACCTCACTCAATCCCCTCTGCAGCCTGTCTCCGCTCGGAGGGGAATCACATTGTAATATATAATTGTATATAATATGCTCTCTATAATTTTCCATTGCTTTTATTCTTTCTCCCCATTTGTAGGCGTGTGCGTGTGCGTGTGCGTGTGTGTGTGTGTGTGTGTGTGTGTGTGTGTGCGTGTGTGCGTGCGTGTGTGCGTGCGTGCGTGCGTGTGTGTGTTTTAGCGCTTAGATTTGATTTTATCAAGATTTTGCGCTATATAAAATATTGTAGATCTATTGTATTGTATTGTATTGTATTGTATTGTATTGTATTGTATTGTATTGTGTATATCAAGTGGGTGAGACGTGAGATTTCTGAGCTCATAGCTCCTTTTTTTATTTCTTGGTTTTTTCTTTCTTTTCTTTTTTCTCCCTCTCTCTCTCTCTGCTCCTCGATTCTTCTCTGATTTCATCCATTTCCTTGATTTCATCAACTTGAAGTAACTAGTGCAGACAAATGTGTTCATATTCCTTAGGAATGGGTGTTTTGTTTCCGGATGTGTGTGTATGTGTGTGTGTGTGTGTGTTGTGATGTGTGTGTGTGTGTGTGGTGTGTGTGTGTGTGTGTGTGTGTGTGTGTGTGTGTGTGTGTGTGTGTGTGTGTCTGTGTGTGTGTGTGTGTGTGTGTGTGTGTGTTATTTTTATGCTTTTGCAATTGTTGTTGTTACTGTCGTCGTCGTCGTTGTTGTTGTTGTTGTATAGCACCTCACACCACCCACAGAACTATTATTATTGTTATTTCCAGATATATGCATCCGCAACAACCCATTGAATTATTGTGCTCATATTTCCAGTTACTATAGCTCCCCAAACCACTCACAGCATTAATATGTAGATGTTTCCAGATCTATAACATCCCATGCAACCCATGAATTTTTTCCGTACATCTGTATATTTCCAGATGTATAACACCTCACAAAACCCATCAATGTTTGTCCATTATTATCTTGAAATTTTCCACATATGTAACACCTCACTCAACCCATGAATTTTTCCCTGTATCTTGATATTTCCAAATATATAACATCTCACACAACCCATCAATTTTTGTCAATATCTTGAATTTTTCAACATATGTAACACCCCACTCAACCCATGAATTTTTCCCTATATTTTGATATTTCCATATGTCTAACACTTCACACAACCCATCAATTTTTTCCATATCTTATATTTCCAAATTTATAACATCCCACACAACCCATGAATTTTTTTCTATATCTTGATATTCTCCTGATATATAACACACCACACAACCCATGAATGTTTTTTCCATATCTTGGCATTTCCAGGTATATAACACCCCACACAACCCATAATTTTTTTTCCATATCTTGACAGTTCCAGATGTATAACATCCCACACAACCCATTATCTTTTTTTTTCCATATCTTGATATTCTCCAGATATATAACAACCCACAAAACCCCTGATCTTTTTTTTTTTTTTCCATATCTTGATATTTCCAGATGAATAATACCCCACATAACAAATTGATTTTTTCCATATCCCTGATTATAGCACCCCAAACACCAGCCCTGTATATTGAGTATTTTGTATCACATACCGTTGTTTTTCTATTCTCCAGTGTTTCTGGTTCCTGCTTAACTAGACAGTCACTTTGATTTAGATTTCAGTTAAATGACGTTTTAAAATGTACGTGTACACGTACAGACAGTGTACCATGTACAGTCAATAACCACTTCATGTTTTCAACACAAGGACTCAACGGAAAAGGACATGTGAATCACTGTAACATATTGTAAAGTCAATAACAATAAATAAATAAATGAATAGATAAATAAATAAATAGATAAATGAATAAATAATGACTAAATAAATAAATAAATGAATAAATAAATCAATCAACAAATAAATAAATCAGTAAATAAATAAATCAGTAACGAATAAATAAACAAATACACAAACAAATCACTGCTACATGAATCTGCATGCAATTGAGGTCCATGAAAAATATTCATATTTCCTGATGTATAGCCCCCCCCCCCCCCCTCCCCAACTGCTCCTACCATTCTCCTTGTATGCTCTTTCCACTGTAATACACAGAGTAAAATTTTCCCTGCATTATAGTATAGATAATGAATGGAAGAATCTATATGATCAGCACAGTGGGTGGGAACAAACCACAGCCACACAAGCAAACTTCATATTTCTATGGTGGTTGTACGGGCATGAAACCAAATAAATCAGTCACCGTGCGTTTATTCATGTGTTCTGTGTGTGTGTGTGTGTGTTGTGTGTGTGTGTGTGTGTGTGTGGTGTGTTGTGTGTGTGTGTGTGTGTGTGTGTGTGTGTGTGTGTGTGTGTTTCCCTGTGTGTATGTGTGTGTGTTTGTGTGCGTGTTTCTTGTGTTTGTGTGTGTCCTTATTCACTCCTTTCATAGATATAATACAAAAGTATTCAGTATTTTCCCGTTCAAATGAGCGTATCATCATGATTACCACTGTCACCATCGTCATCATCATCATCATCATCATCGTCGTCGTCGTCGTCGTCATCATCATCACCACCACCACCACCACCACCACATCATCATCATCATCATCATCATCATCATCACTAATCATTATTATCATCTTGGCTTAGTGTTTTGTTGTCTTCATCGTCATTATCATCTTCCTCATCGATGTAACCAGTATCACCAATAATAGATATAACATTAGCAATATCGTTACTGTTGTTCTTACTCTTGGTTTGCTTGTTTGCTTGTTTGCTTTGTTGCTTGGTTGTTTTAGGGGTTTTGTTGTTGTTGTTTCAGGGCGGGGGTGTTTGTATGTGTGTTTACTATGTGTGTTTTTGTTTTGTTTTGCTTTGGTTTGGATACGTTTGTTTGTTTGGGTCTTTTTTGTTTGCTTTCTTTTGTTTTGTTTTTTGTTGTCGTTGTTTTTGTTTTGTTTTGTTTTGCTTTGCTTTTTTGTTTTCTACTTTTGCGATTTGAGAGGTTGGACTGTATATTTTTCCAATATCAACTTAGCTGCCAGTGTCCTAAAACATCAATAATTTAGCAGATCAAGCATGGTATATAAACCAGATGATGTCAGAACTTTTTTGCTCAAAGACAACTTTTCTTTTTCTCTCCCTCCCCCCCCCCCCTTCCCCCCAAAAAAAAGAACTTGCCCTACTGTTCTATATTGTAATCCCTATAATTCTATGCTACAAGAAAAATTCTTTAGCTAATTTTTTTCAACGTTCTGAAGTTTCTCGGATGCGTGTATGCACGTTGTATTGCCCACACTGTGCAGGCAGTGTGTTGCTGCATAGTCTGCAGACTCTATCTTCGGTGAGCGTGCATACTGAGGTGTTTTGTTTCCATAAACCAGCAACCCACATTACCCACAGGATCTTAACGTGCATATTTGATATGCTGCATGCGTATACACACAAAGGAACTTTAAGCACTGGCAGGTCTGCACACAAGTTGACCTGGGAAATTTTTTAAAAATCTGCATCCTTTACTCATCAGACAGAGATGTCTAGGCGGATCGAACCCAGGATCTTCCGATAGGAAGTCTGACATTTACCCACGTGGCTACCACGCTCGCCTGGTATAATAAATCACACTGATTTGTCTATAATAATGGAATAACAAACTTACACTGTATAAAAATATCACCACTGCCACCACCACCACCACCATCACCAATAATAAGCCTAAAAACATTTGTGATGATGATGATGATGATGATGATGATGATGATGACGATGATGATGATGTTGATGATGATGATGATGATGATGATGATGACGACGACGACGATGACGACGACGATGACGATGCTGATGCTGATAATGTAATGATGAATGGAAGAAGAACCGGTTT
>CM060307.1:44233680-44243680 GCA_030674185.1 Monoplex corrugatus
CATGTGACAACCACTCCTGACTATCATGGTCATCAGCAACATGTGTCTAGGCTGATGACCTGCGCTGTATTGGTTTGGTCTGATGGTGATAAGTATGTGAACTCATTCATTTCTCCCCCTTTTTTTTTTCTTTTTTTTCTTTTTTCTTCTTCTTCTTATTTTGTTTTTTTCCCCCAGTTTTCTCAGTCTTACTTGCTTTTTCAATCGGTCACATCGTAAGTGTTACCAGGTGCGTCTTTCGACACACCTATTTCAATTTTTTAAATTTTAATTTGTTTTTGAAATGATTTGTGCCTCAGTATTCTAGATTTATTCATTAAGTCTGCCGCCGCTGTTTGCTGTGATTCATTTAAGCCACTGATGATAATTCAGTATTGATCCAGAAATCCGTTTTAATCAAATTTAACTGACAGTAGAAAGGTTACTGAATAAAGTTTTAATCCATTGTAATTTCTAGTCGCTCAGAAGTCAGATTGATTTACGAATGTTGATATGTGTACAGTAATTATTTATAAAGAAATTTGCTTGGAACAATTCAGTTTGGTCCAAAGGGACACCCAGTGTGACGCGACATTGTGGCAGCAGGTGAACAGAAGTAGCGGAGTGTTGTGGTATAATAATCCCATCATATCGTCAGCCCGCCACTGAACCCCTGGGTGTGTCTGTGTCTGTAGTCAGCCTGCCTGACGTCATAACGGTCAGTCACTACATGCTGCCCACTCACACCTTCCTTCAGGTCAGCATCAGTCTTGTCCACTCAGCTGACACTGACACTGACAGCAAGTGACACCAGCAGCCTGTATAGTTTCCACTGACATTTGTCACGCTTGTTCACATTGTTCACGTGGCCGGCGCCGACACAGCATCCCCACAAGAAAAAGCTATTTACACATAAATCACATGGATGGTAATGGCAGGGCCGAGGGGGCCAAACGCAGACACAGCACACGTAAATCACAGCAAAACCACACCACCAACACTTGTCGTCTGCCCGCCCCGGCCAAAGGGCGGATGTAAGGAGGCCGCTGATTGGTCCAGAGTCTAATTGGCGTGTTGTGCCGGTCGGCTGACGGGGTGAGCTGGCAGCGCGCGCCCAGGGGGCGGAGCAAGGGAGGTAAGGAGGGGTGGGGAATGGAGAGAGGGTGAGGAACAAAATGATCGGATATCCGGACGGTGCGAATATCTGTGGATTGCAGCAGTTTTTAAAACCGCCACGTCTGATGGGAGAAATGGCTTGGACAAAAACATAACAAAAAATTTTTTTAAAAAGAAAGAAAATTTTCGGCTGAACTGAAACTAATTATTTTAAGGTTGCTAGCTGACTGCATGCCGGACGAGGATTGTTTGCATCATCCTACCTGCAGGGATATCACTGATTGTAGCCCTTTATGAGCCTAATCACAAAATGATATGTAGTTAAATCAGTAGCATCAAATATCCTGCAGCAACCAGCTTAGATTAGAATGTGTTTGACGACAGTTATCCTCTTGGATTAGTGAATATTCTAACAACAGCACGAGCGGTAAGTCAGGCCTACGCTAAAAGATTTGCTGGATTGACTATTTGTCATTTATGATTTTTTAACTGTAACAACACGGACATGTTGAGGTATATGCAGTGAAGATTGCTTGTATTGAACTGAGTTTTAACTTTTGCTGGGCGCTGTGCAGTTTACACAACGAACGACACAATGCAGAGAGAGAGAGAGAGCGAGAGAGCGAATGAGTGAGCGAAAGAGAGAAACAGATGGAGAAAGTAACACAAACAGACAGAGAAGAGACAGAAAGAGAGAGGGAGAGCCAGAGGAGAGATAAACAGATACACAGAGAGATAGACAGAGAAAAATAATTATACAGATAGTAAGAGACAGACAGGCTGAGGAGAGACAGAGGAGAAACAAAGACAGAGAGGAGAAACAGACAGGCAGACAGGGACAGATAAACAAAGGAGAGACAGAGACGGTCATGCAAATATAGAGCCAGAGGAGAGACAGACGGACAAAGAGATAGACAGATACAGATACACAGAGACATACAGAGACAAAGAGACAGATACAGACACTCAGAAGAGATACACAAACACCGACAGAGGAGATACAGACAGAAGAGCCACACAGAAGAGACAGACACAGCCTGAGGAAAGACAGAGACAGAGAAGAGCCACACAGACAGAGAAAGAGGAGAGATAAAGACAGACAGAGAAGACCTACACAGACAGAGACAGGGGAGAGACAGACAGAGAAAAGCCAACAGACAAGCAGAGGCAGATTTATTTCAAGTTTTTCCATGAAGAAGACAATACTCGTATGTGCGAGAGCCTTCAGTTCAAGATGTTGGGCATCAAGCGAAGAGACTTCTTTATCAACGAACACGATTGAAAACGGGTGTGAGTCAACTGCAGATGTTTAGTGCTGTCTGCAGGCAAGCGCATAAACTAGCTGCTTCCTATTTTAGTTATGAGCACAACCTCGTCAAATTGTCTTAATGGTGGTACTATCGCAGAAATGACTCAAGTAGAAACAGGCCCTTACGTGTACTTCAGTGTACACCAGCATCGGGCAGCACAGCCGTTCTCACACTTATGTACACTGTACACAAGACAGTTAATCAATAGAGCCATTGTAATCACAGCTCTGCTGGGACGTTTTCAAAGATCGCCACAATGGAAGAGAGCGGTCCATTGTTTCAGTGGACAGGGTCTGGCTGGTGTTTGTCCACGTCACCCCTCCTTCATGCATTCACTGGTAGGGGAACTTTCTCGAAAGGTCGTCGTAAGATAGGCGTGGTCAGAGCCCCAGCGTGATCTGATCCACGCTCTACATGTATAAATGAAAAGAGAATAGAGACCTACAGGAAGACAGACACAGAGAGACAGAACGGTCAGTCAGTCACGGCTGTGTTAGGAGATGGGCCACTCAACTTGGCAGAGGTGCTGAGCCTTTGCCAGAACATGTAGTAAAGGTACGTTGATATTTTATTTCAATGTAGGATTTAGGGCTGATAGGCAAAGAAGTAAGGTTGCTTTAGGACGTAGGCAAATAAGAATAAGAGGATGAATGATTATTCTTTCAGTTGAATATGTTTAATTAAAGAAACTATCTTGAATTGTAGAGCCATGTGTGGACTGCTTTTGAAACTTATTGCTAGTATGCTTAGTGCGCTTCTACTCTCTTCTCTCCTTCCTCCTTGTTGTGTGTGTGACTGCTAAGTAGAGAAACAACTCCTCTATAAACATCCCCAATTCATCTACCTGTTATAGATGACAATACACAACCCCCTTCTTGCCATACATGGTGGAGATACACCAACCCCCTTTTTGTTATAGTACTGCACCTATTCATTTTTGTTACCACCTCCGATTGTACACCCCAGTCCGACCTCTCCTTTCTGCTCCTGATACTTCTTGTTTGTAACTTCGTCGATACAACTGTGTCAATGTCGGGGTCACCATCTCAGGACTTGGTCAACTCATGGCTTGTGCCATGATTACTATTACATGGCACCTATGACGTTAGTGCATATGGAATTCATTCCGAGAGCGGAGACGTCATCTTGAGAAACTGAAACTGTTCCACAGTCTGTCACCTTTTTTTTTTCTCTGGTCCATACAACTGGAACGAGCTTCCCCTGTCTGTCGCATACTCTGTCTTGCTTCAAGTTTAGCTTGAAGACATATCTTTTTGTCCAGCAGTGATTTTTCCCTCTACCGTGCCCACACTTTCATCGCACTCCCCTCCTGTCCTCCCCCCCCCCCCTCAGTTCTTCATGTGCTCTGTACCCTGGATTTTTGTCATTGTGAGTGAATGCTTTGGTGAATGGTGAGAGTGTGTGATTTGATTTGACTTTTATATCAAGATTTGGCGCATTATAAATGTCATTATCATTATCATATTATTATTATTATTATTATTATTATATTATTGTTATTATCATTATTATTATTGCACACCTCTTACTACTTTTACCCCAGTCTCACAAGAAGAAATTCTCAACACAATCAGATCCATGTCGTTCAAAACCTGCGAACTAGATCCTCTTCCAGGTTCTCTTTACTCTGACTGTCTCCCTACTCTCCTCCCATTCATCACTGACATCATCAACACTTCTCTTCAAACTGGAACTGTCCCAGATTCTTTCAAGTCTGCTATTGTTCACCCTCTCCTCAAGAAATACAATTTAGACCCAAATGAACTGAAAAATTACCGGCCTATCTCTAAACTCTCTTTCTTGTCAAAACTCATCGAAAAAGTTGTCCTCAACCAGCTGAACTCTCACCTGTCTGCCAACAATCTCCTCAATCCTTTCCAGTCAACCTACCGCCAGTGCCATAGCATTGAAACTGCCCTGCTACACATTCTCAACAATCTCCTCCTTGCAACTGATACTGGCAAAGTCTCTCTCCTCACACTCCTTGATCTGTCTGCAGCCTTCGATACCATTGATCATGGTATTCTCCTTTCTAGACTTCATCATACTTTTGGCATCTCTGACATTGCTCTCTCCTGGTTCACTTCATATCTATCAAACAGAAAACAAACTGTTCTCATTAATGGCACTTACTCTCAACCTGCATACCTGACCTGTGGTGTTCCACAAGGATCTGTCTTTGGCCCTGTTCTTTTCACTCTTTACACCTCCCCCCTGTCCACCATCATCAACTCCCACTCTATAAAACACCACTTCTATGCTGATGACACCCAACTTCTAGACAGTGACACACCAGACAATATACAGCGCCTCTTGACTCGCACCACTGAGTGTTACTCGGACATTAAGAACTGGATGACGTTCAACAAACTTCAGATTAATGATGACAAGACAGAAGCTATCCTCATTGGCACCCGTCAGAAACTTTCTCAGCTGCCTCCTCTTTCTCTCCCATTATGTAACACATCAGTCCAATTTCTGATTCAGCTAAAAACCTTGGTGTCTGCATTGACTCTACCCTCTCCATGAACAACTTTGTTTCTCAAACTGCCAGATCTTGCTACTATCACCTCCATCGTATAAGCCTGATCAGGAAGTATCTCTCTGTCGAAACAACTGCAAATTTCGTCCTCTCCTTCATAATGTCTCGCATTGACTATTGCAATTCACTCCTGTCCGGTCTTCCTGCCTCCACCATTCACATCCTGCAGCGCATTCAAAACAATGCTGCACGCCTTGTACTAAAAAAGAAAAAAGCTGACCACATATCTCCTCTCCTGGCACAACTTCACTGGCTCCCTGTATCAAAGCGCATACAGTACAAACTAGACACCATGTGCTACAAAAGCCTCAATAACGCAGCCCCCGATTACCTGTCAAGCCTACTTGAGATCTATCTTCCCTCACGTACCCTCCGCTCTGCCTCCGATCCTCTGACTTTTCGCTTTCCACGCACTAAGCTCAATACCTATGGTCCACGAGCCTTCTCTGTTTCTAGTCCACTTTCCTGGAACAAACTTCCTCTCAGTCCGTCAGCAACCTACTTTTGTCTCCTTCAAGTCCGCTCTCAAAACTCACCTTTTCTCCTCTGCATAAAATCCTGACCTCACTCAATCCCCTCTGCAGCCTGTCTCCACTCGGAGGGGAATCACATTGTAATACGCTCGTATATAATTGTATATAATATGCTCTCTATTATTTTCCATTGCTTTTATTCTTTCTCCCCATTTGTAGCCGTGTGCGTGTGCGTGTGCGTGTACGTGTGCGTGTGCGTGTGCGTGTGTGTGTGTGTGTGTGTGTGTGTGTGTGCGTGCGTGCGTGCGTGCGTGTGTGTGCGTGCGTGCGTGTGTGTCTGTTTTAGCGCTTAGATTTGATTTTATCAAGATTTTGCGCTATATAAAATATTGTATATTATTATATTATTATTATTATTATTATTATTATAATCATCATCATTATCATCATTATCATCGTCGTCATCATCGCCATCACCACCATCGCCATCACCACCATCGCCATCTTCCTCCTCATTACTACTACTACTACTACTAGGAGTAATAGTAGTAGAAGAAGAAGTAGTAGTAGTAGTATCATCATCATCATCGTCATCATCATTAGTATTATTATCATTAGTATTATTGTCGTTGTAGTTGTCGTTATCGTTGTCGTTGTCGTCGTCATCATCATCATTATTATTATCATCATCATCTTCGTCGTCATCGTCGTCGTCGTCGTCGTCATCATCATCATCATCATCATCATCATCCATTTCACCGTACCTTTAGACATGTGTGTGTGTGTGTGTGTGTGTGTGTGTGTGTGTGTGTGTGTGTGTGTGTGCGTGTGTATATGTGTATATGTGTGTGCGTGTGTATATATGTGTGGTGTGTGTGTGTGTATGTGTGTGTGTGTGTGTGTGTGTGTGTGTGTGTGTGTGTGTGTGTGTGTGTGTGTGTGTGTGTGTGTGTGTGTGTGTGTGTGTGTGCACGCGGCACGCATGTGCCTATGATTGGGTTCCTCAATACTTGCATACCACCAAACCTAACTTCATTCAGTGGGAGTCCCTGTGTCAGGAAGTCTACGGAGTCAGCGACGTCAAGCCGCTGTATGGCCACTCATTGGAGAAGGTTCTGCACTACTACCACTTCAATTCGATGGAGGTCATCAGCGCATCTTCGTTTCTGTGACAGCAGCTAAAAACACCACCATGACCGATGGACTAAGTTTTGTCATGTATTAGTATCGTGTTTATTGTGTCACTGAGGTTAGCCACTCGTTGTGATGTATTAGCACTGCTTAACTCACGTAAGTTGATTTTCAAAATCAAAATGATACACAAAAGTGTCTGATGGCTGCGAGAGGAGAAGACATGGGCTATAGTTCGTCCATCATGTATGTGTGTGTACGCATGGACGCGCGCGTGCACATAGGCGCAGTATGCGTGCTTGTGTCTGTGTGTCCATGCGTGCTTTCGTACGCGCGTGCGTATGTGTGTGTGTATGTTTGTTTGTTTGTTTGTTTGTGTGTGTATGTGTGTATATATATATATATATATATATATGTATGTGTGTGTGTGTGTGTGTGTGTGTGTGTGTGTGTGTGTGTGTGTGTGTGTGTGTGTGTGTGTGTGTGTGTGTGTGTGTGTGTGTGTGTGTGCGTGCGAGAACGGCTGCTGCAACCAAACCGCTGTCTCCTCAGGGACCAGAGCGGGAAAAACGTTACCAGGAAGGTATTGATGGTTTGCATAGACATCAGTCCACTTGGGGGCTAGCCGTGTACATTTCCCTGGCCCCTTGCGTTTGTGTGAAGACTGGTGAGGACCTACATTGTTGGGGGAGGGGGGGACACGGCTGGCGACGGGTGGGCTGCATGTCCCAGAGCCCCCACGCGCCTGTCCCAATGACATTATCCCCCCTGGCTGGGTCCCGCTGACAATGCACAGGGGAGACAGTCACACGCTGCCATCCCATCGCGGGGCCTCTCCGCCCAAACAGCAAGAAATGGGCCGGGGTGTTAATAAAGACATAATTAAGCGCGCTTTGCCTTCTCTCAAAACCGACAGTTGTGGGGAAACCAAAGTGCGGCGGCAACTCAACTCTCGCCTAAGTCTCGCTTCATACGCGACCGTTTTGCCGCCATTTCGTTGCTGCTTCCCTTGGCTCGTAAGAATGATGGCGAATGGGGAGATGCTGTGAAGAGATGGCCGCTGCGGCTTGTGTTTGCTTGCTTTGAATCCCACTGAGGCCTGGGCTATGAAAATTATGAAATGTTCAGAACAAGAAATATCTGCTGCTTGTGAGGAAATCCATTTGCCGGCATTCATTATTCATTTCATTGGAAATGATTGGAGGAGGCCGGTTGTAAAAGTGGTTCATAATTTAGACATGATTGAAGGTGCCAGACGAAAAGTTTTATCGCTGCTTTCAGAGTTGCGATACACCATGCCCTTGTCCGCCTCATCTCTGGGGTGTTTCGTAATCATTACCTCCTGATCCCATCCCATCTCTTCTGGACATACACACACACACACACACACACACACACACACACACACACACACACACACACACACACACACACACACACACACACACACACACACACACACACACCACACACACACACATTCGCTCTTACACAAACATTAGGTACTCGTCTTGTTCAGCCGCAACCGTTTTTCACCCATAAGATAGAAAAACAGCAGACATATCAACTATTATTCATTTTGATATTTCCTTAGTAATGTGTATGAGTGGGTTTCAGTCATAAAGACTTGGTGCTATTGTCAACGAAGTCCTATTTCAGTCATCAGGTTCAGTCAGGGAGACTTTATGAACACATACACGTGTCTGTCATTTCGTGAAGGGCAAAAGGACAAATCTTCTCATCTAGTCAATAATGTCTTTAGCTAAATCCAGCCACACCACTCTCATTCTTCAAACCTTTCCAAACAACAAACAGCGAAACACTCGGCACCAACAAGTTAACAAGAAACACCACGAGGGTGTGGATGGGACCCAGAGCACCAATGCCTAGCTACTGTCTGGACAATCACCTCCCCAGCTAACGACGCAAACGAGAGTCTTTTCGTCAAGCAAATGGAGGGGAGGGGGCTTCCATGCGTTGCATGACCCATTCGGACCCAGTCATCAGTTACCTGTCAGAAAACCTCGCCTCGCTAGCTTGTGAATAGCAGGCCTTTGGTGTTCCTGAGTCTTGCTCTCTTCCTTCTGGTGTTCTGTTATTGGCAGTCCAAGTAATGTTATCTTCCTCTCTTCCTTCTGGTGTCCTCTTATGGGCAGTCCGAGTGATGTTATCTTTCTCTCTTCCTTCTGGTGTCCTGTTATGTGCAGTCCAGGTGACGTTATCTTCCTCTCTTCCTTTTGGTGCCCTGTTATGTGCAGTCCAGTTGATGTTATTTTCCTCTCTTCCATTTGGTGCCCTGTTATGTGCAGTCCAGTTGATGTTATCTTCCTCTCTTCCATTTGGTGTCCTGTTATGGGCAGTCCAGTTGATGTTATTTTCCTCTCTTCCATTTGGTGTCCTGTTATGTGCAGTCCAGTTGATGTTATCTTCCTCTCTTCCTATTTGGTGCCCTGTTATGTGCAGTCCAGTTGATGTTATTTTCCTCTCTTCCATTTGGTGCCCTGTTATGTGCAGTCTGGGTGATGTTATTTTCCTCTCTTCCATTTGGTGCCCTGTTATGTGCAGTCCAGTTGATGTTATTTTCCTCTCTTCCATTTGGTGCCCTGTTATGTGCAGTCCAGTTGATGTTATTTTCCTCTCTTCCATTTGGTGCCCTGTTATGTGCAGTCTGGGTGATGTTATCTTCCTCTCTTCCATTTGGTGCCCTGTTATGTGCAGTCTGGGTGATGTTATTTTCCTCTCTTCCATTTGGTGCCCTGCTATGTGCAGTCTGGGTGATGTTATTTTCCTCTCTTCCATTTGGTGCCCTGTTATGTGCAGTCCAGTTGATGTTATTTTCCTCTCTTCCATTTGGTGCCCTGTATGTGCAGTCCAGTTGATGTTATTTTCCTCTCTTCCTTTTGGTGCCCTGTTATGTGCAGTCTGGGTGATGTTATCTTCCTCTCTTCCATTTGGTGCCCTGCTATGTGCAGTCTGGGTGATGTTATCTTCCTCTCTTCCTTTTGGTGCCCTGTTATGTGCAGTCCAGTTAATGTCATTTTCCTCTCTTCCATTTGGTGCCCTGTTATGTGCAGTCTGGGTGATGTTATCTTCCTCTCTTCCTTCTGGTGTCCTGTTATGGGCTGTCCGGGTGATGTTATCTTCCTCTCTTCCTTCTGGTGTCCTGTTATGGGCTGTCCGGGTGATGTTATCTTCCTCTCTTCCTTCTGATGTCCTGTTATGGGCTGTCTGGGTGATGTTATCTTCCTCTCTTCCTTCTGATGTCCTGTTATGGGCTGTCCAGGTGATGTTATCTTCCTCTTCCTTCTGGTGTCCTGTTATGGGCAGTCCAGGTGATGTTATCTGTCCTCTCTTCCTTCTGGTGTCCTGTTATGGGCTGTCCAGGTGATGTTATCTTCCTCTCTTCCTTCTGGTGTCCTGTTATGGGC
>CM060307.1:44246180-44251180 GCA_030674185.1 Monoplex corrugatus
ATGTGCTGAACCAGTGTTACATTGAACCAGTTCTACTCTGAACCAGTCTTACGCTGAACCAGTCTTACACAGAACCAGTCCTACACTGAACCAGTCCGAGTCTTACATTGAACCAGTTCTACGCTGAACCAGTCTTACGGTGTACCAGTCTTACGCTGAACCAGTCTTACACTGAACTTGTCTTACACTGAACTAGTCCAACACTGAACCAGCCCGACACTGAATCAGCCATACGCTGAACCAGTCTTACACTGAACCATTCCTACGCTGAACCAGTCTTACACCGAGCCAGTCCTACAACGAACCAGTCCTACACTGAACTTGTCTAACATTGAAGCAGCCCAACACTGAACCAGTCCTACACTGAACCAGTCTTACATTGAACCAGCCCAACACTGAACCAGTCCTACACTGAACCAGTCTTACATTGAACCATCCCAACACTGAACCAGCCCAACACTGAACCAGCCCAACACAAACCAGCCCAACACTGAACCAGTCTTATACCGAACCATCCCAACACTGAACCAGTCCTACACAGAACCAGCCCAACACAGAACTAGCTCAACCATTCCAACACTGAACCAGTCCTACACTCTACCATCCCAACACTGAACCATCCCAACATTGAACCAGCCCTACACTGAACCAGTCCTACACAGAACCAGTCCTATACAGAACCAATCCTACACAGAACCAGCCCAACACTGAACCAGTCCTTCATTGAAGCTGTTTATACTGAACCAGTTTTACACTGAAGTGGTCTTGCACTGAACTGGCCTGTCATGGAACTAGTCTCACACTGAGTTTCGGTTTCAGTTTCTCAAGACGTCTACACGCTCAGAATGAATTCCATAAGCACCGACGTCACTGGTGCCATGTGATAGAGACACAACATTATCATGGCACAAGCTTTACGTCTGAACATAAATCCACGAGCTGGCCAGGTTATGAGGTCCTACCATGCCTATGGGTTTTGTATCTTGTACTAGTATTTGTATCAGAGGCGGCACTGAACCAGTCCTACGCAGAACCAGTCTTACTGTGAACGAGACAACAAACCGGTTTTGTACTGAATCAGTCGCACACCGCACCAATCTTACGCTGCACTAGTATTACACTGCACCAGTCTCACGCCGAACTAGTTTTGCACTGAATTAGTCCTACACTGAACCTGTCCAATACTGAACCAGTCTAACACGGAACCAGTCTTACACTGAACCAGTCTTATTTTTACACTGACCCAATCATATTATCACAGTCCGATAACCAGGGCAAGTGATAACCGTGACCAGGTTTGACCTTGCAGCACGCTGACTGACGATTATAATTTCAACTGAAAATCGGTTCCCTTCTGCAGTAGACAGGAACATCCACCCACAAACTCAACCCTAACCCTTTGAATCTCGCACCCTATCCACTAACTGCAAAAATTTAACCCTTTGACTCTATCACCCTATCCACCAACTTCCTGATGGAAATTGGTGAATAGGATGAAGGAATCAAAGGGTGAAGTTTTCGTGTCGCTAGAATGGTTGACAACGCAGGATGCTGGTGGACAGGGTGCGGCGAATCCCTCTTGAGATAAGTCCAATAACTCCAGTTACTCTACAAGTACAAGTAGAGCTGACTTATCTCGCGCATGAAAACATTTCTGACGAAGGGCGATAACCTAGGTGGATCACTGTCATGCCCAACATAGGCACTCACACATGATGACCAGTACAAGTCTCGTATCACCGCCATCACGCCTCTCGATTCTAAATGCCGTGACAATTCATCTGCTACACCCCTAAGTCATCATCATGTGCCCTGCCGCATGGCGTTGGCGATCATGGCCCTCCACACGGATGTATCCCCTGTCGCTGCAAGTACATCTCCCACCCTCTCTGTCCTCAGCCACCCTGCAAGTCCGTCCAATATTTTCTCCCTGCGTCTACCTGGTGTTCTCTTTCCCTCCAGCTTTCCTGTTGTGTAATTCCCCTTTCCTCATGATATGTCCAATAAATGTTGCCTGTCTTTTCCTAATCTTCTTTATTAATGATCTTCTTGTATCTGCCTCCTTCAAGGCTGTCTCTTTTCTTTGCTGTCCATGGAACTCTCAACATTCTTCTCAGAAACAACATTTCAGTTGCCTCAATTTTGTTTTGACTTTCCATGTTGACTGTCCACGCCTCACAAACGTACAAAAGTATCGGTTCTATATAACATTCAAGAACTCTCTTCCTGAAGTTAATTGATAGACATTTGTTGGTAAGAACGCTTTTCATCTTCTTGAATGCTGTTTTGGCTTGGCCGATTCTGCTGGTTATTTCTGATGTGCATCTACCGTCTGGTGAGATGACCGTTACACCCCTAAGTACTGATACTAAACTGAGTACTTATATTGAATTCTCCTGTTACCTACATTACGAGCTGTAGGCTGATAGGTAAAATATTCATCTTGTCGAACTATCTATTTGGAACCAGAAAAACATGAACATGGAATCAGAACGCGTATTTAATACAATCAGACAAGGCACGCGCGAATTTTCGACCAACTGGTCTTTGTCAAGCGTAAACGTAAGATCACAAAAGAACAAACAACAAATACAAAAATTAGGAGAAAAAGACCAAAACTTCCCAGCTGCTTCGTCCAGCAGGAGAAAAAGACTCCTATATTTATTTATGGTTATTTGTCGATCTGTCTATGTATCTGTCTCTATAAAACATAAGACGTTCCTGGCTGTAGCAGTGTAGAATCCAAAACAAGTGTGACTGCCCGCGTTCATGCAAACAGGAACCTGAAAAAAAAAAAAAAAAAGAAAAAGAACGCGTATCTAATTAATACAACCAGACAGGACAGGCGCAAATTTTCGGCCAAAACCTTTGTCAAGCGTAAGATTACAAACTCCAAACACAAAAAGTAGGAGTGGACGAAGTAGCAGGGAAGTTTCAGTCTGTTTCTCCTAGTTTTTATATCTGGTGTTTGTTTGTTTGTGATCTTACGCTTGACATAGGCCAGTTGGCCGAAAATTTGCTCCTGTCTTGTCTGGTTGTATTAAATACACATTCTTATTCTTTTTTCGTGTATTTTCTGGTTCTTATAGCAGTGTGGATCGGGTCCAAACAGATTAATGACCCTGTAACTGTTGCAGGTGCACACGAACGCAGTAGATGCAGAGAACTACTGATCTTGTCCATTACGTGGTCATCTACATATTAACGACTGCTGGTGGGCAGCACATGGAGAGGTGACCACACCATGACACTAGGGGTCAGAGGTGAGCATGGGAGGATAGAGGACGGACCGTGGGAAGCATGTTGCCGCATACTGTCTGCACACAACTAGTGGTCACTGAACCAGAACCCCTCCTCGTCCTCTCCTGAAAGTTGATGAGGTGGGGAGAGGTGGGGGATGGGGACGTGGGAGAGGGTCTGGTCCACCGCTGTTTTGACAGCTGCCCTGGGTTGACACGTGAAAAAAGCCCAGTCACTGTCTTCATAAACATGGCCATTCTAAAGAGGCTGAAGTGTACGACAAGCTGGCCATTGTTGTCCCGGATCGGGTGGGTGTTGGTTACAAATCTACCCCATTCTCGCCCCTTGCCATGCTTGCTTTAGACACCCGAGCGTCCCCGCAGTCAGCCTAATGAAACGGGCTGCAAGCCGTGAATGTCAAAGTCGCCCTACCTTAATCAGAGCTCCGTCAGTCGGGGAGGTTGTTTTTCTTGGGCAGACCTGCTTGTTGGGGTCTGTGTGCCCACGAGATGAGCCACGGCACGGGAGCGCGGATTCTTCTGTTGCAAACAACCCGCACCATTCATGCAGTTTCTTCGCGTTGCCATTCAAAGCGGTTTGAAGTTTTACTGGCTCTCATAATCTCCCTTCAGACTTCTTCCAAAGAGGCGGCTTGGATTGCCGGGTCTTTGCTTCTTCTCTCAATCCGAACCCTGCCACTCTCCGTTAACATCTTGCTCCCGAAAAGTTAATCCCGCAATGCGTATTTCCTCAGCGAAACTTAACAAAAACATCTCGCGTGTGTATGAGTGTGTGTGTGTGTGTGTGTGTGTGTGTGTGTGTGTGTGTGTGTGTGTGTGTGTGTGTGTGTGTGTGTGTGTGTGTGTGTGTGCGCGCGTGCGTGTGAGAGAGAGAGAGACAGACAGACTGACAGACATAGAGAAAGACAGAGACAGACAGAGACAGAGAGATAGAAAGAGACAGGCAGACAGAGAGAGAAACAGAGAGAGAGAAAGACAGAAAGAAAGAGAGGGAGAGAGATCTGTGCATATACTCCCGACGACATTGCAGGTAATAAGAAAATCATTCAAAGAGATTTCCAATGGACGAGATGATATAAGTTTAGCGATAAGAATGCCATGCTTCACAAAATGAAAGGCTATGTAGAGGTCAAGGGAGACAGATACACAGATACACACAGAAGTGAGTACTTTATTGAATGGAGACATGTGGTGGTGGTGGTGGTGCCGGCAAGAGATCAGCCACACACAGCACGTGGAGCACTGACAGAGGAGGGAGGAGGGGGAAGGACAATAAATCCACCGACCTTCCAAACTGTGATAAGTATGTCCGTAGATGTGTGTTTGGACAACTTTTACTCACAGTTAGCTGTAAAACGTTTAGAACATTTATCTGATGGTCTTTCAGGAAAGTGTCTTTAAATTTTGGTAATAAGATAATTGTCTCACCTGTCGGCGTCACCGGGTTCGGTGTTGGCCACTGCACACAGGCCGCTCTGTCTTGACTTTTGTGGACAATGTTTTTTAATATTTAGGCCACTGATGTTGGTTATGTTCTCGATGTATGAGATTGGATAATTGAAAGATAATTGTACGCCTATAAAATGTGAACAGAAATCAGAACATTGCATTTAGAATTTGAAAATGTGTATAATACAATGGAAAATATAGAGCTCATGTTTTAATTATTATTTGGTGATTAACGTATTCGTAGTACTGTAACTAACTACACATGTATGCTATAGCTGCTAAAAAGATTTT
>CM060307.1:44253680-44273680 GCA_030674185.1 Monoplex corrugatus
AGACTGCACAAGATGTAGCCCCCATCCCTCCCCCCTTGGAACAAGATAGTAACCAATTAGTTTACCCCTCATCCTTCTCGCTGTAGACAAGTCAGTAACCAATTAGTTTACCCCCAACCTTCCCCTTTCAGACGAGACAGTTACCAAGTAGTTAAAGTTAACAAGGAACACCAGAGGGTGCTGGATGGGATCCAGAGCAACAATACCTCACCACTGACTGGACAGTCACCTCCCAGTTCCAGACACCACACCGTAGCCATTTCGCCACGCAAAAGGGAACTGTCCATGCGCTGCACGACCCATTCAGACCCAGTCACCAATTACTTTGTTTACAAGGTGAATTGCAAGGTGGGGATATGACAACCCCCGGGACATAGCCACACAACGAGCATCAGCCAGGTGCAGCCCAGCTACCGGACCAAGAGAAAAACAGGGGTGTTTGTATGATGGCGAGATTGGTCAGACAGCCTTTCTCACTATAGACAAGACAGTAACCAAATATTCAATATATTTAGACAAGGCAGTAACAATATAGTCAGTTTACCTCCCCTTCCCCCTCTAGACAAGGCAGTGACCATATAGTCAACATATTCAGACAAGGCAATAACCATGTAATCAATTTACCCCCACCGTCCCCCTTTAGACAAGACAGTAACCATACAGTCAATTTACCCCCACCCTCCTCCTTACACAAGACAGTAACCATACAGTCAATTTACCCCCACCCTCCCCTTTAAACAAGACAGTAACCATATTGTCAATTTACCCCCACCTTCCCCCTCTAGACAAGACAGTAACCATACAGTCAATTTACCCCCTCCCTACCTTCCCCCTTTAGAAAGACAGTAACTGTACATATTCAATTTACCCCCCCCCCCCCAGCCTTCCCCCTATAGACATGACAGTAACCATACAGTCAAGTTACACACACACACCACACACACACACACACACACACACACACACACACACACACACCACCGTTCCTTTTTTTTCTGTCTGTCTCTGTCTTTCTCTATGTCTGTCTGTCTCTCTCTCACACATACACACACACGCACGCACACACACACACACACACACACACACACACACACACACAACACACACACACACACACACACACACAACACACACACATACACACACACACACACACACACACACACACACACACACACACACACACACACACACACAAACCGTTCCTTTTTTTTTTTTCTTTTTTTTTTTTGTAAAATCATCGCCTCAGGGAGGTTACCTTTGTGCCCACCTTTTTTATCCCCGTCCCATTTTCTACGCCATCTTAATGGCCACAGAAGATGGCACAGGTTTTGTTTTACAATGCGATTATGATGATGTCGATGAGGGTGATAATTATGATGTTACTGAGTTCCATTTAGGATTGAGACTGTGTGACAAGGTTGTACTCTACGTTTACTATCATAATATATCCTGGTGTCAACCAGTCCCGAGAGACGAAGACACCTGCGGTGCTGGTTAGGAGATTTAAGCAACACCCTCAATGACGCATCCGTGAAGTGGATGAGACTCGACTGTGTGGTCCCAGTCTTCCCAATGAGTCCATAGCACGCCCAACTCTGGGTAGGAGCCGTTTAGAGCCAAAAATAATCCCGCAGTGGTATATTTTTGAAGGGACTGGTCGGGATTCGAACCCACAACCTTCTAGTCGGTAGTCCGTTGCGTTAACCACTACACCACGGCTGCTCGTACCGTTCCCCTACTTGTTTAGCAGCCTGGTGAGCTCTCTACCCCCTCTTTGTGGCGTGCACTTTGTTGGCACACAATGTCATCAAAATTAGACGTGGAAAATTAGAATTTATTCGCCTGGCGATTGGTTCATTTCACGGTCCAGCGATGGCCAACGTCTCGGGGAAGGCTTGGGCAAACAGCTTAACGGGACCGTCCCTTCTTTTGTGGCACACAGGCGGCCAGATGAGCCCTTGTCCGCTCCTGTGTTGGTGCTTTGTCGGCCAATCACTGGTCCCGGTTTTCTTCGCCATGTTGTTGTTAAACATCGTTGCTTTTGCTCCGTTTGGCCTAAGGACAGACACTGTTGTTTGTGTTGACAAAAACGATTTACATGTTATCAATGCGTAATTGCCGATACTTTATTGAGTTATCTCATATCTGACTTGGATTAAAGAAATGTTATTGACAGATGTTTTTTGTTTTGTTTTGTGTTGTTTTGTTTTGTTTTGTTTTGTTTTTGTTGGTTTTGTTGTTTGTTTGTTTGTTTTTTTGTTGTTGATTTCTTTTTTGGGGGGATACATATTAGTGATCATCAAATCAAAGCCTCAAACCACAAACTAACTCATCAAGCTTATAGTGTCTCTTACATGTCTGTTCTTTGACGGCTTGGCTTCATAAGAAAGATGTCTCGTGTGTTTGTTGGAGGAACTGAGAACGCCCAACATTCCCAAAGGAACCAGTCAGATAGCGTTAAAGTTGGGCGAGAAGTTAGTGGTTGATATTTACCACTTAAACCGTATAAGTCCAAGATGACACCATCGGGAATGGTACCCATTATTACTGATCACTTTCTTGCTGTGCAATTTTACTATGCTATTTACTAACCATCATATTAATCGCCTTATTACTTTATTACCTGTCTTAAAGTTTTACTACATCGTTTTGAAGAAAAACATTCAATGAAAAAAAACATTCGTAGAACTAGTGGTTAGTACATCATTTTATACATAGTAGAACAAGTCGATCCTTTTTTATTTTACTAAACCTAGAACAAGTCTACTGTCTAGGTCGTTTTGCTTATTGTAAACAAGTTGATTCTCTAGGTCGTTTCATCTATTGTAGAACAAGTCGACTGTCCAGGTCATTTTTCGGGTTGTAACATGTGACCCAGTAGTTTCAAGATAGTGGAGGAATGAGAGCGTTGTGAACTCTACTGGTTACCAATCAAATCTGGCTTCTACCATAAGATCACAAACCCTGCATATTATCAGTTTGATGGATCAAACTTACAGATCGCCTCTGCACATTTCAATATCCCTCACCTTGAGATCTTCAACATCAAAATCTGACGGTGCCAGAATGTAACTTCAAGTCTTTGAAGAAAGCGTTTTTTGAATAACATTTTGTTCAATAACTGTTTTAGAGACAACAAATAACTCCTTGTCCAAGATTTATTTCCCCCATTTTCTGTGAATCTTGGTCACATATGGGATCAGACATGCTACAGAAAAAATACACCTAACAACCTAAACATGGCAAGCTAGGCCTAAGAACTCCTGAGGGTTATAGTTATGCAAAGGGTTCCAACAGTGCAGAAGATAGAGAATCTCCATATGGCTTGACCGCTAGAATCTCCTCCACTACCTTCCCCCATTTCTTTATTTTTAACCCTTTGACTCCCGCACCCTGTCCACTAACTTGCAAAAACTTAACCGTTTGATTCCCTCACCCTATCCACCAGCTTCTTAACTTAATCGTTGACTCCCTCACCCTATCCACCAGCTTCCTAACAACCGTTTGACTCCCTCACCTTATCCACTAGCTTCCTTACTTAACCTTTTGACTCATTATCACCCTATCAATTAGTTTCCGTACTTAACCATTTGACTCCCTCACCCTATTCACCGGCTTCCTGCAGGGTGAAGGAGTCAAACAGTTAAGTTTTTCTTTTGATATCATGGTTGGCAATGCAGGATGCTGGTGGACAAAGTGCGGGAGTCAAAGAGTTAAGGCCACAGAGCAGAGAGTGAAAACAGGGTTAAAGGCAGGGGTTTGCAGCAAGAGGAGATGAAGGGCAATATGGTGTTGATGTATTGTAGACTGGCAATGTCTAGCTCACAGTCTAATTCAATCACACTGAAACATACTGTTAGTAGCCAGGTCGGCCACACCACACCAGGTTCCCATTCTGCACCGCATGGATTAATCTGGCCACTTACCAGCCAATAGCCCGTCCAACAGGTTTGAACAGGGTTTAACTCAATTGTCAGCGCCGCTAGAGAGTTCTGATTGCCTACTTTACAGGGCCCACAAGGCCCTCACCAGGCTCTCTCCTCATCTGCCACCTGCCTCTCCCACTGGGATTAATCCTCTCTCTCTCTCTTTTTTTTTGATTTTTTTTTTAAAAGTAAGTTTCTGTACTTTTAGTGCTTCACAGTAATTCACTATCATCATCATCATCATCATCATTGTGGTGATCGCTGTCGTCAGTGGCGTTATTTTTAACCTCTCTCTATCCTCTTTCTGTGTGTCTGTCTCCCAAACTCTGTGTCTCTCTGTCACTCTCTCTCTCTCTCTCTCTGTATTTCTGTCTCTATCTGTATTTCTGTCTCTCTCTGTCTCTCTCTGTCTGTCTCTGTCTCTCTCTATGTTTCTCTGTCTCTCTATCTCTCAGTCTCTCTCTCTTTCTCTCTGTCTGTCTGTCTCTCTCTGTCTTTCTTTCTGTCTGTCTGTCTGTCTGTCTCTCTCGGTCTTTCTGTCTCTGTCTCTCTCTGTCTGTCTGTCTGTGTGTGTCTCTCTCTCTCTCTGTCTGTGTGTATGGTGATCATGGCACAGGCCTTAAGCCTACACATGAACTAATGAGCTGGCCAGTTTCTGAGGCCCTACCTAGACTATGTTTTACGTAGTTTATATTTCATACTGGTATTTTATCAGAATACGACTGGAATAATCTTGGTTACGTGTAAATGACATGTGCATCTGTGGCGGTAAGGATCTGGAAAGTCAGACAAATATCAGATCACAGATCCAATCGCATACATCCTGAGGCTTTTGCCTTTAATTCTTTAATTCTATTGGGGCATCAAATCTGTCTCAATGCGTCTGTCGCCCTAAGGAATTCCTGTGATACCATGAACAACTGGTCTAGTTGATGGGAGACTCAGACATATGTAACCCATAATATTCAGTTGTAACACAATAGTCAGCTAACTTGAAGATATTATTAAACAATACCATTTCAATGACAAAACTGAGTTAATCCCGCTTTCACTATGAGCAGGCAGCTGCAGTTATTTATTACTGTTTATTTGCGACTAAGTCAGCTATATGTTACTAAAAACAAATGTGTTCATTGTATAAAACCATTTTTATTCACTGAGTACATTGCCAGGGATCTGCAGCCAGCACGAAGTATTATTGACAGACAGCAAAAAAGAAAGCAGCGTGGCACCTTCGAATCCCCATCAGTTCAAAATCACTGTGGGATTTTCGGCTCCAACCAGCTCCTATCTAGAACTGGGCGTGCTATGGGCACACTGGGAAGACTTGGACCACACAGTTGGATGTGTCATTGAGGATGTTGCTAAAATCTGCTGACAAACGCCGCAGATGTAGATCTATGTATATCTCGGGCCTGATTGACGCCAGGATTTATTATAATAGTAAGCATAGAGTACAGCCCTGTCACGCAGTCTCAATCCTAGCTGGAACTCTATAGATCATGATTATCATCGCCATCGCCATCATTCATGGTCGTATTGTAAAAACTGTGCCAGCTTCTGTGGCATTAAGGTTTCGTAGAAAATAGAACCAAAAAAATCGAGCACGAAAGAAATCTCCCAAAATGCGATGATCCTAATTGTTTTTAAAAACCAGCGTAGCCCCTGGTCCACCCTGTCCCCTAGTGGTCGTCAAGTTTGATAGGATCTCAAACAGTGTCAGAGAAGATCAGGACCCCCGGGAACACGGACGTATCAGGCGGCAGATGCTCACTAACGCTGGGCCCGCCAGTCGTGGCCACAGTACAGAGGCCAGGGGATGGTTACGGTGTGTACGTGCTGCAGGCGCCGGCACTGGGCTCTTTATGAGCCGCGTGAGTCGCCCGTCCAATTGCAAACCCCGTGGTGGGTCTAACCAGACAGCTCTGTAACATCCCGCCAGTGCATGGCTAACTGCCACTAGTGCATCATCTAATAATATGATCATGGAGACAGGCGACTTTCTCACACTCTGTAAACGGCTATCAAGGTGACACCCATCCTTTTTTCGTGATGGGGGGGGGGGGGGGGGGTCCCCTTTCCATAGCTACTATTTTCGAATGAAGTGAACATGATATTATCAGAAGTTATTATGTCTGTACCGATTAGTTGAGTCTATGGTTTATCAAATTGTGGTTGGAGGTGAAGGTGGAAATTGGAGATAGTACAGAAGAGAGTGAGAGCGTGGAATGTTTTTCTCTCCACCCCCACCCCCACTCCCCTACTCTAGCAATACCCACCTCATCAGACACAAATTCTTAGCAGATAACATTCACATTTATTTCCAGTTTAATTAAGAAAAAAGAAAACTGTGATACAAGCAAGACGCATCAATAAACCTGAAAAAGTGAACAACAGCAGCAATTCATATGGAATAAAGGAGACCATCAGTGCACCAGGCTTTTAAGTGGCAGTGAGCACCACTGAGTGTTGTCAGGGGGCAAGCTGGACAGGGACCGTTTGCCAGTTAATGATGAAGCTATCATGGCTGACAAGCCGTTCCGGACTATAAGGTCCGGGCAGCGATAAGATGAAAGGTGTTTACGAGTTTTCTATAGGGGACACACCAGTTTGTTTCCCCTCTCCTTTGCCCGATACACGACAGTAAAGGGAGATAATGGATTGATCAGGGGACATCACGCCTTAATCACGGGGCGGCGCGAGACTAGCTCCCCTTTCTGCTGGTCCCGCTGATTGGACGACGGCTGTGTCCCCAGGGCAAGATGGCCACCACAGAGCGGCAAAAGGCTTGCACTGCTATCACAGGCAGCTGCGCTCCATTGACACAGCAATTGCTGGCAGCAGATGTGCGTTTGTCCAAACTATCGCCTATTATCTGGAGAGGGATGAAAGAGATTAGCGGGCAATAAACTTATCAGCAGCACTTTCTCAAGACGTGTTGGTGCTAATTGTGAAGGAAGCGGGCGAAATGGGGAATGTCAGTTCGCTTCATCGTCACTAAGCTTTAAGCTGGGGCTTGGCACTCTTAGTGTTCCACGTGTTACACACACGCGTGCGCGTGCGCGTACACACACTCACATACACGCACACACACACGCACACACACACACACACACACACACACACACACACACACACACACACACACACACACATACAGACACACAGTTTTTCATTCATGCTTGGTACAGTGTTAGCATTATTTTTCAACGTGTGACACGCTGTTTGAGTGTGACAGTGACGCATTAATGGAACTCCATAGCACCATAAACACCATCCCAATTCTCAAGAGTCATTGAAGCATAGTGAACATTTTCCAAACTTCTGTGACAATTCATGCAGTACGCTCATCGTGATCTTTGTTTTGGTTTCTATCGCAGCCTCCGTGCATGGTGTATTTTCACATTAAATTCATTGATGTCAATAGTTCATGGGAGTTGCTGTTAGAAGGATGTAGTGGCGGAGTTCTCATCCAGATGAACTCTAGATCGGTCAAACAGATATTTACTGTCGCCAGTAGGTGAGATAAGTATAAGCAGATAGTGCCCGCAGCATACTGAATCAAAACCAGGCACCGTTGATTTCTACCGAAGTAGCACAATAACGATGCAGAATTTCCTCTAGTGGGTGGTTCCTTAGCGACTTGATATTGATAGCTCATGTTGAATCCTGGCAGTCGGACTCTCACGAAATGAGTTTGAGTTATATGTATTGGTGAACAAGAACAAGAACAAGAAGAAAAACACGAACACGAACACGAACACTACAACAGTTCACTTTCATCATCATCATGTGCCATGCTGCGATAATGGCCCACCATACGAATCTATCCCCTCTTTATGTTATCTTATCTTATCTTATCTTATCTGATCTGATCTGATCTGATCTGATCTGATTGATCTGATCTGATCTGATCTGATCTTATCTGATCTGATCTTATCTTATCTTATCTTATCTCGTTAATTTATTTATTTATTAGTTATTTATTCATTTATCTATTTTTTCCGTCTAAAGCACAAATGTGAATAGACGTTAAAAGAAATAACGAACGAACGAATCTATCCTTTGTCGCTGCAAGTACATCTCCAACCCTCTCTTTGTCTTCATCTGCTCCTCAAGTTCATCCAATATTTTCTCCCTGGGTCTACCTGGTGCTCTTTTTCCCACCAGCTTTCCTGTTGTGACTATGTAGGTGCTCAAATTTCTCTTGCCTCATAAAATGTCCTATTTCACTTACAAGGAGTACCAGCATCAGCGAACAGTTTTTCTTTACATCTAGCTGTCACCGAATCAGGTTCTTTAAGACACACACAAATGAAAACATCAATAGCGTACTGGTAAAACCAAATACCATGAAATTCAAAACAAACATAGAAAAATAAATGATAACAAAAAGGAGTGCGACTTATTTTTGTTGAAAGACTACACAATTTTATCATTATACGATGTCAATGATTGGTCTGATTGTGGGACAAATAAAATCTGTTTAACGATTACATCATTTATGTCACTCAAAGACAACTTACATGCAAGTAGCGACACAACGTGAAATGTGCAGTGGGCTTACTCCACACCTCATCTACTAGTGATATAACTATTAACAGCATTTGTATTCTGCATCCATGATAATGTTTCCTCACTGTTCAGTGCTGGAAAAAAAAAAGAAAATCAAAATACTTCTTGATCATTTCTCCTGCCATTCCTGTTTTTTTCCAATCGCTCCTTTACAACTTTGACCACTGGAGGCATCAGGTAGCGTACATCCTCTTCCATTTGTGTCCACTCTTCCTTGAGAAGACTTCTTTGTTGTTGGACAAATACATGGGGAGTGAGATGTACAACTGGCGAGCATCATACTGGTCTGCAGGTAACTGTCAAATTGTCTCTTTGACGTCTGTGTTTGCATATAAACAGTCATCGCGCATTAATCCAAAACGTGGAAAATATAACTTGTAGTAGTAGGTCCAACTCTGTAGGAACCAGAAAAAAAAAACACGAAAAAAAGAATCAGAACGCGTATTTAATACAACCAAACAAGACAGATGCGAATTTTTGGCCAACTGGCCTTTGTCAAACGTAAGATCACAAACAAACAAACACCAGTTACAAAAATTAGGAGAAAATGACTGAAACGTCCCTGCTGACAAAGGCTAGTTGGCTGAAAAGTTGCGTCTGTCTTGTCTGGTTGTATTAAATACACGTTCTGATTTTTTTTTTAGTTGTTGTTTTTTTCTGGTTCCTGTTTGCTTGAACGCGGGTAGTTACACTTGTTTTGGATTTCGCCAACACTGTAGGGTTCGTTTCCAGGCATGAACTTCAGCCACAACTCTTTGGGCAACCATGTTGTACTGCATACATGAATATCGGACAAACAAGATTTAATTAACATACAAATACAAGATAAGATCAAATCATTTATTTCGAAGTTTAACCCTTTGACTCCCACACCTTATCCACCGTCTGCAAAAACTTAATCCTTTAGACTTCCTCACCCTATCCACCAGCTTCCTGTAGGTGGAGAGGGTGAGAATTCAAAGGGTGTGGGTGTCATATAAATCAAACGGTACAGAGGATTACGTGTAAAATAATCATTGGACAACATGAAGATTCTGGCCACTAAAATATCACGCTTTCAGGAGACCATTTAAACCTGAAAATCTTTGAAAATTGAGTGTTCTGCAAAAAAGTTGCTGGATACGAATTGCCTTCCGTAATGCACAAAGTACTCATGGCACCGTGATCGCTGGCCGTGGCAACCCACAAGAACGCAGTCCGCTTTGACCCTTTGATTCCCGCACCCTGTCCACCAGCATCCTGCATTGCCAACCATGCTTGCAAAGCAAAAACTTAACCCTTTGATCCCCTCACCTTATCCATTAGCTTCCTACAGGAATCAAAGGGTTAAGTTTTTGCAGTTGGTGGATAGGGTGCGGGAGTCAAAGGGTTAGAAGTGAATTTGCACCATATGGCAAAGATCTAATACTGATTCTTCAGATTCAGATAGGCAGCATTTTTTTTTTTCGCTTTCTAATGAAAAATAAGAACAATGAGCCATAATAATGGTAATATCACATGTGATAATGACGATAATTATAACAGCCTAAAAAATCTGTGGGTCTTCCATATATTTTGTATTATGATTTATATTAAAAGATTCAACAGACGTAGACAACAAACTACCTTTCTTCGATGGTTTATAGGACATTGCCTATGATCAAGAGGTTTGGCATTGACTTCTGTTCAAAAGTGATCCATACCATATGCGTTCCACCCAATCTGTCAGCAATTATCTCAAAAATTAATCGATCCTGTGAAAAAAAAAACTAAGTGCAGGTTAGATCCAAATTGTTTTAATACGAAGTACCGAAGTCATAGGCTATTGCCAATGAGGGTTTTTAGCGGCTAGGGAAGTGCTGACTAGGTGTACTCCGTGACCGGTTGTTTATAACAATAATAATGATAACAATAATTATAATAATTATAGTAATAATAATAATGATAATGGTCATCATCATCATCATAATGACATTTATAAGGACCAATTTCTTGATTCAAGAATTAAACGAAGGCGTGCACTCCCATCATTTCTCAAAGCAATCACAAGCAACGACCAAATCTCCAGGGCACAAAGCACACGCAAACTGGGATTGGTGAGTCTGGTGGGGAGAAGTCCGTGTGACTCCTGATCCAAGCCGTCATTCTCTCCCTCTGTTTTTCACAACACACACACACACACACACACACACACACACACACACACACACACACACACACACACACACACACTCACTCACTCACACACTCATTTACACACACCACACACACACACACACTCACGCACTCATTTACACACCACACACACACACACACACACACACACACACACACACACACACACACACACACACACACACACACACACACCCCACACACACACATAAGATGCTGAGCTAGGGTACACTCGGGCCTGTTCGACGAATGACCCTTGATCCAACTTGTCATATTCTCTGTCACACACACACATAGTCCCACTTTTTTCGCTTTCTCATGTTTTGGTTTTGTTTGTTTTTGTTTTTTCTTCTTCTTATAGCTCTGTATATAATATTAATACTGGGGGTGGCGGGGGCAATGAAATGTTCTTATTTTCCGCCAACACAGATGGCGACATGTGTGTGATGTTAACCCAGAAGAGATAATTCATTGTAAATCTGAAGCAAACAAATCAGTTATAACTGTTCAAACACACCACGGCATTCTATTATACCAACTGACCAAATGAACACACACACCCCACACACACACACACACACACACACCACACCCCGTGATTTGCCAATGCTCAGGACAAGACAGTTCAGTATCAGTGGTGATCAAAAGACGTTGGTGGCAATATAAAACAACCAACCACGGCTGTACTACACACAAACAATGACCTGCAGTGGCCTCCCCTGTCTTCCGCCTCAGCGCTCCTCCGCGCATGCGCGCGTGACGAGAGCAGTCTCACACGCTTGGCATAGTCGGCAGGTCCGGGATTGGTGGGGAAGGGGAGGGAGAAGGAAGAAGACAAGGTAGGTGAAAGAGAGAAGCTGTCTGGCATAGCTGTGAGCGAAGTGACAAATGTCAGTGCCATTTGGCAAATGAAGAGCAACATGATGGCGGTGTGCGCGGTAATGAAGAAAACGATGAGCTATGATGAGCGGCTGGCCTCATCAACACAGCCCTCAGGTCTACATGGACGTTCTGTCATTGCTGCCTGCCAACACTCCGACACTCTACACTATCTCACCTACCACCACTCCACTTATCTCTCTCTCTCTCTCTCTCTCTCTCTCTCTCTCTCTCTGTCTCTGTCTCCCCTCTCTCTCTCGCTCTCTCTCGCTCTCTCTGTCTCCCTCCCCCGTCTGTCTGTCTCTCTCTCTCTCTGTCTCCACTCTCTCTCTCTCTGTCTCTGTCTCTCTCTCTCCTTGTTTTGTCTGTGTTTGTTTGTTATCAGTATGTTGAGGAGGGTGCCCGCTCATTGTTGCTTATCGTTAACGTTTTCTTCATTACCGTGCACATGTTCATGCTATGTTGTTATTGTCAGTGCATTAATTAATCTGCTGTTGATTTGGAATGTCTGGTTATTGCACAAGCTGTAGGATTAATAGTAGTAGTTATTGTTGTTGTCGTCGTCGTTGTTGGTATTGTGAAACATTTTCTGACAAATACGGAATAATTGAAGAATGCACACATTTGGTCTGTTCTCTTTGAACTACATGAAAAGCTGGCAGCTTCATTAACGGTACCTCATCAACAGTACCTCATTAATAGTGCCTTATTAACAGTACCTCATCAATAATACCTCATCAACAGTACCTCATTAATAGTGCCTTATCAACAGTACCTCATCAACAGTACCTCATCAACAGTACTTCATCAACAGTACCTCATTAATAGTGCCTTATCAACAGAATCACATCAACAGTACCTCATCAGCAGTACCTCATTAACAGTACCTCATTAAGAGTACCTCATCAATAGTACCTCATCAACAGTACCTCATCAACAGTACCTCATCAATAATACCTCATCAACACTGCTTCATCAGCAATACCTGCTGGTGCTAAGATATTGCTTAGTCTTTGGCTGGTTACATGATTGGTCCGTTAGTCGATGTGTTTGTGATACATTGCAATTCTTCTGTGTGAACTGATGCACAACTATTTTACAGGTGTTGCTACACCCACCCATTTACCTTCCATCTCAAGATGACGTTTCCGCGCTCAGAATGAATTCCATATGCACTAACGTCATGAGTGCCTTCTCATGGAGAAAATCCAAACTGATCACGGTACAAGCCTTAAGCCTGCACATAAACCCATAAGCTGGCCAGGTCCTGGGGTCCTACCTAGATAGTTCCACAAACCTGGGGTCGTAGGGGAGTGAGGTGGCAGAGACCCCAAACTTTTTCCAAGGGCCAGCACCACGAGGGCGGCGCACATCCCCTCTCCCTCGATTCAAATTCATATTCATTTTTCACATATTTTTTTTAACGACTTCACAAAGGCAAGAAGGCTATTTGGTCTTCAAGGGGTGGGACATGGGAAATCAACCTATCTCTCCAATGTTTTATACCAAGGCAGCTGGGCAATGCCCTGCTCTTCACGATTTTCAACTGCCATGGGATCTTCAGCGTGCGCAGCCAGAAGGCACACGGGTCCGACTCGTTTTTCGTCCCCATCCAAAGGACCAGATATTTATTTCGATTTTCCGGTCGAACTGAGGAGAAAAGTCGAGGCCTCTACGGGGAGCAAACCCAGGAACCTCGAGTTTAGTTATTGGCAGGCGAAGGTCTGAACCATTCTGACACTCTTCTTTCATCGATGTCTACCAGTGGTGATCTACAATTCATCAATCAAACCTTCTCGAACGCTCCGCTCTTCTGACACCTCACTGTTGACTGTTCCTCGCTTCTCTCTAGACACCTTTGGTAAAAAAATCTTTCTCTGTCTTTGGCCCAAATGTATGGAACTCTCTACCACTGTCTCTCAGAAAAACTAAGTGTTTCTCAACCTTCAAACGGCACCTGAAAACCCACCTCTTTCAAACTCATCTAACCTGAAGAGCCTTAGTTTGCAAGTCTGTCATCAGACTAATCTCTCCTGCGTGTATAACAGTATTTTGTATAAGGGCCTATAGAGCAAGGTGTGTGTGTGCGTGCATATGTGTGTGTGTGTGTGTGTGTGTGTGTGTGTGTGTGTGTGTGTGTGTGTGTGTGTGTGTGTGCTTGAGTGAGCATGTGTGTGTCTCACTATATGTGTACAGCTGAGGAGGGGATAGGGGAGAAATTGAGTGGGAAAGAGACTGAAATACTTTAAGAAACTTTTTAAAATCTTTGTATGTAAATTGTGATGTATGATATGCGAATAGTTTATAATTTGTGAGGTAATTTTGATTGTCAAGGTGTTAATGCTGTAATATTGAAGTTATAATGTTTTTCCTGTATGTGGATTAGAATTTTTCTGTTTTTATCTTCATTCAAAATATTGATTATAATTTTATGTACAACTATTGTATGCATAAACACACACACACGCATGCGAACGTAGCACACGAACACACACACACACATACACACACACACACACACACACACACACACACACACACACACACACACACACACACACATTCTTACATACACACACGCGCACAGCAAGGCACACGCACGCACACACACACACGTACGCAAGCACACACACGCAGCAGGAGCACGATTCAATATGGCGGAGACACCTAAGTAAAAAATTTCAGCTGTCGGAGAAAACGTTTAAAAAGGCCCAAAATGACAAGAACTAGAAGAGGCCGCCTTGCCCAAAAGAAACAAGAAGACGCATCAGAGGGCAAGGCTGATGGAGAGAGGCTATCGGCGAGCGACATGGGAGCAGATACGGAAAAGGACCCGCAATCGACAATGGCCGAATCTGACTCTACATCTGGTTCACTGTCCACGGTTTCCACTGACACGCAGAGTGGGACAACCTGCACCGCGCCTCTTCCCAGCACGGCGGACTGCGTAAGTACGTCAGAACTCAAAAACATCATACTGGCTCTGCGGGACCAAGTCAATTCTTTGGAAAAGACTGTCCTTGCACTTCTTCCAACCCAGCAAAAAGAGAACGTCACCATGCCAACCCGTAACTGTCACACACAGACGGATCTACATGACACACATCTCACATATGCAGACGTACTGAAACAAAACCACACAAGCAAGCAGGACGACAAACAGGCTCGAAACATCAAGGCACCAAAACCCAGCAGCAAAACAAATCAGCAAGCAGCAAAAATGCCTGAAAAGAAAATAAAAAACAAGAAAGAACAACGTCATGACGTCACACAAGCTAAAGACGTCATTTTACATCCGAACCATACAGCATCACGCTCTGAAAATAGGTCTATTCCAAAACAACATAAAAAGCACCATGATCTTCCGTATGTTATCACTGTCCACGACTCTGTGTTGAGGGGTGTCAACTCGAGAAGACTGGGACGATCTTACGGCTTCGAAGGAGACTCGTGCCCTATGACCACCCCTCATGACATTCAAAGCTCATTAGACATGGCCCTTTCCAAATGTGACGATACTGCAGACTGTATTGTTTTTCACTGTGGTGTGCATGATTTGAATAGTAAAGATCTCGCTACAACAACTAAACATCTCGCTTCAGGCATAAAACAAATAGCACAAGAACATCCTAATTCAAAATTAGTCGTTAGTAAGGTTGCCCCTGTACGGCAGGCACGAATGGAGGTTCAACGAAATCTGTTCAACGCTTTACTATCTGCTGAACTTGTTGATATGAAAAATATTTCTTTTGTATCACATGAAAACCTTCGTACCACTCAACAATTTCTAAAAGATGACATTCACCCCACCACCAGAGGAAGCAGCATCATTGCAGGAAATCTTGGAAGACACATTCGAGACCTCTTTTGGGAGATTCCAAGGAGAACAGCAAGATCAAGATCAGCACAGCTACACCCTTCCAGATTCTCCAGAGAACGGTACCACCTTTTTGACAACTACGTACCATGGTGGCCATATAATGTTTTGATATAACAGTATTATATATACAGTTCTTGACGTTCATGTCACAGGACTTTTTCCTCGTCATCTCTGACATTTCTTCTGCTGAAACTAGTGAAAGTATACAATAACCAGGTTTTAGTCCGACTATCAAGACTCAGACTATACACTCTGTTCATTTGAAGACGTGTATGCTATTATTTTGTTTATTGGTTATTTGTTATCCATTGTAATCTAATATCTCTTCAATAAGTTATTTCTACGTTGACTGTGTAATTTTCTTTTCATCGTTTTGCTACAATTTTGTTATCTTTACTTCGTAGTCTAAGTAATTGCGTAATTTTCTTTCTGCCCATCTCTCCTGTACACAGAAAATCAAAGTATTCATTATTATCGACCATAAATAACAGTCAATAGAAAGTTGGAGATAAACCAGTATCAGTAATGCGACAACAATCCCAAGTCAAATTTTTGCAATGGAATTGTAGATCCCTTTCCACCAATTCGGCATACTTGGAGCATTTCCTGACATCAAATAGATGTGAAGTTTTGATTCTGCAGTCGATGAATGTTGTTGCAACCAAGCTTCCCAATTTCCCCAATTATTACTATCCTCCAGTCTATGAATATGGGAATCACGGGAAGAAGGTATCCACCGCGATATACATACTCAAAGAGTTACAATACTGCTTACTTACTTCCCCGGTTTTGAAATCAAGCGACGATTTGCACGCTTGTGCTGCCACTGTCCAATTAAGCAATTCTTTAAACATCAACGTTTTATCAGTGTACCTGCCAACAGGTCCAAACGACCGCAACACAGAATGGCTGCGCACGATGCAAGATCAGCAGCGTGGTAAATGGCTAATAGGTGGAGACTTTAATTCCCACTCCCCATTTTGGGAAAAGAACTGTTCTACTGTTACGAGCAATCGTTTGGTAGAAAATATCGTTGATAGTTCGCTTTACCTTCTAAATGATGGTAGTGTCACTAGGATCCCTGATGTCTCCAAACACAGGGCGACAGCCATCGATTTGTCTCTGATATCACCAGAATTAGCACCATCCTGTACCTGGGAAACTCACAGAGACACTTTGGGAAGCAATCATCTACCTATCATCATAACCATAACTGACAAAAACATCAGGATGAAAGACAGCTCTCCTGATATTATTCCAAAATATAATTACAAGCGTGCAGACTGGTCCTTATTTCGAACTGCTCTTGCTAATCAGGATTACAGACATTATGAAAGTGAAAATGTAGACATTATGTTTTCTAAATTCCAAGAGTCAATTCTAGACGTATCAATTCCGAAACTCAAAACTTCTAAATCGAATAATCGATTGGGTAATGTTTGGTGGACAGAGGCATGTGAGAAAGCAGTTCATTATAAAAGGGAGAAATTCAAAATCTACATCAAAAGCCGGAAACCTGAAGATCATGTGGAAATGAAAAAAGCTAACATCCAATGTAACAAAATCATTGCTGAAGCAAAGAAAGATTATTGGGCATCATTCTGCAAAAAAGAAATTTCAGATTTCAAAGATTTCCATAAAGTCTGGACGAAAATGAATCAAATAAAGAATGGAACCAACTTACCTAGGTGTCCGATAATGATAGAAACATGTAACACATTTCCTTCAGACATGGACAAAGCAGAAACCTTTGTGGACTTATTTGCTAAAAACAGTAAAGTTGAAGGTTTATCTCCAGACTGCAAACATCACAGAGAAATGGAAGATAACAACTCAATCTACACTGATCCAATACCTCAGAATGATCTCTGGTTTAATTCTCCAATCACCTTAGAAGAGCTAAAAAACACAATACTGTTTCTACACAACAAAACGAGTTCGGTAGGTATTGATGCAGTTTCGACTGAAATGATTAAACATCTCCCTGAAAACTATCTTATTTTCCTACACAAAATTTTGCAGAAATGCTGGGTTAGCGGAACTGTACCACAAATCTGGCAAAAGTCTATAGTTATACCGATATTAAAAGCAGGAAAATCGAAAACTGATAAAAACAGTTACAGACCCATTGCTTTGACGTCCCACACGAGCAAACTAATGGAAAGATTGATCTTAAACAGACTTTTACACTACTGTGATAAAAATAACGTTATTCCGGTAAACCAGGCGGGTTTTAGAAAAGGGAGATCCGCAGTTGAACACCTGGTTAAACTTAGGACTCAGATCAAACAACAGTTTGCCCGCAGAAAAAGTGTTTTAGCTACTTTCTTTGATATAAAAAAAGCTTACGATCAAGTTTGGCATAAACGTTTATTGTTCAAGCTAAAATCTGTTGGTTTATCTGGCAATATGTACAATTACATTAAATCTTTTTTAGCTAATAGAACAATACAGGCTAGAGTGGGAGCTAGTTATTCTACTTCACGGCGCCTCGACATGGGGATTCCACAAGGTTCAGTGATAGCACCTATTTTATTTAATATCCTTATACAGGATCTTCCTAAAGCTTTTTCAAATCGTGTTGTTTTAGTACAGTATGCTGATGATATATGCACTTGGATGAATATCACTTTAAAAAAGACAACTCCACAGAGAACACGGAATTACATCAGGAAATTGTATCAAATTGATCTTGATAATCTTGGAAACTATATGTTAGAAAATGGTCTGTCGTTGTCGGCAGAAAAGACACATGATGCTGTTTGATCCTGGTGGTAACTCAAATAACTTGCCTACTTTCAAATTGCTTGGTGAAGTGTTAAATTACAAACAGGTCGTAAAATTTCTGGGAGTTTACATCACTTCGAAATTAAACTGGAATGTTCATTTTGATTATATTTTAACAAAAGCACGAAAAACCTTAAATTTTCTAAAGATAATAAGCAAATTACCCTGGGGAATGGATACAAATATACTGATTCATCTGTCAACAGCGCTGGTCAGGTCTAAATTATCCTACGCGCAAGAAGTTTTTTTCAATGCACCTAAATATTTACTAAAAAAGATTCAGAACTTGGACTGCAAAAGTCTTAAAATTGCACTAGGTGTACCAACTCATGCTTCTACTCTGGAAACGTACAAAGTTGCTGGAATTCTACCTCTAAACAACCATCGTGAGCTAGCTACAGCAAAGTTTGCAATTAGAACTACTTCACAAGCGAATAATTTTGTGAGCAAAGAAATTAAAATCAGGTCTGATATTGACTTTCCAAAACGAGCAAAAAACATTTCATCACAAATTACAACCGCAACTTACATATCTGACCTGATCAAACAATCCAGCATAACTATGGATGAAATAGCCGAAAAACCAATGTTAACGCCTATCCCTACATGGGAAATGCTAAAGGCCACGTTTGATCTCGATTATGCAGACGTTAAAAAAGATGATAATGTCAACATTACGCTATCCACAGCTTGTGAACACATCGATGAAAAGTACCGTACCCACCTCCACATTTTTACTGATGGGTCAGTCTTAGCAAATCAGAGCGCTGGAGCAGCGTTTTATGTTCCAAAATTTAACATTAAAAAGTCTTTTTTCATTGGGGCAAATGTATCTATATATACAGCAGAATTGGTCGCTGTTGTTCAAGCGTTGCATTATTTAATAAGCCTTCGGCCTATGCCTTTCAAAGTAGTTCTGTTTGTTGATTCAAAATCTGTATTATATGCCTTACAGTCTTTTGATACAGACACAAGACCTGATTTAAATTAATAATCGAGGCAAATCATCTAATACACTGTTTAAAGATAAATGGCTCGGAAATCAGTTTATGCTGGGTGCCTTCTCACGTTGGTCTTCACGGCAACAACGTAGTTGACAGAGCAGCTAAATCCGGTGCACTCCGTTTTGAAAATTCCATAGAATTACATGTTAACACCTCGGTAAAAGAAGCTTACAACTCGCTAGAATTAGCATCATGGATTCGATTTCATGAACATTTAAATGAAAAATTTGTGTCTCAAAAAAGAATCAAACTTTCAGTTCAAAATATTTGTAAAAAAAATGCAGTATTCTTCGATATATCATTTGAGATTAATTGTTACCACATATTTTCGTATTCAACTGAACGCTTTGAAAACAAAATATTGTAAAAACGTTTTATGTATTTGCGGTGAATAATTCACATTGTATCACTGTTTGTTTTACTGCAGAAAGCTTCGTTATTTTTTACCAAAGATGTTTACACAAGGAAACTATCTTGAAAAGCATTTTAAAGAAGTGATATCAGATCAAGTTCTGTTAGTTAAAATTTCAGAATCATTGGTTCACAGTCCTGTTAATGCGTTGCTTTAAGGTTATTATTTTAATTATCATTATCTTATTTTGTTTTGTTTTGCTTTTTATGACGATTTTTCTTTTACATTTGATGTTAGCGTTGTTCTAGTTTCATTTCTCTGATCATCCATATCATTTTTCTAAAGACCTTGCCGGTTCCTTTTAATTTTTTTTCCGTCTCTTACTCTGTTCCCTTCTTTCCCCTCCTCCCTCCCCCCCCCCCCCCCCCCCCCAAAATCAT
>CM060307.1:44278680-44281180 GCA_030674185.1 Monoplex corrugatus
TAAGTCAGTGGGTCAATCCAATATCTGTGGGTCAGTGCAAAGTCCACACATTGTGGGTCAGTACAAAGTCCACACATTGTGGGTCGGTACAAAGTTCACACTCTCTGGGTTAGTACAAAGTCCACACTCTCAAAGTACAAAGTCTGTGGATCAGTGCAAAGTACAAAGTCTGTGGGTCAGTGCAAAGTTCAAAGCCTTGGGGTCAGTGCAAAGTTCAAAGCCTGTGGGTCAGTGCAAAGTACAAAGTTTGTGGGTCAGTGCAAAGTACAAAATCTGTGGGACAATGCAAAGTAAAAAGTCTGTGGGTCAGTGCAAAGTACAAAGCCTTCAGGAAACTTCACTTGAAATAAAACTTGACGTGCGTTGAGGACAATAATACACTATCACAGCAGTGAAAACAGATTTAGAATATTGTCAAAAGTGTTCGAGAAAATGTTGTATAAACCCTTTCCTTGAAAAGTTCTAATTTTAGCCACTTCTTTTTGTCCCTGTGACATTGACCTTTATGCCTTACCATCTACACTTTGTCTAGTCCTCAGCAATTTACAGATTTGGCCGAAATTTGGTAAAGATTCTACTCATGCAGAACTGAGAAATCTTGTTCATGCAATCTTCTCACGGACCCGCACACACACAAAACACACACACATACACATACACACACACACACACACACACACACACACCACACACGCAAGCACGCACACACACACCCCACCACGCACACACACACACGCACACACACACACCAGCACACACCACACGCACACACACCACGCACACATGCATGCACGCAAACACACGCACGCACGCACATACACACACTCACACACGCACACACCTCTGGTTGATATGAAATAATCTTTTTCTTTTCCCTTTTTTTTTTTTTGTTAAAGAGAGATTTAAAAACCTTGTAATAGCTGTTTGCCACCGTCTTCCTCCTCCTCTTCTCTTTCTCTCTCTCTTTCTCTCTCTCTCTCTCTCTTTTCTCTCTCTGTCTCTTTCTCTCTCTTTCTCTCTCTCTCTCTCTTTTCTCTCTCTCTCTTTCTCTCTCTCTCTCTCTTCTGTCTCTCTCTTTCTCTCTCTTTCTCTCTCTTTCTTTATCTCTCTCTCTCTTTCTCTCTCTCTCTTTCTCCCTCTCTCTTTCTCTCTCTTTCCCTTTCTCTCTCTCCACACACACACACACACACACACACACACACACACACACACCATACACACACCACAAACACACGCGCACACACATACACACACATACACACCACACACACACACACGCACGCACACACACACACACACACACACACACACACACACACACACACACACATGTGATTTTAATGGAGATAATTGGATAACAAAATAGCCAGCATGCATTGTTAGGGTCAGTTATGGTGCGTGATTAAGAACTGCCCTGTGGACTGGCAGAACAATGTACACGTTGCTCTGATTGTTCAACAATGAAAAACCATACGTGTGACAAGAACAAACCCCTCTTCACCACTCCAGCAAGCGAAGTGCCGAAAACCGTTCTAGGAGAGTGTTGCACATGATCAGAAGACATGATATCCTCTCAGACCAATGAACGTCAATATCTTTACAGCTATGTGGCGTGAAATCTTAAGAAGTCAATTATTCGCCGATGCCTGTGCTCATCGCCTTTTCAGCACTGGACAGGTCTGCAAGCCTGACTAGTCTTGTTCCCCACATCTAAGAGTTCCAGTCCCTAATGGAACCATCTGTGGCACCACCCTGTGCCCCGTTCCGCTCTGTTGACGGTTCCAAGAGTTGGTCAGGAACAGAAAGAAAACGCGGGATGCATCATCACTGACCGTGTCGGCACACGGCCCCTGCTTCTCTCCTCCCCCACCCCCACCCCCACCCCCTTTTATTTGTTTCCCCGGAATAGGGGTAGGGGGACACAGTAGAACAGAAGGGAACAGGATTGCCTGGTGTTTGTTAAAGCATTCGCCCACAAAAGCCGAGGTGAAGCGTGGTCGAGCGTGGTTACTAAATGGATTCGTGACCAGATTTGTGTCTTGGCTTGACACGCCGCCCTTGCCCATCCGTGTGTTGTATGGCTACCTGCACATGCAACAGTGAGACGAAAAGTTTGTTTGTTTGTTTTTGTTTGTGTGTGTGTTTGTGTTGTTTTTGTTTGTTTGTTTGTTTGTTTGTTTGTTTGTTTGTTGTTTTGTTTGTTTGTTTTTGTTTTGTTTTGTTTTGTTTTTTCTTTTTGTGTGTGTGAGTGTTACTGAAAGCATTAGCCTAAAGCAAAGGTAACCTACACACATCTGCTGGAAATCAGGTGAAAGATATCATACCTCCCAAGTGAGGCAATCCACGACTAGCCTACTTTCACCGTGTCAGTCCGTGAGGGCAGTGTGCACGTGCAGTGGCCCCTGTCCAGTGGCGGCCAGGGCGGGTAATGACATGTCAGGAACAGTCGGACAGTGGGCGCCATGTCACAAACACTTACCTCCAGCGGGGAAGAATGTCA
>CM060307.1:44283680-44308680 GCA_030674185.1 Monoplex corrugatus
GTACCCTAGAAATGTAGATATCTAAATATGTCTCATTCAACAAAATCAGTATCATCATTATCATCATTACCATCATTATCAACGTCAATCCATTCTTAGCATGTTCTGTGGATGTGAATCTTGGACACTGCTTGTTGGCTCTGAGAAAAGAGTTCAGGCCTTTGAGACTACGTGTCAGAGAAAAATCAAATTACTTGATGCATTCTACCCCCAACATACAACGTAGACTACGGAACAGGATTAGCAATGTGGTGGCTCACAGGAAATGCTTCCGCCAACAATGAATCGACACAAAGTAGCTGCGGTTGGTCGTGTCACCTGCACAGACACCTTGTCAAAGACCATCCTTCAGGATATTTCAAAAGTAGGCCGTCGTTTGGGGGTGCGGGGGGGGGGGGGGGGGAAGGGGTAAACATCAGAGCATGGATCAACGTCACAATGCCTGGCCTGCTTATCGCTGTACCCCTGATTGGAAGTTCAGGTAGCAGGAGTACTAATGTATCACGTCAGTACTCCAGTAGGTTGCATTGGTTTTACTAGACTAATTGTTATTATTATTGTTATTGTTGTTGTTGTTATAACAGTAATAAGTCTAATGATGATAACAACAATAATAATAATGAGGAGGAGGACGAAAGTGATGATGATAATATTACTTCTACCAGCTACCCCTAATACTAACAAGAACCACCCAAGGGTGCTGGAAAGGACCCAGACCACCAATGCCTCACCACTTTCCGGACAATCACCTCCTAAGCTCCCGACGCCACTCAGCCATTTCGCCAGGCAAAGGGGGGAGGGGGCTGTCCATGCGTTGCATGACCCATTCAGACCCAGTCATCAGTTTCCTTTTTTTACAAACCGACTGGCAAGGTGTGGAGATGACAAACCTCGGGACACAGCCACTCAACACCAACCAAGTCCAGCCACCTGACCAAAAGAGAATGGAATAGCCTTCTCTCGCCCCATTCTTGGCTTTCATCACTCTTTTGGGCAGCCCACCCAGCCACCAATCTGCATAGCTACCAGCTCCTTTCCCCTTACTATGATATCGACAGTTAGCAGTCCGAAGCTCCCAACGTTGCTGTACCAAAATCAAAGGGGTGTTTGAACGGTGACGAAAGTGACCAGGCATGAAGCCAATAATAATAATAATAACAATTATTATTATTATTATTACTATTATTATCATTATTATTATTGTTATTATTATTATTATTATTATTATATTTACTATTATTATTATTACAAAGAGGCGGACGACGACAAAGAGGATGATAATGATGATACTAGTTCTACCAGCTATTCCCGACCTCCCCTTAGGGATGGCGGGGGCTCTTTCAGTGTAAATAGTATCCCCATCTTACGGAAATTCTGTGCTAGAAATTTCCTCTTTTGTCTCACTCTCTTTGTTTCTACCTTATTCTTTTGCTTTCTGTCATTTCTTCTGTATCTGTAGTCACCCGTGTGTGTTCCATAAAGTCTTACGTACTTTTTCTTAGGATTGATAATTGGGTACATGTATTAAGTGCATTTCTGGCTATAGGGAGATGAGATATGCGGAAGCAATTTTAGGTAATTTAGGCCCGTCTTTATATGTTTTTGGTGTCGTTATGTATGCTAAAATTTGTATTCAGGTTTGTTAATTAAATCCCTTGTGCGATAAATTGAAGGGAGTGGTCAACGACAGGGGCATGTCCTTAGATTATGTGCGCAAATGCATTGATATGTATACTTAATTTTCTTTTCCGTTTTTTTTTTTTTTTCCTGTTGAAGTTTTGTATGTTTGAAGCGGTTATAGCTCTGATATGGCTCTACATTGTCGGCTGGGCAAAGGCAACAATAACAATAACAGCTAGTCCCAATAATAATTAAGCCCTGTATAACCCTTTGCCCACCGCACCCGATCCATCCACTGCAAAAACTTAACCCTTTGATTCCCTAACCCTATTCATCAGCTTCCTGCAGGAAGCTGGTGGATAGGGTGAGGAATCAAATGGTTAAGTTTTTGCTTTGCTTTCATGTTTGGCAATGCAGGATGCTGGAGGACAGGGTGTGGATGTCAAAGGGTTAAGGTGACAATAAAAGGTCGAGCAGGTAAGGCCAGCAGAAGTACTGTAACCACAAACTTGTTCAAGGAACTTAGTGACTGTGCTCTGTGTTCGTTCAGCTGCAGTCCCGTGCTTATGACACCGCCCTGTCTGCTGTTGTCCTTGCCGTCCTGTAGGTAAGAAGCCATTTACACTTACACTGCAGTTTGCACTTTCCACTCCACCTTCCCTTGTCTACAATACCCACACCCACCCACGCCCTGCTTCCAACAGTCAGTCCCCAAAGCCAGCAGGACGCACATCGTTTAACTCCCCCTCACCTTGCTCAGTGAAGCCTGAAGACTGTTGAAGGGCCATTATCCAATGTTCACAGGCCTACTTCAAGGACTGTAGACCCACCACATTGGTTCAATTGCGTGCGGTTAACAATCAGGTCAACAACGAGCCGCCAAGTGACATCATTTAGCCCTCTAATGGCCTGTAATGGGTTGTATATAACGTTCCTGTGCCATAATTTAGCTCCATTACAGCCTGTAATGGGTGTGTATATAACTTTTCTGTGCCATAATTTAGCCCTATAACGACCTGTATATAACGTTCCTGTGCCATAATTTAGCCCTGTAACAGCCTGTAATGGGTGTGTATATAACGTTTCTGTGCCATAATTTAGCCCTGTAACAGCCTGTAATGGGTGTGTATATAACTTTTCTGTGCCATAATTTGGCCCTATAACGACCTGTAATGGGTGTGTATATAACTTTTCTGTGCCATAATTTGGCCCTATAACGACCTGTAATGGGTGTGTATATAACGTTTCTGTGCCATAATTTAGCCCTATAACGACCTGTAATGGGTGTGTATATAACGTTTCTGTGCCATAATTTAGCCCTGTAAAAGCATGTAAAGGGTTTGTATACAACGTTTCTGTGCTATAATTTAGCCCTGTAAAAGCATGTAAAGGGTTTGTATACAACGTTTCTGTGCCATAATTTAGCCCTGTAAAAGCATGTAAAGGGTTTGTATACAACGTTTCTGTGCCATAATTTAGCCCTGTAAAAGCATGTAAAGGGTTTGTATACAACGTTTCTGTGCCATAATTTAGCCCTGTAAAAGCATGTAAAGGGTTTGTATACAACGTTTCTGTGCCATAATTTAGCCCTGTAAAAGCATGTAAAGGGTTTGTATACAACGTTTCTGTGCTATAATTTAGCCCTGTGACAGCCTTGATGGATCTGTATATAACGTTTCTTTGACATCATTTAATTTTAACCTATGTCAGCCTGTAGCAGCAGCCTCCGTCAGTTTGCGTCGACTATGGATGACGTGCCCTAGTGTCGTGGCGAGTCGAGTTGACGCCTCTGGAGCAGTGTCTGCTGTGGATGGTGAGGCCGATGCGAGAAAGGCATTCTCTGTGACATTAGATGCACGTATGGATGCCGGTCATGGGATTGCCTTCACAGGAACTTGCTTTCCGCCTTGCTCTCTTTTCCTCGTCTCTTTCTTATTTTGCCTGGTGCAGGTCTTAGTCTGCTTGTCTGTGTTTTCCTGATCTCCAAGCACCCAACGGAGAAGGAAGGTGGCGGGATAGCACCTATTTGGCTGATGGCTGCCCAGCTTAGGCTGGCGGTAGCTGTCAGTAGCTGTCTAGTGAGATCCGAGAATCTCTTCCACCGTCGGAAACAGCCCCTGGCGCTACACTCTACTGAGTAGTAGCTTATAACAGGTAGACTGCTGCTTCCCGTGTTGTTTCGACACCATGAGGCGAAACCGGAGTGACTCTCCGGGGCGTAACCAGGCCGGGTGATATGGAGGACACTCTGTTGCCCATGCAGCAGGTCCCCCCTCTCCACACTGTCGTACAGGGGTGTACGTTCGGAGGTGGTCACGAAGATAGGTAGGTGCAATATCATTAACACACTTGTTATTGATTTTAGATGAAATTCTTTCAGAAACCGTCAGCCAGTGAAGAAAGTGACGTAAGGGAGTGACATGATTATGCCTCTTTTTTACTAAGGGCAAGACGGGCTGCACAATTCTGAATGTGCTGGAGGTATGCAACAGAAGTAGCAGGCAAGCCAGAGACCAGAGAGTTACAATAATCTGTTGTTGTTGTTGTTGTCGTCGTCGTCGTCGTCGTCGTCGTCGTCGTCGTTGTTTAAAGCCCAACCGGCTGCGTAGAGCCAAGATCAGGGCCATAACAGCTTCAAAACGTCTAAAACTTCAACAGGAAAAAAAAGAGAAAAAATTAAATGCATATATCAATGTATAAGTGCACATAATCTAAGGACATGCCCCTGGCGATGATCACCCCGTAACTTATCGCGCAGGAGATTTAGAAAAACACACCTGAATATAAATTTAAGCATACCAAAACATATTTAAAAACGGGCATAACGTACCTAAAATTGCTTCCGCATATCTCACCTCCACTAGAGCCAAAAAAATTCACTTAATACATGTACCCAATTATCAATCCTAAGAAAAGTACTAAGACTTTATCGAACACATACAGGTGAATGGACCAGTAAAGCAGAAAATGATAGGAGGAAATGACAGAAAGCAAGGAACAAGGCAGAAAGAAAGAGAACGACAGAAAAGAGGAAATTTCTTGTACAGAATTTCCAGAATGTGCGGATACTATTTATACTGAAAGAGCCCCCGACATCCCCACGGGGAGTTACAATAATCGATGCAAGACAAGACCAGAGAAGTCGCAATGCACCATAATCAGGCCTATGCAGTTCTCAACTAGCTCCGTGAAATCACAATTTGCGCTGCTTGAATGATGATGATGGCAGTAATGATAATAACAAGAACAAAAACGACGAAAACGGCATGATAATAGAACTGGACAAAACAATACAATACGCACTAAAACATATTCACCAGCTTCTTCCTTCGAAACGTTTATCAGGAAAGTTTGCCAACAGTTTCATTTTAAATCCGACACTCTGCAAAAACAATTGTCAAACCTGTCCGTCACCTCACAAAAGCTAGTACGGAATGATGATGATGTCATCTGGACGTACTCTTCTCGACGTGTGGAAGTATATCAGCTCAGCGTCCACGGGAAGCCGCCTCCATGGGTCATAAATACAAAAATATCTCTTAACCCTTTGGCTCCCACACCCTTTCTACCAACTGCAAAAACTTAACCCTTTGAATCTCTCACTCTATCCACAGCTTCCTGCGGGAAGCTGGTGGATAGGGTGAGGGACTCCAAGGGTTAAGGTTTTGCATTACTAGCATGGATGACAATGCAAAATGTTACTGGATAGGGTGAGGGAGACATAAGGTTAACCAGGTATGCCAGCTCACCATTTATAGCCAGCTGAAATAGTTATCATATGGAAGATACATTACATCAAAAAATCAAACAAACGAAAACAAAATAGAACAGCATTTGGTCAGTAGGCTGTGGGTCTGCTCGTCTATCACTCTCTAAATCCGATGTCAAGGAACAGTAATCACAGCTTTTACAGACAGACTTTTGTTGACAGGGGAAATGTCTGGATTCAGACTCCTAAAGAAAAGCCGTCACATGGAAGGATAAAACGTAAAGTCCACTTTCGCACTGGGCCAACTGGCTGCCACACTTAGGGCAAGCAGATTGTGAGGGGATCGTCACGCGGAAGGATTGCACTTGACGGCGGGCATTACGTACAGATGATGGGAGGTGACTGAGGACACACTGTCACTTGCCATGGATCCCAGCGGTTAAGGGCCCATGATAAATGGGGTGTGGCTCACACAGATTACCACATTTAATCAGACTGAACTGATTGCAGCCATGAAGGACGTATTCGAAGTCCTCAACTTGTAAGCCCTTTTCGTTGCACGAGAGAGACAGACAGGCAGACAGACAGACAGACAGAGACAGAGACAGAGACAGACAGACAGACAGACAGAGACAGAGGCAGAGACAGGCTGAGAGAGAGAGAGGCAAAGAGAGAAAGAGAGAGAGAGTGTGATGTGTGTGTGTGATACGAAGACAGAGAGACAGAGACACAGAGAGAGAGACGGAGAGACAGAGTGATACAGAGACAGAGAGACAGAGAGAGACAGAGACAGAGAGAGACAGACAGACAGAAATAGAGAGACAGAGACAGAGACGGAGAGAGGCAGAGACAGAGAGACGGGGGAGAAGGGTGAAAGGGATTTGTAAAGGAGACAGGAGAACGACGACCAGTTAAAACAATGGCGGAAACAGACGCCCAAGGCCCACTTGCCCTCCGCCGTCAAACGAATTCCAGTCGCATCACGTCAAGGGGGAAAACTCACTTTATGACTGGGCTTGATGCTGATCTAATGCCGCTTTCTATCGACAAAACGTTGCGACGTGTCGTAAAAGACGGAGAAGTGTTCTTCACAGCGTGTGTCAGGGGTAAACGGGGGATAAAGCGTCTATTTCTTGTGTTTTAATGGGCATTTAATCATAACGAGATCGATTAAACAGCGAGAAGTGCAAAAACCCACAAGCCGGCAAAGCAGACGGTACACCCAGTTACCCTTTCCTTGTCTGCACTATCACTGTTTTAAAGCACACTCGTCTCTCTTGGTGGTTTTGTGTTTTTCGCACGGGGGCGTGCAAACATATTGGTGGTGACAATAAAAGAATATTGTCATCAAAGTGTCAGGTCACATTGTTACCGTTGGCTGAGAGTTTTTATTCGGGATGCCTGCCGTTTAACGGGCAGGCAAACGTCAGATAGCATTCTTGTCATGTACCCTGATGTCTTTTTCCACGCAATCAGTGTAGTGTTGAAAACCGGGCCTCCGGCCTGTCCACATTCTTTTTCAATCTTCCTCTAAAACGAACTCCAGTTTTAGGGACAGAAGCACAAGAATAGAACACAACTGTGAAAAAAAAATGTCCCATATTCTGTGACTTTTCATACCTGGCTCTCATGGTGATTCTAGTTTTGGTGAGTTTAGAGACTGTTCCAAAGAAAGGCAGATACAATACTAGTATACGATAAAAAAAAAATTTAAAAACCGTAGGCTAGGTAGCACCTCAAAACCTGGTCAGCTCATGGGTTTATGTGCAGGCTTAAGGTTTGTGCCTTGATCTTTCTGGATCTTCTCCATTACATGGCACATGTGACGTTAGTGCATATGGAATTTATTACGAACACGGAGAAGTCATCTTGGGAAACTGAAACTGAAATAGAGGTGTGTTGAAGAACCAGAATGACAGAGTGTGACGGGGTAGCAAAACAACAAATAAATAAACAAACAACATAAAAACAAAAACAAAAACAAAAAACAAAAACAAACATACAACTAGACAACAGGCGCTATCACAATACTGTTTATCAGATCTAGACAGTAGTCCCATGGCCTCAGGCCTTACATAACTTTTTCATGGTTTTATCTTGAAAACTGGCCGATTAGCATTTAACACTTGTACAGTTTTAATTCATCGCATTTTGATTTCTTTATAGTTGTATGTGAAATACAGGAAGGACTAGCTCTAAGAAGTGATAAAGTGTTTTGAAGATGGGCTTAATTTTTCTTTTCTTTTTCTTTCTCTCTTTCCTTTCTTTTCTTTTTTTTTTTTTTTTCTTTAATTTTGGTATGGAATATACGAAACATTTTCAAGAACTTACTTGGGCCAAAACAAACAGCTTAATAACGAGACAGCTAGATGGGTCATTTGTTTTTGCAGTGATACACAGTTTTCTTATTAATGACCTTGGAGTTTGGAGTTTGTCTGGAATTTGTTCAAGAGGGATTCATCGACTCGGACAATTCCATATGTGCTCCACCCAAATCTGCCAATAATTATCTGGTAGACTCCCTAAGCCGGGGAAAAAAACAGCTACGGGAGGGTGGGGAGAGACTTTCAAAACACTAAGCTGTTACCATCAGAATGATGGAAACGTTAAGATGGGTAGCGAACAGTATACTTTCTGATATTGCAGGCTGAAAGTAGAACTCGAAATATCAGATATGGAGTCCACTGCTCTATCATAAGAACCAACCAGACCTTGAACTGAGCGAAATATGTATGAAAGTCACGACATTTAACTTCCTACTGAACATGTGATTAAAATTAGATTTTTTAAATAATTACTAAAGAGGCTGGAATTCTTTGTCTATCGTTGTGTGGATGACAGTCTTTCGTTCTCACACTCACGCATTTACACGATCAGTTCACATCTATACGAATATCATCCCGTGCTGCTGTCTACAGGCTGATTACAGTTAACACACGTCACAGGCAGTGACTCAATAGAACAGGTCATGTCCATTTAGATGTATGCATTATTGAGTCCTGTCTGTGCTGGCTTTTTGGATTCAGCTACCGGCTTAAGATCTCATGTCTCAAGTTCAGTCTGAGCCCACAACGTAAAGTTGCTTTGTTTGCTGTACATGTTAAAGCTCCACTCATTCTGGTGCCGTCAGTGTTTCATAGGTCTTGTCCCCTAAAGAGAAAGACAGACAGACAGACAGACAGGCAGGCAGGCAGGCAGGCAGACAGGCAGACAGAGAGAGACAGAGACAGATACAGACACAAACACAGACAGAGACAGACAGAAAGAGACAGAGAGAGAAAGAAAGACACACACAGAGAAACAGACAGACAAACAGACAGACAGAGAGATACAGAGAGACAGAACACAGAGAGAGAGAGAGAGAGACAGAGACACAGACAAGAGAGAGAGAGAGAGAGAAAGACAGAGAGAGAGACAGACAGAGACACAGACAAGAGAGAGAGAGAGAGAAAGACAGAGAGAGAGAGACATAGAGTGAGACACACAGAGAGACAGAGAGCGAGACAGAGAGAGAAAGAGAGAAAGAGAGAGACAGAGATTAGTTTCTACCTCGTTGGTATGGATTCATTCAAGACTAGATATTCTTGGTGACACATTGTCCATTCCAGACAGTCTTATCGTTTTGTCCATTCCACAGTCTTATGACCCCAACGATACACCATGCACATTTAATGAGACGTGGTAGTGGGTGGGAAGGGGTGGGGGCAATCGGTCATGAATGGCCAAAGAATACTTGCTGAAACTTTTGGTTATAAAAATCACCTATTCAATTATTGTTGCTTTTATTGCTAATGTTGTTGAATGACGGAGGGGAAGGGTTAAGCCACAGAGAAAATATGGGCCATTCCCAATCATAATCATCATCAGATCACCATCATCCTCATCATCCTCATCCTCCTCATCATCATCATCATCATGTGCCTTGCCACATGACGTTGGCGATCATGGCCCGCCATAAAAATATCTATCTTCGCCTCGTAAAATGTCCTCTAAATGTTGCTTGTCTTTTCCTAATCTTCTTCACTTATGTTGTCTGGGTCATTATAGTTATAGTGTGGGCTACTCCAGGTGGTGGATAGTGGAAAGAACCTCCAGATATTGAGGTTAGCTGCTTAGCAATCGCGAACCAAGTGATGGCGATCGTGGAGAAAGAGGAGTACATCTGGTGACACAGATGTTTCATTAAATGCCTCATATGCTCAAAGAAGGGATCGTCTTGACGAAGGGACGCGCCATAAAACCTGTCTACAGCCCCCACTTCCTTGTGGGTAGTCGTGGGAACGACAAAAAGGCTTGCGGAGAGTCAGTACAAAAACCCGATGGAAGGCAACAAGAAACCACCGTCATATTCTCAAAAAAATGTCATGACTCAAAATATGAGACCAACCAGGCATCACAGACGTCCAGAAATGAATTAGGCCTCTTTCGTTGTTGTTTTTTTCCAGTATCTGTTTTCATAAATCATTGTGTTTTACACGGAGTACTGAGGGTGCTTACCCAGTCCAAGAATATTTAATGCCTATTTAATAAACTGGAATCATCGTGAATTGTCGAATTTGATTTCAGATCATGTCCTTTGTACTTGCGTTAGAGCCCTGGCTGGCGTATGGGTAGTGTGATAAGGACTTCCATTACATGAGTTTGAGCCTAGTTCGAGAACAATTTTGTGCGTGCGGCCTGAGGTCCACCCAGCTTTCACTAGTTATTTGAAGAGGTACGAGATTATGGAAAGTAGAACGGTGATGGAGAGGACACGTCACTACGTTGATTCCAAGAAAACATGAAATCTTTACCACCTCAAAGGTAGATAAAGACAGACAGACAGACAGATAGATAGATAGATAGATAGATAGATAGATAGATAGATAGACAGATAGATAGATAGATAGATAGATAGACAGATGGATAGATAGATAGATAGATAGATAGATAGATAGACAGATAGATAGATAGATAGATAGATAGATAGAAAGATAGATAGATAGATAGATAGACAGATGGTAATAGATAGATAGATAGATAGAGATAGATAGATAGATAGATAGATAGATATAGATAGATAGATAGATAGATAGATACATTTCATCATCCTGAAGATTTGTGGCTTTTCATCAACAGATGCTATTCTACTACGGCTCATCATCAGCTTACCCGCTCTTCTGACAGTTTTAACCGGAGGCTGCAAATCGGTTCACGCACACGCAGTCGTTTCAGTTTCATGTGCCATAATTGTCGCCAAATTCTATATGCGGTTATAGCACAGATGCCATGTGATCAAAGGATCCAAAATGATCACACAAAAAATCCATAACCCTGTGCACACAAACTATGAGCATAGGAGAGATTTAAGATTCCATTTAAGTTGAGATTTCTGTTGTCTTCATTATCCACCTTTTTTTATGTATGTATTACATATATTTCTTATTCTTTTCGTTTTTAATATTATTTTCTTAACAAAATATCAACTTTTTGGCGGCACAAGGAGTCCTGCGAACAAACAAAGAAGACGGATGGAGAAGCCGTGCATGTATGTCCACTCAGATCTTCTCCCGCCCCCCCCCCCCTTCCCCATCTCCCCCCCCCCCTCCATTTTCTTCTTCCGTCACGCTCCAGCTGACTGCACGCCGCTATGTCGCCACCCCCCACCTCCTATATCTTTTCCCTCCCCTTCTTCCCAGGTCATCTGCGCCAGAAAGTAGACGCAAAGAATGACAGGAAAAAAAAGAAAGAAGGAAACGAACAGAAAAACAAGAAAACACAGAAAGAAACGGTAAAGCCATCACCATTATCTTCCTTTTCATGGGCTAGCTGTCATCCAATATTTACTTCACTCGCCTGCATCCAACATTTACTTCACTCGCATCCCTGACCAGAAAAAAAATGGATCTGAGGGGAATATGTCCAGTGGAGCAGTCCAAAAGTGCGTACTGTTGATAAGCGCCCACCTAAAAGTTGAGGTCTCTGCCAATTCATTCCCCTACGACCCCAGAGTTATGGAACTATCTAGGTAGGACCTCAGGACCTGGCCAGCTCATGGGTTTATGTGCAGGCTTAAGGTTTGTGCCGTGATCATTCTGGATCTTCTCCATCACATGACACCCGTCACGTTAATACATATGGAATTCATTCCGAGCGCAGAGACGTCATCTTGAGAAAATGAAACTGAAACTGAAACTAAAAGCACGCATTTTGCATGTCAAGAAGACAGAATGCCAGAATGCGAGCACATGTGTTTTGTTCTAATAGGCGCGCTTGATTGAAGCTGTCTTCACTCTCACCCCAGCTGGGCTGCCATCATTTTTTAATTAAACTTTTGTTTGTTTGTTTGTTTGTTTGTTTGTTTGTTGTTGTTGCTTGCTTTACAATAGACAGACATCAACATACAATGTAGTAACGAAAACTGATATCAATCCATACGTGTAAGACGAGCATTTTGGATATCTGACAACATACAATGTACAGAAAACATATAACAATATGTCATACACTGGAGGTTTCAAAGTGAATATCATGATTTAAAAACATGTTATAAAGATGAATTTGTTCTCTTTTGAGAAAACAGTGGCTTATAAGTCATTCTACTGAGCATTAAAGACGGACAAGTGAAAGTTTATCTTGGCATTATACTGTTCAGTTTTGAATCTTATATTTAGTAGTCTTCGAAAAGTAGATCTAGGTACTTTCGGAACACATTTGTCAATTTTGCATTTATAGATAAATGTTCTCGTAAGCATGATGATCAGATCAAATATTCTATTTTTACAGTTTGATACCAAATTTGATGTCGATAGTATTTTCGCATTTTTCATTGATTGAATGTTCTATTACGTTCCCAACGTTACGGACATATAAGCAGTTCCACATGAAGTGTTTCACAGAGTCTCTTGTAATTTTACACCATGTACAATATGTCGTAGATGTTATACCCATTGCATTTAAAATGATATTGTTTGCAATAATTGAGACCAGAAACGTGTCTGAAACTGTAGCAGACGGGCACTCTGAAAACGGAACATGAAACTGGTACAGTCCTAATGAAAGATTTCGTTGCTGGAATGGCCAGAAGGAGCCCTCTTGTATTGCTGCAGATTTAATCACTCGAATAAACTGTGTTCGCTGGGTAAAACCCACAACAAACGATTTCTTCAGAGACGGATGTTACGTGGTGTGAAATTGTTGTTCAATTCACACACACATTATTACTGCGTTTGAGTGTGTGGTGTGTGTGTGTGTGTGTGTGTGTGTGTGTGTGTGTGTGTGTGTGTGTGTGTGTGTGTGTGTGTGTGTGTGTGTGTGTGTGTGTGTGTGTGTGTGTGTGTGTGTGTGTGTGTGTGTGTGTGTGGTGGTCTTTGATTTAATGTCTATTCACTAAAGTGATTTTAGACAACAACAACAACAACAACAACAAAACCCTAAGGAGAAAAGAGGAAACTTGGAAATGGTTAATCTTCAGGAAGAAGAAATGAACAAAACAAAAAAACAAAAACAAAAAAACAAAAAACAAAACAACAACAACAACAAAACAAAACAAAACAAACAAACAAATACAACTGTGCCGAAGACGAGAAAGAAAATTCGCAAATAACATTATCATAATTAACGATTGAAACAGTAAAATTAGCTAACCATAACATTGAACATGAGAAATAACGGTGCATTAAAGATAATTCGCTATAGGACTTTTTGACAGGCTAACAAAAAATTCATATGTTAAGGATGGTGAGGCAAATATGTCAGAAACTGTCTTCGTTGATAACGTAGGTATATGTCGTTTTACCCGAACGCATGAAAGAATATGACTATGTGTTATCTTCTTTCCACACAGACACACTACATTCCTGGTGTATTTTGTTTTGAATGCATCAAGTTTCCACCTATGCATAAGGGATTGTATACTTCTGCTGGCAGGAAACTGCTTAAGTGTTTTGCTAATTTCAAAGTTCATGTAACATTTATCATACTTTTTCTGTTTATCTTGAAACTGCTTCCATACGTAGGTGTCCACTAAGGTATAACACTCATGCAAGGGAGGGAAAGTTGTATATGATTTGAATCTGGTGAGCTCTTTGACCCCCGTTTAGCAGCCCTATCAACCATATCATTGTAATGAAAAGAACTATGAGATGGTATCCAGCAGAAAGTAATATCAGTGCCTCTTAAATTAAGGATAAACTATTAATCAAGTGAGTAATTTCCAATATCATTTCAGATCTTGTTTGTAATTTTGATAATTCAAGAGCTTGAAGTACAGATTTTGAATCAACGCAAAAAAGTATCTTGGGAATCGTCCTAGGAAGATTGATCATATAATTCAAAGCCATTAGGATTGCAAGTAGTTCTGCAGTAAAGATAGATTTATTAAGTCCTATATAGAAAGATTTCTCAATTTTGAGAGCAGGTATTAAAAACGCTGAGCCTGCTTGCCTTTCAATTATTGATCCATCAGTGTAAACTTTCAAGTGATCGGAATAAAAGTCTTCTATATGACATTTAACTTGACTCGCCAGTAAGTTGATATTATCTTCTTTTTTTAAGTCAGTGTGGTGTATGTCAAATCGTGCTCTTTGGAGTTCCCAACTGGGTACTGGTGAAAACGAAGGTCTTAAAGTTACAGGATCTGTTTCTAGATCAATTCCAGAGCCTTTCATAACATCAGCTGTAAATGTTGCAAGTGTGACCTGTGTGGCTATTGATTTAGCTCTTTTTGGAAAGTCGGTGTCTGATCTTACTTTTGTCTCTGTTTCGATGCTGTTTTCTATAGTTGTGTTTCTTGACAGAAATTTAGTAGAAGCGACTTTCCTGTGTTCATCAAGCGGTAACAATTTGATTGCATTGTATGTGCGATGGCAAGAGGCATGCATTGGAAGACCCAATGCAAGTTTGAAAACTTTACAATCTATGCTCTGCAGTTTTGTTAATAAGTGTTTTGGTGCACTGAAGAAGATTTCTTGGGCATAAGTTAATTTAGATCTAATAAGCGATTTACAGAGATGAACAAGTGTTGATGTATCTTGTCCCCATATCTGTTTGCGAACTATTTTCAAGAAATTTAAACTTTTTTGAGCTTTTGTTAATAAGTATTCAATGTGCTTATTCTAAGATAATTTCGCTGTAAGGAAAACTCCTAAGAATTTAACCGACTCGTTATACTGAAGAAGAGTATCTCCCACTTTGAACGTGGGAACACTTGCAGGGTTAGCTCCACTGTTAAACAAAACTATCTTTGTTTTTTCCACGGATAGATGCAGTCCATTTTCTACCATATATCGTGCTATTTTGTCAAGCTCTAATTGGTAGCATTTACGTGTATAATTAATACAGCGCAAAGGAGTTTTCTTTTTCATATTTACCTGCATCCACATGCATAAATCGTCAGCATATTGAGCTAAAATTACATGTTTAGAAATTTTACTGGGTAAGTCATGCAATAATATCATGAAGAGAAGGGGAGCAATAACGGATCCCTGAGGGATACCCATTTGAAGAAATCGTTTTGTGGAATACATATTTTCGATCCTCGTTTGAATTATACGGTCTTCTAAGAAGCATTTGACATAATCAAAAATGTGACCTGTTAGCCCAGTACTTTTCAATTTGAGTAATAGTCGGGAATGCCATACTTGGTCGTATGCTTTAGTTATATAAAAAAAAATGTAGCTAAAACACATTGGCGTCTGGCAAATTGTTGTTTGATATTAGTGGTTAGCTTTGTTAGGAGTTCCACTGGTGACCTGCCTTTTCGAAATCCTGCCTGATTCACCGGTAATATGTTATTCTTTTCACAGTAGTGCATCAGTCTCTTTAAAATTATTTTCTCCGTCAGTTTACATACGTACGATGTTATTGCAATTGGCCTATAGTTTTTCAAGTCAGTATTACATTTACCTGCTTTTAGTACAGGAACCACTATTGATTGTTTCCAATAGTCAGGCAGTTTGCCACTATTCCAGCATTTTTTTAACATATTATGTAGCAAGATTAAAAAAATTTTTGGTAAATTTTTCAACATCTCATTGGAAATTGCATCTAATCCTACTGATGTCTTTTTATTTGGAATTGATTTAATGGCATCTATTAATTCTTGGAGCGTGATTGGTGCATTTACGTAGTGCGTATTATCTGGGGCAGGATCCTTGTATGCGTCGGTCTTTTCTTCCTGTACCCTATAATTTCTACTAGAGGCAGGAAGACCTTCTACTCGACAGACTTCAGCACACATGTCTGCAAAAGCTTCTGCTTTCTCCTGTGAGCTAGGTAAAGGGTTGTTTTCTAGCTTTACTGGAATTGATGGCAACTTGATCCCATTTTTCATTGTTTTCAGTTTTTCCCAAATCTTTTGCATATCTTTATGGTCACTTACTTCGTATGTACAAAAAGATGTCCAATATTGTTCTTAAGCTTGTTCTATGACTCTGTTACAGTTTATGTTGGCACTTTTCATTGCCATATGATTTTCAGGTGACCTATTTGCTATATATTGTTTGTATTTTTCTTTCTTTTCGTTGACTGCCTTTTCACAATCTTTATTCCACCAGACTTTTCCATGATGTTTTCCTGTTTTCGACGCTTTAAGTTCTGGAATTGAAATTTTTGCAGCCCTTAAGAGTGACTTACAGAAATCTGCGTACATATCGTTTAAGGTCGTTGTTTCAGATAGATCTGTTCTTGTATTTCGTAGGAAAGCTTTAAAACTGGCCCAGTCTGCGTATTTATAGTTAAACTTAGGTAAACTATATTTTGGTATTGCATCAAACTCAGTGAAAAGGTTAAGGGTAAGAAGTATGGGGATGTGATCTGATCCCAACAAGTCATCCTCTGTTTGCCATGTGGCATTTGGTGCTAGCGATGGTGAGATTAAGGTAAGGTCGATAGCTGTGGGTCTGTGGGTTGGTATATCAGGGACACGGGTAACGTGTCCGTTGTTTAGTAAGTATAAATTGGAATCTATAATATTTTCAAGCAACCTGTTGCTAGTTATGTTTTTACAATTCTTGTCCCAAAATGGGGCATGTGCATTAAAATCACCACTCAGTGTGTGTGTGTGTGTGTGTGTGTGTGTGTGTGTGTGTGTGTGTGTGTGTGTGTGTGTGTGTGTGCGTGCGTGTGTATGTGTGTTTGTATATATATGTGTGTGTGTGTGTGTGTGTGTGTGTGTGGTGTGTGTGTGATAGGAAGAGAGAGAGAGAGAGAGGGAAAGAGAGAGGTTGAGAGGGAGGTTGAGAGAGAGAGATCGAGAAAGAGAGAGTGAGAGAGAGAGAGAGAGAGAGAGAGAGAGAGAGAGAGAGAGAGAGAGAGAGAGAGTACATTTGATTCATTAAGTTTCTCATTAAGAAGTAATAGTTCGATCTGGCGTAATGATCACTCACATTTTACATTGGGACATTATACGTGCTGCCTTCAGATTTCATATAGGCTATGTACGCTTCTTGGTTCAAACAGTGCGCCCTTAATGACTCAAATTTTGGCATGGGTGTGACAGATAGCAGGAAAAAAGAAAAAAAAAAACGTGCACTTATCGGATGTACCTATGTCCCGGTACTTCTTACGACATGAGCTCAGTGTAAGGTGTGGTATGTACAAGTAGTAAACCGCATGTCTGTCTGTGTGTCTGTGTGTCTGTGTGTCTGTGTGTCTGTCTGTCTGTCTCTCTGTCTGTCTCTCCCTCAGCCTATCCACCAGCATCCTGCTTGTCAACCATGACAGCAAAGTAAACATTTAACCCCTTGACTCCCTCACCCTACCCACCAGCTTCCTCCTATGACTCCTTCACCCTATTTTCCAGCTTCGTGCAGGAAGCTGGTGGATAGGGTGAGGGAGTCAAAGGATTAAATTTTTGCTGGTAATGGATATGTTACGGGAGTCAAAGAGTTAATACCTGGCCTATTCGCAAGGTTTGGTTTAGGCTTTACAAATCCTCTGAAGTGGTTAGTCAGTTTGGGGGGAGCGCATATAGGAACAGCAAGGGTAACATACATATATATCATACATACTTTCAAGTCTCTTTCAGATTGGGTGGAGCTCATACAGAGCATTCTCAGAACGAAGGAATCTCTCAGTATGAAGGAATCTCTCAGTATGAAGAAATCTCAGTATGAAGAAATATCTCAGTATGAAGGAATCTCTCAGTATGAAGAAATATCTCAGTATGAAGGAATCTCTCAGTGAAGGATCTTCAGAAGGAATCTCTCAGTATGAAGGAATCTCTCAATATGAAGAAATATCTCAGTATGAAAGAATCTCTCAGTATGAAATCTCTCAGTATGAAGGATCTCTCAAGGAATTTCTCAGTATGAAGGAATCTCTCAGTATGAAGGAATCTCCCATTATGAGAGAATCTCTCAAAGACAATTCTCAGATTGTTTTTCCAGCCATGAATCACTTCCTCTCCCCCACCCACCCCCCACCCCCGTGGCGATGCCGGGGGCTCTTTCAGTATAATTATAGTATACCCACCTTCTGGAAATTCTGTGCTAGAAATTTCCTTTTCTGTCACTCTTCTGGTCCATTCCCATGTATGCGTTCGACAAAGACTTACAAACTTTCTCTTAGGATTGATAAGTGGGTAGATATAGTACGTGCAATTTTGGCTCCAAGGGAATGTGATGTGCAGAAGCAATTTTAGTTAATGTAGGCCCGATTTTATATGTGTTTTAGCGTCCTTAGTTATCTTTACATTTGTAATCAGGTATGTTTTTTTAATACCCTGGTGGTAAATTAGACGGACTGGTTAACACCAAGGGCATATCCTTTGATTACGTGCATGAATGCGTTGATATGTGTATTTAATTTTCTTTTCCAGATTTTGTTTGTTTGTTTGTTTGTTTGTTTGTTTGATTGTTTGTTCGTTTGTTTGTTTGTTTGTTTCTTTCTTTGTTTCTTTCTTTCTTTGTTTGTATATAATCTTCTGTGAATCTTCTGTGAGGTATGGTGTACTTTTTGAGATGGTTGTAGCGCTGATATGGCTCTGTGCAGTCGCCTGGGCTTTAACCCTTTGACTCCTGCACCCTATCCACCAACTTGCAAAAACTTAACCCTTTGACTCCCTCATCCTATCCACCAGTTTCCTGTTTTGGTTTACTTGCATGGTTGACAATGCAGGATGCTGGTGGACAGGGTGTGGGAGTCATACAGTTAAGCAAAAATGACAGGAAGTTGCACAGTCAATGCTTTGGAAAGAGGTTATTTCCCTTGAACCCTGTTCCCACACCCCTCATCCCTTGCCCTAGCGGACAGTGACATACACAACACATCTGTCCATGAACCACCACTACATCTTTGATCCAGGGTGACTGGCCTTTTGATGAAAACATTCACAAATAACATTATCTATCAGACTGATTGTTCGCGATTTCATTTCTTTCACGCGCGCGCATACACATACAGAGAGAGAGAGAGAGAGAGACAGACAGACAGACAGACAGAGACAGTGACAGACAGACAGAAAGAGAGACACACACACATACACATGCCTACACACACGCACGTAAGAACATACACACGTACATATACACACATGGACACACACATATGCACATACACACACACACACACACACACACACACACACACACACACACACACACACACACACACTTTCGCATGGGTTCGACCGATATAAATCATCGCGCCAATGTTTTACAACAACAACAAAACAAAACAAAAGCGCGAAACAGGGGTAGACCAGTAAAGATAGGGGAGCGGAGGATTGGGGGAAGGGGAGGGGAGAGGGAGAGTGGGGGCGAGGGGAGAGTGGGGGAGAAGGGAGGGGAGGGGAGAGTGGGGGAGAGGGAGTGCGGGGGGAGAAAGAAGGAAGGCTCACTGTCACAGTTTGTAAGGTATTTGAGCCAGACCATAGCTTTATTATCGGCGCTATCTCAGAACAGCAGCCATTTGTAAGCAGAGGAGACGTTTTGTCGCGTGGAGAGAGGCCCCTTGTTTGTCATAGGCAAAAACATCATCGTTGTGCTATGTATGTGGAAAGTCTGTCGACTCCCTGTCTCCCGACTTCAGCACTCCGCTTATCCTACAATATTGTAACACACACAACCAGCAGTGCCTAGTGGCACGTTTAAAAGTTATGTTAGGGATTAGGCTCTGCACATTTACGAACGCAATGAAATACGCGTGCGCGCTTTCGCACACACACACACACACGCATACAAACATATATATATATATACACACACATGCATACACGCACACACACACACACACACACACACACACACACACACACACACACACACACACACACACACACACACATACAGGCGCTGAAACACGTATCAAACACTTATCACATAACAACTAACAGCGCGTATGTATGACCAGGAGCCAGAGAGACAGACAGACAGACGGAGAAAGAGAGACGGACAGACAGACAGAGAAAGAGAGAGACAAAGACAGAGATAGACAGCCAGACAACCAGACAGAAAGACAGAGAAAGACAGACAGAGAAAGAAATACAGAGACAGACAGACAGACGCACATACAAAGAGAGACAAGAGGCAGAGACAGAGAGAGACCGACTCGGAGACAAAGAGAGGGAAGCAGGGAGAGGGAGGGAGGGAGAGAGAAAAAGAGACAGACAAAGACAGACACACGGAGAGACAGAGAGAAAGAGAGGGAAGCAGGGAGAGGGAGGGAGACAGAGACAGAGAGAAATACAGAGAGAGCGAGACTGACACAGACGCAGAGATCGAGAGGCAGACAGACAGAGAGAGACAGAGACAGACCGACGGAGAGAAATACAGAGACAGAGACAGACAGACACATAGAGAGAGACAGAGAGGCAGAGACAGGGAAAGACAGAAAGGGAGAAACAGAGAGAGAGGTGAAGAGGGAGAAGACAGAGACAGAGAGAGAAACAGAGAGGGATGGTGGTGGAGAATTTTACAATATTATGTGCTTCAATACAGCATTACTTGTCACTCAAGTCTTCCACACTGCATACAACATAAACGACACCAACAGATGATTTGCACTGGTTCCAAATATATATTTTGACTTCTAGAATATATTCATTTTTGCAGAATTGTACGATCATATACTCTCCAAAAACCAGCAGTATATCAGACCCAAGCCAACAGGAATTCACTTGCATGAAGAACAACAGTCAATGAGGAACGTCTGAAATATAATGAATTCATCAAAACCCATCACTTAAAACAGTCATGGGGGAAACAAAGCTATTGAGCTGAGGCACTGATCTTCTTCAGTAAAAAAAAAAAACAACCCTCTGTGTCATGACTGCAGGCACAGATAACATGGCATAATGTCAATATTGCTGTCTGAATGCCATTAACCACGAACGGAAGTCCGAAAATGAATGGATAAACCTCTGCTTAAAACAGCACAACAGACATAAATTGATGATGATGATGACGATGACGACGACGACGACGACGATGATGATGATGATGACGACGACGACGATGAGGATGAAGATGATGATGGTGGTGATGATAATGGCGAAGACAACAATAACAAAGCATCTCAACAACAACAACAACAACAATCACCATCACCATCATCGTCGTCATCATCATCATCATCATCATCATCATTATTATCATTATTATATCATTATCATTATCATTATTATTATAACAATCAGTTTTCTTCAGTGGTGTTCTCCAAGCTCATTTAGACTCGTACTGCACATTTCAATACACACAGAAACACTAATGTGTCAAATTACACATATACACATATACCATTTTTAAAGGATCATCGCACTTACAGAGATTACCTTTGTGCTCGCCCTTTTTCTTTTCTGTTTTTCTTCTTTTCTTTTCTTTTCTTTTCTTTTCTTTCCATTTTCCACGCCACCTTAATGGCCACAGAAGCTGGCACAGTTTTTACAACACGATGACGTTGATGACGATGAAGGTGATAATCATGATGGTATGGATTTCCGTCTAGGATTAAGACTGCGTGATAGGGTTGTACTCTATGCTTATCATCATAACATATCATCATGTCAATCAGATCCGAGAGTTACAGACACCTGCAGTGTTGGTCAGAAGATTCAAGCAACACCCTCAATGACTCAGCTGTGAAGTGGATGAGACTCGACTATGTGGTCCCAGTCTTCCCAATGAGCCCACATTATTATCAACTCTGAGCAAGAGCCGGTTAGAGCCGAAAAATCCCACAACGATTTTTTAAAGGGACTGATGGAGAATCGAACCCACAACCTTCCAGTTGGTAGCCCGTTGTGCTAACCACTACACCTCATATACACATATAACATAATACAAACATTCTACGAGTCAAAAGGTGTAATACATACAGAAACACTAATACATCAAATTACACATAGATCTATACACCATAACAGACACACTGACACAAATGCACAAGTAAACATATATACTAACAGTATCTAACCAAACATACACAATATACGCATACACCCTATGATCATAAACAAAATACATATAATGACTAAATTATCAATAGATCAGCAGTTATATAAATGACTTCACATTATCAACAGATGTAGCAGTTATACAATAACTCCACATGATCAGCAGGTACAGTTCTGATTACACTAAGCGGAGTAAAGTAAACAAAGCCCTGATTACAACAACAAAACCATCAAACATATATAACTCTTTGACTCCTGCACCCGTCCAACAGCATCCTGCATTGTAAACTATGGTAGCAAAGCAAAAACTTAACCCTTTGACTACCTCACCCTATCCACCAGCTTCCTTGACCCTTTGATTTCCTCACCCTATCCACCAGCTCTCTAAAGGAACCTGGTGGATAGGGTGAGGGAGTCAAAGGATTAAGTTTTTGCAGCTGGTGGATATGGTACGAGAGCTATAGGGCCAACAAATAAGAAAAAAAAAAGCAAAATCATCTGGTGGCGTTAATATCAGAAGACACCGGTCCTTTTAAAGCACATCACAATGAGTCAGCAGTCATTATCAGCTGTCGCTGCCTTCGGAGTGGCAGTACTAACAATAAAACCTAAATATGTTGTAGGTCTTGTAAACAGACATGAACTGTTGTAGTCATCCATCAACAACAGCTGTAGGTCATGTGTGAGTACTTGCCCAGTGCTGTAAACAGACGGAACTCTTGCCACTACAAATGGCTGGAATGACAACCAATGCTCTTTCCTTTTTTCTTTTGCTCTTTCCTTTTTTTTTCAGGCAAAGAAACAGCTTGTGAACACACGAACAAACAAGAAAGCAAGCAAGAAAATACACGAGCACATCACGACATTCTATTTCACAGCAAGAAAGACAGGAATCAGACAGACAGCGCTTCATCAAAGAGGGCTAAATCCTGTTACAGAGACTTTGGTCCCTGTGTGCAATGTGCAAGTGGAAGGGCAACATGTGCAATCTATATCATAAGTCATTTCAAAACTCGCTTGATAATGAAACGTAGCACCAGAAATTATTCCAAGTGAACTAATATCAATGTCGGGAAGACACATTGTTATTGTTATTGTTGTTTAATGCCCAACCGACTGCGTAGAGCCATGTCAGGGCTATAACCGCTTTAAAACATACAAAACTTCAACAGGGAAAAACAAAAGAAAAGAAAATTAAGTGCACATATCAATGCATAATAAAGTATACAAACAAACAAATCACAAAACCAAAAACAAAATGAATGTGTGCACAGAAAACAAAGTATGACAGAGGGAAGGGGGGGATAGCTGACTTGACCTATGACCTTACTCTTGTGCAGTGTGACAGGACACAAGGAAGAGGGAGGGGACATAGCTGACTTGACCTATGACCTTACTCTTGTGCAGTGTGACAGGACACAAAGGTGAGAGAAGAGGAACAGGACAAAACTAACTTGACACACGAAAAAGGGAAGGAGGATGGGACATATAGCTAACTGTCTTGACCTATGACCCTAGTCTTGTGCAGTCTGACAGGAAACAAGGAAGAGGGAGAGGACATAGCTGACTTGACCTATGACCCTTGTCCTGTGTGGTCTGACAGGAAACAAGACAGAAGGGGGGGGGGGGGGTTGCTGGCTGACTTGACCTTTGACCCTAACCTTGTGCGCTATCACAGGAAACAAGAAAGAGGGGAAGAGAGGGGACATAGCTGACTTGACCTATGACCCTAGTCTTGTGCAGTCTGACAGGAAACAGTGGATAACGAAAAAGGAGGGGACATAGCTGATTTGACTTAAGACTTTGTCTTGTGCGGTCTGACAGGAAACAAGAAAAAGGAAAGAGGGAGGGGATACAGCTGACTTGACCTATGACCCCAGTCTTGTGCAGCGCGACAGGAAACAAGGAAAAGGGAAGAGGGAGGGGGGACACAGCTGACTTGACCTATGACTTTTGCCTTGTGCGGTCTGACAAGAAACAAGGAAGAGGGAGGGGACATAGCTGCTTTGACCTATGACCCCAGTCTTGTGCCGTCTGACACGAAACAAAAGAGTGGGAAGAGGGAGGGGACTTCCAAATGACGACCTATGACCCCAGTTTTGTGCACTGTAACAGGAAACAAGGAAGAGGAAAGGGGGAAGGGGACATGGACGACTTTGCCTGTGACCTAGTCTTGTGCAGTCTGACAGGAAACAAAGGAGTGAGAAACGAATGTGATTGCTAAATGACGACCAGGACTCAACCGCTCATCTTTTGTGTAGCTTTGAAAGACGACTTTCTTGACTTTCTTCTTAATTATTTTCCCGCTAACTTTTCTTCGTTAAGAAACCAAAACAAAAAAACAAAAACAAAAAAAAAAAAAATTGAATATAATATAACCAGACAAGACAGGCGCAAAATTTCGGCCAACTGGCCTTTGTCAAGCGTAAATGTAAGATCACAAACGAATAAAGACCAAATACAAAAATTACGAGAAAAAGTCTAAAACTTCCGTGCTGCTTCGTCCAGTGGGAGAAAAGAACTAAGCAGCAGGGAAGTTTCAGTCTTTTTCTCCTGATTTTTGTATTTGGTGTTTATTCGTTTGTGATCTTACATTTACGCTTGACAATTGGCCGAAAACTTGCGACTGTCTTGTCTGGTTGTATTAAATACGAGTTATGATTACATTTTAGTGTTTTTCTGGTTCCTGTTTACTTGAACGCGGGCAGTCGCACTTGTTTTGGATTTCTCTTCGTTATGTCCTTTTCGTTTATTTTCTTTAAGCCTGTTAATTTGTCCTTCCATTACCAATGTCAGTGTTGATGTCGTCTGTTATTACGGTTATCGTCGTCTTTACTGTTGATGTTGTAAATACTCTTCGAGTTTTGATTGTCCTAGCCATCATCGTTGCTGTAAGTGAAATCCATTCAGCTCCTTCAACACTGTAGATATTCTATGTCCATCCAGATTGTTCAACCTCCGACAGCGTGGTCAGTGCTACTACAGTCCTTTGTTGTAGTACACTACTTCATCATTGGTCAGCTTCTGTACTTCGGGTTCCAAGGCCTCTCTGGAAATCTGGAAGAAAAAAACAATACAGAAATAATGAAACATTTATTTTTCGTTGTGACTAATCAAGTATATATATATATATATATATATAATATATATATATATATATATATGTGTGTGTGTGTGTGTGTGTGTGTGTGTGTGTGTGTGTGTGTGTGTGTGTGTGTCTGTGTGTGTGTGTGTGTGAGTGTGTGTGTGTGTGTGTGTAGGTAGATACATAGATAGACAGATAGATAGATAGATAGATA
>CM060307.1:44313680-44353680 GCA_030674185.1 Monoplex corrugatus
TTTTTGAGTCCGCCGTGTAGTGCTTATGTCCCACATTGTACAAGTCCCAGTAATCAAGGAGAAGGTGTCTGCTGCTCAACCGCTCGTCACATTGAATAAACTACGGTGCTTCTTCATTCTTAAAAGGTACGAATGAGTTTAACTCAGCACTCAGATCAAATATCAATTACCGTTCATAAATCACGTCAAATCTAATTGAGCTTGAGTTCGGTCTACCCATAGATATGGTTTATATCTCTGACTATATTAAAAGAATAAATAAATAGATACATGAATAAATAAAGACAGAAAAGTGTCATGAAAGCAAGATTTGGAACGTGGGTTGTCTTGTGGCCATAACACTATTCCGTATCTTTGCACATGTATGTATGGTTGGTCCATAGTAATACTAATCTCGTTACTTTCATCCGAACACCACCAGCTAACATCACAGAACAAATTCACCTTCCCAAGAAGCACTCAGCAGCTGACCGAACAGTGAAGACAATGGCAAGAACAGACACCGGGCCTACATGGACAACCTCGCAAGTCAGGCAGAAGAGGCAGTCAGCTGAGAATACAGGAAAATGTACAAAATCATCAGTCGCGTGTATCACGGAATCACCAACGCACCTAATACAAGACAAGCAGGGAAGACTTCTTACATCAGAAGCAGAAAAAGAAGCCAGATGGGTTGAACCTTTCAGTGAACTTTTAAACAGGCCATCACCAACGACAGAAGCCAAGATACAAGAAGCAGAGGCCAACCTTGATACTGATGTTACGCCACCAGAAAAGAAAGAAAGAATTTCAACCATCAGATCGCTCAATAACAGGAAAGCCTCCAGCAGGACAATCTCATAGCCAAGTTGTTCAAGACAGACCCAGAAGTAGCAGCCAGGATACTTCAGCAACTCTTTACAACTATAGAGAAGAAAAAGACCAAATGACCAGACAAAAGACAAAAATTCCCAAGAGTGTTGCCCTGAGTAGCTGAAATAACTGGCGTGAAATCACTCTTTTGTCCATTCCATGCAAAATTCTAGCAAAACTCCGCTTTCAACGAATCTCGATGTAGCAGACAACCTACCATGGAAAGAACAGGCAGGTTTCCAGAAAGGAAGAGAATTACTGACCTGCAAATATTATCCAACAGTGCACAGAATGGTAGTGATAGTTCATCATTAACTTCGTAGACTTTGAGAAAGCTTTTGACAGTACACCAAGACATACTACGGTGTATATATCAAGCACAAGGGATCCCACAGCAGATCGTCATTCCCATCACAAGCTTTTATATCAACTTCACCTGTACAGCAGAAAACAGTGAACACAATTTCGAAGTGAAATCATGAGTAAGACAAGGATGTGTAATGTTAGTACTGGCCTTCAACGTGACCATAGATAGGCTAATGAGACGAAAGACTGAGGACCAACCAAGAGACATCAACTGGAATATCCTTTCGACATTGGAAGATCCTGATTTTGCAGATCTGGTACTGGTCTCCCACTCTCATAGACACATGTTGGAGAAAATATCCCCTCTCAACATCTTTGCAAAACAAACATGCCTAAAGATCAGTCATAGGAAAAGAAGGTATTGAGATTGAACATTCTAAGTAGATGGAACAGACTACCTACAACTGAAGAGTTCATCTTTCTGGGAAGCTCTGTCAGACACGAAGGAGGAGCACTGACATTAAGAACGTCCCAGAAATACCTACAGAATGCTGATCAACGCGTGGAGGTCACTCAAACACAACATCGACACCAAGGATGAGATTATACCACAGATGAGTCCTGTCCACCCTACTTAATGGCTCAGAATGCTTGAGGATGACAGAAAGCAACCTCACCAAGCTATCAGCCTCCACACAAAGAACTCCTACTTTCCTCCCCCCCCCCCCCCCAAACACACACACACACACACACACACAAACTTCTGGCTCAACACTGTCTCCAACCAACAACCAACTGCTCACAGCAAGAGTACAGGCACTATCACAATGAAAAAGTAATGGAGATGGATTGGGCACACCATCTGAAGAGAGCAGCATAGCATCATCCTGACTGCCCTTCATTGGACACTAGAAGGAAGACATGACAGGATGATCGAAGAACATGAGGCAACAAATCAACAGAAGGAAACCTCAACGCTCTGAAACACCTGAGGTACCATACAGAGGCTGGCCCAGAACAGACAGAATAGAGAACCTTCTTTGCTGTCCTGAATACTAATGCATAATAAGCAATAAATGAGCGACAACCACGCCGCAGCTCAACTGCCCTCACGATTCCACACCTCACAGCCTCATCTCCTAACAGCTAGCCACCGCCAACTTAAACAAAATATCACTGCCTCATTCATACCAGTCACATACTATTTTTGATGATACAAATACTCTTTTTCTTCGCACAATCTTCTTTGCCAATTCCTTCAGAAACCCGTAAAAAGCGGAACAAAAGTTACTGTAAAACATACTGCAGGTGGACAGATTTGCACGTGATCCAGTTTAATCATAAACAATTTGATCCCTCAATAGATAACATGAGCCCTGACACTGCTGCCAATGAGGTTTATTGCCAAAGAGAGAGAATGATCTTGATCAGATGGGTCACTGTCACACAGGGGGATGAAGACATCCTCTGGTTTAATTTCACCAATTTCAGGCAAGTCCCCTTCACAGAGGAAACAGAAAAACGACCATCATGTTCTGGGCCGATCATAAAGAGACCAAGTTTGACAAGAGAAAATAGTATTACGTTCTAACACATCTCCAGACCCATGCCCCTACCATCGCGTCATTAAGCACTGAAAGCCAAAGACCTGTCCCCCATAAATGGTGTCAGTGGTCATCCCATCACATGTTACAGTCAATCTGCCAAGAGAAGACAGCAGCCATCATGTCAAGGTTAAATTTGGGATATAAGGGTCTGAAGTATGGTGCAGATACTCAGCAGAGGACACACACTTGTCTTTCTTTTGTCGTACCAAGAAAACACATGCTTTACAATAACAAACAGCCAACATTCACAATCTGTTTCTCAATGTGGAGCTGTACGATCTGCTGGAAAGAGATTATCAAACTAATATAATTTTATAGAATTTTACAAATGAAATGACATCGTGCGACGTCACAGTCAGTGGACTAATGAGACTGGAGGTGCCGGTCAACCTGATGGCAAGTTATTTACTGGTGACCTTGAAGTACAGGACCACGTGACGGAGAAACACTGACAGACAGTGAAGTCGTGGAACTAAGGCAGTGACAATACATGTATACACACACTATTCAACACAGCAGGTCACTTATCACGCATCTGTTAACCCTTTCGCTGCCTCACCCTATCCATCAGCTTCCTAAAATGTCTGTTCACCTTTTCACTGCCTCACACTATCCACCAGTTTCCTATAACGTCAGTTAACCCTTTCACTGCTTCACCCTATCCATCATCTTCCTACAACGTCTGTTAACCTTATTATTCCCTTACACTATACATCTGCTTAGTGCAACGCCTGTTAACCCTTGGACTCTTTCACCCTAATCACCAGCCATCTACACCGTCTGTTAACCGTTTAACCCCCTCACCCCACCAACCGGCTTCCTATAATGTCTGTTAACTGTTCACCATATCCACTAGCTTCCTACAAAGACTGTTAATCAGTTAACTCCTTCAGCCTATCCACCAGCTTCCTAGAATGTATCTTAACCCTTAAACTTGCTCATTCTATCCACCAGCTTCTCATAACGTCTGTTAATCCTTTAACTCTCTCATCCTGTCCACCAGCTTCCTATAACACCTATTAACCCTTACATTCCCTCACCCTATCCACCAGCTTCCTATAACGTCTGTTAACCCTTTCACTTCCTCACCCTATCCACCAGCTTCCCGTAATATCTGTCACGAGACATGAGATAGATTAGTCAGGCAGTACCGTATGTGCAGGTCATTGCGAGGGTCTGATAATTTATGGTGCACAGTGCTAATGCAGGCGGACAGGTTTCACAATGGGGCCCGTCATTGGCCACATACACTGACTGCCTCACACCAACAGCACGGTTCATTCAGTGCACGCCATGCACGCCGAATCCCAGCCTCCAGCTCTTGCAGTGGTTCTCTGGAAAAGCGCCTCTGCCATTCCTACACATTGCCTCTGATCTAAGACTGTGAAGAGATCAAACACATCGCATCTAATCTAAGATTTGAAGAGATCAAACACATCGCATCTGATCTAAGACTGTGAAGAGATCTTCACGCAAATACGTAGCATATGATGTATCTTATTTATTTATCGAACAAGCTTCTTCGCCCCAGTCTGAGGTAAAATCCTATAAGGGGAGGGGTGGCACAAAGGTCGTCCCCTATCTCTGAAGGCTCTGGGAGGTGATGTGGCAGATGGCGTTGTCCATCTCCTCTACTTCGCTGCTTTACCTTTCCCAACCATGAACCGGGTCTAAAAGCCATCTACAGCCCAGTGGCCTGGAGGTCACACGCATAAAATGTTTCTACAGCATGACCTAAACCCGTGCAATCAGACTGGAAGACGGGAGCTCTATCTGTACGTTAATCAGGACTCCTAACCCTTTGACTCCCGCACCCTATCCACCAGCATCCTGCATTGTCCACCATATCAGCAAAGCAAAAACCTAACCTCTGATTTCATCACCCTATCCACCAGCTTTCTGCAGGAAGCTGGTGGATACGGTGACGGACTCAAAGGGTTAAGTGCAGGAAGCTGGTGAACATGGTGAGGGAGTCAAAAGGTTAAGTTTTTGCCGTTGGTGGATAGGGTCAGGGAGTCAAAGAGTTAAGTTTTGCTTTGCTAGCGTGGTTGACAATGCAGGATGCTGGTGAATAGGGTGTGGAAGTCGAAAGGACTAATGTCTAATATCCTGTACACAATTCCACTGAGTAAACCCTGATAGAAAATCACCCCTACTGCCTTGTATGTTGTCGTGGGAACGAAAAAGGCTAGCGGAAAGTCCGCACATAAACCAATGGAAGGCAACGGAAAACCACCATCGTACGAGCGTATTTTCCCAAGATAAATCATGGCCAGTCAAAGCAAGAAAAATTGCAAATGAAGGGCTATGATCGCCATGCGGCAGGGCACATGATGATGATGTTGAATTCCACTGACACCTATGTGATCGACACCATAATGGCATGTGTAAATGTGCTTCATGTCGACGTGGGGAAATAAATTTCAGTCGGGGGGAGATGTAGCATTTCTGATGGTCAATAAAAACACGGAAAGAGTGCAGCAGACGTGCTTGCATCACGGTACCCAAATGAGAAAACGATTTTTTTTTTTTTTTTTTTTTTATCATCTACAAGAGCCCTTGAACTCTTAGTCGACTGAAACATTTCTTTCATTTTGCACTTGTGATTCTGAAACAAATACGTTTGTCTACAATTTGGGACACAAGCCCTCCATTGTTACAAAGATCCGGGATTTCTTCTAACAACAATTTGTCGAAGGACGGAAAGTACTGTCACCTGCTAGGAACGTCACGTGTGGTAACGACTGGTTGCGCAGGCGCGAGAAAACACGCGGCGTCCTGGTGGAAATGAGTTAGGTGCAGTAGCAAGGGAGCTAAATATGATGGGGAGAATGGCACGGCACCTTGCACTGTCACATTCCATTCACCTCCCTTCTTCAAGTCTTGCAGCAATTTGAAACACATGGTCACCAGTGTCTCACAACCTTGCTTACTGCAACACTGTCATTAGACTCCAGCACACTTTCAGTAATGCAGTATCAGAGTAAGTGTTGGACTGAAAAAATGTTTAAATTAGACAAAATATCGAATAAACAAACTTCATAATGCAGTATCAGTGTAAGTATTGGCCTGGAAAATTGTTTCAAAATATACAAAATATCGCATAAACAAACACGTGAGTAATTAATATACGTATGTTGCATCAACAGATGTTTCTGAAATGGACGCTCGTTCATATGCAAATGCCCTACTATAGTCAACCACAGATTGCTCATAATCATGTTCCTGGTTCATCATCAGGACAGTTGGCCACTCCACAGACTGTGCTGAGCTGTGAGCTGGTGGACATCACCAGCCAGCTACAGTTCTCACCACAAACCCACATCCCGATCCCTCTTACGATTCCTTGCATCTTAAATTAACGGAGATTGTGACATTCCACCCACACCAGGCCAAACACTCCGGCCTCTACCCCCCCCCCCCCCCTCAGTCCACCACATCCCTTCCTCAGTCCTCCCAGCAATGCGGCAAGTCCTTGACCCAAGTCCTGTATCACACACATTCACAACTGCCCCCTCTTGTCCGGCTCCCACCATCTAGATCCCTACCACTATACCCATATTTCAAGTATGACAGTTTAACAGTCGGATCAAGGCTGCGCGGTTAGTCTTTCGTCAGTTTATGAGGTAGCCAGGCTCCAGCCATCATCACTGTAAATCAGGGTGCTTTTTGCCTTCCTCTGACAACATTTTCTTCCAAGCATCAGATAAGGCGCACGCGCATTTTTCTAGCACGCCCGAGTCGTGCCTTGCCGCCACATAACCCAGCAGAGAAAGAAGAACTTCACTTGTCGCTACATCTGTATCCATTGGCTGAGGTTAAGCTGACAGCTACACACATGCAACAACGCACCACGATGACAATAAAACCCAGAGAAAATCCCTCAACAGACGATGAAATAGTTCTCAGGAGCGACCGACCCGACAGACAGACTGACAAAGGGGGGGGGGGGGGGAGTGAGGGGGGTACAGACGGGATGCAAACACTCAGTCACTGAAGTCAGTGCCAGTGGTCCTAATGGTAGTCGCCATCCTTGCTCTCATCTCAGAACCTTTGTTATACGATGCACTTCATCATCATCATCATCATCATTATCATGTTCTTCTTCCCTTCCTTCTTTGTTTACACATGTTGTTTTCTTGTTCCCCGTCTACTCTGTCCAGCTTGGTGCACACTGCCCTTTCCCCTTCATGTTCTCCATGTTTTGTTGGCATGTGGCAACATGAAAACCTACTGACGCTGTGCAACGGTTCATATTGCTGTACGGTCACTGGAGCACTTTGAGCTGATATCAACCATGAATGGTATTTTACACCTGTGTTTATACTTATTTCTCAACAACCGATAAATAATTAAACAATGGCATCAAATTAGATCATATCGCACAAAAACTATGACATCAAACTAGATTATATCGTACAAAAACTACCGACATCAAACTAGATTATATCGTACAAAAACTACCGACATCAAACTAGATTATATCGTGCAAAAACTACCGACATCAAACTAGACTGTATCGTACAAAAACGACATCAAACTAGATTATATCGTGCAAAAACTACCGACATCAAACTAGATTATATCGTACAAAAACTACCGACATCAAACTAGATTATATCGTGCAAAAACTACCCACATCAAACTAGATTATATCGTACAAAAACTACCGACATCAAACTAGACTGTATCGTACAAAAACGACATCAAACTAGATTATATCGTACAAAAACTACGACATCAAACTAGATTATATCGTACAAAAACTACCGACATCAAACTAGATTAAATCGTACAAAAACTACGACATCAAACTAGATTATATCGTACAAAAACTACGACATCAAACTAGATTATATTGTGCAAAAACTACATCAAACTAGACTGTATCGTGCAAAAACTACATCAAACTGAATTATATCGTGCAAAAATTCTTCTTCATTCTCGACACCAAGAAAAGCATTCAGGTAAGCGTTAATAGTACTGTCAAGATTTGGCGCCATATAAATACTGTTATTATTATTATTATTATCACTATTATCATTATTATTATGATCATTTTTATTATTATTATTACTTGTTCCTGTTGTTGTTGTTGTTGTTGTCATTTTCGTTAGTAGTAGTAGTAGTAGTAGTAGTAGTAGTAGTATAAGAAATAAACAATATACCGGTAAGTACTCTCCGTCACATGCTCTCCCCCCCCCCCCTTCCCCTTTTCCCCATTTTATTTCTTTCTTTCCTCTTCTTTCTTGGGGTTGCTTGCTTGCTTGCTTGCTTGCTTGCTTGCTTACTTGCTTGCTTGCTTTCTTGCTTGCTTGGCTAGCTGGTTGGTTTTTAAAATCCGATTTGCTCAGTTTCATTAATTCATCAGAGATGAACCGGAAAAAACTTCTTTGCCATTATTTGTTTGTTTATAGTAATTTGATTTGGGTTTCAGTGTTGCATGATCTCCTGGTATATCTTTTATTCCTTGAGCTGGTTTGCTTTTGTGTGTATATTTGGGTCTGTTTTGTGGTTACTGTTGGTTGGTTGGATGTCGGAGTTTTTTTGGGTTTTTTCTTTTGCTTTGTTTTGACTATTGTTGTTGTTGTTGTTGTTGTTATTCTCTGTGGATGAAACCTTGTCGTTGGTAGAGAAGCTTGCGTGCAACTATGATCCATTGAACTAAGCCGTCGGGAGTCTAGTACTCCTGGTAGGGTCTCCCATGGCGGAAAGGTCACTGGTGAGTTGCCAGACTAATATCATCCGTTTCCACTGCCTTGTGAATAGCTGATGGATCAGTAAAGGCTAAGGGAAACAACCCCTACAGAAAATTCGGAGCGGAGCCCCGTTAGGCGGTTTCTTGTTCAAACTCTGTCAAGTCTCCGGCAAAATCTTGCACCCAGAATCATCTCCAGCGTCTTGACCCTGTCTTGCCACTGGACCCAGGTGATCCTGGACGAGAGAGTGTGGATGATGCTGAGCAAGTTATCTACACTTTAATCAAAATCTCAGCGCATGTCATGGCTTCATATTCACAGTTGAAAGTTTCAACCGTAAAGCCCTGTGGCGATGGGGGCGCGACGACGTAGTAGGTGAGGATATACTGGCAGCAACAGCCGCAAACCTGCACACAGGCGGCTCAGGACACTGGTCGTCTTCCAACGAACGAAGCAGCAGAGGAACCCGGCAACATCCTGAGTAACTGAGCAGCCCTCTTCAGGACCCGCACTGCTCACCTCCTAGAATGAGGAAGGGGCTAGAAAAGGTGTCCTAAACATTGCCTGCTTCAACCTACCCGGACCAGCATACCGCGGCTGGTAGGGATCCCATTTAGCGGTCGAAAAAACAGAAACGAAAGAAAGGTGACAAGACTCACCATAGGTACATGGAATGTACGTACACTTCTAGACAATGCCAAAGCTGACCGACCTGATAGAAGAACTGCACTGGTTGCTAGAGAATTAGCTCGTTACAAGGTTGATATTGCCGCTCTATCAGAGACCAGACTGACTGAAGAAGGTCAACTCACTGAGAAAGGTGCTGGCTATACATTCTTCTGGAGTGGACGTAAACAAGAAGAACGCCGTGAAGCTGGAGTAGGCTTTGCGATCAAGTCCAGTCTAGTTAAGAACCTTGAACGACTGCCCAAAGGTTACAATGACAGACTCATGGTGATGCACTTGCCCCTCACAGACAAAAAGCAAGCCACACTGATTAGTGCCTACGCCCCAACAATGACAAATTCTGAAGAGACCAAAGAGAAGTTCTATGAAGATCTTGATTCTCTACTAACAAGCGTTCCCAGAGCTGACAAACTTCTGGTCCTCGGGGACTTCAATGCAAGAGTTGGGTCCGACTATAAAGCATGGGAAGGCATCATTGACAAACATGGCATAGGGAATTGTAACAGCAATGGACAACTCCTCCTTCGGACATGCAGCTCACACAACTTGGTCGTCACTAACACGCTATTTCAGTTGGCAACCAGAAAGAAGACAACATGGATGTATCCTAGATCCAGGCACTGACACATGTTGGACTATGTCATTACCAGAAAGGCCGACAAAGATGATGTACGAGTAACTAAAGCCATGTGTGGCGCTGTATGCTGGACAGACCACCGGCTAGTCATCTCAAAGCTTAACGTCCGCATCAAACCAAAACGCAGGCCTCAATGCAAGAAACCCCCACCAAAGAGACTAAACACTTCAAAACTAAAAGAGGAAACCACTGTAGAGAACCTCATTAGTGACCTGAACGTCAAGCTGGCTGACCTTCATTTTGGTAATGCTATTGTCGAAGAAGAGTGGGCAATCTTCAGGGACCATGTCTATACATCAGCCCTAGAGAAAATAGGACCTGTCACACGAAAACATCAAGACTGGTTTGATGAAAACGACCAGCATATCCAAACCCTTCTGGATGAGAAGCACAGACGCCATCTTGCCTACCAGTGTGACCCAAAGTCTGATTCAAAGAAAACTGCATTCATGGAGTGTCTCCGACAAGTCCAGGCAAAACTCAGGAACATGCAAGACAAGTGGCTAAGTGACAAGTCTGATGAAATCCAGCTATATGCAGACCGTCACAACTCGAAAAGGTTTTATGACGCCCCGAAGGCTATCTGTGGGCCAACGTCATCTGGCACCTCTCCATTACTATCTGCGGATGGGGAAATGTTGATCACCGAGCGGTCAGAAATTCTTGAAAGGTGGGCGGATCACTTCGACAGTGTCTTGAACCGCCCTTCTTCAATAAATGAAGCAGCCATTGATCGCCTCCCTCAAATAGAAAAGAACAACCAACTTGATGTACCACCTAACATACAAGAGGTCACAAAGGCCATTGGCCAACTCTCCTGTGGCAAGGCCCCTGGCGCTGACGCCATACCTGCTGAGATCTACAAAGCGGGAGGTCCAATGCTCACACAAAGATTAACTGAGATGTTTGTAACACTCTGAAACAGTCAATCACTCCCTCAAGACTTCAAGGATGCCTCAATAGTCCACCTATACAAGAGGAAGGCAAACAAACAATCATGTGACAACCACAGAGGAATATCACTACTGTCCACTGCAGGCAAGATATTAGCAAGGGTGCTGCTGAACCGCCTCACTAATCATCTTGAGCAGGGTCTGTTGCCAGAGAGTCAATGTGGATTTCGGGCTGGGAGAGGTACGGTGGACATGATCTTTGCTGCTCGTCAACTGCAAAAAAGGCGCAGGAACAACACCGAGTACTGTACACAACCTTTGTCGACTTGACAAAGGCGTTTGACACGGTGAGTCGCGAGGGGCTGTGGAAGATAATGGCGAAGTTCGGCTGCCCTCCAGCCTTCGTAAATATGGTGCGACAATTCCACGATGGTATGATGGCACGGGTCCTTGATGACGGAGAAATGTCCAGAGACTTTCCAGTCAGCAATGGCGTGAAACAAGGATGCGTTCTTGTGCCTACACTATTCTCTATGATGTTCTCGGCAATGTTATCAGATGCATTCTCTCCAGAAGACCCTGGCATAGATATACGCTACCGCACAGACGGCAAGTTGTATAACACAAGACGCCTCAAGGCGACCACTAAATGCAGTTACAGCACTCTTCGTGACCTCCTTTTCGCAGACGATTGTGCGTTAAATGCTTACAGTGGTGAACAGATGCAACAATGCATGGACAAATTTTCAACTGCTTGCGACAACTTCGGTCTTACGATAAGCACCAAGAAAACCGAAGTCATGTATCAGCCTCCTCCAGGTGTTCGATATACTGAACCAAATATCGAGGTCAAAGGCACAAAACTACATGCAGTCGACAACTTCACATATCTCGGCAGTTCCCTATCACGTTCTGTGCATATCGACGACGAAGTCAACAAACGCATAGCTAAGGCCAGCACTGCATTTGGGAGGCTGCGTCCTACTGTATGGGACAGAAGAGGTATCTCGGCCACAACTAAACTCAAAGCGTACAAAGCGGTGGTCCTCACCACTCTCCTCTACGGCAGTGAGACCTGGACTGTTTACTGTAGAAACGCAAGGAAACTGAATCATTTTCACACCAAAAGCCTCAGAAAGATTCTCAATATCCGATGGCAAGAGAAGATCCCTGATACAGAAGTACTAGAGAGAGCCAATCTCCCCTCCATCCACACTTTACTTCAAAAGAGTCAAGTTCGCTGGGCTGGCCATGTGTACCGGATGTCTGACACCAGAATTCCGAAGCAATTCCTCTATGGGGAACTAGCGTCTGGCAAGAGAACAGTTGGAGACCAGAGAAAACGGTTTAAAGACAGCTTGAAGGCATCGCTAAAGTTCCTCAACATAGACTGGGAGAATTGGGAAAACCTTGCCCTCGACCGTACAGTCTGGAGTAGAAGGATCAAAACCGGATGTACCACTTCAGAAGTGTCTCGTATCCAATCTGCACAAGAAAAACGAGCTGCACGGAAAGCTAGGGCTGCAAACCCTTCAACCACAGTAACCGACCATAGATGTCCAACCTGTGGACGTTACTTCTGTGCCCGGATCGGATTGATCAGTCACCTCCAGACACACTGACTCAAAGCAACTTCATGAAGCCGTGGTCATTGTCGACGACGACAGACGAACACCATTATTATTATTTTTGTTACTACTACATTATTATTATTATTATTATTATTATTATTATTATATACTACTACCACTATTATCATTATTATTATTATTATTATTATTATTATTATTATTATTATTATTACTTTTTGTTATTGCTGCTGTTTTCTGGCTTCCGTTTTCGTGATTCTTCATCACATCCTTTAGTCATTTTTTTACTGTCTCTTTTCGATTCTTCTTTCTTCTGGCTTAGCTTCAAGTATCATTTCTCCAGTCTTTCTGTTCCTTTTCTTTCAAAAGCGTGTGCGTGGCCACATGCTTTTCTCACTGGAATTGCAGAAGAGAAGTAACAACTATGCAACCTGGCCATCGAAAACTATCGGCATATAAAAACATCAGGCGTTAACCAACCTGCTCCTACATATTGTGACTGTCTTGGACAAGACAGGACAGCCCATCCCAAGTCATGAGGGTGTCCTTTGTTACGGGCCACTAGGTGTCTGTTGTGTGCCTCTGTTCCTCTTCCCATGTGATGCCCGTGACAGAATGGACGGTGTTAGAGTGTCCCATTCTGTCTACCCTCAGGATGTGGCCAAATCACAGACCTGTTATACTAGTACAAGAGATCTGTGGACCAGATCATGTCCGTCTCCTCGTCCTTCACCTCGTTCACAATACTGCTGATGGCAGACCGCCTGGTTTCCTCTTTGCTGGTGATCATGTCAGTTTCAGAATCCGTCACTGAGGTCTTCTTTATTCGATATCCAAGTTACTCCTTTTTTGTTGTTTTGTTTCATTTTGTTTCATTTGTTTGTTTTGTTTTGTTTTGTTTAGGTTTCACCAATGATCTCGACCACTTACACATCTTGTCAGAAAACGGATCAAAGCCTTAGAAAGACTACACTGTTCAGGAAACGGGACCACCGCTTCTGATATTCATTTGACAGTTTTCATTGCTGAAAGTAAAACCTCTCCAAACGGTATGAGAAACAGGCCGTAAACTTTGCTTGTAAATAGAAAACACATCCTGATACTAGATGTGGTCCAATTAGTTTGAACTTTCCAATTAAACTACCATTCAAGAAAGGTCAAGAAATAAGAGTTGAATGGACGGTCACAGAAGGAAACAGAAAGTAGCTCATTAACAAGTAAACTCGTTTAATCCAACTACATCACGTGTTTTTATTTTTTTTCATATGTGCTTTAGGTAAAACAGGTTGTCGCTGACGACAACATTCAAAATCGGGCCATACAAAATTAACAGACATGACAGAATCGTCTGATGATGAACAATATTGGGACAGATTTCACCCACTGAGAAAGAACAGGCATCGCCTTAGGTTCACGCTGGCCTAGATATTTACATGTCAACATTCATGTACTTCTGAATTGCTTTCTTTATTACTATGTTATCTTATTATGGGGGGGTGTCTGTCTGTCTGTCTGTCTGTCTGTTGTTTGTCTGTCCGTCCGTCCGTCCGTTCGTCCGTCTGTGTCTGTGTATGTGGCTGTCTGTGTCTGAATTAAGTGTGTTGCATTCGTTCTAATTATATTTTGTCTATAAAACTATTTAAAACCTTTTCCACAATTTAAACAATGTGAGATGAAGTGTGTGAGAAGGTAGAGGGCAAGCAAAATGCCCGTACTGCTGTTATTTCGATTTTTTTTTAACCTCATGATAAATTTTACTTGAAAGGCTATTTTAGCTATGGATGGGTTTTCTATGCTGTTATTTTTTCTTCTAATTTTTTGCGCTAACTCATGATTTATTTCTATTCATGTTTAATAACCCTTTGACTCCCGCACCTTTTCCACCAATAGCAAAAATTTCACCCTTCGATTCCCTCACCCTATCCAGCAGCTTCCTACAGGAAGCTGGTGGGTAGGGTGAGGGAATCAAAGGGTTAAGTTTTTGCTATGCTACCATGGTTGGCAATACAGGATGCTGGTGGACGGGGTGCGGGAGTCAAAGGTTTAAAGTAGATGCGAGAATGATGTGAGTTACAAGCCAAGCGGATGGATGGACTTTGTAATTTCTGAATTTGGATTCATAAAGTGGTATTACCGTATTGCATTGTATCACATAACAACACATTGCATTGCATTATACTGTGTCGTACTCTATTATGTTGTATCGCTCAACGAAACAACTGCCATGTCCTTGAGAAAAGAAAAAAAGACAGATATACAGACAGACAGACAGACAGACAGCATTGTTTACGGTTCATCGTAGCGAGCATCTGTGATATGTATGCCACGTACACATTTAGCCAAAACCCCTAAAGTACAAAACAGCAAGACTTTTTTCAGCACTCACTGTTCTCTGGGATTTGTTTTTCTGTGTTCTTTTTGTGTTGATGCTTCTCTTCTCCCCCCCCCCCCTCCATCCCTGTTCCCCTCCCACCCCCCAAAAGTACCGAAAACATACGTTTGAAATGAGTTTCAAATGCGTTTTCATCCTTCTAATTTACAACCCGACTCAAAAACATACAAAAATACGCGACCAGACATGCGAGAGAGATAAAGATACAGAATGGGGAGTGGAGGCGGGTAAGAGATGAAGAAAATGATGAAATGACACTGGACACTTTCAACGGTATAAATATTAGCAATCAGGCCAACTTACTTACCTGCCGTTGCAAAATCTACTGGTGTTACACAATAATAGATAGAATACAAGCTAAATAATCACAGACAGACAGAGGGAGTGAGGGGAGAGAGACAGAGAGACAGAGAGAGACAGAGACAGAGAGAGAGCAGAGACAGAGAGAGACACAGAGAGAGAGAGCACAGAGGGAGAGCACAGAGAGAAACATGAGCGTGTGAGATAGACAAGAAGAAAAAAGCAGTAAATTAGCGGGCCATGATGGCAGATTCCATGGCAAAGAGGACTCGGCAAGTGCAGCGGCGTAGTAAGGCGGAACTGTTGTTTTCTTTCAATGTGCTCATGTGTCGTGAATGCCGCACATTGTGGGGCCTGCATACCGGCCCGGGCCACACACTGGGGGCCTGACTGCACTCCCCAAACCCTTTGTATGGCCCACCGCCCGTGCTAACGTGGAGAAAAACTACGCTTAATCTTTAAGGGGAAAAAGTCTTATACCCTGAGGTAGCATAACTTGAACAAAGCAAAACTGAATGTGTCGACTTTGGGAAAGTGTATTTTTATCCTTTCCCCCCACGTAAATAATGTAGTCGCGTCAGGTAGGTATAAACTGGGATTACTCAACATCATTCTTCTTTTTGCTACTTCTGGCTCTGATGAACCAAAGAACAGCTTTACTGCAGCAATGTCAGGTTCAAATTATGCTCCGGTACAAGTCTAACATCCAAGTATAATCTCAAATAACATGACCATTTATTTACGGAAGACGTTCAGAATCCATAATAATAATTATTCTTCTTATCATCATCATCATCATCATCATCATTTCCTCTTCTTCTTCTTCTCCTTCTTCTTCTCCTTCTTCTTTTCCTTCTTCTTCTTTCTTCTTCTTCTTCTTATTATTATTATTATTATTATTATTATCAGGCGCCAAATCTTGAGACAAGAATTAAACCAAAGCGAGCACTCGCATCAATCACCCAACAACGATCAAAACTCCAGGGCACAAAGCACACTCAAACTGGCAAAAGACAGGAAGAGAATGGGGCAAAAGGGTGGAGGCATAAAGAGGGAAATCACTGCTGGACAAAAAGATTTGTCTTCCAGCTAGACAGAGATTGAGATTGTCAAATAGACGGGGGAAGATAGTTCCCGTTGTATGGACTAAACACAGAAAAAGAGCGGCGATCGACTGTGGAACATTTGTATCGAGAATTTGTAGACAACTAGTATCAGAAAAAGAAAAGAGGTGGTCACGAAGATGAATAGGTGCAGCACCGTTGATACACTTGTAGCATAACGTATCGATTTTGTATGATATTCCTTGAGAAACGGGCAATCAGTGGAGAAAATGATGCAAGGATTTTCATAGGATCAATCCTAAAAATCTGGAATGAAGCACAGTTTCAGGCCTTTACTGCCAGCAAGCCACCAGTGACTTCGTAGTTCTGGTAGAGGCAAACGTATTACGAACTTTTACAAATGCCGATGAAACAGTTTCATTGCAGGAGGATTAGCCCTTTGACATCCGCACAATGACCACCAGCATCCTGTACTGTCAACCATGTAAGCAAAGCACACTTTTAACCCTTTGATTCTCTCATCCTATCCACCAGATTCCCGGGTTAAGCTTTTGCTTTGCTAACATGGTTGACAACGCAGGATGCGAGTGGATGAAGGAATCAAAGGGTGAAGTTTTTGCAGTTGGTGGATAAGGTGCGGGAGTCAAAGGGTTAAAGTCAAATCAGTTGTCTGGTGATAGTGGCATGGTATGTTCCGTATAAGAGCATGGTATGTTCCCTATGGTGGTATGGTATGTTCCCTATAGTGGCATGGTATGTTCCCTACAATGGCATGGTATGTTCCCTATAATGGCATGGTATGTTAACTATAGTGGTACGGTATGTTCCTATAATGGCATGGTATGTTCCCTACAATGGCATGGTATGTTCCCTATAATGGCATGGTATGTTAACTATAGTGGTATGGTATGTTCCCTATAGTGGCATGGTATGTTCCCTACAATGGCATGGTATGTTCCCTATAATAGAATGGTATGTTACCTATAGTGGTATCGTATGTTCCCTATAGTGGCATGGTATGTTCCCTACAATGGCATGGTATGTTCCCTATAATGGCATGGTATGTTAACTATAGTGGTATGGTATGTTCCCTATAGTAGCATGGTATGTTCCCTATAATGGCATGGTATGTTCCCTGTAGTGGCGTGGTATGTTCCCTATAGTGGCATGGTATGTTTCCCGTAGTGGCATGGTATGTTCCCTGTAGTGGCATGGTATGTTCCCTATAATGGCGTGGTATGTTCCATATAGTGGAATGGTATGCTCCCTATAGTGGCATGGTATGTTCCCTATAGTGGCATGCTTTGTTCCCTGTAGTGGCATCCTTTGTTCCCTGTAGTGGCACGGTATGTTCCCTAAAGTGGTATGGTATGTTCCCTATAGTGGCATGGTATGTTCCCTATAGTGGCATGGTATGTTCACTATAGCGGCATGCTTTGTTCCCTATAGTGGCATGGTATGTTCCCTATAGTGGCATTATGTCCGTACAGTGGCATGGTATGTTCTCTATAGTGGCATGGTATGTTCCCTATAGTGACATATATTCCCTATAGTGGTATGGTATGTTCCCTATAGCGGCATGGTATGTTCCTTATAGTGGCATTATGTCCCTACCGTGGCATGGTTTGTTCCCTATAGTGGCATGGTATGTTCCCTATAGTGACATATGTTCCCTATAGTGGCATGGTATGTTCCCTACAATGGCATGGTATGTTTCAGATAGTGACATGATATGGGTCTCTATACTGGCATGGTATGTTCCCTATAGTGGCATGGTTTGTTCCCCACACTGGCATGGTTAGTTTCCTGTAGTGACATGGTATGTTCCCTCTAGTGACATGGTATGTTCCCTATAATGGCATGGTATGTTCCCTCTAGTGGCATGGTATGTTCCTTACAGTGGCGTGGAATGTTCCCTACAGTGGCATGGTATGTTCCCTACAGTGGCATGGTATGTTCCCTACAGTGGCATGGTATGTTCCTTACAGTGGCATGGTATGTTCTCTATAGCGGCATGGGATGTTCCCTATAGTTGTATGGTATGTTTCCTATAGTGGCATGGTATGTTTCCTATAGTGGCATGGTATGTTCCCTATAGTGGTATTATGTCCCTACAGTGGCATGGTATGTTCCCTATAGTGGCATTGTCCCTACAGTGGCATGGTATGTTCCCTATAGTGGCATGGGATGTTCCCTACAGTGGCATGGTATGTTCTCTATAGTGGAATGGTATGTTCCCTACAGTGGCATGGTATGTTCTCTATAGTGGCATGGTATGTTCCCTATAATGGCATGGTATGTTCTCTATAGTGGCATGGTATGTTCCCTATAGTTGCAAGGTATGTTCCCTAAAGTGGCATGGTATGTTCCCTATAGTGGCATGGGATCTTCCCTACAGTGGCATGGGATGTTCCCTACAGTGGCATGGTATGTTCCCTATAGTGGCATGGTATGTTCCCTATAGTGGCATGGTATGTTCCCTATACTACTCTCCACCATCTTCTGGACACTCATGCTCCAGCCACAACCCGTCTTTTACCTGACCGCCCCCCTACCCCCTGGCTCACTCATGAGATCGCCTGTGCAAAACGTGCCCGCCGCAGAGCAGAGCGCCGCTGGCGCAAATCCAAACTCACTGTACACAGGCAACTTTTCCAAGCCTCTAAAACAAAAGTATCCACCCTCATTGCATCAGCAAAAACAAGCTATTTCCAAACCAAAATCCTGAATGCCTCTTCTTCAAAAGAACTCTTTACAACCATGAATCATCTCCTTGGCACACGAAAAGATTTACCTCTCCCAACAAAACATACAAATGAAGAACTCCCATCTGTATTCTCCAACTATTTCACCACCAAAATACAAACTCTTCGTGACAGGCTTGACAGGACACCCTGTCAACCATGCCCACCTGACCCTTCCTTCTCTGGCACACCTCTTACTACTTTTACCCCAGTCTCACAAGAAGAAATTCTCAACACAATCAGATCCATGTCGTTCAAAACCTGCGAACTGGATCCTCTTCCAGGTTCTGTCTACGCCGACTGTCTCCCTACTCTCCTCCCATTCATCACTGACATCATCAACACTTCTCTTCAAACTGGAACTGTCCCAGATTCTTTCAAGTCTGCTATTGTTCACCCTCTCCTCAAGAAACACAATTTAGATCCAAATGAACTGAAAAATTACCGGCCTATCTCTAATCTCTCTTTCTTGTCAAAACTCCTTGAAAAAGTCGTCCTCAACCAGCTGAACTCTCACCTGTCTGCCAACAATCTCCTCAATCCTTTCCAGTCAGCCTACCGCCAGTGCCATAGCACTGAAACTGCCCTACTACACATTCTCAACAATCTCCTCCTTGCAACTGATACTGGCAAAGTCTCTCTCCTCACACTCCTTGATCTGTCTGTAGCCTTTGATACCATTGATCATGGTATTCTCCTTTCTAGACTTCATCATACTTTTGGCATCTCTGACATTGCTCTGTCTTGGTTCACTTCATACCTATCAAACAGAAAACAAACCGTTCTCATCAATGGCACTTACTCTCAACCTGCATACCTGACCTGTGGTGTTCCACAAGGATCTGTCCTTGGCCCTGTTCTTTTCACTCTTTACACCTCCCCCCTGTCCACCATCACCAACTCCCATTCTATAAAACACCACTTCTATGCTGATGACACCCAACTTCAAGACAGTGACTCACCTGATAATATACAGCGCCTGTTGACTCGCACCACTGAGTGTTACTCGGACATTAAGAACTGGATGACACACAATAGACTTCAGCTTAATGACGACAAAACAGAAGCTATCCTCATTGGCACCCGTCAGAAACTTTCTCAGCTGCCTCCTCTTTCTCTCCCATTATGTAACACATCAGTCCCAATTTCTGATTCAGCTAAAAACCTTGGTGTCTGCATTGACTCTACCCTCTCCATGAACAACTTTGTTTCTCAAACTGCCAGATCCTGCTACTATCATCTCCATCGTATAAAGCTGATCAGGAAGTATCTCTCTGTCGAAACAACTGCAAAACTCGTTCTGTCCTTCATAATGTCTCGCATTGACTATTGCAATTCACTCCTGTCTGGTCTTCCTGCCTCCACCATTCACATCCTACAGCGCATTCAAAACAATGCTGCACGCCTTGTACTCAAAAAGAAAAAAGCTGACCACATATCTCCTCTCCTGGCACAACTTCACTGGCTCCCTGTATCAAAGCGCATACAGTACAAACTAGACACCATGTGCTACAAAAGCCTCAATAACGCAGCCCCCGATTACCTGTCAAGCCTACTTGAGATCTATGTTCCCTCACGTACCCTCCGCTCTGCCTCTGATCCTCTGACTCTTCGCTTTCCACGCACTAAGCTCAATACCTATGGTCCACGAGCCTTCTCTGTTTCTGTCCACTCTCCTGGAACAAACTTCCTCTCTCAGTCCGTCAGCAACCTACTTTTGTCTCCTTCAAGTCCGCTCTCAAAACTCACCTTTTCTCTCCTGCATAAAATCCTAACCTCACTCAACCCTCCCCTCTGCAGCCTGTCTCCGCTCGAGGGAATCACATGGTTATAATATATAATTGTATCTATGCTCTCTATAATTTCCATTGCTTTTATTCTTGCTTTTATTGCTTTTAATTCTTTTCTCCCATTTATAGCCATGCTGTGTGTCGTGTGTGTGTGTGTGTGTGTGTGTGTGTGTGTGTGTCTGTATGTGTGCGTGCGTGTGTGTGCGAGCGTGCGTGCCTGCGTGTGTGTCTGCTTCAGCGCTTAGATTTGATTTTATCAAGATTTTGCGCTATATAAATATTGTAATTATTATTATTATTATATTATAAGGTATGTTCCCTACAGTGGCATGGTATGTTCCCTATAGTGGCATGGTATGTTCCCTACAATGGCATGGTATGTTCCCTTTAGCGGCATGGTATGTTTCCTATAGTGGCATGGTATGTTCCCTATAGTGGTATGGGATCTTCCCTACAATGGCATGGGATGTTCCCTACAGTGGCATGGTATGTTCTCTATAGTGGCATGGTATGTTCTCTATAGTGGCATGGTATGTTCCCTACAGTGGCATGGTATGTTTCCTATAGTGGCATGGTATGTTCCCTATAGTGGCATGGTATGTTCCCTACAATGGCATGGTATGTTCCCTTTAGCGGCATGGTATGTTTCCTATAGTGGCATGGTATGTTCCCTATAGTGGCATGGTATGTTTCCTATAGTGGCATGGTATGTTCCCTATAGTGGCAAGGTATGTTCCCTATAGTGGCATGGTATGTTCCCTTTAGCGGCATGGTATGTTTCCTATAGTGGCATGGTATGTTCCCTTTAGCGGCATGGTATGTTTCCTATAGTGGCATGGTATGTTCCCTTTAGTGGCATGGTATGTTTTCTAAAGTGGCATGGTATGTTCCCTAGAGTGGTATGGTATGTTCCCCATAAAGGAATGGTATGTTCCCTATAGTGATATAGTATATTCCCTATAGTGGTATGGTATATTCCCATAGTGATATGATATATTCCCTATAGTGGTATGGTATGTTCCCTATAGTGATATAGTATATTCCCTACAGTGGTATGGTATATTCCCATAGTGATACGGTATATTTCATAGAGTGGCATGTTATGTTCCCTGTAGTGGCAAGCTATGTTCCCTATAGTGGCATGGTATGTTATTTATAGTGGTATTGTATGTTCCCTATAGTGGTATGGTATGTTCCCCATAGTAGTATGGCATGTTCCCTATAGTGGCATGGTATGTTACCTACAGTGGAATGGCATGTTCCCTACAGTGGCATGGTATGTTACCTATAGTGGCATGGTATGTTCCCTATAGTGGCATGGTATTTCACTATAGTGGCATGGTATGTTATTTATAGTGGTATGGTATGTTCCCTATAGTGGCATGGTATACCCCTACAGTGGCATGGTATGTTCCCCATAGTGGTATGGTATGCCCCTATAGTGGCATGGTATACCCCTACAGTGGCATGGTATGTTCCCCATAGTGGTATGGTATGCCCCTAAAGTGGCATGGTATACACCTACAGTGGCATGGTATGTTCCCCATAGTGGTATGGTATGTTCCCTATAGTGGCATGGTATACCCCTGTAGAGGCATGGTATGTTTCCTATAGTGGCATGGTGTGTTCCCTTTAGTGGCATGGTATGTTCCCTATAGTGGCATGGTGTGTTCCCTGTAGTGGCATGGTATGTTCCTTATAGTGGCATGGTATGTTTCCTATAGCGGCATATGTTCCTATAGTGGCATGGTATGTTCCCTTCAGTGGCATGGCATGTACCCTACAGTGACATGGTATGTTCCGTATAGTGGCATGATTTGTTCCCTACACTTTCTAACGTTCTTTTTCAGTGGTATTGCTCCAATGTCGCTCATTCGACCCCTCAAATACACCATAAGTTCACTCAGTTCAGTTGCAATCCTACTGCCAGGGAGTCCGTAGACCTACCAGTATTCAGTCACTGTTATTGTTATGTGTGTTTAAAGCCAAGCCGACTACGTAGAGCCATATCAGGGCTATAACCGTTTCAAAACATACACAATATTTCAACAGGAGGAAAAAAGGAAAAGAAAATTAAGTATACATATCAATGCATTCACGCACATAATCTAAGGCGTTGACCACTCCATCCAATTTATCTACAGGGGATTTAAAAAACATATCTGAATATAAGTTGAAACATACGTAAGTACACTAAAACATATACAAAAACGGGCCTAAATTACCAAAAATTGCTCGGCATATATCACTTCCCCAGAGCCAAAAATGCACTTTATACATGTTCCCAGTTATCAATCCTAAGAGAAAATACAATTATCAATCCTAAGAGAAAAAACACAAGACTTTATCGAGCACATACTGCAAGGCAGAAATCGGGAGGAAGAAACGACAGAAAGCAATCAGGAGGAAGAAAGAAACAAAGTGAGTGACAGAAAAGAGGAAATTTCTAGCACAGAATTTCCGGAAGGTGGGGATACTATTTATATTAGGAGAGCCCCCTTCATCCCCACGGGGATCAGTATTAAGTCACCATGAGACAACCCAACAAAGGAGGCTACGCACTGTTGCTGGGTCACTCCACTGGAGTCCAATCGTGCCTGTTCTGATCCAGTTTACTTACGGCAACACTTAAAACCCCCTAACAGTAACCACTCAGTCGTGAAACTAGAGTAACAGGTAACCTTCCCGGTAGGGAGACAAACTACTACATCCCTCCTACTGACATCCCCCACGAACTATCGACACAAATGACCTCGACCCAAATTTTCTTGGGATTGGTAATAGGGTGTATGTATTGACTGCATGTTTGGCTCTAAGGAACTGTGCTGTGCAGAAGCAATTTTAGGCAATGAAGGCCATTTTTTATGTATGCTTTAGTATCCTTAGTTACGTTCACATTTGTATTCAAGTTTGTTTTTTGAAATCTCTGGTGATAAATTGGACGGGATGGTCAACGTCAGGTGTAAATCCTTTGATTATGTGCACGCATGATCTGACATGTTGTGCACGTTTTGAAATAATAATAGCAAAACAATAAGAACAGGTACAAAGCAGCTATGTCAGTGGCAGAGGACACCCAAGCTGAGGCATAATACGAGCAAAGAATGAAGAATGTGGGATAATTCCCATAATCATAGTATCAGCCATGATTGCATAATTATGACAGAAACAGCTAACCTTTCATTTCAAGTCCAAAACAAAAAACAAAAAACAAAAATCGGTCTGGCAAAAACAAAGAACACCGTCTCACAACAGACACCACTAACACACACGGCAGATACGCACTAACAAAATAGAGATCCGGGTTCATAGGGGAAATGTTGACATGTGCTAAATCTTAGTGTTCATTTTAAAACTTCCAATGCACAAAATAGTATTTTGTATATTCTGTATACTATGTGGAGCCCATGTGTCAACATTGTTTTTTTATATGTGTAAATTTTGTTGTTGTTGTCATTCTCCGTTGCCACATTGTATGTTAGATGTTCGTTTGAGGTGAAACAAAAGACGAATAGAAAAAAAAAAGAAGGAAAAAAAAGAAAATGGAGATCTATCTCGTGAAAACTGTTTTAATCGTTGGAATATTCCACGATAATGATGACCATGATGGTTAAAGTGATGATTTCAATTTTGGAGGTCTTCCCCTATGAAAGCGAGCAGTGCACCACACCAGCGCATCCCAAACAGCAGTCACTGTCACTCTGCGCTGTCTCTCGCATCCCACCCCCTTCCCCTTCCTCCCTCTCACAACGAGCGGCTCGCCAGCACGTTGGTTAATTAGTCCTAAACACAAACACTTTCCTCCACACTGGCCCCACAAACAAGGCACCAGTGAGCTGTGTGCTAACATTACAACCATTTCATGCTCTGGACGTTTGAAGCGGCTGGGGACTGATTCACACAACCCACGTGGCGCGTGCCCGCGTGCTGCATGCGTACGTACGTGTGTGTGTGTGTGGTGTGTGTGTGTGTGTGTGTGTTGTGTGTGTGTGGTTTTGGGTGTTCGTGTGTGTGTGTGAGAGAGAGAGAGAAAGTGTGTGTGTGTGTGTGTATGTGTGGTGGTGTGTGTGTGTGTGTGTGGTGGTGTTGTGTGTGTGTATGTGTGTGGTGTGTGCGTGTGTGTGCGTGTGTGTGGTGTGTGTGTGTAAAGTGTGTGTGTATGTATGTGTGTGTGTGTGTGTGTGTGTGTGTGTGTGTGTGTGTGTGTGTGTGTGTGTGTGTAGAGTGTGTGTGTGTGTGTGTGTGTGTGTGTGTGTGTGTGTGTGTGTAAGAGTGTGTGTGTGGTGTGTGGTTGTGTGTGTGTGTGTGTGGTGTGTGTGGTGTGTGTGTGTGTGTGTGGTGTGTGGTGTGTGTGTGTGTGTGTGTGTGTGTGTGTGTGTGTTGTGTGTGTGTTAGTGTGTGTGTAAGACAGTGTGTGTGCGAGTGTGTGTGTGTTTTAAGTATGTGTGTGTGTGTCTGTATGTCTGTGTGCGCGCGCGCGTGTGTGTGTGAGACACCTGAATAATCAGCTATATAATTTTGCTTCCTTCCTTCACAGCAGTAGATTTACTGTGGACTCAAAATCTATTATTGTTGCCTAAAGCCCAGCCGACGCGCAGAGCCACGCCGAGCCACAATCGTTTCAAAACATACACAATACTTGTTATTTCTGTCTAAAGCTCAGCGACCGCGCGGAACCACATCAGGGTTATAAACATTTCAAAACATACACAATACATCAACAGGAAAATAAGGAAAAGAAATCTAAGTACACATATTAATGTAATCCAGCACATAATCTAAGGTCATGCCCCTGGCGTTGACCACCTTCTAATTTATTGCACAGGGGATTTAAAAAAAACATACCTGAATACAAATTTATTAAATCTAAGGGCAGGAAAACATACAAAAACTGGCATAAATTACCTAAAGTTGCTTCCGCATATATCATTTCCCTAGAGCCAAAAATGCACTTAATATAATTATGTACCTAATTATCAATCCTACGAGAAAATATGTAAGACGTTATTGAACACATACAGGTGAATGCACCAGCATGGCATAAAATGTGACAGAAAGCAAAGTGACAAGGCAGAAACAAAGAGAGTGACAGAAAAGAGGAAATTCCCTTCACACAATGTCCAGAAGGTGAGGATACTGTTTACACTGAAAGAGCCCCCGGCATCCCCACGGGGGATACTCAAGATCTGATGCCTCGAGTCCAATCCCAGCCCACAGCCTAAAGAGTGGTTTGTTTGCTGCCCATCTTAATGTACTAGTCGTTCTGTTGGTGTCATGTTCAGATCTCATGTTGGTCCTATCCTCTCTTCTGTTTCAAGGCCTCGTCAAGCTACATTAGTCCTGTGACTCTCTCACCTTATCCACCAGCATCCTGCATCGTCATCAACGATAGCAAAGCAAAAACTTAATCCTCTGACTCCCCCACCCTATCCACCAGCTTCCTGCATCATCATCAACGATAGCAAAGCAAATATATAACCCTCTGACTCCCCCACCCTACCCACCAGCTTCCTGCATCATCATCAATGATAGCACAGCAAAAACTTCACCCTTTGATTCCCCCACCCTATCCACCAGCTTCCTGCAGGAAGCTGGTGGATAGGATGAGGGAGTTAAAGGGTTAAGTTTTTACAGCTGGTGGATAGTGTGCGGGAGTCAAACAGTCTTCCTGTGGGCACATTTAGGTTAAAAGCATATACATCTGAACCTGATCGCCATGATTCCTCCTTGAAAAGATCTTAATTCCAAATGAAAGTGTAAAGACCTCCTAAAGAGTCCACTAAATTAATAATAAAATGGCTCTGGCTAATTATCTTAGCAGTAATAACTGAATAATTCGCATGTTTGACCTTCAGTGTTAGTGTACGGCGAAAGAGGCAAGGGAAAGAATGTTACATAACTTGCGACGAAACAGACATCTGTATCTGTTTGGCTGTTAAGCAAAACAGAAACAGCCACGAGTGAAATACAGTCCGGTTTTAGGGCGACATCAGATTGCCATCAATGACGCGGATATTCATGCCTTTCTCTGGCAAGACATCGTTTATTTTCCCCTGACTTTTATAACAGCTTGCATGGACTCACAGAAACATACACAACCGCCTCACTAACCGGGACCATGGGCATCGGTTACAGAACTGGAGATAACCAGAACGGCTGATCCCCGACATGTTTATAGAAGAGAAGTAAAAGGCGGGACAGGAACCACTTGTACGTGGGATGATGATGACAGGCTATTATTACTATTGTCGTTGTTGTTTAAAGCCCAGCCAACTGCGTACAGCCATATCAGGGTTATAACTGCTTCAAAACATACAAAACGTCAACAGGAAAAAAAAAAGAAAAGAAAATTAAGTACACATATCAATGTATTTGCGCACCTAATCTAATACATGCACATCAACTGGTTGCTTAAAATCAAAAGATGGCACGCTTATCATGGAAAAAGACAAGGTATTAGACAGATGGGGAGAGTACATTAAAGACCTTTTTGAGGATGACAGAAACGAAGAACACATTATAAAAAAGAACTTTGAAGGACCACCCATAATGAAAGATGAAGTCAGAGCAGCACTGAAAAAGATGAAACCAGGAAAAGCCCCAGGACCAGACAACATTACTACAGAGATGATTGAAGCCCTGGAGGAATTTGGCATAGAAAAAATAACAGTCCTCCTAAATGAAATTTATGACAGGAAAAATCCCCAAAGATATGTCAAAATCAATTTTCATTGCACTTCCAAAGAAGACAGGGGCTATAGAATGCGAACTCCATCGCACAATCAGTTTGATGAGTCATGTGACAATAATCCTGTTAAGAATAATCATGATGAGGACAAGGAATAGAATCAAAAGAGAAATAGCAGAAGAACAGTGTGGATTTGTGGAGGGGAAAGGAACTATTAATGCCATATACATCCTAAGAACTATCATAGAGACGTCAGTTGAGATGAATAAGGATTTGTATTTATGCTTTGTTGACTATACCAAGGCTTTCGATAGGGTACGACATGAAGAATTGATCAACCAACTGGAGAGACTCAATGTCGATGGAAAAGATCTACGAATAATCAGGAATATGTACTGGGAACAAACAGCTGCAATGAGAATAGAAAACAATATAAGCTCTTTTCAAAACATCAAAAGAGGAGTCAGACAGGGTTGTGTTTTGTCACCAGATCTGTTTTCACTATATAGCGAAAACATCATGAGAAACCTAGAAGAAGACCCTGGATTAAAGGTTGGAGGGAAAATGATAAACAACATTCGGTACGCAGATGACACCGTGCTAATTGCAGAAAATGAAAGGGACCTACAAAACCTTGTGAATATACTAGAAACAGAAAGCAAAGGTAAGGGGTTGGAACTAAACAGCAGGAAGACTGAAGTCATGGTGATCAGTAAAAAACATGAAATCCCCTCCTGCAAAATAACAGCAAATGGCACAACCTTGACACAGGTTATTAAGTTCAAATACCTGGGAACGGTCATTTCATCAGACGGCAGATGCACATCGGAAATAGCTGGCAGAATCGGCCAAGCCAAAACAGCATTCAAGAAGATGACAAGCATTCTTACCAACAAATGCCTATCAATTAACATCAGAAAGAGAGTCCTTGAATGTTATATAGAACCAATACTGTTGTACGGATGCGAGGCGTGGACAGTCAGCAAGCAAAGCCAGAGTAGGATTGAGGCGGCCGAGATGTGGTTTCTCTGAAGAATGTTGAGAGTACCATGGACAGCAAAGAAAACAAACGAGACAGTCTTGATGGAGGCAGACACAAGTCGATCACTGATAAGGAAGATTAGGAAAAGACAAGCAACATTTATAGGCCATTTTATGAGGAAGGGGGATTTGGAGCACCTGGTCACAACGGGAAAGCTGGAGGGAAAGAGAGCACCGGGTAGACCCAGGGAGAGAATGCTGGACGGACTTGCAGGGTGGCTGAGGATGAAGAGGGTGGGGGAGATGCTGGGGGCAACGAGAGATAGAGATGGTTGGAAGTCCATGGTCGCCAACGCCATGCGGCAGGGTACCTGATGATGATGATGATGATGAATCTAAGTACGTGCCCATGGCGTTGACCACTCTGTCCAATTAATCGCACAGGGGAGTTTAAAAAAAACACAAATTTAAGCTAACTAAGGACACCAAAACATACATAAAAACACACATAAATTACCAAAAATTGCTTCCGCATATCTCACCTCCCTAGAGCCAAAAATGCAATTAATACATGTACCCAATTATCAATACTAAGAAAAAGTACGTAAGACGTTATCGAACACATATAAGGCAGAAAATGACAGGAAGAAATGACAGAAAGCAAAGGAGGAAGAAAGAAACAAAGAGAAAGACAGAAAAAAGGAAATTTCTAGCACAGGATTTCCTGAAGATGGGGATACTATTTATACTGAAAGAGCCCCCGGCATCCCCACGGGGTAGATGACAGACTGAACCGCTTTCAAATAAAAACGGGCTTATAAGTACTCTAATACAATTTATGAACAGCTGTGTCAGTGCCAGGAAAAGAAGACCAATCGCTGAAACTGTATCAGATGACACTGATGTACTGAGTCAACATAATGCTAGGACAAGCCAAGACCGGTCAAATGAAACTGAACGATTTAATAGTTTTCAAAACTCGGGAAGTCTGGCTATAAGAAAACTGCACTAAATGATTTCATGGTTTAAAACATCAGGACAGTTTGACTATAAGAAGAGAGCACTGAATGATTTCATGGTTTAAAACATCAGGACAGTCTGGCTATAAGAGAGAGCACTGAATGATTTCGTGGTTAAAACATCAGGACAGTCTGGCTATAAGAAGAGAGCACTGAATGATTTCGTGGTTTAAAACATCAGGACAGTCTGGCTATAAGAAGAGAGCACTGAATGATTTCATGGTTTAAAACATCAGGACAGTTTGACTATAAGAAGATAACACTGAATGATTTCATGGTTTAAAACATCAGGACAGTCTGGCTATAAGAAGATAACACTGAATGATTTCATGTTTAAACATCAGGACAGTCTGGCTATAAGAAGATAACACTGAATGATTTCGTGGTTTAAAACATCAGGACAGTCTGGCTATAAGAAGAGAGCACTAAATGATTTCATGGTTTAAAACATCAGGACAGTCTGGCTATAAGAAGAGAGCACTGAATGATTTCGTGGTTTAAAACATCAGGACAGTTTGACTATAAGAAGATAACACTGAATGATTTCATGGTTTAAAACATCAGGATAGTTTGGCTGTACGAAGATAGCACTGAATGATTCAATGGTTTAAAACATCAAGCTTCAGAAAAGTCTGGCCAGAAAAGGAGCTATACACACAGTATCCAAGATCAGCTAAGTGTGAGTATACATCGTGAAAACTAACTGTGTGCAAATGGCAGAATCTGCCTGATATACGCTTTCAAACAGCCGATGAAAGACAACAGGCTCAATTCTTGCCAATGATTATACACACAGACTCTTTTCTTATCTAACAACCTCGAACTTTCTTGCAGAAATAGGAGATGAACTGGCAACAGTCTTGTCATATGAGATGGTCTTAATGCTATGTCAGACCTGAGGGGTCAGAACGGTGTCATATGAGATGGTCTTAATGCTATGTCAGACCTGTGGGGTCAGAACGGTGTCATATGAGATGGTCTTAATGCAATGTCAGACCTGTGGAGACAGAACGGTGTCATATGAGATGGTCTTAATGCTATGTCAGACCTGTGGAGTCAGAACGGTGTCATGTAAGATGGTCTTAATGCAATGTCAGACCTGTGGAGTCAGAACGGTGTCATATGAGATCGTCTTAATGCTATATCAGACCTGTGGAGTCAGAACGGTGTCATGTGAGATGGTCTTAATGCTATGTCAGACCTGTGGAGTCAGAACGGTGTCATATGAGATGGTCTTAATGCAATGTCAGACCTGTGGAGTCAGAACGGTGTCATATGAGATGGTCTTAATGCTATGTCAGACCTGTGGGGTCAGAACGGTGTCATATGAGATGGTCTTAATGCTATGTCAGACCTGTGGGGTCAGAACGGTGTCATATGAGATGGTCTTAATGCTATGTCAGACCTGTGGGGTCAGAACGGTGTCATATGAGATGGTCTTAATGCTATGTCAGACCTGTGGAGTCAGAACGGTGTCATGTAAGATGGTCTTAATGCTATGTCAGACCTGTGGAGTCAGAACGGTGTCATGTAAGATGGTCTTAATGCTATGTCAGACCTGTGGAGTCAGAACGGTGTCATATGAGATGGTCTTCATGCTATGTCAGACCTGTGGGATCAGAACAGAATCAAATCAGGTGCACCTGCGTTTACAGAACTGCTCGGTGATTAGCTATATGGTCCACTGACAACAATATTCACTTGGCATACAGCAGGGAGACACAAACATAGCGCTCATTATACGTATCTTGCCATGCGACTGGTGTACGCACATCTTATCACACAATGGTGGCCACCTTTCTCTGTGGCTTTTATTCTGCTTTTGTTTAACTTTTTTTTTCAACATAAGAAATCAACGAAATAAAATGCCATTTCTAAACCAAATAACATATTTCAATTCTGCTTTTGTTTAACTTTTTTTTTCAACATAAGAAATCAACGAAATAAAATGCCATTTCTAAACCAAATAACATATTTCAACATAATAATACACATCAGATGTTTTAGTTACTGAACAAAGATCTGTTATTAATGTTGTAGTTACTGAACAAAGAGCTGATAATTGTAGTTACTGAACCAATAGATGATATTGTAGTTACTGAACAAAGAGCTGTAAAATTAGTATTATACAAAGAGCTGTAAACTAATGTTATAGTTATTTAACAAAGACATGTAAAATCAATATACAATTATTGAATAAAGAGCTTTAAAATTAATATTATAGTTACTTAACAAAGAGATGTAAATTAATATCATAGTTACTCAACAAAGATATGTAAATTAATGCGTTGAATTAATATTATTACTGAACAAAGACTTGTAAAACTCATATTATAGTCAGTGAACACAAAGCTGTAAAAATCAATGTTATAATTACTGAACAAAGAACTTCAAATTAATCTTAAGTTACTGAACTAAGAACTTTATAACTAACATCACAGTGTTTAAGAACTCTAACACTATCGTTACTGAACTAAAAGCTCTAATACCACAAGGTCACAGACCTATAGTTTAACCATTTGGTGGACAAAAGCATAGCTACTATTTGAATAATAAAACTCGCCGCTGCAAACCTTTGGCAAAAAGACATAATTTAAGAAGACAATGCCAAATCCTGATTAAAAAAAAAAGACATATAGACGAGCAGACAGGAGGACAGAGACAGAGGGCAATTCACGTTTACAGTTCAGGAGACAAAGAACAACAAGTGGAAACATGTTTCTGTGACAAACGGAACCTATACATGTATAACACAGTCTTGGCAATTCTATCAACTAAATAAGGGACGTAACGCTTGCTGCCAGTACAACACTTAGGTAGTATGAACACGGATGAGATTCCATTAAAACCAAACCAGATAAAAGGCTATGCCTGCATGCTTCACTACCGAACTTCATACCAACAAGGGACACTCAGGAAGAACAAAAGAAAATGCTCAAGGCAGCTGAATGATAAACTAATACCAGCTACTGATAAACGGACAAGGCGTGAAATGAATGACGATGCTGGAATAACAAGTGAGAACACTGCTTTTGGTTTTGACAAATCTCACGTGGCAGAAATCTTAAAGGTCTCTAAAAACGACTTGTGGCATACATTTCAACTTTCCCAACGGTGATTAACAGCACAAGGTTACTTGGGGATTCACTTAGAGTAAGCGTTTGCCTTGACTACTGCATATTAACTACGAATTATACGTGCGTGCACGCGCACGCGTAAACAACTCCCTCCCCCATGCACACACAGACACAGGCACAGGCACACAAACACACACGTACAAAACAAAAACACATACTCTCTCTCTCTCTCTCTCTCTCACACACACAGACACACAGACACACACACACACACACTCAACGATGCTGACTACTACAAGCCTACAGCTGAAGAATGAGAGATCAAAAGGCAATATGACCTATAGTAGATATGTGACCTGGCAAAGCCTGAAGCCCACGGTACAATAACACTGAATACTGTCTTGTACGCTGATAGCCATCATAGACAGTGACGGACAGCTTGATCATAGACACAGATAAGGAGACAGACAACTAGCTCTGTTGTACTCTGTGATATGATAACCTCGCTATGGCGCGGCGCGGAGTTCACTAGCACACAATGGTGAATGACATTCTGTGTCAATCATATAGCTTCAAACCATTTTGGGGGGACATTGCTGATATCAGAAAAACAAACAAACAAAAAATGATGAGCAGTCAATTTACACACTATCCTGAACGGAGACGCTACCAGTCAAAACTGCTCATGACTGAGACAGAAAACGAACGACACTTGAGAAAAAGCTCCAGTCTCAATCAATGATATATAAACAGACGCAAACTACAAATATAAATACAACATAAATACAATATCATTTACCAAGCGAAAATACTTTACTTGTCTCAACATTATTAAGCTGTGGCTCCGCACTCTCTCCACTATCTGCAAGAATCTAATCCCTTGATTCCCTCATCCTATCCACCAGGTTCCAGCAGGAAGCTGGTATATAGGATCAGGGAATCAAAGGGTTCAGTTTTTGCTTTGCTGGGATGGCTGACGATGCCCGATGCCGGTGGACAGGGTGCGGGAGTCAAAGAATTAAGGTAAAAGGCTTCAGCACGACAAAACAAGTAGGAATCGTTACTGAAGCTGTCAGCCCAGAAGAGTGCCGAGTTGCCAATCTACGTCTGTGTATGTCTATGGCCTGATGAAGGCCCTCAGCTTGTGGCCCTCAATCACGACAAAGTGATGAGTGTCACATGAACATCAAACAGCCACTAACAGTACAAAGCATACCCCACATCCCCCTTTTCTTTAGTCCTACTCACAGCGCTTCATTTCAACTTCATGGGACGTATCCTTTGGACGGATTTCATTAACTTTGACATACTTGGCCACATAGGCGGAAAAACGCTTCTCACCACGCTTCTTAAAGATAGGTCATCCGCCTGCGGTTTATGAGGCTTTTTCATAGAGGTATACTCGTGAAGCCACTGTGTTTATGGGGCCCTTAGCGTACAGCAAACCAGGAAATTTGTGTTGCTCTAAGTGTAGGCCATCTGAGGAGGTGCAAAGAGATCGGGTCAGACATTCTCAACGCCTCATCCGTGGGTCGTAGGCTTTCGATGTTATCTACACGTGTCCCATCTCGCTGCAGGACCGTAAGCCAATGTTGGACACGCTTTAGTAAGGACGATAAGGACCCGGAATGCTGGTGATGATGAACATTGATGGAGTCGGGTAAGAACAAACAAGGCATCCAGTGCCGGATAAGGTGAGTGCTAGCCAGACCACTAAACAACCCTATTACCACACTAACGTCCCCGCCTGATGGCGGCCCTAATGCCAGACCACAAACGGGGGGAGCTTTTAGGCGGCAGAAATAAAAGGAAGCCTCAGCCATTCCAACATAAAGAGCAGCGATGAGACGTGAGCCCTTATCGTGCTTGTGATCTGAAGGAAGAACACACGCGCTGCGTGTCTTGATGTCAAACTAAACTAATTTGTTCTTCCACTATTACACAGACGAACAACAACGTGAAAGGCCAAGTGATGTAAGGGCAGACACAAACACTGGCATGCGTTCAACCACTTAATTCCTGTCTCCTATGTATGAGCTGGCCTCTGATTCTCTTACATCTGGGAGAGAGGGAAGGTAGGACTGGGTGCGATGGGGTGGCACAGAGTAAAGAATACTGGAAGTGCTTCTTTGCCATGGGGTTAAAAATAAACGCAAGAAAAAAAAAGTCAACTCGTAAGCATGAGTTTGAATAGTAAGAGAAAGAGATGACTGAAACGAGTGCAAGTGACAGAATAACAGATCTAAAACAGATGTCGTGCCACTCTTCACTACATAGAACAACAACAGAAATACATAAAATAAACCTCAATCACATGACAAGACGACAAGATGCAACACACAACAGGTAATTTACTCATGCAGCAACGATTATTTGTTGATAACGATACTGCTGATGACTATGAGGATGAGACAGAGGAGAACGAAACAGTATAAGGAAGAAAAGTGGCAGAATGGTTCAGACGTTCGCCTGCCAATAACTAAACCCGAGGTTCCAGGGTTCGTTCCCCGCTGAGGCCTCGACTCTTCTCATTTTGACCGGAAAATCGACCTGAACGTCTAGTCCTTAGGAAGGAGTGAAAAACGAGACAGACCCGTGTGCCTCCTGGCTGCGTATGCTAAAGTTCCCACGGCAATTGAAAATCGTAAAGAACAGGGCATTTGGCCGACTGCCCTGGTAAAAAATATTGGAGAGATAGATTCATTTCCCAGGTCCACCCCTTGAAGGCCAATTAGGCTTCTTGCCTTTCTGAAGTCTTGGTAGAAAGAGTAGGGTGGCACTGCACACTGGCGACGCGCTCTCAACGAGAATAGCAGCCCGAGCTTCACGTGGTAAATCCATTGACAAAAAGAAATGAATCTGAACATCAAAATGATGGTAAAAATAAATATGAATATGAACATTAACATGAATAACTGGTATAATAAACAATGATGACTATGCAAGAAAGTCCAGGGAAACAATGACTGAAGTGGAAACATACAATAACAACTGTGACAGAAATACATGGGTAATGATAACTGAAGGCTATGACAGGCACAACACAGGTGTGTCACTAACATTCTCTGTCCAGAAGACCTTCAAATGTAAACTAAGGCTTCAGGTGTAAGCATAGTGTCTTCCGTGCCACTGCCAGCTATATATATATGTCTACTCTGACTTTAGATGGCCACTGGAATGTGGACGGTGATGACACGTGGGTGTGGTGCCATTAGATAACTGCTCACATTATCAAGTGTCCGTCACGGTAGGTACCAAGCCGCATTATTCTTGAAAGCTTAAGGTATGTTAACCCTCTGACTCCTGCACCCTATCCACCTACTACAAAACGCAACCATTTGACTCCTTCACCTGTCTGCCGGCTTCCTGCAGGATGCTGGTAGATAGGTTGAGGGAGTCAAAGTGTTAAGTTTTTGCAGTTGTTGGATAGAGTGCGGGAGTCAAAGGGTTAACAAAAACGTCAATTTGACTTCCCTGATGCTTTGTCCTGCTCAATGAAAATGAGCGAAGTCTTGCTGTTGTTTTTCCCTTTAGTTCTGTGTATTTGTTCTTTTGCTGTCTGTTGTATACGCGTGTCAAAGGCCAGTTATTTTGCTCCTGTCTTGTTTTTTGTGAATCATATACGCGTTCTCATCCTATGTTCGTGTGTTTCTGGTTCCTAACAACTGTCACACTTCGTGAGGACGGCAACAGTTCTTCATCACATAAACACAAAATGTAAAACGAGCAATAGTAGACCTGTATTTTTACATTCCATTCGACTCGTGCAACTTTATTTGGATTACTGTAACTCTGAAACTGGGTCCCACCCATTCAAAAGTACCCGGCTGCAGCTCTTTTTTAAGGCCGGGAATATTAAACGACTTGATTAAGATTAAATTTAGACATTTCTAATATCACCCCCCACCCCCCCATTCCCAACCTCTGAAATGGACAAACAAGCGAACAAACCAAACTACACGAAACAAAACCAAAACATAACAACCTCACCCAAACCAAACGTAACCAAGCCCACAACCAGCCACTACATAGAGTAAAAACAAAAAAGTCAATATCACATCAAAAGTAGAATAAAGTGACTTACGCTGGACACCTGAGGAAAGAGAGCAATGGCCACCGGAAGTGCAAAGCCAAAAGATAAGGTACACACCACTGCGTTGATAGGCAGATGCATCTTGGGATAGGTGCGTAGAAACTTGGTCCTGAGGACAAAATAATGTTGCTGAGTGAGTGACGGGTGACCTTTGATAACGGGGATGACAACTGTCCCGAATGCGGCCTTTTTTTTTTTTCCTTTTTTTTTAAGAGAGTACAGTTTAGGTTTATTTTTATTAATAGTTTAATTAATTTTCACAAAACACACACACACACACACACACACACACACAAACACACACACTCTCTCTCTCTCTGTCTCTCTCTCTCTCTCTTTATCCCCTGAGGTTTCCTCCTCCTTTTCCTTCCATATAATGGCCTCTCTCTCTCTCTCTCTCCTGAGGTTTCCTCCTCCTTTTCCTTCCATATAATGGCTCTCTCTCTCTCTCTCTCTCTCCTGAGATTTCTTCCTCCTTTTCCTTCCATATAATGGCCCTCTCTCTCTCTCTCTCTCTCGTTTTCCTCCTCCTTTTCTTTCCATATAATGGGTCTCTCTCTCTCTCTTCTCTCTCTCTCTCTCTCTCTCCTCTCTCCTCTCTCTCTCTCTCTCTCCTGGGGGTTTCCCCCTTCTTTTCTTTCCACATATTAACATGGTGACCACGTTTAATATTCATTCCACTGGTTTGAACATTGATGCCGTCAGAATGTTTGATTTATATCTGTAAATTATCAAATACAACAAATACAAAAATCAAAGGAATAAAACATTTTAATGAAGACCAACGCCAAACTACATGTAAGTAAGTCAAACAACAAGAGCACATAACAGAAAGTGACTAGGCAGGTAAATAATAATCTTGTTTCTAAAAAAAGAAAATTATCAGGTTTCTTTTCTTTTCATTCAAAGGAATGCTTACTACGAGACAGGGATAAATGTAATTGTGTTAAGTACGGCTCTGTCATATAGAATCTGCTTGGCATCATCTCTATTAAACAGCTGGTAATAATAAGTGACAGCACTGTTCACAGACTCACAGACTATTGGACGCACATTGTAAGACAGAGACAGATGGGGCAATAAAGTGACAGACAAAGACAAAATGATTTTCCTTCGTACAAGGAGGACAAAAATAAAGGCAGTATTATACGTACTTTTCTACAAAGTTCATGACGACAGGTGGGATCAGCAGAATGGGTGCTGGCAGGAACATACGTGTTAAGGCTGTTTCTCCTAAGGCCTGAAAACACACAACCACAAATGTCTTGGATATCAATACTACTGGCAGAATGGTTTTCCCAATGTTACAATATCAGTTATACTAGAATCACTGTCACCACTGGCAAAACCACGTGGTGCAAAGGATAACAAGTATCACAAAACATGAAGTAGGAACCAGCATTATTGACATTCCATTTGTCGCCATTACCTTACAGGTAATACCCACATTCTTGACGTTCCTAGGTTACACAAACTGCAACCACGGCAGAGAAAATGCATTTCTAACATGCCACAACTACAGTATAGAAATATTACGTCCACAGCATTCCTGCCATACCACAGTGTTACACAAACCATAACTATCGTATAGAAATATTTCAACCACAGCATTCCTGCCATACCACAGTGTTACACAAACCATAACTATCGTATAGAAATATTTCAACCACAGCATTCCTGCCATACCACAGTGTTACACAGACCACAACTATCGTATAGAAATATTTCAACCACAGCATTCCTGCCATACCACAGTGTTACACAGACCACAACTATAGTATAGAAATATTACACCCACAGCATTCCTGCCATACCACAGTGTTACACAGACCACAACTATAGTATAGATAATGTCTACACCATTCCTGGCAACCTACAGCATTACACACGCCCAGCTATATGTAGTTGTAGTATAGACAGTGTCTTAAAAACATCTTCATTCAGGGAAATTCCTTAACTGTAATGTAGATACTACTCTTTCAATTCAGTACAACTAATCACAAACGACCATAAGACCATCTTAATTCAGTGAAACTCTTTAACTGTTATGCATGTTCTTTATTCACTATAAATAATTAACAACGGCTATAAAACAATCTGATTTCAAAGAAACTCGTCAACTGCGGTGCAGATATTATCTTTATTCAGCATAAATGATTAACAACGAAGGATACAAAAAATGCAAAACAAGAACGTTTGGGTCGTTCTTCCAATGACCTTACTCAATGCTGGCTGCTGCACTGCTGTGAGTATTTTCGTTGTTACTTTCTTGCCTGAAATCTCTAAGGTACTGATGACGCTAGATATTTTCAATACTGTTGCCCCTAAGAGAGGTGAAAACTTGCGTCCTCGCTTGTTACACTTAGAAACATTCAATACATGTCTATAAAACTGTCTAGAAGGTACAGACTAAATCACCTTGGATACTTGCATACTTGGAGGGGCCAATAACATCCCTGACTTTTTGTCTTCGGGACCATCTTTGAATGTACACCCTTGCCCGACCTTTCCATTCTGCTTCTGATACTAGTTGTCTACAAATTCCTCGATACAAATGTACCACGGTTGGTCGCCGTTCTATTCTGTTGTTCTGTTCTGTAGATTTTAAAGTCTACCACTCTCAGAGTATACGAGGACTAGCAAAAAAATTGCTCTAAGAAGCCTTTAAAACTTTTAGTAGCATTGTGAGATACCAATGCTTTATTCGGTTCTGATGAAATGATCCTACGCCGCTCTCTTTCTGCGTCTGGTACTTATACGCTCTATGGTCTGGTCCACACAAGTGGAACGATCTTGCCCCGTCTGTTCGACATTCACTAACTCTTGTCTTCCTTCAAGTTTAACTTGAAGACATACCGTTTTGCCCAGCAGTGATTTCCCCCTCTACAAGCTCACTCTTTGCCCCGCTCCCCTCCTGTCTTCCACTTCCAGTTTGTGTGTGCTTCGTGCCTTGGACTTCTGGTCGTTGTTGGGTGATTGCTTTGGAGAATGATGAGAGCACGCGCTTTGGTTTGATTCCTGTATCAAGATTTGGCGCCTTATAAATGTTATTATTGTTATTATTATGATTATTATTTGTCTGCCATTCTGGTTGTACACATGACGTCACCGCCTTTCTCGTCTGCCGACATTTTGCCTGCTTTCTTGCAGATAGTGATGATCATACTGATTTAATCATCCCCAAGTTTGAAGGTACTGATGAAGTTATTTACCTTTTTGGCTGCTGCCTTGGATGTGCCGATGATGTTTTCGTTTTTGTCAAACACTTCTATACCCACCACCAACTCGCTGTTCCGCATCAACACCACGTTACAAGTGCTTGCCGTCGCTGAAAACCCAACACACCACACACACAACACACACACACACATACAGACACACGCACACACACCCCAAAACACACATATATATATATATAATATATATATATATATATATATATGTATATAAATACATACACTCATAAACACATACATACACACACATATACACACAAACACTCATTCACATACACACACACTTACACACATACAAACACACACATACATACACACAAAAATACACACACATACACATACGCAC
>CM060307.1:44358680-44458680 GCA_030674185.1 Monoplex corrugatus
ACAGACTAATAACACACCTAATGTACAGCATGTACACTCAACAGTACTGGATCCCACCCCACCTACAGACAATAACACACCTAATGTACACATGTACACTCAACAGTACTGGATCCCACCCCCACCTACAGACTAATAACACACCTAATGTACAACATGTACACTCAACAGTACTGGATCCCACCCCACCTACAGACTAATAACACCCTAATGTACAACATGACACTCAACAGTACTGGATCCCACCCCCTACAGACTAATAACACACCTAATTACAACATGTACACTCAAAGTACTGGATCCCCACCCCCACCTACAGACCAATAAACACACATAATGTACACATGTACACTCAACAGTACTGGATCCCACCCCCACCTACAGACAATAACACACCTAATGTACAGCATGTACACTCAACAGTACTGGATCCCACCCCACCTACAGACAATAACACCTAATGTACAGCATGTACACTCAACAGTACTGGATCCCACCCCCACCTACAGACTAATAACACACCTAATGTACAGCATGTACACTCAACAGTACTGGATCCCCACCCCACCTACAGACCAATAACACACCTAATGTACAACATGTACACTCAACAGTACTGGATCCCCACCCCACCTACAGACCAATAACACACCTAATGTACATGTACACTCAACAGTACTGGATCCATCCCCCCACCTACAGACTAATAAACACAACACACTAAATAGTCACACTACAGTACAACTATAACATGTACTGGATCCCCACCCCCACCTACAGACTAATAACACACTAATGTACAGCTTGTACACTCAACAGTACTGGATCCCAACCCCCACCTACAGACTAATAACAACCTAATGTACAGCATGTACACTCAACAGTACTGGATCCCACACCCCCACCTACAGACTAATAACACACCTAATGTACACATGTACACTCAACAGTACTGGATCCCACCCCACCTACAGACTAATAACACACCTAATGTACAACATGTACACTCAACAGTACTGGATCCCCACCCCCACCTAAGACCAATAACACACCTAATGTACAACATGTACACTCAACAGTACTGGATCCCCACCCCCACTACAGACCAATAACACACCTAATGTACAACATGTACACTCAACAGTACTGGATCCCCACCCCACCTACAGACCAATAACACACCTAATGTACAGCATGTACACTCAACAGTACTGGATCCCCACCCCACCTAGAGACCAATAACACACCTAATGTACAGCATGTAACTCAACAGTACTGGATCCCCACCCCCACCTACAGACCAATAACACCTAATGTACAACATGTACACTCAACAGTACTGGATCCCCACCCCCACCTACAGACCAATAACACCTAATGTTACACATGTACATCAACAGTATGGATCCCCTCCCCCCTAAGACTAATAACACACGTAATGTACACATGTAACTAACAGTACTGGATCCACACCCCACCTACAGACCAATAACACCTAATGTACAACATGTACACTCAACAGTACTGGATCCCCACACCCACCTACAGACCAATAACACACCTAATGTACAACATGTACACTCAACAGTACTGGATCCCCACCCCCACCTACAGACTAATAACACACCTAATGTACAACATGTACACTCAACAGTACTGGATCCCCACCCCCACCTACAGACCAATAACACACCTAATGTACAACATGTACACTCAACAGTACTGGATCCCCACCCCCACCTACAGACCAATAACACCTAATGTACAACATGTACACTCAACAGTACTGGATCCCCACCCCCACCTACAGACTAATAACACACCTAATGTACAGCATGTACACTCAACAGTACTGGATCCCCACCCCCACCTACAGACCAATAACACACCTAATGTACAACATGTACACTCAACAGTACTGGATCCCCACCCCCACCTACAGACCAATAACACACCTAATGTACAACATGTACACTCAACAGTACTGGATCCCCACCCCCACCTACAGACTAATAACACACCTAATGTACAACATGTACACTCAACAGTACTGGATCCCCACCCCCACCTACAGACCAATAACACACCTAATGTACAACATGTACACTCAACAGTACTGGATCCCCACCCCCACCTACAGACCAATAACACCTAATGTACAACATGTACACTCAACAGTACTGGATCCCCACCCCCACCTACAGACTAATAACACACCTAATGTACAGCATGTACACTCAACAGTACTGGTTCCCCACCCCCACCTACAGACCAATAACACACCTAATGTACAGCATGTACACTCAACAGTACTGGATCCCCACCCCCACCTACAGACTAATAACACACCTAATGTACAACATGTACACTCAACAGTACTGGATCCCACCCCCACCTATAGACCAACAACACACCTAATGTACAGCATGTACACTCAACAGTACTGGATCCCCACCCCCACTACAGACCAATAACACACCTAATGTACAGCATGTACACTCAACAGTACTGGATCCCATCCCCACCTACAGACCAATAACACACCTAATGTACAGCATGTACACTCAACAGTACTGGATCCCCACCTAGAGACCAATAACACACCTAATGTACAGCATGTACACTCAACAGTACTGGATCCCCACCCCCACCTACAGACCAATAACACACCTAATGTACAACATGTACACACAACAGTACTGGATCCCCACCCCCACCTACAGACCAATCTTACTTTTACTTTTACTTTTTCCTTCCGCTTGTACCGGTGGGCGTCGCGGGGAGATACAGTCGTCTGTCAGCAGCAAGGCGGGTGGCCTGGAGAAGGGACATCTCGTGAGCTCTGAGGGTGTCTGCCACGGAGTCGCTCCATCGTCGTCTTGGTCTTCCTCTGGCTCTCCAGCCAGAGTATCTGGTGTTGTATGCCCGAAGAGCTGGATGGTTTAGGGGTATACGTGTGAGGTGTCCGAACCACTTGATCCTCATATGTTCGATGCGTTGTAGGATTGGTGTTGCTCCTACCATGTCTCGTATCACCTCATTTCTGATCTTGTCCCGCCTTGTCTTTCCTCAGGCATTTCATTTCACAGGTGACCAGTTTTCTCTCGAGGACTTTAGTTAGGGACCATGTCTGGCACTGGTATGTCAGCGTTGGTAGAAAAATGGCGTTGATGAGTTTCGCCTTAGTGCTGGTGGGAATGCTGGGGTGTTTCAGTAGAGGGGCAAGTTGGTAGCTGACTGCGTTGGCTTTCTGGCATCTGGTCTCCATTTCTCTGTCTAGTTTGCCATTTTCAGTGAAGATGCTGCCCAGGTATTTAAATTCACTGGCTTGCTTCAACTGGGTTCCGTTGATGATGATGTCCAGTTTGCTTGGTCTCTTACTGACAGTCATGACCTCGGTCTTGCTGACGCTGATCTTCATGCCGTATGTCTCGCAGCTTTCATTGAGCTGGTCTGTGTGCTCCTGTAGCTGTATCTTGTCATTGTTCACTATTGTCTGATCGTCCGCAAACATGAGTTCATTGAGTGCCTCAGGATCTGGGTTTGCCTCCTTCATAATCTGATCCATATAGATCACGAAGAGAAGAGGGGAGAGATTACAGCCCTGCCTTACTCCCGATGTCACTGGGAACCAGTCAGATGTTCCACTGGCGGTGCGGACTGCACTCCTGTTGTTGGCGTAGATGGCCCGAATGTTGTCTAGCAGCTGGCCCTTGATGTCGTACTGCTCGAGGACCTTCCATAGCTTGTCTCTGTTGACTCGATCAAAGGCCTTTTCTTGATCAACGAATACAAGATGGAGATCTCGGCCATATTCGATCGCCCTCTCGCACAGTTGTCGGAGTGCGAAGATTGCATCGGTGCACCCTCTTCCTTTTCTGAAGCCAAATTGGGCGTCACTGAGGAGATGTTCTGTTTTCGCTCGAGTGCGCTGCTCCGACCAATAACACACCTAATGTACAACATGTACCCTCATCAGGACTAGATCATCACTCAATAATCACAGACCTATCTCAATACACAGACCTGTATACTTATCCACAATGTGTACTGACATGCAAAACTTCAGAACCTGACTGAAATTCATAATGAATGGACTGTACAACAGAACTAATGACTTCTCCAACAACAGTGTCATAACTTACCAAATAGCACAATACTGACACCACAGTACTGAGTTTTTGTAACACTGATAAAAAGCAACTACTGTCACTTTAATCTCAAGATAAAAACTTTAATTCAGTTGATAACTAGTCTTTTTTTTTTTTTTTTTTTTTGGTAACTGATTTTCTTTGAAATGTACTAATATGTTTGCAATCCTCGATTTTGTGTAAATTCGGTATACACATGTTTAAGTGCTTATTCCAAATTACAATACATTTCCTAGACCAAGTTTGTTTGTATTGAATCTGAATATGGAATAAAAATTCGTAATTTTTTTGGAAAGTGGCAGTCGTGGGGTTCAGCATAGTTATTACTCAAAGTAAATCTTGTGTCGGAAAATAAAGCAATAAGCTGTACCAAAAACAAAGAAATTATAAATAATAACGTCTTTGGAAAATAAACTAACGAGAAGGATTCGCTTACACGTAAAGAGAGACAACTCTTCACACGCACACCGACTATTGTTATTGAGTATTGCCCCTTCCTTCACAAAAGCTTTTCGCCTTTGTCCGGTTTTACAGTTTCTTTCAAGCATGCAGTCGACAACATAGTATGTGCGTTTGTAAGTGTGCGTGTCCGTGTATGTGATCATGGGTGCGCACGCGCACATGTGTGAGTGTGTGTGTTTGTGTGTGCACAGGGATGATAAGAATTTTTAAGATGTTCGAAGGTAGTTACCGAACGTGAGCAATATCTCCGCCTCTTTCAATGCAGAATATAATATCTGAATGCCTATGGCTCATTCCGTACCACGTATACAAACAGACGCATACACAGACAATGACGACTGTTTCTGGTCTGACCTCAACCAGTCTCGAGATTTTGGGCACAAGCTGCTGTTTTGACTGGTATGCTTTGACACAATAACGCGATTTTTTTTTCCAACTTTTAAGTTGTTCAGCATTAGCTTCTACAGCTGGCTCGCTTACAGACAACAGGGATGACAGTGATTCTTATTATTAACGGGTTATGACGTGTTTACCAAGTGGAGGAAAATAATAACTTGTTTGAATTTTTGAATGGGCCTGTCACGTTTTCTATATCAGTCATGCAAAACCTGGTTGTTGCTATTTCCCAAGCAAAAAAACATTAAAACAAAACAAAAAAAGATTGTTACTATGGCATGACCACCTGCATCATTGCTGCTATATATTGTCTGGCATATGTCTGTCTGTCTCTTGTGTTGGCTGTCCATCCATTGTCTAAATATTGTATTTGTTTCTGATTACACAACACTCACGGGAATGAAAACGACGTCGTACTTCCGCTACACAAGAAGAACACTAATTCCTTTTTCTAATTAGATGACACTTGTTTGTTTAGTTTCACTGGTTGTTTGCTGACTTGCTCGACGTTTGGTTTGCTTGTTTGTTTCCACAGCACACAGTAACGTACCCCATTAGACAGCTGATGCCTGTGAGCAATGGCAAACTTACCGCGATGGAGACAGCACTGGTGACGGCGCCAACATAACCCATCACAAACCGTTTGGTCGGGGTGGGCTGAAAGTCAAACAAGGCATTCCTGTGACCATGACAACGTGCAGCCTGAGCTCACCTATTTCCTAACTCTACACTGTTACTTGGTACACCACAACAAACAATTACAGACACTGCGACAGAACCGTTCTGTAACCATCACACTAGGTAAACACAGCCAGCCTACCTTAAGACACCGATCAAAAATAAGCGTGGAAAAACACACACACACACATAGACACACACAAACACACACCGACAGACACACAAACACACACATGCACTCACAAACACACACGCATACACACACACACACACACATGTAATAAATATATATATATATATTATATATATACACACATATATATATATACATATATATACACATACACAATTATACACACTCATATCAACACAACGCAAATACACACGCACACACACACCCACAAACACACACACATACACAACACGCACACATACACATACATACAGAGAGAGAGAGAGAGAGAGAGAGAGAGAGAGAGAAGATGGGAAAAGGGGATGGAGTGGGAATCAGGTAACGTTTTAGTATATATGCGTTAAAATCGCCCAACAGTGGAAAATAACTATCACCAACTTTATTGAGCAGGTCAACATTAGATTACACACACACCACACACACAATACACACACAATACACATAATACACACACACACACAACATACAAACACACACACTCATACATGCACACACCCATCACCCGTACGCTATCCCCCACCCCACCGCCACACACACACACACACACACGCACGCACGCACGCACGCACACACATCACCTGCACACTATCCCCTACCCCACCTCTACACACATACCTTAGAGGCGTTTCTGTTGGCAAAGTTGACACAGGCGTTATGTGACTGGTTGAGCCACTGCCAGAAGATAACTGATCGTAGGGAGGGGTTTGGTAGTAACATCCCCACCACCTGTATCACACACACACACACACACACACCCCATTCAAGATGGCGGAGATTTGCTAACTGGTAAAATTCCGGCAGTCAGAGACATCGTGGATCAGTCCAAAATGACTAGATCTAGGACAAGAAGAAGCCGCCTTGCTCAGCAGAAGCAAGAAGATACGTCAGTGAGAATGGCCGATAGGGAGATGCAAACAACCAGCGACGAGGGAGATGAGACCGAAAAGACTGAGACTGAGTCCGTACAAATGGCGCTTCGACCGCGGTTCTCACTGGTACGCAGAGTGGGACAACACACACCACGCTTGTACTCAGCTCTGCGGAACCGGTGAGTACGATTGACGAACTCAAAAACATCGTACTGGATCTGCGCAAGCAAGTAAATTCTCTAGAAAGGACTGTGCTTGCGCAAATCTCGGACCGGTCGACAGCCAACCACCAAGATAACCAGCCATAGTCAGACACAGACAGATCTCCATGACACAAATCCCACGTACGCAGACGTTCTCAAACAGAAACCAACACGCAGGCAGGACGACTAACAGCCCCCAAGAATCAGACAAAACAAAAAGTAGCAGCAATAAATCAAAGCGAGCGAAAATAGCGACCGAGAAGAAAACCAAAGACTGGAAAGAACAACATCACGACGTCAAAAAAGCTAAAGACGTCACTTCACAGCCGAAACATTCAACGTCACACACTAAGAAGATACCAGAACAATGTAAAAAGAATCACGACCTTCCCTACGTTTTGACTATCCACGATTCGGTGTTGACAGGTGTCAATTCAAGACGACTGGGACGATCTTACGGTTTTGAAGGAGACTCGTGTGCTGTGAATAACATTCCTGACATAAAAGGCTATTTAGACAAGACACTATCTAAATTTGACAATCCTGCTGACTGTATCGTTTTTCATTGTGGTGTCCACGAACTAAATAACAAAGACATCGCAGCAACTACTCAACATCTCGCTTCTTGCATAAAACATGTAGCACAAACATACCCAACATCAAAGATAGTTATCAGCAAGATCGCCCCTGTACGACATGCACATACGAGGTTCAGCGGAATTTGTTCAACGCTTTCTTGTCCGCTGAGCTTGTTGACATAAAAAACATATCTTTTATTTCCTATGAAAACCTCCGTACTAATCAGCACTTTCTATACGACAATATACACCCCACTGCCAGAGGAAGCAGCGTGATAGCGGGGAACCTTGGATGACACGTTCGGGATTTGTTTTGGGAGACCCCTAAGAGAACAACACGATCACGTTCTTCACGGCTACACTCCTCCAGATTCCCCCTAGGACGGTTCCACCATTTTGATAACTGCGAACCATGGTGGCTGCCATATGATATGTTTTAGTAGATCTACAGTTATCAACGATTCCTGTCACAGGACTTTTTCCACATCATCTCTGACAATTCGTCAGACTATAAGGACTCAGTCAGACTATAATCTCCGTACATTTGACGGCGTGTATACCATTGTTTCATTTATTTGTAATTTGTTTCTGTTCTTAATCACCTCTTATCTCTATTAGAAGGACTTTTCCCCATAGTTTTACTTACATTTCTGTTCTACCTTTCAATAGTAGCCTAAGTAATTAATGGTTTCTTTCTGGCCATTTTTATCGTACATAGAAAACCAAAGTCTTCGTGATTATCAAACAAATAACCAATAATTTAACATAAGAGACTAGCCAATAATGAAATTGCGCCAACAATCACAAATCAAATTTTTACAGTGGAATTGTAGATCTATTTCCACCAATTCCGCATACCTGGAACATTTTCTCTCATCAAATCAGTGTGAAGTTTTAGTTTTGCAGTCGCTTAATGTTATCCCAACCAAACTTCCCAATTTCCAAAATTATTATTATCCTCCGATATATGACTTGGGAAATCCTGGGAAGAAGGTAGCCACTGCGATATATATACTTAAAGAGTTGCAGTATCACATATTTAATTCCCCAGTTTTAACATCAACTGAACACTTACACACTTGTGCCGCCACAGTACAATTCAGTAATTCTTTTAGCCTGAATGTTTTGTCAATTTACCTGCCAACAGGTCCAAATGACCACAACACAGAATGGCTGCATACGATTCCGGATCTGCAGCACGGTAGATGGCTAATAGGTGGAGACTTTAATTCCCACTCCCCGTTTTGGGAAAAAGATTGTTGTACTGTTACAAGCAATCGTTTAGTAGAAAATATAGTTGACAGTGCGCTTTACCTTTTGAATGATGGGAGTGTCACTAGAATTCCTGATGTTTCCAAACACCGGGCAACAGCCATCGATCTGTCACTAATATCACCAGAATTAGTACCATGCTGTACCTGGGACACTCACAAAGATACTTTGGGAAGTGATCACTTACCTATCATCATAACAATAACTTATGACAACATCAGGATGAAAGACAACACTCCTGACATCATACCAAAATATAATTGCATGCGCGCTGATTGGTCCTTGTTTCAGACTGCTCTTGCTAATCAAGAATATAAGCATTATGAAAGTGAAAATGTAGACGTTATGTTTTCTAAGTTCCAGGAGTCATTTCTAACTGCTGCGGACCTCTCCATCCCGAAACTCAAAACTTATGTCCAATAATCGTTTGGGTAATGTTTGGTGGACAGAGGAATGTGAGAAAGCAGTTCAGTATAAAAAAGATAAATTCAAAATCTACATCAAAAGCAGAAAACCCGACGATCACATGGAAATGAAAAAAGCTAACATCCAGTGTAATAAAATCATTGCTGAAGCAAAGAAAGATTATTGGGCATCATACTGCACCAAAGAAATTTCTGATTTTAAGGATTTCCATAAAGTCTGGACAAAAATGAATCAAATGAAAAACGGGGCCAATTTACCCACGTGTCCAATAATGATTGATACATGTCACAAATTTCCTTCTGACATGGACAAAGCTGAAACTTTTGTAGAACTCTTTGCTGAAAATAGTAAAGTAGACGGGTTGTCTCCTAACAGCAAACACTACAGAGAAATGGCAGCTAACAACCCTATCTTCATTGAACCAATACCTCAGAATGATCGCTGGTTTAATTCTCCGATCACCTTAGAAGACCTAAAAAAAAAAACACTATCTTGTCTCTACACAACAAAAGGAGTTCGGTAGGTGTCGATGCAGTTTCAAATGAAATGATTAAGCATCATCCAGAAAATTATATTATTTTCTTACATAAAATTTTTCAGAAGTGCTGGGTGAGCGGAACTGTACCACAGGTATGGCAAAAGTCTGTTGTTATACCCATATTAAAAGCAGGAAAGCCTAAAAACAATAAAAACAGTTACAGACCTATTGCTTTGACGTCCCATACGAGCAAACTAATGGAAAGATTGGTCTTAAACAGACTTATACATTACTGTGATAGAAATAACGTTATTCCGGTAAACCAGGCAGGTTTCAGAAAAGGGAGATCCACAGTTGAGCACCTGGTTAAACTTACAACTCAGATAAAACAACAATTTGCCCGTAGAAAAAGTCTTTTAGCAACTTTTTTTGATGTGAAAAAAGCTTATGATCAAGTTTGGCATAAACGTTTATTGTACAAGCTGAAATCTATTGGTCTATCTGGCAATATGTATAATTATATTAAGTCCTATTTGGCCAATAGAACAATTCAGGCAAGAGTGGGAACAAGTTATTCTTCTTCACGATCTCTTGACATGGGAATTCCTCAAGGTTCAGTGATACACCTATTTTATTTAATATCCTTATATATGATCTTCCTAAAGTACTCTCAGATCGTGTTGTTTTGGTACAGTACGCTGATGATATATGCATCTGGATGAATATTACTTTAAAAAAGACAACTCCCCAGAGAGCGCAGAATTACATCAGGAAGTTGTATCAATCTGATCTTGATAGTCTTGGAAACTACATGTTAGAAAATGGTCTGTCGTTGTCAGCAGAAAAAACTAACATGATGCTCTTTAATCCTGATGGTACTTTAAATAACTTGCCTACTTTCAGACTGCATGGTGAAGCGATCCATTACAAACAGGTTTTAAATTTCTGGGAGTCTTTATAACATCGAAATTAAACTGGAATGTCCATTTTGATTATATTTTAACAAAAGCAAGAAAAGCCTTAAATTTTTTTAAGATAATAAGTAGATTACCCTGGGGAATGAATACAAACATACTTCTCCATCTATCAACAGCACTTGTAAGATCTAAATTATCTTACGCACAAAAAGTGTTCTTCAGTGCACCCAAATATTTACTAAAGAAGATTCAAAGTTTAGACTGCAAAAGTCTTAAAATTGCACTAGGTGTACCAGCCCATGCTTCAAATCTGGAAACGTACAAAGTTGCTGGAATTCTGTCTCTGAACAGCTATCGTGAGCTAGCGACAGCAAAGTTTGCAATCAGAACTACTTCACAAACGGACAATTTTGTGAGCAAGGAAATTAAACTAAGATCTGATGTTGACTTTCCAAAACGAGCAAGCAACATTTCATCACAAACGACTGTTGCAACTTACGTATCTGACTTAGTCAAACAGTCTAACATAAGTTTGGATGAAATAGCTGAGACACCATCCACAACGCCTATCCCTACATGGGAAATGCTTAGACCACTTTTGATATTGATTATACAGATGCTAAGAAATATGAAAACATTAACATTTCGATATGCACAGCAAGAGAACACGTCGATGAAAAATACCGTACCCACCTCCATATTTTTACCGATGGGTCAGTCTTAGAAAATAAATCTGCTGGAGCAGCGTATTACGTTCCAAAATTTAAAATACAAAAGTCATTTTTCATTGGGCCAAATATATCTATATTTACAGCGGAATTAGTCGCTATTATACAAGCGTTGCATTATTTAGTAGACCTTAAACCTGTCTTTTTCAAAGTGGTTCTCTTTGTTGATTCAAAATCTGTATTATATGCCTTACAGTCTTTTAATACAGACACAAGATCTGACTTAATTACTGAGGCAAATCATCTTATACATCGTTTAAGGACAAAAGGTATAGATATCAGTTTATGCTGGGTGCCTTCTCACGTTGGTCTTCATGGCAACGAAGTAGTAGACAGAGCAGCTAAACACAACACTGATAATACTATAGAATTACGTATTAAAACTTCCGTAAAAGAAGCTTGCAACTTGCTAGAATCAGCCTCATGGATTCGATTTCATGAACATTTCAATGAAAAGTTTGTGACACAACAAATGATAAAACTTTCATTACAAAATGTATGTAAAAAATTGAAGTATTCTTCCATATATCATTCGAGATCGATTGTTGCTGTTCATTTTCGTATTCAGCTAAACGCGTTGAAAACAAAATATTGTAAAAATATCAAGTGTATTTGCGGAGAACAATTCACACTGTTTCACTGTTTATTTTACTGCAAAATGCTACGTTCTTTTTTACCAAAAATATTTACACAAGAAAACTATTCTGAAACTCATTTTAAAGAAGTAACTTCAGATCAGTCTTTATCAGTTAAAATTTCAGAATCATTGGTTCACAGTCCTGTTAATGTATTGCTTTAAGTTTATGAAGTTAGTATTTTCGCGTTAAATTTTTCCTTCACATTGTTAATGTCAATTGTTAGTGTTAAGATCTTGTTCCATTTTTCTATTTACCCACTTATTTATATCTTTTACTCTGTCTCCCCTCTCCCCACAATGCAACTCGCCCACCTCTCATCCTCCATTCCCCCCCCCCCCCCCCCCCCCCCCCGTCTAATATCACTCATAGTGAACAGACGTTAAATTAAAGAAACGAACGACACACACACACACACACACACACATACATATATATAAAACACACACACACAAATACACACATACATACATACACAAAAACAAACATTCACACAAACAGACACATATATACACACAAACTCACTCACTCACACATGAACGTGTATACGCAAACCACACATACATAACAATTCTTGCGCGCACGCCCCCCCCCCCCCTAAACACACACACACTTACTCAAAATATATACGACTTGGGTTATTTGTCTGCACAAAATGCACTTCCGTTCTTTAAAAAAAATATTTTAAAAAAAAGAACTCTCATCCTCATCTATGTTTTCGAGCGTGACGAATGTTGCGTGTTTTGCATATGCACGCTCAGTTACTCTGTGGAAACTTGAATTGAAAGCTTCTCATTAAAGTAGCGAGGTACTTCTGTGAATGTATGCAGATTAGACAATAAGACAGTTTCAATCCCATTATGGCTGTCATCATCCTGTGCCCTGTCGCATGGCTTTGGCGATCATAACCCTCCATACAAATCTGTCTTTTGTCGCTGCAAGTACATCTCCCACCCTGTCTGTCCTCAGCCACTCTGCAAGTCCGTCCAATATTTTCTCCCTGGGGTTACCTGGTGCTCTCTTTCCCTCCAGCTTTCATGTTGTGACTAGGTGCTCTAGTTTTTCTTGCCTCATGACATGTCCTATAAACGTTGTTTCTCTCTATCTGATCTTCTTTATTGATGTTCTTCTTGCGTCTGCCTCCTTCATGACCGTCTTGTTTGTTTGTTTATGACTATATTGGTTGTAAAGTTCATCGATAAGGTAAATTGTTGAACGTTGTTTCAGTGGTGACAGTCAGTAAATACAGCTCACATCTACTTTTGGCTGAATGTCTACTGTTTTGTTTCCGGATTATCGTTGTTTTCTGTTACTGATGTCATAATGTTACACACACTTAACTGATTACACATCATAACTACTTACTAAACACACAAACATACATGTCCCAGTCTAAATTGCTATCCACAAAACCGTGCCTCTGTGTGTGTGTGTGTGTGTGTTGTGTGTGTGTGTGTGTGTGTGTGTGTGTGTGTGTGTGTGTGTGTGTGTGTGTGTGTGTATGTGTGTGTGTAAGATTGTGTGTCTGAGCGCGCGCGCGTGTGTATATGTGTGTGTGTGTGTGTGTGTGTGTGTGTGCATGTTTGTGTGTGTGAGTGTGCGTGACAGAATGCACGCGAGCGCGTGATTGTGCACATGAATGCGTGTGTACGCGCACGTGTATTTGTGTGCGTGCGCGCGCGCGTATGTGTGTGTAAGAGACAGAGAGAGAGAGAGAGTGTGTGTGTGTGTGTGTGTGTGTGTGTGTGTGTGTGTGTGTGTGTGTGTGTGTGTGTGTGTGAGTGTGTGTGTGTAAGAGTGAGCGTGTGAGTGTGTGTATGTGAGTGTGTGTGCGCGTGTGTGTGTGTTGTGTGTCTGTGTGTGTGTGTGTGCTCGCGCGCGTGTGTATGTGTGCATGTATGCATGCCAATATGGTACGTGCGTGCCTGCGTGTTTGCAACTAGTTTTGCATAACAAAGACGTACCATGGGTGTTCCAAAAGGCACAAAACCTGCACACACAGTTAGTCCGTACAATTAGCTCTACACATCTATACACTATTAGTGTTAGTACTATGAGGTAAGGGTCAAGCATCATGGAAGTATAAGTCAGCCACACACAAACATGGCTGCTGGCAACATACCATGGGAGTTCCAAAGGGCACATAACCTGCACACAAAGGGCACATAACATGCACACAAAGGCACACAACATGCACATAAAGGGCATATATTCAGCACACAAAGGGCACATAACATGCACACAAAGAGCGCGATGCGCGCGCGCGCACACACACACACACACACACACACACACACACACACGCACACACACACACACACACACACACACACACACACACACCTGGTTCACTATGTCCGGCGATTTTAAACGTGTTTTACAGCTTAGCACCAGAGACTGAGTGTACATGTAAATACCGTGAACATAGTTTATTTCTAAATTTATAAGAGTTTGGTGAAGAGAGTTTGATGGTGAGTACCGATGAGAGAGTCTACATGAGAATTGTGAGTACTAACAAGACAATTCAGATGAGAGTTCTGTCAAGAGTTTGAATGTCAATATTGTCGAGAAAGCTCAAAAGCTATTGTTGAAAGATACCAAAGGAAATAAGCTTTGTGGCTGCATCTATGCTAGCTGAATGGGTAGCGCAGACTGTGCTGGGTTTGAGAAATTCTACATGGGAGATAACTCCGTGACTCTCAAGAGTTATGTTACTTAGTTGATATTGTTGAAAGAGCTTTCAATGTCTGTACTATCGAAAGAGCTTTAAATATCAGCACTATCTAAAGACTTTAAATACCAGAAATATCGCTTTAATTATCAGTACTATAGAAAGAGCTTTAAATATCAGTATCATCGCTTTAAATATCAGTGCTATCGCTTTAAATATCAGTACTATGGAAAGAGCTTTAAATATCAGTACTATGGAAAGAGCTTTAGATATCAGTATCATGGAAAGAGCTTTAAATATCAGTGCTATCGCTTTAAATATCAGTGCTTTGGAAAGAACTTTAAATATCAGTACTATGGAAAGAGCTTTAAATATCAGTACTATGGAAAGAGCTTTAAATATCAGTACTATGGAAAGAGCTTTAAATATCAGTGCAATCGCTTTTAATATCAGTGCTATCGTTTTAAATATCAGTACTATGGAAAGAGCTTTAAATATCAGTACTATGGAAAGAGCTTTAAATATCAGTACTATGGAAAGAGCTTTAAATATCAGTACTATGGAAAGCTTTAAATATCAGTACTATGGAAAGAGCTTTAAATATCAGTACTATCGCTTTAAATATCAGTGCTATCGCTTTAAATATCAGTACTATGGAAAGAACTTTCAATATCAGTGCTATGGAAAGAGTTTTGAATATCAGTGCTATCGCTTTAAATATCAGTACTATCGCTTTAAATATCAGGACTATCGCTTTAAATATCAGTGCTATCGCTTTAGATATCAGTGCTATCGCTTTAAATATCAGTACTATGGAAAGAGCTTTAAATATCAGTACTATGGAAAGAGCTTTAAACATCAGTACTATGGAAAGAGCTTTAAATATCAGTACTATGGAAAGAGCTTTAAACATCAGTACTATGGAAAGAGCTTTAAATATCAGTACTATGGAAAGAGCTTTAAATATCAGTACTATGGAAAGAGCTTTAAATATCAGTATTATCGCTTTAAATATCAGTGCTATCGCTTTAAATATCAGTACTATGGAAAGAGCTTTAAATATCAGTACTATGGAAAGAGCTTTAAATATCAGTACTATGGAAAGAGCTTTAAATATCAGTACTATGGAAAGATCTTTAAATATCAGTACTATCGCTTTAAATATCAGGACTATCGCTTTAAATATCAGTGCTATCGCTTTAGATATCAGTGCTATCGCTTTAAATATCAGTACTATGGAAAGAGCTTTAAATATCAGTACTATGGAAAGAGCTTTAAATATCAGTACTATGGAAAGAGTTTTAAATATCAGTACTATGGAAAGAGCTTTAAACATCAGTACTATGGAAAGAGCTTTAAATATCAGTACTATGGAAAGAGCTTTAAATATCAGTACTATGGAAAGAGCTTTAAATATCAGTACTATGGAAAGAGCTTTAAATATCAGTACTACAGAAAGAGCTTTAAATATCAGTACTATCGCTTTAAATATCAGGACTATCGCTTTAAATATCAGTGCTATCGCTTTAGATATCAGTGCTATCGCTTTAAATATCAGTACTATGGAAAGAGCTTTAAATATCAGTACTATGGAAAGAGCTTTAAATATCAGTACTATGGAAAGAGCTTTAAACATCAGTACTATGGAAAGAGCTTTAAATATCAGTACTATGGAAAGAGCTTTAAATATCAGTACTATGGAAAGAGCTTTAAATATCAGTACTATGGAAAGAGCTTTAAATATCAGTACTATGGAAAGAGCTTTAAATATCAGTACTATGGAAAGAGCTTTAAAGATCAGTACTATTGCTTTAGATATCAGCATTATCGCTTTAAATATCAGTGCTATCGCTTTAAATATCAGCACTATAGAAAGAGCTTTAAACATCAGTACTATTGCTTTAGATATCAGCATTATCGCTTTAAATATCAGTGCTATCGCTTTAAATATCAGTACTATGGAAAGAGCTTTAAATATCAGTACTATTGCTTTAGATATCAGTATCATGGAAAGAGCTTTAAATATCAGTGCTATCGCTTTAAATATCAGTACTATGGAAAGAGCTTTAAATATCAGTACTATGGAAAGAGCTTTAAATACCAGTGCTATGAAAAGAGCTTTAAATATCAGTGCTATGGAAAGAGCTTTAAATACCAGTGCTATGAAAAGAGCTTTAAATATTAGTACTGTCGCTTTAAATATCAGTACTATGGAAAGAGCTTTATTTAAATATCAGTGCTATGAAAAGAGCTTTAAATATCAGTACTATCGCTTTAAATATCAGTACTATGGAAAGAGCTTTAAATATCAGTACTATGGAAAGAGCTCTAAAAATCAGTACTATGGAAAGATCTTTAAATATCAGTGCTATGGAAAGAGCTTTAAATATCAATATTATCGCTTTAAATATCAATAGGCCTACTATGGAAAGAGTTCTAAATATCAGTACTATGGAAAGAGCTTTAAATATCAGTATTATCGCTTTAAATATCAGTACTATGGAAAGAGTTTTAAATATCAGTACTATGGAAAGAGCTTTAAATATCAGTACTATGGAAACAGCAGCTTTAAATGTCAGTACTATGGAAAGAGCTTTAAATATCAGTACTAAAGAAAAAGCTTTAAATACCAAAAATATCGCTTTAATTTAAATATCAGTTCTATCTAAAGGGCTATTACTTAAGTACTGTCAAGATTTCTTAATTAAATTAGTACTGCCCATTAAATATTAGTACTGCCAAGACAGAAAGAGCTTTGTAGACGTGAATATTAAAACACTTGAGAGAGGCTTAAATATCAGTACTTTCAAGAGAGCTATTAAAATGAATGCTGTCTACAAGTCTGTAAATACCAATGCAAACACGAATATTAGCATTATATATGTTACTGCTACCAACAACATCAGCAGAGCTCTAAATGTTAGTACTTGTTGACAGAGGTACAAACACTAGTGCGTCTGTGAATAGAGACTGGCTTGTGAGTACTACAGCTATCATGGTGTCAATCATAAAAGTACTTGCGTAAAGATTAGTTGCATCAGTACAGTTTAGAGCACAGGTATGGGAATGATTACAGCTTTACATGTCAGTGCAGCGAATACAGCCGTACACATTAGTCACCAGTTTTGGCAAACAGTCACAGCCTTTCACTCCCGCATCCTATCCTCCAGTTGCAAAATCTTTTTGCCCTTTCACTCCCTCACCCTTTCCACCAACTTCCTGCAATAAACTGACGGATAGGGTGAGGGAATAAAAGGGTAAGGATTTTACTTTGCTGTCAACGCTGACAATAAGAGACACTGGCGCACTGGGTGAGGGAGTCAAAGGGTTAACTTGTGTGTGAGTGCCATCCATGTCGCTCACCACTTTTCCAGTTCTTGTCTGCAAAATCCTCGCTAATATCTTCTAGCAACATTTAGCTTAAATACCAGCGTTAATTAACTATCACACAAAGATTAGTTTACCATTGCAGTCCATAACACAGGTATGTGACTGATTCATTGCTAACACATGTATTAAATGTCATTCCTTTAACTAACGACGGCAAATGTAGGCTATACATCAAATCATGAATTATGTCAAACCGGGGCAGCAAGTTCCATGTACAATAACAATGTCCACAATACTCACTAAAAACTCCGACATCAAACTGCAGACAAAGCATCATAGTGAAGGATCTATCAGTTAAAGGGCTTCAGACAAAGCCAGGACAGAAAATATCTAGTTAGAACAGTGTTCTACTTGTAGAAGACAAGACACGTCACCTCAATTAATGTACATGCCAAGACTTAAGTCACTGCCTCTGAAAACTTTGAGAAAAGGCATTTTGACTGAGGCAATTATGTGCATGAGTGTATGCGTGCGTGCATTGGTATGTACGCGTACGTGTGTGTGAGTGCATTTGCGCGTGTATGCGTGTGTCTGCCTTTCTGTCTGTCTGTCTGTCTGTCTGCCTGTCTCTGTCTGTCTGTCTGTCTGTCTATCTGTCTGTATGTATGCATGTATGTATGTATGTATGTATGTATGTATGTATGTATGTATGTATGTATGTATGTATGTATGTATGTATAGTATGTGTCTGTCTGTTTACTTATCTGTGAACAGACCACGTCAACAAGGATTTATCTTTGGTTGGAAACTTGCCAAATTTGGACTAAAGGTCCGGCCCAATCTAAAGTCATGAGTGCTTAACTTAAGACAAACATGACCCATTCAAGTTTTAGATAGGCGTGACCCATTATTTTAGTCACTTCGAAACAAACTGCGGAAAAAAAATTGAAAAAGACAGACACACAGAGAGAAAAAAGAAATAAAAAGACAGACACACAGAGAGAAAAAAGAAATAAAAAGACAGACACACAGAGAGGAGAATGAAATAAAATGACAGACTGACAACTTGAAAAGGAAGATTGAAATAAAGAGACAGACACGAAATATAAAGATAAGCGCGCGCGCGCACACACACACACACACACACACACACACACACACACACACACACATACACACACAACACGCACACACACACACACACACAGAGGAAAATGAAATTTTAAAAAGACAGACAGAGTGAGGGGAGAATAGAATAAAAAGACAGACAGAGGAAAGAATGAAATAAAACGACAGAAGAACAGAGAAGCAAATAAAAGGGGAGAACAAAGGGAAGAATGAAATAAAAAGACAGAGTGACAGACCCAGGGTTTGCGAAAAGACTGATAGTGAAAAAAAGAAACAGAAAAAAGAGAGGTCAAGAAGTAGGCGTTCTGCTTAGTAAAGTAACTCCAATCTGGCTGCGAGAGCAGCAAGATAAGCTTAAATTAAAAAAAAAAAAAAGTACAAAGTAACAGTGGCCGATATCAGTAGGGCACTGGTGTTTACTAAAGTCACGACCTTGACCCTGCGACCTACCTGACATTCTGAAGGGCATGAAGATCTTCTCTCCTGTGTCGGGATGGATGATGGCCTGTACACATGTATCAGATGAAGACAATAATTCTACACGCATTCGCTCGTGTGTAAATATTGACACACACACACGCACACATAAACACATATATAATGGGCCGACAGTGATGAGGTCCGATGCTATAAACACGCGGGCTGCTTACCAAAAGTAAAGTGACGTGTGTTATCTTAGATGTCTGTGGTTAACGCCCTATCGGTATATTTCGTTGAAAACAACATACACAACAATAGGGCTACATAATGGACAATTTGAATAATTTGGCTGAAAGAAGCTGTGTGTGTGTGTGTGTGTTGTGTGTGTGTGTGTGTGTGTGTGTGTGTGTGTGTGTGTGTGTGTGTGTGTGTGTGGTGTGTGTGTTGTGTGTGTGTGTGTGTGTGTGTGTGTGTGTGGTGTGTGTTGTGTGTGTGAGTGGTGAGTGAGTGTGTATGTGTGTGTGTAGGATACTCCGATTCTGAATCCGATAATAACACCTCTGTGGTATTCATTCATTCTCATGAAACTGACATCGAGCTTAAAATTGTGGTACCCTATCCGCACCCTATCCACAAACTGCAAAAACTTAACCCTTTGACCTCCTCACCCTATCGACCAGCTTTCTGCAGGAAGCTGGTGGACAGGGTAAGGGAGTCAAAGAGTTGAGTTTTCGCTTTGCTAGTGTGATTAACTATGCAGGAAGCTGATAGAGCAGGTGCAGAAGTCAAAGGGTTAAACATTTTCTGAAATCTTCTTTAAGTGCTCCAAACAAAATCAAATCCATGTCTGAAAAGAATACCACTGCCACATGATGACAAAAACATATCATTCCGAGGTAATCTGATTTGTACATTGCAGTTAACTGGAGCCAAGATTTTATACATAAAGAAAAAGAAAATATATATGTAGGCCTACAATGGATAGCATACAATCCACAATACACCATACTGTTCAGAACTCATGAGCTGACATTTATCAGGCATTTCAATGCAAACGTAGAACTTTCTCAGCTGCAGCGTTATATTTTAAGCCCCAGATTTCAGAGCCATACAAGACAAGAGGTTTCTTCATGTATCAAATAGGTTAAGATAACTGCAGACAAAATCACTTAGTCCCTACAACATCCTTCATAAATCAACAACACATCTCTTTGTTTTACTTGATATATTCTGCAGAAATAGCTTTTGAGAAAGGTAATCTTATACTGAAAAAGTGACACTGAATAAAAACATGAACTTTTTTTTTACGAGGTTGAGAAGGAGGTGGGTAGGTTTGGAAGGGGAGACAGACAGAAATACAGACACGGAAACTCAGAAACAGACAGACCGACAGACACTATGACAAACAGGCCGACAGACAGAGGTGAAGAGACGGAAACAGACACAAACAGAAAGAAAAGACAACGCCATAGCAGCAGCAATCAGTTGACCTGTTTGACTTTCTGTGCCTGCCATAGCTCTTTGTCAGTGACACCAGCAGGCACTGTACCCGTCTTGAACTGCTCTAGAAGCTTCAAACTGTGTTCCAGTTGGGCCTGTAAGGATACAATTCATTTTGTTAAGTTTTAGTCAGTAACTAGGGAACCAGAAAAAAAACATGAAAAAAGAATAAGAACGCGTATTTAATACAACCAGACAAGAAAGGCGCAATTTCTCGGCCAATTGGCCTTTGTCAAGCGTACACCAATACAAAAATTAGGAGAAAAAGACTGAAACTTCCCTGCAGTTCCGTAACTAGGGAATTGTCAGTTATTATAGGTTTTTCTGCTCTTCTGTGCTACGAATTCATTTTTCCAATAGACCTTCATCGCAACTATCCTGTATTGTTGATGCACAACCAATATGGAATTTAATATGGACAGTGTAAAATAAGCCAAGTTAGTGTTCAGAGGTACATGGAAACACAAAAATATCAAGCATGTACACTTACCAAAGACAGTATTTAGACCGTGCAGCAACTTAATATCACAGTATATGGGCCCAACAACGAGCATTCACACATCCTAGAAAACCTACTTGAAATGGGAAAAACGAAAAAGGGAGGGAAAATAAAAAGGAAATCCCATGGTTGATCTTACGCTGCACATGTGGAAATGTCCGGACAATTTCACGTGTCTCCTGCATAAATTTTATGTCTCACATGTAGATAGAGATTTGTGAGGATTACAGACTTGTACACATACAATTCTATGGACTGACTGATGTTGCGTTGTTTTAGCACACCTGACATTTTCTTCTTCCAAAATTCTTTTCAATGCATTTTTGACAAAGTGCAAACAATAAACACATAGATAAACACATGACAGTAAGAGCAAAGGGTACTGAAATTACAACATAGAATTAGAATCTGAAACTAACAATTCTGGAATAGACACTTTTATCAAAACACTGGCCATTACTGGAGAAGATAGTTGTAACCTTCTATTCTCCTGACCCCAGCCATATTGGCGGTAATCCAAGATAAACGGACAACAATCTCAACTTCTTCTTATCAATTTTTAATCGCCATCAATGGTGCAATCTTCGAGTCCAATAGCACTATCGGTCAATCTTCTTCTTCCTCTTCTTCCTCGTTTCTTCTTCTCTTCCTCCTCCTACTACTACGGCTACTGCAGTTACACCTCCTTATCTTCTTCTGCTCATGTGCCGTTTATACTGCTGTTGTTTTCTTAGCCATGATGGTGGTTAGTAGTGAAGGTCTAAGATACTGCTGCAGTTATTGTAAAATTTGCTTTTTTTTTTAACCTTTGCCTGGAACTACAATGCTGTTGCTGATGTGCCTAAAAGCAGAAACAATTATTACCTGCCACATATAGAGTCAAATAAAGCATTGTTTAAGTTGTGTATCTACAGAAGATAAAAATGACAGAGAGAATTGGCACAAAAAATACACAGTGCCCAATTCATCAATAAAACAGACATACTGACCTTAGTGGTGAAGAGAGTGCGGGGGTCGATCACATCCAGGAAATGTTTCAGACGTCCAGTGAAGGTTCCCTGGAAAACAACACAGAATTCCAAAATACCCACATTGGCGGTATGCTTACTGCCTGGGGAGAGGTGGTGGCAGGAGATATGGGCTATGCATAACTGTTTAGCAACAATTAAGAAGAAGGAGGAAGGGATAATGATGATGGTGGTGGTAGAGGGGAAAGTGATTAAGTAAAAGGATAGGAGGAGGAGGAGGAGGAAGAGGAGGAAGAAGAAGAAGTAGAAGAAGGGGCCCTTGTATTATCTCCCTTCTGTACAGCTTCAAGTGAGTATTACTGTCTCACATACGGGTTATAAAAGAAGATGGGAAATAACCTCATCAAAATTATGTCAAAGTATTCAGAGTGCTCAATGACAAAGATCATATCACAATTTCACGACAGGAACCACCTTTAACTCCTATCAACAGCACTGATGCTTAATAAGTATTTATATCAGTAGTAGCAGACAGTGATGCTGGAGCATAAAGCAACACTATCATTGGGAAAACAATCCTGCAAATCATCCTGGATACTTTAACCACAGCTATCAAAGAAAAAAAGCCTTGGGCAAATTATCTTTCCAGAAAACTGGTGAACAGGGTGAGACAGCGAAAGGGTTCAAATATACTGGTCTCCTGAATTACTCACCCATCACACCCTCATCACTTCACTCACACATACACAAACACACACCATGACCCTGGGGGAAAAATAACATTTTGGTAAAGCAACTTAAAATGAAAAAAAAGAAGAAAAAAAACCAATCTTGTCTACAGGTGGTGAGAATCACCATTTGTAAGAAAAGGAGTCATAATGTTATCATGATGGAATCGAAAGCAAGTGTGACTGCCCACGTTCAAGCAAACAGGAACCAGAAAAAAACATAAAAAAGAATAAGAACACATATTTAATACAACCAGACAAGATAGGCGAAAATTTTTAGCCAGCTGGCTTTTGTCAAGCGTAAGATCACAAACAAACACCAGATACAAATATGAGGAGAAAACGTCTGAAACTTCCCTGCTGCTCCGTCCAGTGTGAGATGTCATTTTCGGCAGTTTATTCCTTTTCTCACACTGGACGGAGCAGCAGGGAAGTTTCAATCTTTTTCTCCTAATTTTTGTATCTAGTGTTTGTTTGTTTGTTTGTTTGTGATCTTACGCTTTACAAAGGCCAGTTGGCTGAAAATTTGTGCCTGTCTTGTCTGGTCGTATCAAATACGCATTTTTATTCCTTTTCCATGTTTTTTTTCTGATGTAATGGGAAAGTAAAGCATGAATTTCAAGCATGCAGTCAATCTGCTGGGTCATGACATTTTTATGTAGTGCAACAGATGGAAGCTTGTTGCATATCTAGAGACAATTAAAATGAAAATTATTATCCCAAATAAACATGTACTTCACTGGAACATGCTAATAGCAATACCCACTGACAGAAAATATTGAGGGGGGGGGGGGGGAGGGAGAAATGATGGTGCACTGTGTTGTACGCTCTCAAGTTGAGAGCAGCCAGAATTTAACACAGAAAATCCACTGTGACAAAAAAACCCACAATGTATCCAATTTCGCATTAAAAACACCACTGTTGCCAGAAAGCACAAACTGTTACTTTGTGTGTGTGAGTGTCTATATGTGCATCTGTGTGTGTGTCTGTGTGTGTGTGTGTGTGGTGGTGTGTGTGTGTGTGTGTGTGTGGTGTGTGTGTGTGTGTGTGTGTGTGTGTGTGTGTGTGTGTGTGTGTGTGTGTGTGTGTGTGTGTGTGTGTGTGTGTGTGTGTGTGTGTGTGTGTGTGGTAGTCTTTGATTTAATGTCTATTCACTAAAGTGATTTTAGACAACAACAACAAAAACAACAAAAAAGAACACATGAGGAGAAAAGAGGATTAACGATTGAAACAGCAAAACTGGCTAACCATAACATTGAACATGAGAAGTAACAGAACGTTAAAGATAATTCGCAATAGGAGTTTTTGACAGGCTAACAAAAAATTCATATGTTAAGGATGATGAGGCAAATATGTCAGAAATTGTCTTCGTTAATAGCGTAGGTATATGTCGTTTTACCTGAACACATGAAAGAATATGACTATGTGTTATCTTCTTTCCACACAGACACACTACATTCCTAGTGTATTTTGTTTTGAATGCATCAAGTTTCCACCTATACATAAGGGATTGTATACTTCTGCTGGCAGGAAACTGCTTCGGTGTTTTGCTAATTTCAAAGTTCATGTAACATTTTAGGTGAGACACAGAGAGGACAACTTGAGTCAAGGGTCACACGTCAAACAAATAAATTGTGATAGCTCATCATCAGTGTGTGTGTGTGTGTGTGTATGTGTGTGTGTGATGTGTGTGTGTATGTGGTGCTGTGTGTGTGTGTATGTGTGTGTGTGTGTGTGTGTGTATGTGTGTGTATGTGTGTGTGTGTATGTGTGTGTGTGTATGTGTGTGTGTGTATCTGTGTGTATGTGTGTGTATGTGTGTGTCTGTAGGTGAGACAATGAGAGGACAACTTGAGTCAAGGGTCACAGGTCAAACAAATAAATTGTGATAGCTCATCATCAGTGTGTGTGTGTGCGTGTGTGTATGTGTATGTGTGTGTGTGTATGTGTGTGTGTATATGTGTGTGTGTATGTGTGTGTGTGTGTATGTATGTGTGTGTATGTGTGTGGTGGTGGTCTTTGATTTAATGTCTATTCACTAAAGTGATTTTAGACCAAAAAAAAAAACAAAAAAAAAAAGGATACATAAGGAGAAAAGAGGATTAACGATTGAAACAGCAAAACTGGCTAACCATAACATTGAACATGAGAAGTAACAGAACGTTAAAGATAATTCGCAATAGGAGTTTTTGACAGGCTAACAAAAAATTCATATGTTAAGGATGATGAGGCAAATATGTCAGAAATTGTCTTCGTTAATAGCGTAGGTATATGTCTTTTACCCGACACATGAAAGAATATGACTATGTGTTATCTTCTTTCCACACAGACACACTACATTCCTAGTGTATTTTGTTTTGAATGCATCAAGTTTCCACCTATACATAAGGGATTGTATACTTCTGCTGGCAGGAAACTGCTTCGGTGTTTTGCTAATTTCAAAGTTCATGTAACATTTTTCATACTTTTTCTGTTTATCTTGAAACTGCTTCCATACACAGGTGTCCACTAAGGTATAATAAGTCTATAACACTCATGCAATGAGAGGGAAAGTTGTATATGATTTGAATCTGAGGAGCTCTTTGCCCCCCGTTTGGCAGCCCTATCAACCATATCATTGTAATAAAAAGAACTATGAGATGGTATCCAGCAGAAAATAATGTCAGTGCCTCTTAAGGATAAACTATTAATCAAGTGAGTAATTTCCAATATCATTTCAGATCTTGTTTGTAATTTTGATAATTCAAGAGCTTGAAGTACAGATTTTGAATCAACGCAAAAAAGTATCTGGGGAATCGTCCTAAAAAGATTTATATAATTCAAAGCCATTAAGATTGCAAAGAGTTCTGCAGTAAAGACAGATTTATTAAGTCCTATATAGAAAGATTTCTCAATTTTGAGAGCAGGTATTAAAAACGCTGAGCCTGCTTGTCTTTCAATTATTGATCCATCAGTATAAACTTTCAAATGATCGTAATAAAAGTCTTCTATATGACTTTTAACTTGACTTGCCAGTAAGTTGATATTATCTTCTTTTTTTATGTCAGTGTGGTATATGTGTGTGTGTGTGTGTGTGTGTGTGTGTGTGTGTGTGTGTGTGTGTGTGTGTGTGTGTGTGTGTGTATGCATCTGTGCGTGTGTGTGTGTGTGTCTGTATGCATCTGTGTGTGTGTGTGTGTGTGTGTGTATGTGTGTGTGTGTGTGTGTGTGTGTATGCGTGTGTGTGCGCGCATGTGTGTGTGCATGCGCGTGTAAGTGTGTGCGTGTGCATGAGTGTGTGTGTGTGAGTGTGTGCGTGTGTGTGTGCTGTGTGTGTGTGTTCATGCGTGCACATGAGTGTATGTGTGTGTGTGGTGTGTGTGTGTATGTGTGTGTGTGTGTGTGTGTGTGTGTGTGTGTGTGTGTGTGTGTGTGTGTGTGTGTGTGTGTGTGTGTGTGTGTGAGCGAACGTCTGTCTTTGTGTGTGTCTGTGTCTTTGTATCTACACATGTATGCATCTGTGTGTAGGTGTGCATGCTTGTGTGTACAGCCATGTTTTAATTCATCTTGTCAAAAAATCTGTCTTTATAATTTTTTAGAGACAAAAAGCAAAAGGTGTTGACGTGTGCTTTTAACCAGTGTCTGCCAATAGATCCAGTGTCAGTGACAGACTCGATGGTCAAGCGGGTCAACATCAGACTTCCAATCAAAAAGTCCTGGGTTCAGTCTGCCAAGACACTTCTGCCTGGCAGGTAAAGAATGGAGTTATTTCTTATCTCTCTGGTCAACATGTGTGCTGACCTGCCAATGCCTAAACTCCCTTCATGTGTATACATGTCCACAATATCAAACATGCACATTAAAGATCCTGTACAGAATATCAAACATGCACATTAAAGATCGTGTACAGAATATCAAACATGCACATTAAAGATTATGTACAGAATATCAAACATGCACATTAAAGATCCTGTACAGAATATCAAACATGCACATTACAGATCCTATACAGAATATCAAACATGCACATTACAGATCCTGTACAGAATATCAAACATGGACATTACAGATCCTGTACAGAATATCAAACACACACATTACAGATCCTGTACAGAATATCAAACATGCACATTACAGATCCTGTACAGAATATCAAACATGCACATTACAGATCCTGTACAGAATATCAAACATGCACATTACAGATCCTGTACAGAATATCAAACATGCACATTACAGATCCTGTACAGAAGATCAAACATGCACATTACAGATCCTGTGCAGAATATCAAACATGCACATTAAAGATCCTGTTAAAAAAAAAAGGTGGTGCTGCACTGTGGTGACACGCTCTCAAAAGGAAGAGCAGCCCGAGTTTTATGTGGTATTGTCCACTGTGACAAAAGAAATGAATATGATTATGACTATGAACATGAACATGAACATGAATATGATGCTGTCTCAAAAGGTGCCACTGTTATTACTATGGTTATTCAACAGTTCAATAATAAATAATTTTGAACCTTTGACACACATTTTTAATATAATTTGCCTCAGAAAGCATTTGAGAGATACATATGATAAATCCAAATTGCTGTATTATGTTTTTGTGGGTGAAAATAACGAAAATGTTCATCAATGTTGTGTAAATCCATCTTCCAATTTGTGACATTGCACATAGCATTCATCATGTGTTTACTTGGTTGTCAGTAAACAGTATATGAGCGAATGTGGTGTTATTTGTGTGACTGATGGAAGATTATATCATGATTTTCCACAAGAATCATGAGTGTACAACGTTTCTTTCGACAATAATGTGATTTGAAAACCCGTATGCTCGTACGTGACATGCTTTGTCACGCTGAATTTATCAAAAATATCCTCCTCAAAGGCTATGAATTGCCAATGAAACGAAGTCCATGTGTAAATTATAACTGTATTATGGATCTCTTTTCAAAATATTTCACACACATGGATCGTTTTTGAGTAGTTAACTTGTCAGGTCGATTTTCCGACACTGACCGAAGCCTTGGTCTGTTCGTCACGTACGACAATTTCGGCCTCGGAAAAACTGCACCGACTGCGTCGTCTGCTTCAATCGAGAATTATCTTCCGTGGAACCTCGCGGTACGGTCACGTGATTCTTTTCTTGCCAAGATGGAGGGAAGAAAGCGCGAAGGTGAGTTTTTTGGTTTTGGTCTTTGTTGTACGATATGTAACGTACGATCAGAAGTAACGAACAACCAAACAACATTTAAATACCTATTCCTAAGCATCTAGTGGACGTTCTTGTGCTTTTGTTTCAGCAGAACATTATTTTGATTGATAATGTAAGCGTCGAAAATGTTGCTATGGTAACGAAGGTTGAACGAACGACTTTCGTTTTATCAACAGACCAAGTTTCCGGCTTGGTCTGTGTCACGAACAACCTAAAATATTTCACAGGACAATCATTACTGACAACCATAGGTCAGATTATCGATGTATTGCACTTGCCTGACGAACATTTTAACAATTATAACGAAGTTTCCATGATCTCTTTAATCATAATTTTGCTTCAGCAATTTGCATGGTTGGTCGTGACTAATCTTTCGGAAGACCAAGTGTCTAGGTTTGTACTTATGTCACTAACGACTGTGAAGTAATGCAATTTTAGTTTTGTTACTTGCTTTGCATCCCAAGTCTTTCTATTACAAAGTGCTCTATTATGATATTGTAATGAATAATACTGACATACATGAGACCTATTATTTTCTGATATGCCCTAACTGATTGGTCGTATGTGACATTCACAACACAGACCAAGTGGTTCTATGGGCCCCGCAGTGGGGTACTGCGGATTGAGAAATTAGGGTCCCCTCCTGTTTTGGAACCACAGGAGCTATCTAGTTTGCTGTGTTAGGTAGTTAGGAATTCCTCTTTCCTGTCATGCTCTCGTATTTCTGCCTTCAAGCCCATTCACCTGTATTTTTTCCAAACTCTCTCCCCAACTCCCCGAAGACAGAGTATGGCTGCCTTTAAGGCTGGATAAGAAAGGGCCATGCACGCAAACATCCACTCCCTCTATGAGGTAGTTAGGTTGTGTCAATTTACATGCTTAGATAGGGAGTGCCCGCAGGAGTTTTAGCCTGTGAACGCAGAAGGTTCTATGGGGCCTTTAGAGTAACCCTTTCCCCACCCCTTTCTCAAAAATGTATGTGACAGTTTTTAAGTAATTTGTCTTGTGGTGTTCCTGTATAGGCCTATTCAGATTTCATATTTTAAAGAAAATTACTATCTCTTTATTTTAAAGAAAATTACTATCTCTTTCTGTCAGGTTTACGTGTACGCATTGGCCCCAAGACCACTGCCCCACCAACTCCACGAGTCATCACTGGTGCTGATGGCAATTGCCTGCCAAGGTGCTTGAGTCTCTTTGTTTATGGGCAAGATACACATCACATTGAGATGCGATGCAGGATTGTCAGCGAACTTACAAAGAGCCTAGAAAGATACATCCAGGGTGAGGGAATGGGAGGGGTATGGGTGGTCAGATACCTTGCCATCCTTGCAGAGGGGTCAGGGCTTACCCCGGAATCATCCATTGACGACGACATGGTAAGGACATCTCTTGTCAGAGAAATAATGTATGTGCGGCACCGAAGCATCAACATGGGGTTATGGCAACTTGCTGCAGCAGCCAATGTTCTTGGTGTTGCCATTTGTTCGGTGTACCCACAGAAGGGATGGGCTCATTACCACACCAGTCACTTCACAACCGTATACTGAAGCCAAGATTCGGCAGTGACATACATGTCTACATCATGTGGACAACAACCAGGGATGATGTTGAGGACAGACACTCATGCCAATCAACAGTGTGAATGATGCCGTCACTGTCAGTGGGGACTTCACTGTTTATAACAGGTTCACACTTGAAGATGTCACTGTTGGTGACCAGTTCCTCATAACTTGGCGAGAAGAAGACTATGTATGCGAAATAACAATGATTCATCCAGAGGGCACAATCAGAATCAGCTGTATGGAGATGGAAAAAGGTCTCTTCTTTTGGCCATGCGAACAAGATACATCTGACGAAAGCACCAATGTGCTCAAAGAAAGAGTTCACATAGAGCTTGTGGCCAGCAAGAGTTCACAACGGAAACAGTTTTTCAAGCTGGTTTGAATTTTGCCTCAAGGGTTTTTTGTCTTTTATTATGCTGAAATTGGTCAGCTTGTTAGGAGTTGAGGGAATCTCTACAGGGAGTTGGACTTCCTCGCTGTCTATCACTGCATGTTTAGTGGGACATTTATGCACATAATTTATTTGTCAATCAACTACAGTTGTTTTTATTAACTAAACTTCTGCCCTTGGCCTTCTTGTCATTTTTTGTCTCTGCTCCGATACAACAGTATCTTGTACATAAGAATGGCTTCTTGTACTAGAGCAGTAAAATCGTGTTTTTCTTTTTTTGATGTGTAACTGCTGCCCATACTTGTCCGTTGTATATGACAGCAGACAAAACATATTTTTGACTTATTAAAAAAAAAGCTTCAACTGACTTACAAATTGCTGATTTGTATTGATTCTTTTAACTGGGTTGCAATAACAATAAAGTTATATATGATACTGCATTGACTACGTGCACTGGTGACAATGTCCAATAAGTCTATCTGGGACAACTGAAAGCTGCTCATTCCACTTTCCGGATATGCTGGCTTCTTTTTATTGATTTTTTCCCTTCTTATGCTGAACTATGATGTTCTTTGCTAATTACTCAACTGTTACTTTGTTAGTGTTATTTTACATCACTGTAATCATGTATTCAACATTAGCAGTCATCTGGATAATTCGTGTCAATATCAATGTTTTAATTACTGTACTTTTTGTCTCCGCTATGAATGTCACATACAACATGTGAATGTGCTTACATAACATTTTCATCTAAGAATATGGAGTTTGTTGGTGTTGAATACAAATGCCATTGATAAAAGTCAGTGTATTTTATGTCTTTAACTGATTATGCTGATTTTTGTTTTTAATTTGTGCAATAGTTTCTCAATTTTGTTGCATTACAGCTGATGAAGCTTGTTATAATTTTCATAATCTATGTTAAAAATGAACAAAATTAACTTAAATCATATATTCTGTTGGTAGTGAAGTTTTCTGTTCAGCTAGTTGATGGTACAGACAATATATCATGTGGTGTTGTGAACTTAAAACATTTTATTGAATTCACTTTGTCTTCAGACACCTCACATACGACTGACTTTGTCTTCAGACACCGTCACATACGACTGAAAAATCTGATCTGAGAAATAGTTGAAGGCTTTTGATGTTGATTGTCATGACCATTTGCTCATTATGTTTGTTTCAGTTTGACCCAGTTGTTTGCAAATGATTTTGGTCACCCACACTGCCTTTAAATAGTTTGTGTGCTTGGTCTCTGGTATAAATGTCACATACGACATGAACCTCTCCTGCTTTGTAACTTGAAACTTAAAAATATGAGATCTGAATGTGTTCAATACAATAATGATAATGACTCTAATAAATCTATGTTGAACTTAGAGTACATGTGTTGCTTGTGTCTTCTTTATGTAAACTTCTTCTCCTTTCTCTGTGTCGTATGTGACGGCAGACAAAGTTTTTTTTTAATTTCAGAAAATCCATGGTTGAATTAATTATATGCAAATATCTGATTTTGCAGACATTTTGATTAATTTCTTTGGTAATGTGCAGGTTTCTACTTCTTCTGCTTTTATGTGATGTTTTCAGCGCTCACACTTTGTCTGATGTCACATACGACAATGTACACTGCTGCACAAAAGGTCATGCAAAAATGCAACTTCTAATCATCCGACTATCTTTTCACTTACTGTCCTCAATTCTCCAGAGCTCAAGCAATCAAATGACTCTAAGATTGTTCATTTTAGATAAAGTTGTATTTTTAGGTGTGATGTCACATTTTGTATGTCACCTTTTGAGATGGCATCATATAAATTGAGGGAGAGGAGATGGGCACCACCCTCTTATTTGCTGGTCCCGAGAAAAGTTTAGGTCTCTACCACCTCACTCCCCTAAGATCTCAGGGTTATGGGACTATCTATCTATCTGTCTATCTATCTATCTATCTGTCTATCTGTCTGTCTGTCTCAGTCATGTCAATGGCTGCCTTATGGAATATGAAAACACCCAGCACACAGATCTAATGGAGAGAGAGTATGCAGATTGCGCAGCAACACACAGCCTGTGCAGTCCGGGCAAAACAACATGCATATGTGCATCCAAGGAAAATCGGAATGCTTTTAAAAAATTTATAAAGGCATCAGTTCAAATGATAAAACAAATTATTTGTAATCAGATAAAATGTCACACAAAACAATTGTTAAAAAAAAAAAAAAAAAACTTAAGTACTGTTACTGTTAATTTTGTTTAAAACCAAGCCAACTGCGTAGTGCCATATCAAGGCTATAACCCTTTCAAAACATACACAATACTTCAACATGAAAAAAAAAGGAAAAGAAAATAAAGTACAAGTATCAATGCATTTGTGCACATAATCTAAGAAGATGGCCCTGGCATTGACCATTCCGTCCAATTTATCACACAGGTGATTTAAAAACATTCCTGAATACAAATTTTAACATAACTAAGGACACTAAAACATAGATAAAAACGGGCCTACATGAACATTTAATTAATCTGATTATTTATTAGTATACAATCTGACACAGAGGTTTTTAAAAATAACAGTAATGAATAAATAATTAAATACACAAACAATTGCACATGCATAAATGAACAACACAGCACAAAACCAACCATGAAAAAAAGAGAAAAAAGGGTAAAACAAACCAGCAAGCAAGCAGACATCAATACACAATACTGAAAATATTACTGATCATAAAGATAACCTAATCAAAGAAAACAAACTAGAGTGGGAAGAGTGAGATGGGTGGGGCAGGGATGGTGATGGCAGATATCATCACAGGATAAAAGTAAGCACCCCTACCCAACCAGAATTAAAAAACAAACATATATTTATACACACAAACAACACTAACATTAATGAAAACAAATAAATGCATGTGAGTTAATGCTGAGACATTCTAGAGTTGTGATTCTTTCCATAGGAGAAAGGTGGCAGAATGGTTCAGACATTTGCCTGCCAATAACTAAAGTCAAGATTCAAGGGTCTGTTTCCTGCTGAGGCCTCAATTTTCCTCCTCAGTTCGACTAGAAAATCAAACTGAATGTCTAGTCCTTTCGAAGGGGATGAAAAACAAGTCAGACCAATGGGTCTTCTGGTCTGTGCACACTAAAAGATCCCATGACAGTTGAAAATTGTGAACAACAGGGCATTTGCCTGGCTGCCCTGGCAAGAAAATATTGCAGAGATAGGTTTATTTCTGAGGTCTCTCCCCTTGAAGCCCAATTAGCCTTCTTGCCTTTCTAAAAAAAAATATGAGACAGGAAGACTGACCGAGCAAACAAGAAAATGAGAAAAAGAGGGAAGGGGAGGTACAAAAGAGAAAAAAAGAGAATCTGTTGGAAGTGTGTGTGTGTGTGTGTGTGTGTGTGTGTGTGTGTGTGTGTGTGTGGTGTGTGTGTGTGTGTGTGTGTGTGTGTGTGTGTGTGTGTGTGTTGTGTGTGTGTGTGTGTGTGAGCGTGACAGAGAGGACGACAATATGGGTCAAGAGTCACTTGCCTATCAGGTCTGAGCATACCCGAACTCAGCATCTTGTGTGTGTGTGTGTGTGTGTGTGTGTGTGTGTGTGTGTGTGTGTGTGTGTGTGTGTGTGTGTGTGTGTGTGTTTTGTGTGAGACAGACAGACAGACAGACAGAGGGAGGATGACATCTTGGGTCAGGGGAGTTTTGATCATTGCGGGGCGATTGCTTTGATGAATGATGAGAGTGCATGTCTTGGTTTGATTCTTGAATCAAGATTTGGTGACTTATAAATTATATTATTATTATTATAACTAATTATCTGTTATTATTATTATTATCATCATTATTATCATTACAAGTGAAACTGGGCGAATTAGTGTAATCTTTTTGCTTTTGACGATACAGACCATAGTTACATGTTTTTGTATTTGTTGTGCAAAGCCAATTTGATACATCCCATGCTCACATTACTTTAAACAAACAATAAGAAGAAGAATACAAATCAGAGATGTGGGTACTGCTTACTGCCATCTCAAGGAGACCATTGCTCCTGACATGTTTTGAAACACAGAGAGGTAGGCAGGAGGGATAGAAGCAAAAGGGGGGGGGGGGCGCAAACGAGAACTAGGACAAACACCATTCTACATGGGACATAATCGTTTACAATTAAGACAATATTTAATTACGATTCCCTCCCTTGGTCAGCAATTCGAAAAAATTGCCGGATGTTTGTGTCGAACTCGGAAAGCACTCTAGAACGATTCCTACGCCCAGTTTAACTCTAAATATGCATCACGATCAATTTTGTCTTCTGGCCCGTCAAAAAATGCAATTAGCCAACAGTAATATGCAGATGCCAGAATGCAGGTGCAGACCAAGTGGCAAGTCACGAGATCGCCGAACGTGACCCACGACCCCATATGACCCCAACACGCACACAGAGCCACAGTGCCATCTTACCTGATCAAACCGGGGTTTTCCCAACTGAAAAGGAGGATATTCCGAGGCAGACATGTTTCACAGCAGCGCAGTTAAAACCTCACTTGCAACATGAACATACAGTGTGCACACACACCTCCTGATGTGATCGACGGTAGCCCTGATTGAAGAGACAGCAGGCAAATGGGGTTCGGTTTCTGTTTCGGCCTTGACCCGAGTTGAGCAGACGACCCGAAAGTAAATCCCGTGAGACAACTTCCAGGTCAATGTTTTGTCTTCTGCCCTGTTTTGGCCTACTGTGTGTACGTTAAACTGAAAGGTCAGGGGCTTTAGCTATATCGTGTAATGTTCAGTTGTGACCGGTGAGAACCAGTTGTAAAACAGACACTCGTTATCAGTTTGGTATTTTGCTGACGATGCTAAATAAATAGCACAACAAGTCGCGCATGCTCTCATCCCCTTGACACTCACGTTTTACACCATGCAGGCACACCTGCGCGTCTGCATAGAAAAACAGAAACAGGGGGCGAGAGGGGGGAGGGAAGAGAGATAGTTAAAGGAAATTAACTGTCATTTGATTTACTGGTAGAAATATTTTCAGGGGAAAAGTGTTAGCAGCAATAACATGCCTATAATGCTCTTAACAAGAATACAGTAATAGCTTTGGGGGCAAAAAATCCTGTAGAGACGAATAACTGGCCGAGATTTCTTATCGTTGCTGCTTCTTTTGTCAGAGCCGTGCACGCCAGATCTCATGTCTTAAGTTCAACCCCACCCCGCAACACTGATAAAAGTCGTCTTGTTAACTGGCCCATCTTCATGCTCAAAACGTTATGCTGAAAAATATACAAGTCTATGCTACGTGTGTAACAACTAGAAGCACAAGAAAACAGAATGGCAATGCATATCCAATCCAGAACTGAGACAAGATAGGAAGCTGGTGGATAGGGCGAGGGAATCAAAGAGTTAAGTTTTTGCTTTGTTACATGCTTGGCAATGCAAGATGCTGGTGGACAGGGTGCGGGAGTCAAAGGGTTAATGAAGATTAGAAAAAGACAACCAGCATTTGTAGGACATTTTACGAAGCAAGAGAAATTAGAGCACCTGGTCACAACAGGAAAGCTGGAGAGAGAAAGAGAACCAGGCAGACCCAGGGAGAAAATATGGGACGGACTTGTGGAGTGGATGAGGAGAGAGAGGGTGGGAGATGTAGGTCTACTTGCATCAACAAAGGATACATTCGTATGGAGGGTCATAATCGCCAACGCCATGCAGCATGGCACATGATGATGATGAGACTTTGTCATACGCAAAAGGTAACAAAGAAACAAATATGCACACTTAGGACGAAACAACAACAGTAAACGACAAAACTTCCTTCTTGTTTCATTGAGCTGTAGAAAATGACAGATACATGTATGTAATCATGAAATGTTTGTGAATTGTGCAAACTGGGAAGCAGGAGAGAGAAGTGCCATTCCGCATTAACCCTTTGACTCCCGCACCCTGTCCACCAGCATCCTTCATTGCCAATCATGCTTGCAAAGCAAAATCTTAACCCGTTGACTCCCTCACACTATCCACCAGCTTCCTGATAGAGTCAAAGGGTTAAGTTTTTGCAGTTGGTGAATAGGGTGCGGAAGTCAAAGGGTTAAAGGAAGCGAGATGAGTTCTACAGTGTCAAAAGTGACCACGGCATCGTAGTGTTGTGTTATTCTGAAGAGAGTCTAGGGTCGAAATGATGCTGGACGGCAATCAACATACTAAAACGCACTTGACGAATGTCTTTTCTTCAGTGAAAGTGTGTGTTGTGTGTGAGTGTGTTGTGTGTGTGTGTGTGTGTGTGTGTGTGTGTGTGTGTGTGTGTGTGTGTCTGTCTGTCTGTCTGTCTGTGTGTCTGTGTGTGTGTGTTTCAGTGTGAGTATGTGTATGTCAGTGTGTGTGTGTGTGTGTGTGTGTGTGTGTGTGTGTGTGTGTGGTGTGTGTTTTCAGTGTGAGTATGTGTATGTCAGTGTGTGTGCATGGCAGTGTCAGTGTCCATGTGTGTGTGTGTGTGTGTGTGTGTGTGTGTGTGTGTGTGTGTGTGTGTGTGTGTGTGTGAGCGTGAGTATGTGTATGTGAATGTGAGTCTGAATCTGTACGTCAGTATGAATATGTGTGTGTCAGTGTGTGTGTGTACGTACGTACGTACGTACGTATGTATGTATGTATGTATGTATGTACGTATATGTGTATGTATTCATGTATGTATGTGTGTGTGTATGTATGTACGTACGTATGTATACATAGGCACAGAAGTGTATCACAATAATGTGAAATAAATAAAAGGATAGTCCTATGTTGATTTAATTTCAGTCATTTTCTCCATCTCAACAACAAACAAACAAAAAACTGCTAGGGAAATTCTTTTGTTTTTGTGCTGTTTTGTGTATTTGTTTCTTTGTTGTCCTGTAAACGCTTGACAAAGGCCTATTGGCTGAAAATTTGGGCTTGCCTTATTTGTAAATTAAATAGTGCGTTCTCATTCTATTTTCGTATTTTCTGATTTCTTTTGACTTGACTGTTGGCAGTTACTGTGATTCAAACTACGTCTGTAAGTATAGCACGTGCGTGTTCGTTCCCATTTTTCTTGCTCCTTTTGTTGTTGTTGTTCACCTCACTGAGATGCGTACAGAATCCTTTGAGGTCCCCGTTATTCCTATTCACAGGAGGTATAGATGCCTGTATACATCGATGGCTATCATCGTCAACTTCTCCGGTACTCAGACCACACATGTCAGTGAAAGTTATTAGAGGAAAACTCTGCACCAACTACCTGGCAGGCAGAAGCAGAGGCACTCACACAAAATCAGCCTCCATGATTCAACACAGAAGAAACTTGCTGTCAAAGTAGTCCTTCTCTCATTTGCCTTTTCTGATCTGGAGAACATCAAGCTTCTCCTCCTGACCAACGACTTCCAGTAAGTCAAAAGAATGAGTAGAGCAGTCTTCCGGTGGATCCTTGCTCACTGTGGAATGTCAGGAAACGAGACGGTAGGTGAAAAACAAGACGGTAAGCGAAAAACAAGATGGTAGGTGAAAAACAAGACGGTAGGTGAAAAACGAGACGGTAGGTGAACTAGCAAAAAGAGGAGCCCAGTAAGACCAGCCGGACAACAGTGTCAGCTGCAGCGAGAGGTGAAGCATCATCAGATCACTCCTTTTATCCTTGACCCCCGTACCCACCAACTACAAAAACTTAACCCTTTGATTCCCTCACACTGTTTACACCTTCCCTACAGGAAGCTGGTGGATAGGGTGAGGGAGTCAAAGGGTTAAGTTTTTGCCTTGCTAACATTGACGAGAGAAAGAGAGAGAAAGAGACAGACAGACAGACAGAGAGACAGAGAGACAGACAGAGACAGAGAGAAAGAATGAGAAACAGACAGCGCGATAGAGAATCAGAGGGAATTCTTGTCTGTAATGGGAGATTCTCCCCAAGATTACCAGACATTTCTCTCTGTGGAATAAGTAAAAATTATTTGTATGGAATCACACACAGAGCAAGATCGCCCCCCTCAAATCCTCCACTGGGGAAGTAATCAGCAATCCTAGCCAACAGATGGAAAGATGGGCGGAACACTACTCCGACCTCTACTCCACACAGAACATGGTGTCCCCCTTAGCCCTCGATGCCATCAAGTGCATGCCGGTAATGGAAGAACTTGACGCAGAGCCAACTGCGGACGAACTCAGCAAGGCCATTGATAGCCTGGCATCAGGGAAGGCACCTGGCAACGACGGAATTCCCCCAGACCTCATCAAACACTGCAAGACTTCTCTTCTGCACCCTTTGCACGCAGTTCTCTGTCAAGACACGCCATCTCCACCAGCCATCACCATTGATGACTACGAGCTTGAAGCCATCCATCAATTCACATATCTTGGGTCCACCATCACCGATAACCTCTCCCTTGACACAGAGGTCGACAAGAGGATCGGGAAGGCAGCCACAACACTAGCCCGCCTCACACAAAGGGTGTGGACAAATCCCAAGCTGACCACAAAGACAAAGATGGCTGTATACAACGCCTGTGTCCTCAGCACCTTGCTGTATGGCAGCGAGGCATGGACCACGCATGCTCATCAGGAGAAAAGGCTCAATATCTTCCACCTGAGAAGTCTACGGCGCATACTTGGCATTTCCTGGCAAGACAAGGTGACCAACACCGAAGTCCTAACCTGCGCTGGCCTCCCAACCATGCATACCATGCTGAGACAGCGTCGGCTGCGCTGGTTGGGCCACGTTCGCCGCATGGAAGATGGTCGCATCCCAAAAGACATCCTTTATGGTGAGCTTGCCACAGGGCAGAGAAACATTGGCCGCCCACCGCTGAGATACAAAGACGTTTGCAAGCGTGACATGAAGGCGCTTGAGATCAACACTGAGTCCTTGGAGGACCTCGCAGACGACCGCAACAGCTGGCGAACTACTCTCAAGAAACAGCTGCGGATTGGTGAGGACAAACTGTCAGCTGCTGCAGCAGAAAAGCGAGTTCGCAGAAAAGGGATGACAGCCAACAGACCAGCATCAGCATACACATACGACCGCTGCGACAGAGACTGCCTCTCTCGCATTGGTCTGTACAGTCACAGGCGACGCTGCTTGGACCAAGCAGACAGCCCATCTAGACATTAGAACGGATGTACTTTGTCCATGGTCAGTCATGACCGAAGGAGGCCTACTATTATTGTTGTTGTTTTGTTTTGTTTTGCTTTGGTTTTTTGTTTTTTTGTTTTGTTTTGGTTTTGTTTTGAGTGGTGGTCACAACAGATATACCATTTGAAATTCGGCCCGCTTTTACCAGGGAGAGGGCGTCTCTATAATGCTGTGTCACCCACTTTTTTTTTTTAATCAGTTAAGTGTAAAATGTTCATGGAAGTGTTTCTTCTCTAAATTTGATTTGGAAACTGTACACGGAATGAATTCTAACAGAAAGCAGGAACATTTTCACTTTGTGAAGAAAAACAAATTTGCAAGCGTAGCCGTGGACATTATTCCTAGATATTTACAAGAACTTAGCAGATGTGAAAACAGAATCAAGGATCACCACCATGCTAGAAACGGGGTCAGTGGGTCTCCCAGTTCACTCAGTGTGTTGACTCACATACATATCTGTATTTTACCTTCAGATAAATAGGATGAACAGAGCAACATTACTTAAGTCAGAAAAGTACGTTCTTCACAGCTCCTTCCTTGAAAGTGTTGAACATCGTGCTCTCTGAGCATTCTTTCCTTCTCATAAATCTCTCTCTCTCTCTCTCTCTCTCTCTCTCTCTCTCTCTCTCTCTCTCTCTCTCTCTCTCTCTTCCTCTTCTCTCCCTCCCTCTCTCTTTCGCTCTTTCTCTCTCTGTCTCTCTCTCTCTCTCTCGCTCTCTTTCTCTCTCTCTCTCTTCCCCTCTTTCTCTGTCTCTCTCTCTCTGTCTCTCTCTCTCTGTCTCTCTCTGTCTCTGTCTCCCTCTCTCTCTCTTTCTCTGTCTATCTATCTTTCTATCTGTCTCTCTATCTATCTACTATCAATCTATCTATCTATCTATCTGTCTGTCTGTCTGTCTGTCTGTCTGTCTATCTATCTATCTATCTATCTACTTATGTGTGTCTCTCTCTGTCTGCCTGTCTCTGTCTCTCACTCTCTCTCTCTCTCTCTCTTCCTTTCTCTGTCTGTCTGTCTGTCTCTCTATGTTGGGAAGTTTTGCTTTGTGTGTGTGTTTGTTGTTGTTGTTGTTGTTTTTGTGGGAGGAATGTTTATGTGTGTGTGTGTGTGTGTGTGTGTGCAAGCAAGTGTGTGTGTTTTATTAAACATTCGTGTGCTTGCATACATGAGCGGCGTCTTTGGGCCTACTCACACGCTCCTATCCTTGTATACTCTACACACATAGTCTATATCAGCAGTTCAATCTACTCGGTGCACCTTTCCATGAAATCACCCCCGCTATGATTAGTCTGCACAGCCCACGCTGTCTGTCCACGGAGAGATCGAGAACGCAAGGAAAGAGAGAGTTAATTCAATAGGAGTTTTTCCCCGAGAATGCATCCTTTTATTTGTCCAATCGATTTACAGAATGCGTTGCACGTATCTCTTTCTCTTCTTACGTTCATCAGCGCTGTAGGGGTACTATCTCCCTTGACGCTAACGACAAGCATTCGCCATCCTCACTGCCGTCTGTGTGGGATGTCAGGATTGAGACAAGGGCCGGGGATGTAAGTAGGTCGGCTTCTGACAGCATCAACGTCAAAACTGGGACAACAATGGTCATATCACGCACTGCTGGCATCTCAGAACGAACTGAGTCATAAAACAGAGGAATTCGACTTCGAGGGGAAAAAATAGTGGGGATAAGTATTTGTCTTTTCATTGGAAAGGTTCTGATTGACGTACAACACAGACACTAACAGAGAAGGCAGCCCACGGATCTTTTGTTACGATTCTGTTCAAGCGAATCAAGAAGTCTTCGTGTGCTGAGCTCCTGTGTCAAACTTCGACGGATCGTTTGCCATTAATGAATTTGTGCACTCATTCGTGTCGGCATAAAAAAATCGATTCATCTCTCCAAATCGGTCAACCAATCAATCATTCCATCATATGATGATGATATTAATGACTGCTTGTACAGAATTCTGAGTGCTTCATACAAGAGACGAACGCAGATATACATAAAGCGAATACATGTTATCCATTACTGCCATGATGATAACAGATGAACTGTAATAATACATCAAAGAAACAATAAGAAGGAATCACAATCAAATATTCACTTCATAAGTCGACTGGTTTAAAAAGAATGTATCTAAACACACACAAACTCATACACACACACACACACACACACACACACACACACACACACACACACACACACACACACACACACACACACACACACACACACACACACACACACAACAAACAAACAAACAAACACACACACACACACACACCATCACTATCACTACCATCCCACTGCAAAATATAACAGAAGAAAGAAGAAAGCCAATGTTGAATTGTGTCTTGAGACAACTTGACATTATGTAAACATGGACTGTCTGACAACTGACAGCATCTAGTTCCAATGTCTCTTGTTGTTGTTATTGCTGTTGCTGCTACTGCTGCTGCTGTTGGTATTGTTGGTGGTGGTGTTGCTTTTGCTGCTGCTGCTGCTGCTGCTGTTGGAATTGTTGGTAGTGGTGTTGCTTTTGCTGCTGCTGCTGCTGTTGTTGCTGCTGTTGCTGCTACTGCTACTGCTGCTGTCATGGTTGTCATCATTATTGCTGTTTTTTTGTTTGTTTGTTGTTGTTTTTTTCAGAAAATGACAACGACGATGACGACGGCGACGACGACGACGACGATGATGATTATGGTGGTGGTGGTGGTGGTGGTAGTGGTGGTGGTAATGATGATGATGATGATGATGATGATGATGGTGGTGGTGGTGGTGGTGGTGGTGGTGGTGGTGATGAATAACGACATCAGTTTCATGTAGTTCATTTCTTAGATCCCTCCCCCCTTTCCTTTTTGTGTGTGGAGGGGGGGGGGAGAAAACATGTTGTAATACACACTCAACAGAGAATCATACAGACAGACAATAAAACAATGAGACCGACAGACGGAGAGAATCAGACACACCGAGAGACAGACACAGAGAGTGTGAGTGTGTCTATATATGTATATATATATCATATAATATAATATATATATATATATATATATATATATATATATATGTGTGTGTGTGTGTGTGTGTGTGTGTGTGTGTGTGTGTGTGTGTGTGTGTGTGTGTGTGTGTGTGTGGCGTGTGTGTCGGATAGATGTATCCGCTACTGGTAACCTGGAACCCAGTACTACCTGTCACAGGGTCGAATTGCTGGCGACTTAATCAGCAACCCCACCAGTCCTCTCAGGAGGATGGTGAGGAGGGTGGCTAGAAACCCTGGTGGAAATAAATTAGATCCATCAAAGGGCGCCAGCTCTGGAGAGCTACCCGCGGCCATCTAGCTAAGGGAGTAAACCCTGACAGTAAATCCGGTGTGGGGCTCCTAAGGCGGTTGGATGGCAAGCTTTGTCACTTTCCGGCAGCTCCTGCGGCCGCGTTGGCACCAAAACGTAACAGCCCTGCTGTTCCTTTGGATCTGTCAGCGAGGTGGAGAGGGGGGACAAGTTGCATGGTCAACAGCCTGTCTTCCATATTACACTGCCCAGGCCTACATCCGTCCATTCATCCACAAACACTCTGCATCTACGACCTGGAGAGGACACTCCAGCCAGCCTCGCTACTAACACTAGTGTCGGCACAACACGGGAAGCAACAGATACCGGTGATAAGTCATTGCTCAACTGGCGTAGAGCTGACGCCAGGGGTTGCTTTTGACGGTGGGAGAGACCTTCGTGTCTTACTGGACAGCTACCGCCCGCCTAAGCTGGGCAGCCCCCAGCCAGTTAGGTGCTGTCCCGCCACAACCTGCCTTCTTCATTGGGTGCATGAAGATTAGGAGAAAATCTGACAAGCAGGTCGTTAATTACCGCACCAAACAAAAAGAAAAATTCAAATTCAAGAAACGGATCAGGAAAAGGATCTGCAGTGAAACTGGGCTGTTGGAATGTCCGAACAATGATGCCTGGGCTCTCCCAAGATCTGCAAGACATCAGCGACGCCAGAAAAACCGCCGTCATAAACAGCGAACTAAAGAGGCTCAATGTGGACATTGCCACTCTGCAGGAAACACGGCTGGCTGACTCAGGAACACTAAAGGAAAGGGACTACACCTTCTTCTGGCAAGGAAAGAGTTCTGATGCCCCAAGAGAGCACGGAGTAGGCTTTGCAGTAAGGAACAGCCTGCTGAACATGATTGAACCAACAGCGGCGGTTCAGAACGACTCTGACTCTCCGCCTCAACACCACCGAAGGCTATGTCACTCTCATCAGCGTTTATGCCCCAACTCTGTCCGCCTCTCCAGACACCAAGGATGAGTTCTACGAAAATCTTGCATCAACCATAAGGAACATCCCCAGGACAGAACAACTTGTTCTCCTGGGCGACTTCAACGCCAGAGTGGGTGCAGACAATGACTCATGGCCCTTCTGCCTCGGTTCCTTTGGAGTGGGGAAAATGAATGAGAATGGACAGCGACTGCTTGAGTTTTGCGCCTGCCATGAACTGTGCATCGCCAACTCCTTCTTCAAGACGAAGCCTCAGCACAAAGTCTCCTAGAGACATCCGCGCTCAAAACATTGGCACCAACTGGATTTGATCCTAGTAAGACGTGCCGCTATCAAAAACGTTCTCCACACTCGCTCTTATCACAGCGCAGACTGCGACACAGACCATTCTCTGGTATGTTGCAAGATCAGGCTACAACCAAAGAAGTTCCACTGCTCAAAGAAACAAGGGAACCCTCGCATTGACGTCAGCAAGATGTCTCAGCCAGATCTTGTAGAACAGTTCGCAGAGGCCTTTCAGAGAGAATACGATGCATTGCAGCCCAGAGACTCTGCCACTGAGAGATGGGAAACGCTACGAGACACCATGCACCGCATTGCTATGGCCACCTTTGGGAAGAAAACTGTGAAGTCCCACGACTGGTTTGAGGCCAAATCATCAGAGATGACTCCACTGTTGAGGCCAAGTGTGCCGCACTCACCAAGTATAAGCGGTCACCCAGTGAGAAGAACCTGCAAATCCTCAGGGCTGCCAGAAGTAAGGTTCAGCTTAACGCCAGGCGCTGCGCAAACGAGTACTGGACAGAGCTCAGCGAAGAGATACAGAGTGCTGCTGAAACAGGCAACATCCGAGGAATGTATGATGGCATCAAGAAGGCACTGGGACCAACACAGAGCAAGATCGCCCCCCTCAAATCCTCCACTGGGGAAGTAATCAGCAATTCTAGCCAACAGATGGAAAGATGGGCGGAACACTACTCCGACCTCTACTCCACACAGAACATGGTGTCCCCCTCAGCCCTCGATGCCATCAAGTGCATGCCGGTAATGGAAGAACTTGACGCAGAGCCAACTGCGGACGAACTCAGCAAGGCCATTGATAGCCTGGCATCAGGGAAGGCACCTGGCAATGACGGAATTCCCCCAGACCTCATCAAGCACTGCAAGACTTCTCTTCTGCACCCTTTGCACGCAGTTCTCTGTCAGTGTTGGAATGAGGGAGCTGTACCACAGGACATGAGGGACGTCAAGATCGTCACCCTGTACAAAAACAAGGGCGAAAGGAGCGACTGCAACAACTACAGAGGTATCTCGCTCCTCAGCATTGTTGGTAAAGTCTATGCTCGGGTCCTCCTAATCCGCCTGCAGAAACTGGCTGAACGCGTCTACCCGGAATCACAGTGTGGTTTTCGAGCAGAGAGATCCACGGTAGACATGGTCTTCTCCCTTCGCCAAATCCAGGAGAAGTGCAGAGAGCAGCGGATGCCCCTGTATGTGGCATTCATTGACCTCACCAAGGCCTTTGACCTAGTCAGCAGAGATGGCCTTTTCAGGGCACTCCGAAAAATCCCCCCCAAGCTGCACAGCTTAATTGAGTCCTTCCACTCAAACATGAAAGGGATGGTGCAGTTCAACGGAAACCTCTCCAAGCCCTTCGACGTACGCAGCGGTGTGAAACAAGGCTGCGTCCTGGCCCCAACCCTCCTTGGAATCTTCTTCGCTCTCCTCCTGAGGCATGCGTTCAGCACAGCGCAAGAAGGGATCCACCTGCGGACCAGATCAGATGGCAGGCTCTTCAACCTCGCCCGCCTCAGAGCAAGGACAAAGGTCCGTGAAGCCCTCATCATAGACATGCTATTTGCCGACGATGCCGCAGTTGTGACCCATACTCAGCGGGACTTGCAGTCACTAATGGGCCGCTTCTCCCAGGCCTGCAAAGATTTTGGTCTGACCATCAGTCTTAAGAAGACAAACGTCCTGGGCCAAGACACGCCATCTCCACCAGCCATCACCATTGATGACTACGAGCTTGAAGCCATCCATCAATTCACATATCTTGGGTCCACCATCACCGATAACCTCTCCCTTGACACAGAGGTCGACAAGAGGATCGGGAAGGCAGCCACAACACTAGCCCGCCTCACACAAAGGGTGTGGACAAATCCCAAGCTGACCACAAAGACAAAGATGGCTGTATACAACGCCTGTGTCCTCAGCACCTTGCTGTATGGCAGCGAGGCGTGGACCACGCATGCTCATCAGGAGAAAAGGCTCAATACCTTCCACCTGAGAAGTCTACGGCGCATACTTGGCATTTCCTGGCAAGACAAGGTGACCAACACCGAAGTCCTAACCTGCGCTGGCCTCCCAACCATGCATACCATGCTGAGACAGCGTCGGCTGCGCTGGTTGGGCCATGTTCGCCGCATGGAAGATGGTCGCATCCCAAAAGACATCCTTTATGGTGAGCTTGCCACAGGGCAGAGAAACATTGGCCGCCCACCGCTGAGATACAAAGACGTTTGCAAGCGTGACATGAAGGCGCTTGAGATCAACACTGAGTCCTTGGAGGACCTCGCAGACGACCGCAACAGCTGGCGAACTACTCTCAAGAAACAGCTGCGGATTGGTGAGGACAAACTGTCAGCTGCTGCAGCAGAAAAGCGAGTTCGCAGAAAAGGGATGACAGCCAACAGACCAGCATCAGCATACACATACGACCGCTGCGACAGAGACTGCCTCTCTCGCATTGGTCTGTACAGTCACAGGCGACGCTGCTTGGACCAAGCAGACAGCCCATCTAGACATTAGAACGGATGTACTTTGTCCATGGTCAGTCATGACCGAAGGAGGCCTACCTACCTACATATAAATATATATATATGTGTGTGTGTGTGTGTGTGTGTGTGTGTGTGTGTGTGTGTGTGTGTGTGTGTTGTGTGTGTGTGTGTGTGTGTGTGTGTGTGTGTGTGTGTGTGTGTGTGTGTGTGTGTGTGTGTGTGTGTGTGTGTGTGTGTGTGTGTGTGTGTGCAAAAATAAAATCAGCAAATTGTTCACATGACTATCACGTGAATATTCACGTGTCTGACTTGTGTGTGTGTGTGCGCGCGCGTGTGTATGTATGTGTGTCTGTGTGTGCGAAAGTGTGTGTGTGTGTGTGCCTGCGCGTATGTGTGCGTACAAGCGCGTTCGTGTGTATATGTGTGTGTATGTATGTGTGTCTGTCTGTGTGCGTGTGTGTCTGTGTGCCTCTGTGTGTGTGTGTGTGCGTGTGTGTGTGTGTGTGTGGGGTGTGTGTGTGTGTGTGTGTGTGTGTGTGTGTGTGTGTGTGTGTGTGTGTGTGTGTGTGTTCTGGCGGCTGGCCGGCTGTGTTAAAAAAATAATTACCAGCGAGGATCTTGACTCTGTCTCAGGAATGAGACCTGCTCGCCACAGATTTAGGAAAGAGCTCCCGCCTTCCAGTTCGACCGCACAGATTGGTGTCTGTGTGGCCAGCTGTGTGTGTGTGTGTGTGTGTGTGTGTGTGTGTGTGTGTTGTGTGTGTGTGTGTGTGTGTGTGTGTGTGTGTGGTGTCTGTGTCTGTGTATGTGTGTATGTGTGTATGTGTGTATGTGTGTGTGAATGTGTGTATGTGTGTATGTGTGTTTGTGTATGTGTGTGTGTATGTGTATGTGAGTGTATGTGTGTGTGTGTGTGCGTGTGTGTGTGTGTGTGTGTGTGTGTGTGTGTGTGTGTGTGTGTGTGTGTGTGTGTGTGTGTGTGTGTACATGAACGTCTAGCGGATATTTGACCGTTCTACTGATAGTTAAGGAAAGCAAGGCAAAGAGGGAGACTAATATGAATCAAGAGACTGGACAGATTTCTACCACCTCCTTCACACCAATCGTAGGGTGTGGGACAATTTTCGATCACTATGTCCCAAGACAGGGCAGCATATGGTCATTGTAGGGGGGATTCCTATGAAATCTAGGGGACGGGGGAGTCTCCGAGAGCATGCTCCTCACGAAAAACTCTTTGTCCAGAGGATTCAAAATAGAAGCCATTTCGTATACTCTATTGATGAAATCATGCAAGTTGTTGAAACTTAACAACAGTTATCATACTACCTTACTTGTCTCCACAACAGCCGTTAGACTCATGAACGGCTGGTTGCTATAGTGTGTTCTTTTGGCAATGGACGTTGAACAGAGACTTCAGATTACATTATTTGACAGCTCGAGGGAGAGGGGAGGTAGGCAAGTCCGGAAGCCCTGGAACTCGCCCCCTCCCCCTCTATAATCCGATCCTGCTGGACGCCAGGGGCTTTTGTTTATGTTTTTGTTTTTTGTGGTTTGGTTTGGTTTGCTTTGCTTGTTTTGTTTTTTGTTTTGTTTTGTTTTGTTTGTTTTTTTGTTTTGTTTTGTTTTGTTTTGTTTTGTTGCTTGTTTGCTTGCTTAATTAGTCGGTCGCTTGCTTGCTTGCTTAATTGCTTGCTTGCTTGATTGACTGATTGATTGCCTGGTTGCTTGGTTGCTTGGTTGCTTGGTTTATGCAGTTCGGCCAAGAATGTGTTTGTCTGTGTGTTAGAGTGATCCTGCTGGGCCATGTGCACGTGACAGTACTGTACCTGTAGAACCATGAACGTCAGCAAGCGACAGAGTGAGGAGAGATTTGCACACCTCCTCCGCACTTAAACATTCTCTGTGCTGGTCAGACGCACAGACAAGCCGGAACAACAAGGCATTCAGTCACTAGCTTATGACAGAGGCCTGTGACATGTGAAAATGCTGACAGAGACGGGCACCACATGTTGCTGGAAGTGTCTAGCTACGACTGTGCGCGTGGGCAGTCATGGGGTGATGGTCGTCCACTGGAGACCTGAGGTAGATGCAGTGCTCACTCATCCCACACCAAACAGAGCAGCCGTTTCCAAGGACAGCACTGTTCTCCCCAAATGAGGAGTGAAGGGGGGAGGGATGATGAAAGAAACCCGAAACAAAGCCTGTCTCATATGTACCTGGCACATAGCCTTGTCTGCCTGCTCGTCCACTTATGCGATCGAAACAGAATTAACAAAAAAAGAAAGGGAAAAACTTTTAGTCTTTGGCGCATGGGATGTCCAGTTATGGGGGTGGGATGCTCCAAGAGAAGATGACAACCATGTACCCGTCTGTATGGCAGAAGAAAGAGGTTCCTCAAGGTTCCAAAGATGCTATGGTCATCCACATTTTCGAAAAGAAAAACCATGAAATCGTATGTGATAATCATCATGGAATATCCCTCCTATGCATTTCAGGAAGGTCCTTGCCAAAATCATCTTTAATAGAGTCAATACTCATGTAGCTGAGGTCATCATTCCTGAGTCTCATTGTGGCTTTCGTAGTGAAGAAGTCACGAATGACGTGTTTGTCATACGCCAGATACAAGAGAAATATCGCAAACAATATCAGGAGCTCCACATGGCATTAATAGACCTGGCCAAAGCTTTTCGATACTATTCACCTGAAGGACCAGTGGAAAATACTGCAAAAGTGTGGTTGCTCTCAGAAGCTTGTCTTGTTGATTGATGATTCCTTCCACAATGGCATGGTGACCAGGGAGGCTTCCAAACCCTTCCATTGTAGAACACGATACTAATATAACGATTACAAATACGTATTGTACACTGAATTCAGGGAACTGATGTCATCTCACGAGGATTAAGAAATGGGACTTGAAAATGATTGTCATTGACTTCTGTTTAGCAATAAGAAACAGCATTGACCATATAGTTTGGAAGTGTTTACATGTCAAAGGATTCTGAAAAGAGAGTCAAAGATTTGTTGGAAGTCAAAATGTTTTTCCTGTGCAAATGTCAAATCAAGTGAAAATATGGTATTGTTTGGTGCTTATGGAAACGTGTACACGGGACCAATATATGACTTAATTATCCTTCTAGCAAAAGTGCATATTTATCGGTACAAAATCGAAAATAAATGTCTTCCAAATGTAAGGTCTTTTATAAAATATCTTACCCCAAAGTATCCCATGGAAGATAATATCGCAGAATTGACAGGAAGCTGTCAGAGAATACACTTTTAGAGGATAATGGCTGTTTCTCTACCATTGTTAGAAACAGACGTGTTATGTGATCTCTTACATATTTGCAAAATTTTAATGTGTTCTCTGTTTAACGTGCCCATATGTGTTTACATTGTTTGCAAAAAGATTGTATTTTATAAATATGTATACATCATTTGTTCAAAAAAATATGCTCATGATTTTTTAATATGCTGAAGTGTAAATCTTGTGATGCAATTATAACTATGCTTTGCTAACAGTACAATGTGTATGTTCTTTATTTAAAAAGAATGAAAGGAAGTTTGAAGGATAAACATTTACTGAATTTTAATCAAATCATACTAAAACATGCACGTAAGCAGTCTTAAGATATGAATTTAATTGTGAGTGATCAATGAACAAGGTCACAATCAGGTCCATAAAAATGCCATGTGCAAGAAAAGAGAGATTTGTTCTGATGTCTTGGACAACTGGCAGTTTAATAGGAAAACATGAAGATGGATCTGTTCGTCTGTTGCTACAAGATCTGGCAACTGAAGCCAGGAAATCTTTCTTTGGAAACATGACCCGACTTTTCATCGGCCCTTGCCAAGTCACAGTGGCTATCTATGGGCACGCAACCCAAATTTTCCATGATCTCCGAGTTAAGGCAGCTGAAAATCTAACAGCTCCATTGACCGTGTTCGTTGGCATTGCCCGTAGTAAATCAACGCTGAATAGTCTGTGGTGTAAACTAAAGTAGCCCAGCTTATCCTGTCTATGGAGGTGTGTGTGCGCGGCCCTTGTCTACTTTATTGTGGGAATGCACGTGATGATCGATACAAACGAGGACTTGACACGTGCATGGACGCTCGGCTCTGGCCTTGTTTCCTTACGAAATCCAAAACAAGTGTGACTGCCCGCGTTCAAGCAAACAGGAACCAGAAGAAAAAAAAACACGAAAAAAGAATCAGAACGCGTATTTAATACAACAAGACAAGACTGGCTCAAAATTTCGGCCAACTGGCCTTTGTCAAGCGTAAGATCACAAACAAACAAACACCAGATATAAAAATTAGGAGAAAAACACTGAAACTTTCCTGCTGGTCCGCCCAGTGTGAGAAAAGGAATTGCTGAACAAAACACTAAAGAAATCTGGACAGAGCAGCAGGGAAGTTTCAGTCTTTTTCTTCTAACTTTTGTATCTGGTGTTTGTTTGTTTGTGATCTTACGCTTGACAAAGGCCAGCGGGCCGAAAATTTCCGCCTGTCTTTTCTTGTTGTATTAAATACGCGTTCTGATTCTTTTTTTTTTTTTTCTTTTTTTTCGCGTTTTCTCTGGTTCTTGTTTCCTTACGTTTGTCATCTGGCTGTCAAGGGGCAAGGGTACAGCCACCTCTTCAACAAAACACTGTCTGTATCGTTTCCACAAACATTAGCACTGGACAACAACCTGTGTTCTAATTGTATTGGACATGCGGGGGGACATGGTACACTGCTAAAGGAACCTGCAGAATGTTGTTATGAAAGAACGGTATGCGGGCTTATGACGGCGTGTCAGTTTTGCCTTTGTTATTAACTTGTTATTTGTTGTTGCTATGAAGCCATTAGCCATTGATTACCTGTTTGTTCATTTGGTTAATAATTCTGCTGGGCTGGCCAGTTCGGTGGCTGCTTCTGGCTCATTTTCTCTGTTATCGTCTTTTATATATAACTGAAAAAAAAATAGGAGGGGGGAGAGGGAGGGGAGAAGAAAGAAAAGGGGGAAATTGGAAGGAAGAGTGTCTTACAACAACCTGATCAAGACGTGATAGTGTGTGTGACTGTGGAGATGGGGAAATTGAATCAGTGGAAAAAGGGAAGGGGACTGCCTATCAATCAGTCTCTTTATTTGCCTTTCTCTCTTGCTGAACAAAACATCAAAGAAATCTCACAATTGTTTCTTCGGTGGCTGTCTGGAATGAACAGAGTCGGGTTTTTATTTTCAGCGATAGAAGCAACGCAAATTCTTGATTCTTTTCTGTCCCATATACTTTGCCACCATTGTAGAGTATTTTCAAACGAAACATATGCCGTTTACTTAGTTTCTTCACCAAGTGTACATTAGAAATCATTAGTGTCATTTCATTCACTCACAAGAAAAAATACTCTTCACTGAGGACAGTTTATTTTAAACTGCCATAGATTTTCAAGTAATATGTATCCAAAGCCAGTAGAAAATCCACGCTGTTTTATGTTTGTTTGTTTGGTTGGTTGGTTGGTTGGTTGGTTGGTTGGATGGTTGGTTGGTTGGATGGTTGGTTGGTTGTGGTTGGTTGGTTGGTTGGTTGGTTGGTTGGTGTTTTTTTGGTTGGTTGGTTGGTTGGTTGGTTGGTTGGCTGGTTGGTTTGTTTGTTTGTTTGTTTGTTGTTGAAGGACATGTGCGTGTAAGCATTAACCAGAAGAAGGTGTCCTGTCTGTGTCAAGGTGCATCAGTTGGCAGCATTGTAAGTCACGCAGCAGGCCCAGACTGCCTTCTTCATTATCAAGTCTTGTCCTCAAGAAGTCACGTGACCGCTATCATAAGCTACAGAGACGGTTCGATGTAAAATGCACACATCTTCATTGTAAGTAATCATCATTAACAGGCATTCCACGTGTTATTGTACAGCCTGATAAACGTGAGGACAACGTAGGCAAAGGGCAATCCACAGCACTGGGTGGTCACTTAACAATTCCCATAAAGGCACGTATTGAGTGTTTGCATCAACTGAACCAGGTCTCCAGGTCCCTAAGACAGCTTGCTATCTCCAGTTACAGCTGTAATTCCTATCCCACCGATCATTTACACAGGTTTCTGCCCTCTAAAGCCATCTGAAAGGTTTATGTTTACACGCTTTCAGTGGGATTAAAGAAATAGTAAAAAGAAAGTCAAACTATGATCACTATTTCATCTTTTTGCGATGAACGAAAACAAGAAAAGTATTCAACTCTGCAAAGTTCTTCTAAACATTAGGACTCAGAGCAGTATAAGTTCCAAAACTTGTGTCTGTTAAAATATATGGCTCATTTACTGGATCCCGTAACCTGCCACGGTCATCAGAGATGCAACATCAGTGAGTGCTGTAGCAGCTGGTTCCATTTTGGGCGGTTGTGGCCAAGTGCCTGGATTTGTTTTTCTTGGTTCATTTAACATTGTTATCATCCCGTCTTTTCAACAGCCTGCTCGTGTTCTCTTCTCTTATTGTGTTGTCTAGAGGACACTCTTAGGCAGCCCGCTTGGTCTTGTTACGTGACATTAACATCAAAATTTCCTCCTTTCTGCTTCCAGTTTTCATAATTGAAGAAAGCGGACCAACAAAAAGAAACTAAAACCTTAATCCCATGACACCTGCACCTTATCCACCAGCTGCAAAAACTTAACCCTTTCACTCCCTCATCCTATTCACCAGTTTCCTGGAAGAGAGTCAAAGGTTTAGTTTTTGCTTTTTAGCGTGGTTGACAATACATGATGCTGGTGAAGAGGGTGCGGGAGTCAAATGGTTAAATGTACATCTACGCAACACTGGCATACGTCACATCGGATTTAAACCATCTATGATTACCGACTGGAAAAATAGATCAAATAACAAAGTCACGTCAGCTCAGTCTGTGTTATTTTTATTTGCTTATAAAACAAGGAGTGGAGAGAGGAAACACTGCAACAGAGACTGATATGTGTCACAAGGACACACACAGATTGTTATGTGTCACAAGGACACACACAGATTGTTATGTGTCACAAGGACAGAGACAGGTTGTTGGGTGTCACAAGGACACACACAGATTGTTATGTGTCACAAGGACACACACGGATTGTTATGTGTCACAAGGACACACACGGATTGCTATGTGTCACAAGGACAGAGACAGATTGTCATGTGTCACAAGGACACACACAGATTGCTATGTGTCACAAGGACACACACAGATTGTTATGTGTCACAAGGACAGAGACAGATTGTTATGTGTCACAAGGACAGAGACAGATTGTTATGTGTCACAAGGACACACACAGATTGTTATGTGTCACAAGGACACACACAGATTGTTATGTGTCACAAGGAACACACAGATTGTTATTGTCACAAGGACACACACAGATTGTTATGTGTCACAAGGACAGAGACAGATTGTTATGTGTCACAAGGACACACACAGATTGTATGTGTCAAAGACAAGACGATTGTATGTGTCGACACACACAGATTGTTATGTGTCACAAGGACACACACAGATTGTTATGTGTCCAAGGACACACACAGATTGTTATGTGTCACAAGGACACACACAGATTGTTATGTGTCACAAGGACAACACAGATTGTTATGTGTGCAAAGGACAGAGACAGATTGTTATGTGTCACAAGGACAACACAGATTGTTATGTGTCACAAGGACCACACAGATTGTTATGTGTCACAAGGACACACACAGATTGTTATGTGTCACAAGGACAACACAGATTGTATGTGTCACAAGGACAGAGACAGATTGTATGTGTCACAAGGACACACACAATTGTTATGTGTCACAAGACACACACAGATTGTTATGTGTCACAAGGACACACACAGATTGTATGTGTCACAAGGACACACACAGATTGTTATGTGTCGACAAGGACAAACAGATTGTTATGTGTCACAAGGACACACAGATTGTTATGTGTCACAAGGACACAACAGATTGTTATGTGTCACAAGGACACACACAGATTGTTATGTGTCACAAGGACACACACAGATTGTTATGTGTCACAAGGACAGAACAGATTGTTATGTGTCACAAGGACACACACAGATTGTTATGTGTCACAAGGACACACACAGATTGTTATGTGTCACAAGGACACACACAGATTGTTATGTGTCACAAGGACAGAGACAGATTGTTTGTGTCACAAGGACACACAGATTGTTATGTGTCACAGGACACACACAGATTGTTATGTGTCACAAGGACAAACAGATTGTTATGTGTCACAAGGACAAGACAGATTGTATGTGTCACAAGGACACACAGTATGGTTAGGCACACACAGATTGTTATGTGTCACAAGGACACACACAGATTGTATGTGTACAAGGACACAACGATGTTAGTGTCACAGGACAAACGATTGTATGTGTCACAAGGACAACAATTTATGGTCAAAGACACACAGATTGCTATGTGTCACAAGGACACACACAGATTGTTATGTGTCACAAGGACAGAGACAGATTGTTATGTGTCCAAGGACAGAGACAGATTGTTATGTGTCACAAGGACACACACAGATTGTTATGTGTCACAAGGACACACACAGATTGTTATGTGTCACAAGGACACACACAGATTGTTATGTGTCACAAGGCACACACAGATTGTTATGTGTCACAAGGACAGAGACAGATTGTTATGTGTCACAAGGACACACACACATTGTTATGTGTCACAAGAACACACACAAATTGCTATGTGTCACAAGGACACACACAGATTGCTATGTGTCACAAGGACAACACAGATTGTTATGTGTCACAAGGACAGAGACAGATTGTTATGTGTCACAAGGACAAACAGATTGTTATGTGTCACAAGGAACACACAGATTGTTATGTGTCACAAGGACACACACAGATTGTTATGTGTCACAAGGACACAACAGATTGTTATGTGTCACAAGGACACACACAGATTGTTATGTGTCACAAGGACAGAGACAGATTGTTATGTGTCACAAGGACACACACAGTGTTTGTGTCACAAGGACACACACAATTGTTATGATGTCACAAGGACACACACAGATTGTTATGTGTCACAAGGACAAGACAGATTGTATGTGTCACAAGGACACAACAGATTGTTATGTGTCCAAGGACACACACAGATTGTTATGTGTCACAAGGAACACACAGATTGTTATGTGTCACAAGGACACACACAGATTGTTATGTGTCACAAGGACAGACACGATTGTTATGTGTCCAGGACAACAGATTGTATGTGTCACAAGGACAGAGACAGATTGTATGTGTCACAAGGACACACCAATTGTTAGTGTCACAAGGACACACACAGATTGTTATTGTCACAAGGACACACACAGATTGTTATGTGTCACAAGGACAGAGACAGATTGTTATGTGTCACAAGGACACACACAGATTGTTATGTGTCACAAGGACACACACAGATTGTATGTGTCACAAGACACCACACAGATTGTTATGTGTCACAAGGACAAACAGATTGTATTGTCACAAGGACAAACAGATTGTTATGTGTCACAGGACACACACAGATTGTTATGTGTCACAAGGACACACACAGATTGTTATGTGTCACAAGGACACACACAGATTGTTATGTGTCACAAGGACACACACAGATTGTTATGTGTCACAAGGACAAACAGATTGTTATGTGTCACAAGGCACACACAGATTGTTATGTGTCACAAGGACACAACAGATTGTTATGTGTCACAAGGACACAACAGATTGTTATGTGTCACAAGGACACACAAGATTGTTAGTGTCACAAGAACAAGACAGATTGTTATGTTCACAAGGACACAACAGATTGTTATGTGTCACAAGACAAACAGATTGTATGTGTCACAAGGACACACAGATTGTTATGTGTCACAAGGACACACACAGATTGTTATGTGTCGCAAGGACACACACAGATTGTTATGTGTCACAAGGACAACACAGATTGTATGTAGTCAACAAGGCACACAACAGATTGTTATGTGTCACAAGGACTGAGACAGATTGTTATGTGTCACAAGGACACAGACAGATTGTTATGTGTCACAAGGACAGACACAATTGTTATGTGTCACAACACACCGAGACACAACAGATTGTCTATGTGTCACAAGGACACACACAGATTGTCTATGTGTCACAAGGACAAGACAGATTGTTATGTGTCACAAGGACAGAGACAGATTGTTATGTGTCCAAGGACAAACAGATTGTTATGTGTCACAAGGACACACACAGATTGTTATGTGTCACAAGGACACACACAGATTGTTATGTGTCACAAGGACACACACAGATTGTTATGTGTCACAAGGACACACACAGATTGTTATGTGTCACAAGGACAAGACAGATTGTTATGTGTCACAAGGACACACACAATTGTTATGTGTCACAAGAACAAACAGAATTGTTATGTGTCACAAGGACACACACAGATTGTATGTGTTGCAAGGACAGAGACAGATTGTTATGTGTCGCAAGGACACACACAGATTGTTATGTGTCGCAAGGACAGAGACAGATTGTTATGTGTCGCAAGGACACACACAGATTGCTATGTGTCGCAAGGACAGAGACAGATTGTTATGTGTCACAAGGACACACACAGATTGTTATGTGTCGCAAGGACAGAGACAGATTGTTATGTGTCGCAAGGACACACAGATTGTTATGTGTCGCAAGGACACACACAGATTGTTATGTGTCGCAAGGACACACACAGATTGTTATGTCACAAGGACAGAGACAGATTGATATGTCTCACAAAGACAGACAGGTTGCTATGTGTCAGAAAGCCAGATTGCTATGTGTCACAAGGACAGAGACAGATTGTTATGTGTCACAAGGACAGAGACAGATTGTTATGTGTCACAAGGACACACACAGATTGTTATGTGTCACAAGGACACCACAGATTGTTATGTGTCACAAGGAGACACACAGATTGCTATGTGTCACAAGGACACACACAGATTGTTATGTGTCACAAGGACAAGACAGATTGTTATGTGTCACAAGGACACACACAGATTGTTATGTGTCACAAGGACACACACAGATTGCTATGTGTCACAAGGACAGAGACAGATTGTTATGTGTCACAAGGACACACACAGATTGTTATGTGTCACAAGGAGACTCACCGATTGCTATGTGTCACAAGGACACACACAGATTGTTATGTGTCACCAAGGATCAAAGACAGATTGTTATGTGTCAAAGGACACACACAGATTGTTATGTGTACAAGGACACACACAGATTGATATGTCACAAGGACAGAGACAGATTGATATGTCTCACAAAGACAGACAGGTTGCTATGTGTCAGAAAGCCAGATTGCTATGTGTCACAAGGACAGAGACAGATTGTTATGTGTCACAAGGACAGAGACAGATTGTTATGTGTCACAAAGTCACACACAGATTGTTATGTGTCACAAAGTCACACACAGATTGTTATGTGTCACAAGGACACACACAGATTGTTATGTGTCACAAGGCCACACACAGATTGTTATGTGTCACAAGGACACACACAGATTGCTATGTGTCACAAGGACAGAGACAGATTGTTATGAGTCACAAGGAGACACACAGATTGCTATGTGTCACAAGGACACACACAGATTGTTATGTGTCACAAGGACAGAGACAGATTGTTATGTGTCACAAGGACACACACACATTGTTATGTGTCACAAGGGCACATACAGATTGTTATGTGTCACAAGGACAGAGACAGATTGTTATGTGTCACAAGGACAGAGACAGATTGTTATGTGTCACAAGGACACACACAGATTGTTATGTGTCACAAGGACACACACAGATTGTTATGTGTCACAAGGACACACACAGATTGTTATGTGTCACAAGGACAGAGACAGATTGTTATGTGTCACAAGGACAGAGACAGATTGTTATGTGTCACAAGGGCACACACAGATTGTTATGTGTCACAAGGACAGAGACAGATTGTTATGTGTCACAAGGACAGAGACAGATTGTTATGTGTCACAAGGACAGAGACAGATTGTTATATGTCACAAGGACACACACAGATTGTTATGTGTCACAAGGACAGACACAGATTGTTATGTGTCACAAGGACAAAGACAGATTGTTATGTGTCACAAGGGCACACACAGATTGTTATGTGTCACAAGGACACACACAGATTGCTATGTGTCACAAGGATACACACAAGAGTTGTTATGTGTCACAAGGACACACACAGATTTTTATGTGTCACAAGGACACACACAGATTGTTATGTGTCACAAGGACACACACAGATTGTTATGTGTCACAAGGCACACACAGATTGCTATGTGTCACAAGGATACACACAGATTGTTATGTGTCACAAGGACAGAGACAGATTGTTATGTGTCACAAGGACACACACAAATTGCTATGTGTGACAAGGACAGAAACAGATTGCTATGTGTCACAAGGACACACACAGAGTGTTATGTGTCACAAGGACACACACAGATTGCTACGTGTCACAAGGACAGAGACAGATTGATATGTGTCACAAGGACAGACAGGTTGCTATGTGTCACAAGGATAGAGACAGCTATGTGTCACAATGACAAAGACAGCTATGTGTCACAAGGATTCACAAGGACAAAGACAGCTATGTGTCACAAGGACAGACAGGTTGCTATGTGTCACAAGGACAGACAGGTTGCTATGTGTCACAAGGACAGAGAGAGCTATAAGTCAGAAGGACAAGGACAGCTATGTGTCACAAGGACAGACAGAAACAAAAGTGCAGACTGCAGTTGATACACACGATAGAATGTTCACATCCAGTAGTCTATAAACGTCTGTCTGGCATGGCAATATACTGGCCTGTAGTTTGTGATGGTTGGCCCATGCACTTAGTGTTTATAAGTTGATATGTATGTAGATGTGCAGACAGTGGCCTGGCCTGGCCTGGCCTGGCCTGGCCTCTCAGACTGAATGATTGGCACTCTAGCTGCCAGACGGGGTCAGAGAAAAAGACTGCCATTTGTCTGGAGTACATCTTTTTACTTTGCATCAGTTAAATCATTCCCTTCCCGACAGAGATCTTTGTCACAAATCAAACCAACCGTTGATCAGCAGTGATTCTTATTTCATATTCATTCATATTCATTTCTTTTGTCACAGTGGGTTTTTCCATGCGAAAATTGGGCTGCTCTCTCCTTTGAGAGCTCTTCGCCGCAGTGCAGCGCCACCCAAATCTTTTAATCACGACTTTAGAAAGGCAAGAAGGCTACTTGGCCCTCAAGTGGAGGGTCGTGGAATATGAATCTCTCTCCAATGTTGTATATCAGGGCATCCGAGGTAAAGCCCCGCTCTTCACGATTTTCAACTGCCTTGGGATCTTTAGCATTTGCAGGCTAGAAGGCACACGAGTCCGACGCGTTTTTCGTCCCTTTCCGAAGAACCAGATGCTCAGTTCGATTTTCCGGTCAAACTGAGGAGAAAAGTCGAAGAGAGACGGGAAACGAACACTGGAAGCTCGAGTTTAGTTATTGGCAGGCGAACGTCTGAACCATTCTGCCACTCTTCTCCAGGACTCAGATGTGAAAGAAACTGTATAATATCAGAAGAAAAAAAAAATGTGAACATAAATAGAACACATCATTCATGTGACATAGTGTGTGGAGCAGAATACAGACAACATGTTAAAGACTAACATTATGAATAGTCCTGTGAGACAAAGAAGGGGAAGATGGGATCCATATTCATATTCTGTATATGGTATTCAAGTTCCCTGTAAGTTCCCAGTCAACCAACTGGATTCATTTGATTATTGCGATGCTTTCAGCTCTGGTCAGCAATAGTGAGGTTAACCCTTTGACTCCTGCACCTTATCCACCAACTGCAAATACTTAACCCTTTGACTCCCTCACCCAATCCACCAGCTTTCTGCAGAAAGCTGTCGGATAGGATGAGGGAGTCAAATTGTTAAGTTATCGCTTTGCTGGCTTGGTTGACAATGCAGGATGCTGTTGGAGAGGGTGCGGGAGTCAAAAGGTTAAGCATGGAAGGAACACGATGAGAAGTCTTTGATAAGAACTTGTCACAGTGCATCAGCATGTCAGTTCCCTGAAGGTGAAAGGTCTGAATTAAAATTACAGTGAAAATGATTATCTTTATAAAAAGCAAGCTCAGTTGAAATTCTTAATGACAGATGTGGGAGAACGCTGCATTTTCTTGTGTGTGTGTGTGTGTGTGTGGTGTGTGTGTGTGTGTGTGTGTGTGTGTGTGTGCGTGCGTGCGTGCATGTGTGTGGGGTATGTGTGCGTGTGTGTGTGTGTGTGTGTGTGTGTGTGTGTGTGTGTGTGTTTGTGTGTGTGTTGTGTGTGTGTGTGTGTGTGTGTGTGTGTGTGTGTGTGTGTGTGTGGTGTGTGTGTGTGTAGGGGCAGAGATCAACAGCAAGAGAAATACTTGTATCGTATATGTCATTCGAAACTGCGTACGAAATTGTTCTAATTCTCAGTAGCTTATTACAATTAGAATGTACAACCTGAAAGACACTGAGAAGTAAACTTTATTTATGCAACTAGTATGCAGGGTGGCTGAAGACAGACAGGGTGGAAGATGTGCTCGCGACAACAAGGGATAGATACATATGGAGGGCCGTGATCGCCAACACCATGCGGCAGGGCACATGATGATGATGTAAAAAGCGCTGCAAACAACACACATACACACACACACACACACACACAACACACCACACACATACACACACACACACATACACACATACACACACGCACGCACGCACACACACACATACACACACACGCGCAGCACGCACGCACACACACATACACACACATACACACACACACACACATACACACACAGACACACACACACACACACCACACACACACACACACACACACACACACACACACACACACACACACACACACACACACACACACACACACGCTGTGATGCTGAACTTGGAAGTGGGAGAGCTGAATGAATATGGGAAGACATGACGTGTTCTTTGTATGCCTGTACCGTTCAGTGCTGTTGAGTATTGTACTGTTGATAGATTCTGGATCCACTTGGCAGTCATGGCAATAGTTTATGGTTCCTGGTTTATTGAAGTGTCAAGAGTTTCATATCAGAATGATTAGTCTGAAGTATGAAAAAGATATGGACTGCCAGAACTCTTTTGTGAAAAGGGCATAGAGGTCAAAGCATTTTTAATGTTGAAATTGTGGGACCAGAAGAAATTTGAGGTAACCGAAACAGAGTGCTGAAGAAAAGGGTTTTATAACATAGGGGTCATTTTGATACTCATGTTGTGAAATGGTTTTGGTACTACTTATGCATTGTCACAAGGTGACCTTGAAATATGAATATTTCCATTGTGTGTATATTATTCATTTTTGAGATCATGAGAAGTGTATTTTCACCAAAAGCTCTTCAGCTACACGATTGATTGATGTGATGAGCTTTTTTATTCACTATATTTTTTATTGCATACGGGACGAAACTTTTCTAGCTGTCTGTTGTTGTGAGAGTCCATTGCGTGTAATCTCTATATTCACATTCGCAGCTGGTTTGGTTGCCATTTTGATGGCTTTGACCTATTTGTTGATCTTTTGCTATCTTTTTAAAATACAACTTTGTATAAATGCTTTGATTTAACAAAATCTACAATTTAGAACTGAACTAATACTCGAAATCAGACTACAATTCATTCAGTGTTAGAGCTTTGTATATAGATAGTTTTTGCTGGATTCCTTATCATTTCAGTTTTATTGAAATGAATCAGTTAATGACATTAAAAGAACTGGAGGTCTCAACAGCCATTTTTTTAAAAGAACAACAGTTTTCACTATTGCGCAAAAAGTTCTTTGCTTTCAAACGTATACATGACAATAGCAAAGCATGTATAAATAGTTCATTGTACAAAGAGTCAAATGTACAATGAATGATATGTGTCATAGATGAGCAGTCTTACGCTTAGAAAATAACAGCAGGTGATCTTTGTTTTACACACATACACACGCACGCACGCATACACACACACGCACGCACGCACGCACACACACACTCACACATATATACATATACATATACAATATATACATATGTATATATATATATGTGTGTGTGTATTTGTGTGCGTGTGTGCGCGCGTGTGTGTGTATGCATGCGTGCGTGTGTGTGTGTGTGTATACATATAGAGAGAGACAGAGACACACACAGAGAAAGCGACACAGAAAAAGAGAGAGAGAAGAAGAGAAGAGAGAGGAGAAGAGAGAGAGAGAAAGAGAGAGAGAATCGAAGCAGCATGTGCACAGAAAAAAACAAAACTACCCAAATTTTCGACAGTACATTCGCCTTCCTCAAGGGGATCTGATCTGATAGACATATATATCTATAGAAACCATAAATCATAAAAACATATCGTTTTTTTGTCATTGCATACACACAATGTTCTTTGTGCACACTGAGTCTTGCTGTATCACTAAACACTAAAATGACTGAACATACTTTAATGTTATTCTCGAAATTTGAATGTTTGGAATATCAAGAGTGTTTCAGTTCATCTAAAACATTCATGGGGCCACACAGAGAGAGAGACAGACAGACAGACAGACAGACAGTCAGAGACTGATAGACAGACAGACAGAGACAGAGAGACAGAGTCTGAGAGACAGACAGACAGAGACAGAAAGACAGACAGAGAGGACGAGGAGAGAGAGAGAGAGAGAGAGAGAGAGAGAGAGAGAGAGAGAGAGAGAGAAGGAAAGTGAATAATTCACAGATACGAATAATTTATTTAATGTACGCCAAAGCCCATAGTTAAAAGGGGCATGCATGCAAAACAAAAAACAAAACAAACAAAAGAAAACACACCAACACACACACACACACACACACACACACACACACACACACACACACACACACACACACACACACAAACAAACAAACAACAAATTAAGGCGTGTTTTATTAGTAAACAAGACATGCATTTCACAAAAGAGAGACATACAAACAGTCAGACAGACAGAGAGAGAGACGGAGATTTATGATACTGTATATTTTGATTCTGTCGAGGTCTCATGACTGAAATACCGTTTCATTCAAATTATTAAGAGAAGTATGCAGTCCACGATCTTCCGTGGCCCATCAAGTGACCAACACGTCATTGACCTTGATAATGGGCAGCAGGAGCTCACTTCCCAGACGCACATCTATACCATGAAGACGTTCTGGACGAGGTGACTCTACTTGTTGGCGATGACCTCCTAAAGGCGGTGAGTCGTGTTGCGGATCACCAGTACTTCTTCCCACCTTATCATAACCACTACGCCAGGTTGGAGGGGGTGGGGATGCTGACCTCTGACAATGTGTTTGTGCTGGTAACATTTGATCATGGCCTTCCACACATCGCTCACCGTCTGTAGACTTCAAGTCGTCTCTTAGTAACGGCTTCTTCATTTGCAGTTTTATTTGTTGAACGGCTTTTAGGCGCTTTTGGTAAATGTTTCTTTCATCAGGAACGTGGAAGGATTTAGACCTGGACCTGGGATCAGCCAGGGGTTCCAAGAGGCCTTCTGTCGGCTGGTTCTGACCATTCTGATCGCCCTGAGACTGGGTTAGCAACACGTGGTGTTGGTTGTGGCTGCAGTCAGACAGGAGGCTTGTGGTCTGCAGGAGGTTGGGTTCTGACAGTGTAGGTCTGAGGAAAGACTTCACGTCATGACGCTGACGTTCTGTCTGCAAACAGAGCACATGGACATGGTTATGGATGACTGAACATCTCTGACATTGTTCATCATAACTTGTAACACATACAGCTACAACAACAACAACGACGACAACAACAACAACAACATACACACGCACACACACACGCACACACACACAACGTACTGAACACACAATGGTAAAACTGCATCAGATAATGCAGCTTTTGAAACTGACATAAGAGTCCAGGCTGATTTTGTAAAGGTCCCATCGTGTTTTGCTATTTTCACCTTGATTGGATATTCGTGGAGGAGTTTTAGGTCTATTTTTTCAACTCTTGTATCTGCATTTCCGAAACTTTACCAGTTCCATAATATAAGGACTGTTTCCTCACTTGACATTCCAAACGACTAGCATGGCTAACTCACCGGCTTTTCAATTTCTTCCTGATGCTTTCAACACGAACCAACATTGTATGAACCCACTGGCTTTTAACCTCTTCCAGATGTTATCAGTAGGTGGACTGAGTGGACTTTCTTGTTGTCAGAATTAGGATTTGACTTGATGACAACTGTTGCCCGATATGTGTTAATTTAAGTAGTATGTATCTAACTTCTCTGTTCATAGATGGATTATACTGTATGATCATATAGGCTTCTCCGACTTTTCTTTGGTAGGGTTATTCTCCTTACATTGCGCATGTCATACGGTACCAGGTCATACTTCCAACTGCAACACAGATTATTCATTCCCCAGGATATATTATGACTGTAAGTGTTGATTCCCCAGGATATATTATGATTGTAAGTGTTGATTCCCCAGGATATATTTTGACTAAGAGTGTTCATCCCCCAAGATATATTTTGACTGTAAGTGTTGATTCTCCAGGATATATTTTGACTGTGAGTGTTCATCCCCCAGGATATATTTTGACTGTAAGTGTTCATTCCCCAGGATATATTTTGATTGTAAGTGTTCATTCCCCAGGATATATTTTTGACTGTAAGTGTTGCTTCCCCAGGATATATTATGACTGTAAGTGTTGATTCTCCAGGATACATTATGACTGTAGGTGTTGATTCCCCAGGATATATTACGACTGTAAGTGTTGATTCCCCGGGATACATTATGACTGTAACTGTTGATTCCCCAGGATGTATTATGACTGTAAGTTAAGTGTTGATTCCCCAAGATATATTATGACTGTAACTGTTGATTCCCCAGGATATATCAAGACTGTAAGTGTTGATTCCCCAGGACATATTATTACTGTAAGCATACAGTGTCGCCCTGCACGAAGTCTCAATTCACAGCATCAGCATGATCCCCATCGTCATGTTTCACCTTATATATACACTACCACTGTAGAAACAAGTGTCCTACATTTTGTGGATCTTCACGCCCCCTGTCATAGTGACCTCAGTTTCCGTGTTTTTTGGAGACATGTTCAACAACCGAAATGAGTGACATTAGGAATAGTGACACATGGACGGTGCAGAAAATGGGACAAGGGAAAAGAATGGAAAATATCATCTATTTCGCCTGATGAATACCTCTTTTGAGTTACAAACAACACAGACTTGGCTGAGACACGTTGTGTTTCTATTTATTGTCTTAAAGTGTAGAATAGAAAAAATATTTTCAAAATACTTTCAAAAATATTCGAAGGAGAGCACAAATCACACATACACACACACACACACACACACACACACACACACACACACACACACACACACACACACACACACACACACACACACACACACACAACACACACCACACCGCGCGCGCGCACACGCACACACACTCACAGAGAGATTGAGAGAGAGACAAACAGACAGATAGACAGACAGACAGACAGACAGACAGACAGAGACAGACAGAGATAGACAGACAGAAACAAAGAGGCAAAGACAGAGACAGACAAAGACAGAGATAGACAGACAGACAAAACACACATTCACTCACAGACAGACAGACAGAGAGAGAGAGAGAGAGAGAGAGAGAGAGAGAGAGAGAGAGAGAGAAGAGAGAGAGAGAGAGAGAGAGAGAGAGAGAGAGAAAGTTGTACTCGCATAGAACTTAGTACCCGTAATCTGCTAGAGAAAATGGAGTCCACCAGTTGCAGCATCAGTTTCTTACGGTATTGTTTGTCTAGGTGAGACCTCTTCCTCTCCAGTCGTTTGACGAAGGCGTCTGTCTCCTTGGCCGTCAGGTCCTCGTTGATGTTGCGGTGATGATAGATGCCCAGCAGGCCTATCACCCCCACCCCGAACACCAGCACCACTGCCACCGTGAACTTCATGGCGCCCTCTGCATCGTAGGCGGGGGTGGTGCTGTTGCAGCTTATGTTGCTGGAGACGGTGATGTCGGTGGTGGAGACGGTCGTTGCTGTGGTGGGCATTGCCTGGCACCTAAACAATCAGGTGGGGTTAGTTCTCAAAGTGACTGCAGAGCTGTGAGTTAGCCAACGTGTAAGACAGTATCATCATCACGGTTTTCTTGCCAAGCCATTCAGTGATAACCCAGCTGTTACAAGCTTGCCGATACGCAAATGGACAGATGTTTGGACACACGATTCAATGCGTAGGCTGATAAACAAGCTTACAGACAAAAAGACAGACTTGTAGGTAGACTGACATAGATAGATAGATTTGATTGATTGATTGATAGATAGATAGATAGATAAGACACAGAGAGAGAGAGAGAGCGAGATAGATAGAGAGATAGAGAGAGAGACAAGAGAGAGAGATAGATAGATAGATAAATAGATAGATAGATAGTAGATAGATAGTATAGATAGATAGATAGATAAATAGATAGATAGATAGAGAGAGAGAGAGATAAATAGATAGATAGATAGATAGATAGATAGAAAGAAAGATAGATAGATAGATAGATAGATAATAGATAGATAATAGATAGAGAGAGAGATAAATAGATAGATAGATAGATAGATAGATAGATAGATAGATAGATAGATAGATAGATAGATAGATAGATAGATAGAAAAGATAGATAGATAGATAGATAGATAGATAGATAGATAGATAGATAGATAGATGGATAGATAGATAGATGGATGGAGATGGATGGATGGATAGATAAATGGATAGATGGATGGATAGATGGATGGATGGATAGCTGGGTGAATGGGTGGACGGATGGGTGGATGGATGGGTGGATGGCTGGATAGATGGATAGATAGGTGGGTGGATGGATGAATGGATGGATGGATGGATAGATGGATGGATGGATTTATGGATTTATGGATGGATGGATGAATGATGGATGGATGGATGGATGGATGGATGGATGGATGGATGGATGGATGGATGGATGGATGGATGGATGGATGGATGGACGGACAGACAGACTGACTGACTGACTGGGTGGGTGAGTGAGTGAGTGAGTGAGTGAGTGAGCGAGTGAGTGATAGAAGACAGACAGTCTGACAGACAAACAGACAGATAGATGGTACGTCAACAGTTTTTATTCATCCTGAAGAGTAGTGGCCTTTCGTCAACAGGTATTATTGTACAAATGCTCAACAGCAGCATACCAGGTCTGAAAATTTTAAGTAGCGGGGGGAGGGGGTGAAGGGACGGAAGGGGGGAACAAATCGTCATTACTACTTGACGTAACTGTTGAGGTTCATTCCTGTTCATCGACTTTCTTCCCTTAAAGTGTGTGTGTGTGTTGTGTGTGTGTGTGTGTGTGTGTGTGTGTGTGTGTGTGTGTGTGTGTTGTGTGTGTGTGTGTGTGTGTGTGTGTGTGTGTGTGTGTGTGTGTGTGTGTGTGTGTGTGTGGCGGCGCGCGTTCATTTATCGTTAGTCATAGTGATTTTACAAACAAAAAAGGAAGAACTGGCGTGAATTGCTGGCAATGTGTTTGAACAATGACAATAGAAATGGACTAGACTGAACCAGAAAACGAAAAACCCATTTTCAAAAAAAAAAAAAAAAAAAAAAAAATAAAGATCGACTTACACAGTGCAGCACGAAATAGCCAGCTTCCACAAATGTTAAACAAAGTTTTTTGTTTAGGGTGAATTACAGATGTGAAAAGTGTAGGTATACATAAAATTTTATAAAGACCTGACGTTGACATGGGATGTATGTTGTGAGAGATGTTTTGGGACTCACGTCTCTCTCTCTCTCTCTCTCTCTCTCTCTCTCTCTCTCTCTCTCTCTCTCTCTCTCTCTCTCTCTCTCTCTCTCTCTGTCTGTCTGTCTGTCTCTCTCTCTCTCTGTCTGTCTCTGTCTGTGTCTGTCTGTCTGTCTGTCTGTCTCTCTCTCTCTCTCTCTCTCTCTCTCTCTCTATCTCTCTCTCTTTAGTGTATCGACAACATATTCTTTTCCACTTCATTGCTGTTTTTAACCAGCAGATTTTCTGAAAAAAATTATAATAATCATAAATCCTTTTATTTTAATGTTATTTTCGGTGCCCGCAGTCCTTTTTTGCGACCTATTGTATGAATTAGAATGCGTAGACATAAGGAAGAATGACATAACGAATAATATCGCAAGTCTTGTACTATACATAGATATACACGAGGGAGACGTTTTTTGTCACTCCACAATATTTCAGTATTGGTACTGGGGGCTTCTCCTTCCCGCTTTTGCAAAGATTCCTATGCCCTTTCGTGACTGGTATGTCAATGTGTAAAGTGGATACAGTCTCCAAACTGTTCTTTTTTTTTCTCCCTGTTCCAAATGCTTTTCCCGCTTCAGTTGTGTCCATGTTATACCCTTCATTCCGGCTCTTGTCTCCAAAATGTCCCCTCCGACAGGACTGTCCCTATTCTGTATCCATGAAGTCCTTCGTGATCAAGAAAGCTTAGATTAAAAACAAAAGACAGTCGATAGGAAACACAGCCAATTAAAAGGGGGATAACAATGCTAAAAAAAACACCTGTTTGATGGCGATTTACGTTTCGGTTCATTTGTAAAGGACACAATCAGTACAGTTCTTATAGGTAAAGGGTAGCGTGACACACGAGCTGTACCCGTACCTTGTGCTGATTTCGTTTGTCTTGTGAACTACTGTCAGGTGTCCGGAAACAAGGCTGCACAATGCTCTCTTCATTACAAATGGAAGATTTTCAAACACATCCAAAAAATCTAAAAACGAATCAGTGCACACGAGTGTTTGTGTGCGTGTGTATGTGTGTCTATGTGTGTGTGTGTGTCTATGTGTGTGTGTGTGTCTGTTTTGTTTTGTTTTCTTTTGTTTTCTTTTGTTGTTTTTCTTCTTTAGCGATAAATATGTATATTTAGATTTTATATTATTTTACTGTTAGTCATGCACTCTCTCTCTCTCTCCTCTCTCTCTCTCTCTCTCTCTCTCCTCTCGACATGACGACCAATAGATGACAAAATACAAGCCAGTAGGTAAGCGGTTCCACTGTACCAGTTGCACGTGAGCTGCGACAAGACATCCTACTCAAGAAAGCGTGCATAACATGCAGGAAGGCAGCAAGCTCTGTATCAGACCACGCTACCCAAGACGTGGTAGATGGGTCAAATAAATATAGGGGTCAGGCCACGACCCAGATATTTTACGTGGCATGCATATACATATGAATAACACTAATGACATAACAAACAACTATATTTCATGTCGCTCATGAAATGTGGAAAATACAGAATAACACAAATCACATAACAAACAACTATATTTCATGTCGTGCATATAATGTGGAACATTAAGCAACAGAGCTAAATGAATCCAATTTTATTATCCACGTAAACTTTCTGATGAACGCTTTGATGTTCGCCAGCTGGTGGCAGGGCGGGCTGCCTGAAAGACAGATGATACCGCTTCCCACTCAATTTAAAACCCTATTCTTTGATGAAGAGGGGAGGGTGGACAGTCGTGGCCATGCGACCTTGACTCGTGCAAGAAAGTGTAGACAGACGTTCGCGCTCTTCCCCCACCCCCCAGGCAAAATGTTTATGACGAGACAGCGTCACTGTCTCATCAAAGAAATTCTTGACTCGGTGAATGGACTCATGCCAGAGTCCAAGTTCCCCCATCCCCCATCCCCCACCCCCACCCTATGCGGATGAACAAACAGCCTCAATGTCTTCGCTGACATCTTTAGTCATGTTTAAGTTGTGTTGTTTAAATGTGACCAGTCACGGACTCATTGTGTGAGGATGTACAGGCTGACCATGCAGTTGATTTTATACTGTTTCTTGGAGAAAGCTGACAAACCGTGAAGGTACACGTTCATTTCAATCTTTTAATACATTCACTCAGTACTGCCAATTGATAATCTTTTCATCTGCTTCAGGTAGGATCTACACATGAACAGTTGCTCTCTCTCTCTCTCTCTCCCTCTCTCTCTCTCTCTCTCTCTCTTTCTCTCTCTCTCTCTTCTCTCTTCTTTCTCTCTCTGTCTCTGTCTCTGTCTGTCTGTCTCTCTCTCTCTCTCTCTCTCTCTCTCTCTCTCTCTCTCTCTCTCTCTCTCTCTCTCTCTCTGTATCAATCTATCTATCCATCTGACGCAGCGAGAAGGAAGAACGTGCATGTGGTGGCAAAAAGTCAGTATGATTTCGAGTCCCCTTTTTAAACAATGCGAATAGAAGTCTGAACTCACCGTGTTGAACACAAAGCTGCATGTATCCACACAGACGCCAGTAGATGTTTGTGCCACGTCATTTTGCACCACGTGATGTCAAGTGAAGCGACAACAGTCGTCACTTGTTCAGACACACCAGACTGATGTCCTACTAGTTGTTTTGATACTAGTGTTACGTACACACCAGACTGATGTCCTACTAGTCGTCACTTGTTAAGACACACCAGACTGATGTCCTACTAGTCGTCACTTGTTAAGACACACCAGACTGATGTCCTACTAGTCGTCACTTGTTAAGACACACCAGACTGATGTCCTACTAGTCGTCACTTGTTAAGACACACCAGACTGATGTCCTACTGGTCGTCACTTGTTTAGACACACCAGACTGATGTCCTACTAGTCGTCACTTGTTAGACACACCAGACTGATGGCCTACTAGTCGTCACTTGTTAGACACACCAGACTGATGTCCTACTAGTCGTCACTTGTTAAGACACACCAGACTGATGTCCTACTGGTCGTCACTTGTTAAGACACACCAGACTGATGTCCTACTAGTCGTCACTTGTTTAGACACACCAGACTGATGTCCTACTAGTCGTCACTTGTTAGACACACCAGACTGATGGCCTACTAGTCGTCACTTGTTAGACACACCAGACTGATGTCCTACTAGTCGTCACTTGTTTAGACACACCAGACAGATGTTCTACAACAGTCGTTATACATGTATTTTATACGAATATCCTACTAGTCTTACTAGTCGTCATTTGTTCTTAAGGTACACCAGACACATGTCCTACAACAGTTGTTATGTGTTGTTTAGACACACCAGACAGATGTCCTAAACAGTTGTTAGGTGTTGTTTAGACACACCAGACAGATGTCCTACAACAGTTGTTATGTGTTGCTTAGACACACCAGACAGATGTCCTACAACAGTTGTTATATGTTGCTTAGACACACCAGACAGATGTCCTACAACAGTCCTTACATGTTTTTTAGGTATACTGGTCAGATGTCCTACAACAGTCGTTATGCGTGTACTTTACGCGAAAGAATCAAGTATCTTGAAACAGCTGTGACGTGTTCTTTAGGCACAACAGACAGGTATCCAGCAGCAGTTGTTACTTGTCCTTTAGACAAAACAATGAAGTATCTACAAAAGTCGGTACGTGTTCTTTATTCACAACAGATTTAGCGACGATCGTGACGTGTTACGTTGGGCACACCAAAGAGATAGGTGTCCATCATAAATTTCACAAACCCAGTGTCTGATTTCCTCTTCGTAAATGGTTCACTGTACAATAACTTTTGTAATCCAATGGAAACAAGTCTTTCTCTCCCATCCAGTTAATTTCTGTACGATGTTTTTAACATCGAGACCCTATCCTGTACTTCAGATGTAAGAAACATGTTGTTGGCCTTTGATAGCTTTGTCAGAGAAATGGGCTTAAACTACTGAGATCAGGTTTAAGCTGCTGAAAATGTACAGGCGCGGTTATTTAAACGTTGTACGCGTTTGCAAAGTATACTCCTTCCAATATTTTGGGGATGATTTCGGTTTGGGCTCTTGTCGCAACTCTGTTCCAGACTTATGTGTGAAATGTGAATGAGTATGTATGTAGTCTGTTAGCCCTTAGGCTCTCGCACCCTGTCCACCAGTATCCGGCATTGTCCACCATGCTAGCCAAGCAAAAACGTAACTTTGACTCCCTCACTCTATCCGCCAACTTCCTGCAGGAAGATAGTGAATAGGATGAGGGAGTCCAAGGGTTAAGTTTTTGCTGTTGGTGGACAGGGTGTGGGAGTCAAAGGGTTAAACGAAGCATGCACAGAACGTGATATCTGACAGATCACATGGCTGAGATGTGATTGATCAAGTACTTATACTTGCGCTGAATGTGGCAGATCACTTATACAGTGTGTCATGTGGGACTCAAGTATGACCTTCCCTTCACCTTTTTAGTACATAATCAGTATCTGCTATTGTGCTGAATTTCTTTGGACAATACTGGAGCAGCAAAAATATTACTTTTTCCCTAAAACAGATAAAGAATGCGGGGCAAATGTATGACATGCATGGTTAGTAACTTTGACAACGTTCAAATTATTTCAAACTTTCGCTCAGGAGTTTGGATTTTGGGGGTTTATTCAAAAAGATTCATCGCACTCGGACAATTCTATATACGGTCCAACTGATCTGTCATCTGTCATCTGTCATCTGTCATCTGTCATCTGCCATCTGTCATCTGTCATCTGTCATCTGTCTTCATCTGTCATCTGCCAATTGACAAACTCCTTCAGCCTGTGCAAAACTCGGTGTGCTGGAAATGTCTTGAAATAGATGGGGGAAGGGAACAAATCATCTTCACCATCACATGCCCTGCTGCATGGCGTTGGCAACTATGGCCTCCATACGAATCTGTCTTATGTCGCTGCAAGTACATCTCCCACCCTTTTTGTCTTTATCCACTCCGCAGATCTGTCCAGTATTTTCTCCCTGGTCTACCTGGTGCTCTTTTTCCCCTCCAGCTTTCCTGTTGTGACCAGGTGCTCAAAATGATTCGTTTTAATTAGGCCTTTGATACGGTTTGGATATTCTGTCTAGCTTCAAAACATGGGTCTGTGACAATGTAGTGTTCTACACTCCATTCTGTAGTATAGCTTGGCATAGCAGTCTTTGTCTGGCATGCTTTCAGGATTAACAGGTCTTCTTACATCTGAATGTAGCGGTGGTTTGAACTCGGTTGTTTTTTTCTGAATTCAGCATCCTGTCAAAACTGTTTCCAAGCGTACATTGCCAGTTCGTTTGATACTGGTTTCTAGAAGTAACTGGCGGAATGTCTTTACCAGCCGCTTTGTTATCAAGAGTGTAGAACAGTACCTGTGCTTTGGTAAGATTATTTGCAGAGCCAGTTCCTCGGCATCTCTGACCTAAGTCGTTCACTTGTTCTTGGACTGTTTTGTTTCTTTCTGGTGCATATTTGCCCGTCTTGTAGATGAGCCTGTCGTCAGCAAACATAAGTATATGGGCTGGTCTATTGTTATTTATATCAGCAAGTCCTTTTGCATATATGTAAAGGACTGCCCACAGTTGGAGTACGCCAAGGATGCCTGCTCTCCCCCACTCTCTTCAACATCTTCTTAGAGAGAATAATGGCTGACGCACTTGAAGACCACGAGGGAACAGTCAGCATCGGAGGTAGAACAATCACAAACTTGCGTTTTGCCGACGACATTGACGGACTAGCTGGGCAAGAGCAAGAGCTAGTCAGCTTGATAAAACATCTTGATGAGGCCTCCACAGCATATGGCATGCAGATCAGTGCAGAGAAAACCCAGTTGATGACATATAATACCAATGGCATCAGCACTGACATTACCATAGACAACAAGAAACTTGAGACCGTCCATAGATTTAAATATCTGGGAGCTATAGTATCAGATGAAGGATCAAAGCCCGAGGTACTTTCCAGGATTGCCCAGACCACAGCTGCAATGACCAAGCTAAAAGTCATCTGGAACGACAAGAATATCGCAATCGGCTCCAAGATCAGACTGATGCGTTCCCTGGTCATGTCAATATTTTTGTATGCATGCGAAACATGGACCATAACAGCAGACATTGAAAGAAGGATACAGGCAATGGAGATGAGATGCTTCCGCAAACTCCTTGGTATCTCGTACAAAGATCATATAACGAATAAGGAAGTGAAAACCCGAATCGAAAACGCCATCGGGCCGTATGAAGACCTCCTGACCTCAGTGAAAAGACGCAAACTGAGGTGGTACGGGCACGTCACACGATCATCTGGACTGGCCAAGACCGTCTTGCAGGGAACAGTTCAGGGAGGGAGACGAAGAGGCAGACAGAGAAAAAAGATGGGAAGACAATATCAGAGAGTGGACTGGCCTTGAATGGAATATCATTCTGCGGAAAGCTGAGGACCGTGAGGAGTGGAGGAAGTTGGTTGCAAAATCTTCAGTGGTGCCCCAACGGTCAACCAGACTACGGGACTGATGATGATGATGATGAAAGGACTGGAGAAAGTGGTGATCCTTAAGGGAGTCCCATGGAGAATTTGTGGGGTACTGAACACCTGTTTCCGAGTTAAAAAAAAAAAAAGAAAGACCACTTGTTCTTGGAATGCAGCGGCAGGTCATCTTGTGATTTTGAAACCTTTTCGCTGAAACAGATCTTGTGAATTTGACTTTATTGTACGCATCTTCTAGATCAATAGCTACAGCAAGGTTTTCTTCTTTATTCTGGGAACCTTCATAAACTGTGTGAGCAAAGGCAGCTCCAGTTACCACTGTACTTTTTTCCTAGCTCTAAGTCGGTGGGAGTGTTTTTCTGTCTTCTAGATTTCTTGCTATTTTCTTGACTATATTGTTCTTTGTCAGAGCAATTTTCTTGACTATATTGTTGCTTATCAGTTTCCCATGTTAATATGTAAAAGAAACAACAACAAAAATCAAAAGGCTCCCCTGAAAAGATGGCATTCACTGCACACAAGGACTATATCAACATTTTAAACTGACAGTTTTAAAGTTTTAGTATTCCAGAGTGGTCCCTAGTTCGGATGGCGCGGTATATTAAAAGAAATGGTGCGTAACAAAGCGGCTTTAGCGAGCACCAAGCAGGGACATGGATTAAGTTGGGATAATGACCTTAGTCTCAACTCTCTTTTACTGTAAGTGGTGTTGTTGAATGGTTTTGCGCCAAAAATTGCCATACGTTTATCAATGAGGCAAGATTTCGTTGTTTGTTTTTTCTTAATCTATGTAATCCGTTTATTTGCTAATTGTTTCTGATTTTTTTTTAATTCTTGAGTTCGGCTGTCTTCATCAACACATAGACGTACTTGGACATACGACTGGTAGCAGTGGCTGTGGTGGTGGTGGTAGTGGTGATGGTAGTAAATGGTGGTGCTGTGGGCCTGCACGTGCATAGCCGTGCGTGAGTGTGTGTGCATGTCTGCTGACTGATGATTGCAAGAAATTAATGTGACCACATATATTCTGTTCAATGGATGTCTTTTGACCAGTACTCATCATGTTGGCAGAAATTGATTGCTGTTGTCTCGGACTTCTGGGCTCCTGTTTATCGAATTAGGTTTGTATATTTGGCTAAAGAGGGTGTTCTGCGTATGTTATATTGGAATAGGAATGACACAGTAAAGCGACGAAGTGACTGCCAGGGCTACTCAGTCAAAGCGTCATAAGCTGAATCCCTTCGTGTGCCGATCTCTTTTGGTCTTTTCTGACAAAGAGAACTAATTTGTCTATTCTTCGCTATAATGGTGTTATTTCCAACTTTCTGTTCCTTCATGGGCATAGTGCCTTTGGTTGGTTGGTTGGTTGGTTGGTTGGTTGGTTGGTTGGTTGGTTGGTTGGATGGTTGGTTGGTTGGTTGGTTGGTTGGTTGGTTGGTTGGTTGGTTGGTTGGTTGGTTGGTTGGTTGGTCGGTTGTTTGGTTGGTTGGTTGGTTGGCTGGTTGGTTGGTTGGTTGTGCTGGCTGGCTGGTTGGTTGGTTGGTTGGTTGGTTGGTCGGTCGGTCGGTCAGTCGGTCGGTCGGTCGGTTGGTTGGTTGGTTGGTTGGCTGGCTGGCTGGCTGGCTGGTTGGTGGTTGGTTGGTTGGCTGGCTGGTTGGTTGGTTGGTCGGTCGGTCGGTCGGTCGGTCGGTCGGTCGGTTGGTTGGTTGTGTTGGTTGGTTGGTTGGTTGGTTGGTTGGTTGGTTGGTTGGTTGGCTGGTTGACTGGTTGACTGGTTGGTTGGTTGGTCGGTCGGTCGGTCGGTCGGTCGTTTGGTTGGCTGGTTGGATGGTCGGTCGGTCGGTCGGTCAGTCGGTCGGTTGGTTAGTTGGTTGGTTGGTTTGGTTGGTGACTGGCTGGCTGGCTTGCTGGCCGGCTAGCTAGCTAGTTATCTAGTTGGTTGGTTGGTGTTGGTTGGTTGGTTGGTTGGTTGGTTGGTTGGTTGGTTGGTTGGTCAGTCGGTCGGTTGGTCGGTCGGTCGGTCGGTCAGTCAGTCAGTCAGTTAGTCGGTCGGTCGGTTCGTTCGTTCGTTCGTTTGTTCGTTCGGTTGATCGGTCGGTCGGTCGGTCGGTCGGTCGGTCGGTCGGTCGGTCGGTCGGTCGTTTGTTCGTACGTACGTCAGTCAGTCAGTCAGTCAGTCAGTTTGTCAGTTGGTTGGTGAGTTGGTTGGTTGGTTGGTTGGCTGGCTGGTTGGTTGGTTGGTTGGCTGGTTGGTTGATTGGTTGGTTGGCTGGTTGGTTGGTTGGTTGGTTGGTTGTCTGTCTGTCTATCTATCTGTCTGTCTGTCTGTCTGTCTGTCTGTCTATCTGTCTGTCTGTCTGCCTGTCTCTCTGTAAGACGGGAAATGGAGGGGGGAAAGGGAGAGGGGAGTTGGACCTTTTATGCGCAGAGTTAGGGCAATTGTCTTGGTTGTTAGTTGCTGTATTTTGTGAATGATTTGATCTGTTCAGGCAATTTGTTTTCCTTTTTGTTTTGGAATTTTATGATAGATTTGTGATTTTGTTTTAAGCAGATATGAGAGTGATGTACTTGTGATGTGAGTCCAATGTATGCACGTTTTGATTTCCAAAAGGGAATTAGAACAGGAGTATTGAAGTATTGAACTGAACTGAATTGAACTGAAATCTATTTTGGACGGTATATTTACAGACAATGAGCGCTCATAAGGAGACAAAAAGAAGCAGGGAAAGATGTAAAATTTTAGTTTGTGGATGCTTTTTTTTTAATTAGGTAAACAAAAGACTGTGTTAGCGTGGCTTGACCATTTTATGTTTTCTACAAGCACTGATTACTGGTCGTGTACCTGTTCTTTAATAAGGAAACTTGTCAGTCAAATGAACTGGATTACAGTCATGTTTTAATTTTGCTGTACATATTGCTGTGAGTTTGGAGTTAAAAGATGTGTGCAAAAGGAATTCGCTGGACTCGGACAATTCTATATGCGGTCCACTGAAATTTGCCAGCAATCGTCTGATGAATGTTTTGAGCCTGCGCAGAATCATATGCACTGGCTTGATCATGAAATGAAAAGGGAGAACAGGGATGTGTATGCTGGGTGCTTTCGTATTTTCGTACATCATGGAACACTTGGCTTACAGCATCTGTCGCGTGCGTATTTGATGATCTACGTACGTCTTCATATTCATATTTACATTCATTTCATTTTGTCACCGTGGATTTACCATGTGAAACTCGGGCTGCTCACCACTTTGAGAGCGCGTGGCTGCAGTGCAGCTGTCCCTCCCCCTTTTCTTCCCCAAGACTTCAGCAAGGCAAGAAGGCTAACTGGCCTTCATGGGCAGGGACCTGGGAAATTAACCCATCTCTTCAATGTTTTATACCAGGGCAGCCAGGCGATGCCCTGCTCTTTACGATTTTGAACTGCCGTGGGATCTTTAGCGTGCGACGGTAAGAAGGAGCAAGTGTCTGATTCGTTTTTCGTCCCCTTTTTGAGGACTAGACGTTCAGTTCGATTTTCAGATCAAATTGAGGAGAAAAGTCGAGGCCTCAAGGGAAACAAACCCTGGAACCTCGAGCGTAATTATTGGCAAGCGAACGTTTGAACTATCTTCCAATCCTCTCTCTGTGCACACGACTAGGTGCACATACACACTAACCTGGAAGATAAGAACACGCTCTACCCTTTGCACACCAGGCGCTGACAGGCGGAATCGAACTCAGACCGTCCAAATGGAAGTCCGACGCTCTAAAACCACTTGTCCACTTTGCGCCCGAAGCGAGCGTTTGTGTAACCTGGATCATGACCATGGCACAGCCACAGCCACAGGGGGCAACCAAACTTTTAATTACACATACTGTACCGTGGCTCACTGATGCAATAAGCGGCAGCGATTTGCCATTTCTGCCTCATAAACAATAAAGTCCGAAGGGACCATAACTCTGAGAGTATCCATGTCTTGCGCATGCGCATGTGCTCTTCCTCTTTTCTCGGCAGCCATCTTCCAGCTCGCCTCGTACTCTCTGAGCAGCTAAGTATTTTTCGATTTCGCTACGCGATCGATCGATTCTCGTTGCTGTTTTTGTGTCTTGCCTATGTTTTCGTTTAAGGGAGAAACTTATGTGAAGCGATTGGGTGGCAAAGCGAGGGTTAAGAAGATTTCGTCGACGAATTCTCCAACCCACAGACCGGTGGTTCGACCGGCGCACCAAAACCCGCTCTCTCTTCATCTTTGTCTCTCTCTTCTACGTCTTCTCTCTATCACTCTCTCCACAAGTCATCGCAACTCAGCTACGGTTCTGTTGCGGTGACCACGAGCCCTCAACTCAGCTCCGGCTCAGTTGACTTTTCGTCATTTTGCGGCCTTCACACTGCCCATCACGGTTATCAACTTAACTGCGGTTCTGTCGATCCTGTGTTCGCCCCCTTCGTACAGCTCAATTCCGGTTCTGCCGATACAGTTTCAGCCCCTATGGCTGAAGGGTGACTTGGGTATGGGTCTCCTTCGGGAGGCAGGAAGGCCAGCACTTTGACTGAAACTGGCTTACCCCCTGGTTCGCCAGGCAGGACACCCCTGGTTCGCCAGGTGGGCCAAGGGAGACAACCCCCCTTTACGGGCGTCAGATTGTCGATCCGCCCCGGTTGCCTCCCTTCCTCCCCCGCAGCCTGCTGCTGCCTCCGCTCCAACCTCTCTGTCCCATTCCGGACAGAGCACTTGGGCGCCTTGGCAAATACCAAGCGACCCAGGGCGGGCTGGCACCTCTCTGTCCCATTCCGGACAGAGCACTTGGCCGCCTAGGCAAATGCCAAGCGGCCCCCAGCAGGCTGGCCCTTTGGGCACTGGGGAACCCCCGACCCACGGGGACCATTACCCGCGGGCGTCAGACCGTAGGTCCGCCCCGGCTGGTCATCACAACTCAACTACGGTTCTGTTGCCATGACCACGAGCCCTCAACTCAGCTGCGGCTCTGTTGACTTGTCATTTTGCGGCCTTCACACTGCCCCTCACGGTAATCGACTCGTCTGCGGCTCGGTCGATTCCGTACTCGCCCTCTCAGTACAGCTCAACCCCGGTTCAGCTGCTACTGTTTCAGCCCCTATGGCTGAAAGGCGACACGGGTATGGGTCTCCTTTGGGAGGCAGGAAGGCCAGCACCTTGACAGAAAATGGCTCACCCCCTGGTTCGCCAGGCGGGATGCCCCCTGGTTCGCCAGGCGGGCCAAGGGAGACAACCCCCCTATTACGGGCGTCAGATCATAGATCCGCCCAGGTTGTCTCCCTCCCTGCAGCCTGCTTGTGCCCTGAACGCAGCTGCAGCTCTGAAAAAGGCTCACCCCCTGCTTAGCCAGATGGGTCATGGGTGACAACACCCGTCGCGGGCGTCAGACTGTAGGTCCGCCCCGGCTTGGTCATCACAACTCAACTACGGTTCTGTTGCCATGACCACGAGCCCTCAACTCAGCTTCGGCTCTGTTGACTTTTTGTTATTTTGAGGCCTTCACACTGCCCCTCACGGTAATCGACTCAGCTGCGGTTCTGTCGATTTTGTACTCGCCCCCTCCGTACAGCTCAACCCCGGTTCAGCTGCTACTGCTTCAGCCCCTATGGCTGAAGGGTGACACGGGTATGGGTCTCCTTCGGGAGGCAGGAAGGCCAGCACTTGGGCAGAAAATGACTCACCCCCTGGTTCGCCAGGCGGGCCAAGGGAGACAACCCCCCTATTACGGGCGTCAGATCGTAGATCCGCCCAGGTTGTCTCCTTTTCTCCCCTGCAGCCTGCTTGTGCCCCCACTCCAACCTCTTTGTCCCACTGGACAGAGTGCTTGGTCACCTTGGCAAATGCCAAGCGACCCACTGCGGGCTGGCACATCTCTGTCCCATTGTGGACAGAGCGCTTAGTCGTCTTGGCAAATGACAACCGACCCCCAGCAGGCTGGCCCCTTGGGCACTGGGGATCCGGGGACTCCATCGGCTCAGCCCATGACGCCTCCCATGGCACCGTACATGGCGCCATGGCAGCACTTCCCATCTATGGGATTTCCCCTTGCCTCGTTCGCTGGGTATACTTGGTGGCCCCGCTTTATGCCCGGCGCCCCACCCACGCAGGCGTCTGCCTTGACTACCCCTCTGGATCCCCCCCAGGTCGTATTCCTCCCCAAGGGGGCCTCCCCGGGGCTTCTGACCCCAGTCCGTTTGGAGTTTGCCCACACTCGGGCACTCACAGTCCATCGCCTCCTCTGTAGGCGGGCCGGGGGTACACTGACTCGAAATCGGATGATGAGGGCTCTACCCCGCTTCCCAAGAGGCCAAGGCTCCCTGCCCTGCCATGGCAGAGCTCGCCTTGGCCCTTCCTCTCACAGCCCCAGCCTCCCCTTTCCTAAAAGAGTCAGGCTTGGTGGCTGACTCGGTGAGGAGGGCTCATAGCAAGGTGAGGGGCACTGAGGCACAGGACATCCTTCCAGGCTCTGTGCCCGACTTCCTTGGAGCTCTGGCTTACGGGAAATTCCTGAGGCCAGAGAAACTCCCTTTCCACAGAACGGTCCTTATGGCCCATGAGGCCTTTCCAGAGTCGCCACTCTCCCTCACACAGGATAACCTCGTCTTAGCACAAGAGAGGTCTCAGGCCCAGCAGCGGCATATCTCCCTCTCGCAGCGCTGCCTGCAAACTGGAAGGAGACTGCCAGGAGAGGTCTGGAAGTGGATCCAGTGGTGGATTCCTTCTTGGGTGTGGTCTTGTGTCCGCTCTTCAGGACCCAGACTACGAGCCCACTTCTCTCCGTCAGTCACCTGTCTCTCCCGCAATGGTTGCTCCCATTCACTCCATGGCAGAAAGACCTCAAGCACTCGGCCAATGCCCTTCGCCAGATTGTACCTCAATTCAGACCTGTCAAGGCCAAATGCGGTACTCTTACCATCTTTGGTCACCCGCTCTTCATCTGCCAGAGCTTCCTCGAGAGCTGTGCCACTTAGGTCTGGTTCCCTCTTCGGGACCCACGTGCAGGCCACTATCAAGAGTCAGGACGAAATCAGGAGGGACCTCGCCCTTCACTCTGGTCCCGCTTGCCCGCGGCAAAGCGCCCTGCTCCGGCGGCTCCCCCACCTTCCAGGGGCCTCCACAGGAGACGTTTTGCGCCTCCTTCAGCCCCAAAGAGGCTAGGGCAAGCACCCCCCGACAGGCGATCCTGTGGGCAGTCTGTCCCGACACATAGACACTTTCAGATGGAAACCCCTAGGTCCATCTGTGATGCCTTGCTCCTGGACGACTGGGGGATTTCCATTGATCTCAAAAATGCGTATTCCCATCTCTTTATTCACCCAAGGGACAGGACGAACCTCCAATTCGTTTCGAGGAACCGATTCTTCCAGTTCAGGGCTTTTCCCCAGGGTTGCTTGGGACCAATCATCAGTGAGCAAATGGCACTCCCGGTCCTGGTTAGCCCAGGGAGTCCATATCACACACACCCCTCCTCAGCGGACTTGTTCACGGATGCGTCCTAATCCGGGTGGGGGGCCTACGTGGGCCTGCTAACAGCAGCAGGTCAATGGTCACAAGACCTCCTTTCCTGTCACATCAACATGCTGGATCTGGAGGCAGTTTTTAAGCCCCCAGAGACTTTCTCCCCTTTCTTAAGGGAAAACATGTTCGCATCGACATGGACAACACTACTATGGCTTGTTACATCAACAAGCAAAGGGGCACACGCTCCCACTCCTTATCTCGGAGAGCGGAACAGCTTCCACTCTGGTGTGTAGAACAATCCTTTTGGATCTCAGCGATGCATGTCCCGGGAAAGATGAATATACTTGCGGCCTCCGTCCGCAGCTCCCACAGGATTCTTCCCTCAGAACAGGCACTGGTCTGTGCAGTTCTGAAGCCAGTGTGGGCAGCGTGGTCCAAATCACAAGTGGACCTGTTTGCCACCAGATTCCACCGCCGCCTTCATCTGTATGTCTTTCCAGTCTCGGATCCTTCGGCTTGGCCCGTGGATGCTCCGTCCATCCCACGGTCAATCCTGACGGGCTACGCCTTCCCTCCGTTCCCCTAACTGGGAAAGTTCTGCGGAAGGTGCGGACAGACTCTGCCACGATGGTTCTCGTGGCGCCTCGATGGCCTGCCCAAACATGGTTTCTGGAACTGCTGCACCTGTCCCATGTGCCTCCAATAAAACACACTGTCACAGGCCGGTCCTTGCTTCAACCAAGGTCACGCATTCTGCACAGCAACCCGGAGGCTCTAAACCTTCCTGCTTGGCTGCTGTGCAGGCCTCAATGTCTCCATTAGACTTGTCCCCGGCAGTGATCGGCCCTGTGGTGCCCTCCTCAGTGAAGGGACGCAGGGCAGCCATCTGCAATACCATCAGTCAGTCGGGTAGTCCTTCATTCGTCGAACAACCCTGTCCTGCTGGATATTGTCCGTAGGGCTTCCCTTCGGGAAGCCTGACCCCCCGCGGCACCCGGCCGGGGATCTCCTTCTCGTCCCCTCCTCCCTGGGACTTTCACCTTAACGAGCCCATCAGGGAGTGTTCTCCCAACTTCCTCACATTTCGGACGGCCTTTCTACTCACTCTAGCGTCGGGGAGGCACTGTAGCGAAGTGCACGCTCTTGGCGGACTCCCCGGGGATGTTGCTTTTGAACCGGAGGGCTCAATGTCTCTCCGCCTACTTCTGGATTTCTTGGCCAAGAACCAGTCGCCAGGTTCTCCTACTCTGTCTATCTCCATTCATCCCCTGATGTCTATCCTTGCTCCGGATGACGAAATCTTCTCGCCAGAAGCAGCACCACTTGTTTCTCTCTTACAACAAAAGTTATAAGAAGGCCATTAGCCACGCATCCACCTCTCGATGGCTGTGAACAGTCATCAAGGATGCGTATGCCAGGCCGGGCTCAGATTCGGCTGTCTTCTCCCTGAGGCCCCATGAGATTAGAGCATGGGCCTTGTCACTGGCGTTCACTCAGTGCCAGCCCCCTGAGTGTCCTGGACGCCACGCATTGGCGTTCTCCGGGCACGTTCATTCCATCCTACCGGCGCGATGTCTACCATCTGCGCGACGATGGATCTAGGGGTATCGCTTCCACTGTGGTGGCTCAACACCCCATCTCTGCTGCACACCCTGACTTGTCTCATTCCTCCAGGCGTTAACCAGGTAAGCCCTCCTTCCGGGTAGCGCTATTCTGCATCAGTGAGCCACGGTACAGTATGTGTAATTAAAAGGAAATTTTCCTTCTAAAATTACGTTTAATCTAACATACTTACCGTGGCTCACGCAGAGTCCCTCCCGTCCTCCCCGCCTTCCTGGTTCCTTCCATTCACAGTCAGGGTCTTGGTTTCCTCGAAAAGAGGAAGAGCACATGCGCATGCGCAAGACATGGATACTCTCAGAGTTATGATCCCTTCGGACTTTATTGTTTATGAGGCAGAAATGGCAAATCGCTGCCGCTTATTGCATCAGTGAGCCACGGTAAGTATGTTAGATTAAACGTAATTTTAGAAGGAAAATTTCCTTTTATTTAGACAGTTTTTGTTGTTCAGTTTGGTGCGTATAGTATCCACTCAAACTTTGTTTCTACTTACAAGTCATAGTTTTCAAGGCACTGTTTGGGTTCTTATGGAAAAATAGACAAGTAGGAGTCAGTGTCCAAATGTCAAAAGATGCAAACTTGAGCTAACATCTGTCCATACCAAGCTGTGTAGTTACGTGGCTGTTGTGATTAACAACTTGCGTCAGCAATCAATTCACCACTCTCTTTGAAAGGGGGGAGGGGTGTTATGGTGGTGATGACGGCTAGTTTATTGACTGGTTAGTTTGTTGGCCACTGGTTGTATGGGTTGATTGTGTTTACGGAACGAATGTTTGTGTAATTATGTGTGTAGAGGGTTCTTATGTGAAAGAGTGCATGGGTGAATGTGCATAAGGGGCAGGCAACCGAATGTTTCGCTCATTTTAACTCTGGGTTCGAAAAGGTAAAAACAAACCTTGGAGGAAGCGATATGAGAAGGCGAGAAGAAATTTTAAAGGAAGAGAGAGAGAGAGAGAGAGGAGAGAGAGAGAGAGAGAGATTAAAGTCAGAACAAAGTTCCTTTTTTGTTTATTGTTTAAATGATATAACAAAAGTCATTCAGAGCGACCAGTGGCGTCGGTGTGTCTGCCGGTTTTCTCACTGCATTATGCTGCAACTGGATTTGATTAGTTGTCATCATGAAAACCATCCATCCATGCTGAGTTCATTACAGCCCACACAGATTGCCGGTCAAAGAAAAGTACAAACACCAGCCGTCCTTGCATCAAACCACTGGCCATGGCATCGGCGACAACTTGGGGTGGAGAAAAAGGAGGTTAGCTTTTATTGAACATTGTAGAAAATAAAGATTTGTGAAAGTTGTGTTTTGTGATGAAGGGACTTGTGTTTGCTAAGGAAGGCGGACAGAGCAGGGCTTAGGCTGAGTGGTGTTGTTTGCAGACAGGATAGAGAAGAAAGCCATCAGAGATGTCGCTTACATTTTGCATCATGACCCTCATTTCCTGCTTGTTGGAGGGCTGGAGACCAGAACAATGCAGAATCAATACCAATTACACCGCTCCATTTAGACAACATCCAGGACAGCGCTGGTAATTGCTGCAGGGACAAAGAAAAGCCGGTAAAAAGTAAATGACAGAGAGAAGGAGAGAGACGGAGGTAGAGAGAGAAACAGAGACAGAGAGGCAGAGACAGAGACAGAGAGAGACAGAAAGAGAGAGAGAGAGAGATTCATGTGAATTGTTCAAGGAACTAACTGATCCTTGAGATATTGATTTTAAAGATCTTGACAACTCTAACAAGAGAGAGAGAGACAGACAGACAGATAGAGAGACAGAAAGAGAGAGAGAGAGAGAGAGAGAGAGAGAGAGAGAGAGAAAGAAAGAGAGAGAGAGATTCGTGTGAATTGCTCAAGGAGCTAACTGAACACTGACAAACTGATTTTAAAGATCTTGACAACTCTTAACAATCTTTACGTCTTCTTTGACATTCAATCATGTTTGCTATTACATCTTCTTTGTCATTGCATATTCTTTGTCATCACATCTTCTTTGTCATTACATTTTCTTTGTCATCACATCTTCATTGTCATTACATTTTCTTTGTCATTACACCTTCTTTGTCATTACATTTCCTTTGTCATCACATCTTCTTTGTCACTATTCATCTTCTTTGTCATTAAATCTTCTTTGTCGGTTGCATCTTCTTTGTCACATTTTCTTTGTCGCCAGATCTTCTTCGTCATTACATCATCATTGTATGAGTAAAGGGCAAAAAAATCAGAGGTCACTTTATGTGTTAAAGATTTTGATACTATTTTTTGACACACATACTTTCCACCTAATAGGAGAGAATCTGAAAATCGCACAGCTTTGAATTAATGTTCACTTTAAAGTTTAGTTTGGGCATAAAGGTCAGGAAATAAGTGTGCCAATGAAAGAGTCAGAATATGTGACACACAGAAGCAAAGTTCAAGTGACTATAACATAGCACTAAAACGATGGTGACAAAAAAATAAGAGGCCATTTTATCTCGTGTCCTTATATAGCGACACTGGTCTAAAGAGAATCACACAGAAAGGCAAAAGTCAGGTAACTACTTCGTCGGAGCAATCACTGAGTAATATGAAGATCAATATTCAGGATGTTATAGAGTACAGGTCTATTGAACCACTGGTATATTGAATATGATTGTCATACAGAACTATTGGTATGTTGAATATGATTGTAATACAGAACTATTGGTATATTGAATATGATTGTCATACAGAACTATTGGTGTGTTGAATATGATTGTAATACAGAACTATTGGTATGTTGAATATGATTGTAATACAGAACTATTGGTATGTTGAATATGATTGTAATACAGAACTATTGGTATATTGAATATGATTGTAATACAGAACTATTGGTATATTGAATATGATTGTAAACAGAACTATTGGTATATTGAATATGATTGTAATACAGAACTATTGGTATATTGAATATGATTGTAATACAGAACTATTGGTATGTTGAATATGATTGTCATACAGAACTATTGGTATGTTGAATATGATTGTAATACAGAACTATTGGTATATTGAATATGATTGTAATACAGAACTATTGGTATGTTGAATATGATTGTAATACAGAACTATCGGTAATTGAATATGATTGTAATACAGAACTATTGGTATGTTGAATATGATTGTAATACAGAACTATCGGTATATTGAATATGATTGTCATACAGAACTATTGGTATGTTGAATATGATTGTAATACAGAACTATTGGTATATTGAATATGATTGTAATACAGAACTATTGGTATGTTGAATATGATTGTAATACAGAACTATCGGCATATTGAATATGATTGAATACAGAACTATTGGTATGTTGAATATGATTGTAATACAGAACTATTGGTATGTTGAATATGATTGTAATACAGAACTATTGGTATGTTGAATATGATTGTAATACAGAACTATTGGTATGTTGAATATGATTGTAATACAGAACTATGGTATGTTGAATATGACTGTAATACAGAACTATTGGTATGTTGAATATGATTGTAATACAGAACTATTGGTATAATTGAATATGATTGTATACAGAACTATTGGTATATTGAATATGACTGTAATACAGAACTATTGGTATGTTGAATATGATTGTAATACAGAACTATTGGTATGTTGAATATGATTGTAATACAGAACTATGGTATGTTGAATATGACTGTAATACAGAACTATTGGTATGTTGAATATGATTGTAATACAGAACTATTGGTATATTGAATACGATTGTAATACAGAACTATTGGTATATTGAATATGACTGTAATACAGAACTATTGGTATGTTGAATATGATTGTAATACAGAACTATTGGTATGTTGAATATGACTGTAATACAGAACTATCGGTATATTGAATATGATTGTAATTCAGAACTATTGGTATGTTGAATATGATTGTAATACAGAACTATTGGTATGTTGAATATGATTGTAATACAGAACTATTGGTATATTGAATATGATTGTAATACAGAACTACTGGTATGTTGAATATGATTGTAATACAGAACTATCGGTATATTGAATATGATTGTAATACAGAACTATTGGTATGTTGAATATGATTGTAATACAGAACTATTGGTATATTGAATATGATTGTAATACAGAACTATCGGTATATTGAATATGATTGTAATACAGAACTATTGGTATATTGAATATGATTGTAATACAGAACTATTGGTATATTGAATATGATTGTCATACAGAACTATTGGTATGTTGAATATGATTGTAATACAGAACTATTGGTATGTTGAATATGATTGTAATACAGAACTATCGGTATATTGAATATGATTGTAATACAGAACTACTGGTATGTTGAATATGATTGTAATACAGAACTATTGGTATATTGAATATGATTGTAATACAGAACTATCGATATATTGAATATGATTGTAATACAGAACTACTGGTATGTTGAATATGACTGTAATACAGAATTACCGGTATGCTGAATAAGATTGTAATACAGAATTACCGGTATGTTGAATATGATTGTAATACAGAATTACCGGTATGCTGAATAAGATTGTAATACAGAACCATTGGTATATTGAATATGATTGTAATACAGAACTATTGGTATGTTGAATATGTTTGCAATGCAGAACTACTGGTATACTGAATATGATTGTAATATATGTGTGCGTTTGTGTGTGTGTGTGTGTTTGTGTGTGTGTGTGTGTGTATATATGTGTGTGTGTGTGTGTGTGTGTGTGTGTGTGTGTGTGTGTGTGTGTGTGTGTGTGTGTGTGTGTGTGGAGGGGGATACAATGGGGCTGCGGCTGAGGGTCAGAAAGGAGAGTTGTACAATTTTGTTCAGAAAGATGGTTGCTTGGTACTATATTAATGTCTTTCTAATTGAACATCAATTATGGACATTGTGGTGTTCCGTAAGAGGAGGGTGGTTTTCTTTTTCTTTTTTTTTTTTAATTGCATGTATTTTTTTTTTATTTGGCAGTGGATGTACCTGTGTTTTGCTCCTGCTAAGAGCGGGAGTCAAGGGAATAGAGGTTGCAAAGCCTGGAACATTTTAGCTCCTAACACGTAATGAACTTAATGTGGCGTAAGAGTAACAGCTTTGCGACTGTATGCATTTCACTATGCACACCAATTCGCTTCACAGCGATCAAGTCAAAAAGAAAGAAAGCTTTCTGTCTAATTTCCCATTGTCACAGCCTCTTCCCTTCACATTTCGATCCTATATTGTGGATGTTCAAGTTTACTGTTGTGTGGCCTGTTCTAAAATGTTCAGACTTCTCGTCAGTCAGACCAAACTAGTCATGTCGTCTCAGCTGCGTATATGTTCGTTGTTCTGGCCCACACTGCACACTGTGTAGGCAACATATGTCCCTGCACAGTCTGCGTATTCCGTCTACAGTGGATGGATCACTGTTCATCTGTATTCTAACTTTTGACCCTGACTGGCTTAGGTAACCTACCAGTTCGGGTCATAGACACACACACAAGCTTTCCCTACCAACATCAAGATTGTGGCCTCACCGTGCACATGAACAACTACTGCTGACGTCTCCGTGCTCAGAATCCGCGCTCAGAATGAATTCCACATGCACAGGTGCCGTGTGATGGAGAAGATTCAGAATGATCACAGCACAAGCCTTAAGCCTGCACATGAATCCACGAGCTGGACAGGTCCTGAGGTCCTACCAAGATAGTTCCATAAACCTGGGGAGTGAGGTGGCAGTGACATCAACTTTTCCCGGGGCCAGCATCACGAGGGCGGCGCCCATCCCCTTTCTCCTCGATTCAGATTCACATTCATATTCACATTTATTTTTACAAGACTTCAGTAATGCAAGAAGGCTAATTGGTCTTCAAGGATTGAGAAATCAACCTATATCTTCAATGTTTTATACCAAGGCAGCCAGACAATGTCCTGCTCTTCAGGATTTTCAACTGCCGTGGGATCTTTAGCGTGCGCAGCCAGAAGGCACAAGGGTCCGACTCGTTTCTTCGTCCCCTTCCGAAGGACTAGATGTTCAGTTCGATTTCCCGGCCAAACTGAAGCAAACCCTGGAACCTCGAGTTTAGTTAGTGGTAGGCGAACGTCTGAACCATTCTGCCACTCTTCTTCTCACTCTAGAAATGTTTGTTGGTACCCACAGTAACTGAGAATGGACGCGTGTCTACACAGATCAAGCTATAAAGAATGGAGGCAGGGATCCTTTATCCACTATCTTGATGGAAGGTCAGTAAAATGTCCATCAATAACAGGACAGAACTGACAGCTGTATTGGAAGCAGCAAAAATCATAAAAGCAGAAGTTCCGCAAACATCCAAAGTTTTTTTCTTCAAGACTGCAGATTATTAACAGAGAGATACAGTCTCCCGCTAACAGTCTTATCAGATCCGTTTTGAAAGAACTAACAGAACTAGCACACATCATGCCGTGCATAGGGCAGTGGACTCCTGCCCACTGTGAAATCTGTGGAAACGACTAGGCAGACTCTGGCGAAGGCAAGGAGCAGACTACAACAGCAGCAACACCTTACCTCCGTCAGAGAGTCGAAGACATCATAAAGAAACTTCCAACCGGAACACAACAGAAACCACATTACTTTGAGTGGCAGCCACAAACCACAATCTTCAATTGCAGCATAATCATTATGTGCCAAATGAGGCTGGTCATTTCCAGACAAGACCGTCGTCTCCAGAATACACTGTACAGCTATGCCCACTGTTCAGAAAGAAAAGAAATGATCAGTAGCCAAATAGGACAACTCCGGAAGAGCTGCTGTGGGACAACAATGAGGACTTTATAAAAACCACATTCTTCATCCAGGCCTCTGAATTGATTGTTTGAAGCGAAGTCATGCTCGAATGAAAACGAAAACGAAAAGAAACAGTCCAAGCTTTAGCATGATTGTACAAATGACAGAAAAAGTGTTTCACTCCTTTGCCAGGGGATGGACTAACGCTAGTCTGCCCGACTCTTGACCAACACAAAACCTCTTCTCTGATTCCGTTTTTCTTTCACTCTTCTCAACATGGACTACAGTGTAATTTCCAAAAGAAAAGAATAAAGAAACAAAGAAGAAGAGAAGAGAGAGAGAGAGAGTGACAGAGACACAAAGAGAGAGAGGAAGAAAGGAAGACAGAACGGAGGGAAAAACAGCAACTAACAGCCGAAAATGTACTATGGATAGAAATGTGGCTTAATTTAGTGTCCTCAATCACGTCTTGGGCATTTTACCAGCAGAGAACAAGCACGCGACCGCTGGTTACTTGGAAATTGTGTTTGCGCTACCTTATCTGGCATCTGCTATTTTAAGTTTCAGATGAAAGCATTTGTTTTATTTCATCCTCTGCGTAAGGAGATCGACAGAGCGTCCACCCCATGTTGCGTGTGTGTGTGTAGGGTGTGTGTGTGCGTGTGTGTGCGTGTGCGTGTGCGTGTGTGTGTGTGTAGATGTGTGTGTGTGTGTAGACGTGTGTGTGTGTGTGTGTGTGTGTGTGTGTGTGTGTGTGTGGTGTGTGTGTGTGTGTGTGTGTGTGTGTGTGTGTGTGTGTGTGTGTGTGTGTGTGTGTGTGTGTAAGAGAGAAAGGAGGGGAGGGAGGGTGGAAGCGTGAGATTTCTGATTGGAATTTATCAACGTGCAAGTATGTTAAAACAGGAAAGCTGGACGGAAAGCGAACACCAGGTAGACCCAGGGAGAAAACGTTCGACGGACATGCAGGCTGGCTGAGGGCAGAGAGGGTGAAAGATATACTTGCAGCAACAAGAGATAGATTCATATGGAGGGCCATGATCGCCAACGCCACGCAGCAGGGCACATGATGATGATGATGATGATGATGATGATGATGATGATGATGATGATGATGATGATGATGATGATGATGATGATGATGATGATGATGATGATGATGATGATGATGACTGCAATATGTTCTATAGAACTTCGAAGCTGGTGCTGATCACATATCACCTTGACTGACAGTTTTCTTTCCCTATGGTTCATGCTGATGTTATTTTGTACGCTGCTAATTTTTTTCGGTTTGTTTCAAATGTACTTTTTATGTACAGTTTAGCTTTTGCACGTTTGTTTTATTCGTACATCATGTGAGGTATCATATACGATTATGTTCAAAATGTCATCTAAATGACTTACTTTTTGTGCACATTATTGGACGTATCAAGGCGAGAGTATGTTTAAAACGTCACCTAAATCGCTTATTGGGCCGAAGAACGATAACCTACTACCTGTGTGAGCAACTCAGGAATTATTGTCTTCTCCTACTTTATCTGTTTCTTCTTTTTTCTTCTAGTTTTCTTTGTCATTTTCTCCTGTCTCTTATTTTCTTCTATCAATAACGTCATTGTTTAGCCATCTGTGTATTGGTCTGCCTAACATGAGGCATTGCAGGTGTGTTTCTAGAATGGTAGGCTGATCATTATTTTGTAACTCGCTGGGTGTTTTCTCTGCCTTTTACAGAAGAAAGAACATGGACCAGATCAACCCCTGGTGACTGTGTGTTTGTATGTTTGGAATGTCTTCCTGTCAGTGGACAAAATAGTCTCAGTAAGCATCTCTCAGCCGTTTGTTCATAAATCTGTGCTAACATGTCAACGAGTTTTAATCCAACGTAAATCAACTGTCGGCGTCATTAAGCATTGCCCACTCTGTTGCATACATTTCAATGGCCCATGTTTTGGACTAAAAGTTCCAGACATTGTCATTAACGCCAGCAATGACTGATCAGCTATTTGCAGACGAAGCTATATCCATTTCGGTGTAATTATGGTTAACAAAGAGGAAATTGTTTATACGGCAATAATCAGTTTTGGGGGAAAAGGTTTGCATTTCAAACGACACCTGAACCCAATATTGACTCTATGACAGAACTGCATACACATAGGCGCGTACGCCCTCACACGTGCATATGCAAGCATGGTTATGCTCACATACCCATAACAGACACATCTTTCAGCCTCTCTGTCCTCAGCCAACCTGCGAGTCCGTCCAATATTTTCTCCCTGGGTCTAACTGGGTTCTCTTCCCCCCCCCCCCCCCCCCCCAGTTTTCCTGTTGTGACCAGGTGCTCTAAGTCCCCTTTCCTCATAAAATGTCCTACAAATGTTGCTTGTCTTTTCCTAATCTTCTTAATCAATGATCTTCGTGTGTCTACCTCCATCAAGACTGTCTCGTTTGTTGTTGTCAATCACACTCACAGACTTGTATACCTGGCTTCCAGTTGTAAATGACTTCCTGATTGTCTTCTGGCCAGTGGGAGAGGAGAGAGTGAGAGCAGATGGGCACCATCCTCCTCTTAATTCCGGCCCAAAGAGAAGTTGAGGTATCTACCGCCTCATTCCTCCACAACTTCAGGCTTATGGGAGGGTGTGTAGTTTTACTTTATCATCAGTGACACAATCCGATAAGAATGATGTACGCTAATGTAGTCAGTGATTATGTACTTAACAACAGGTTCCAGCTGCTGCCATCCTCTTTGGCCTTGTAACAATGTGGATCACGCACTACCCTATCGCCAGGGTCAACGTCCGCCACTGTCTTCGTCCGTGTCTGATGATGATGATGATGATGATGATGATGATGATGATGATGATGATGATGATGATGATGATGACGGCGACGGCGACGAGGATGATTACTATTTTCATGATGAGGAGGAGGAGGAGGATAATGATGACGACGACGACGACGACTCGACGACGACGACGATGATGATAATGATGATGACGACGACGACGACGACGACGACGACGACGATGATGTTAGTGTTTAATTTAATAATTTTGATAGTCGAGATGGGGTGGGGAAGAAAGGCAGGAATCTAGTGATCATATGCATCACCCATCAAACTTATTTTCAAAGAAAATGGGACTTTTCGTTCTGTTGAGTATTTGCTTGATAGAATTCTTGAAATATGTGTTGTATCAAAAAACAAAACAGGATACGTATAGCACAAAAGAGAAAGAACTGATTTTAAAAAATTATGAAGAGTACTTCATACGACTAAAATCAAGGGAAATAACTAATTGCTAAAATTGTCAGTGTGTTGCACAATACCACAGCGGGTGTGAGTAATCCCAAGTGTATGAGGTGACCCTAGAACGTACATTACTGAAGCTAGTATTACAGACGAAACAAATGCCACAACCAGGTTTTTGTCTGATTGGTTGGTTGGTTTGGTCATGTGGTTTTCTGGCTGAATGGTTTTTGTCTGTCTCCCTATCTACCTGTCTGTCTGTCTGTCTGTCTGTTTGCCTATCTGTCGCTGTGTCAGTGTGCCTGTCTGTACATAGCTGTTTGTCATTCTGAATTTGCCTGCAGTCATTTGACCTGAAATCCAGATTAGCCACAAGGCCAATACGATGATTGGTCAGTGCCAAGTGTGATGGATGACACAGGTGGACAGTTAGTTTCAAAGTATTTCACTCGCTCCCTCATTTTTCCTGTACCATTTCTCAAGTCTCAAAGAATCACAAAATGGAGAACTGATTATTGGATTCAACGGGTTTAAATTCGTATTGTTTTTTGTTTGTTTGTTTGTTTTTTGTTTTGTTTTGTTTTGTTTGTGTCGTTGTTGTTAGTTTTATTTTAGTATGTGTAGCAAATCAAGTTTTGCAATTGAAACGCTTCAACTCCCTCCAGCGAAAAACTGGCCACAGCACAGTGCCACCCATATTCGCCTGTGTGTATCTGCATTTTTATTTATCCCTGAAATGGGATTTTCAACAGATTTTTGCAAGGAAAAACTCTGTTGTTGCCTTGGGCTCTTTAACTTGTGTTAAGTGCATGGTGCACACGGGTCTACAGTTTACCATCTCACCTAGAAACCTGTCACTCAGACCACCACTCAAGGCCTGCTAGAGGGGGAAGGAAAATTCCTGTCTGACGGATAATAACTGATGACAGTGATGCCAAACGCTCACAACCAATACCTGGCCTTGAGACGTGCCTGTGAACTGGATAAGGTTTCATGGGATTTTGCTTAGAGGGGGGGGGGGGGCAGTCTTCCGAACGATGGCCCAACACAATCACTTTTAGTTAGGAGCTGGTCAGTGGTGAAAAATCGTACGGTGAGTTGAACTAATGGGGTTTGGAACCCACGGCCTCCTGGTCAGTAGTTCGTTGTACTGACCACATGGCCACAATGACTGTTAGGCCACTGAAGTTTTTCTTCAATCCCCATATCTGTGATGCAGCTTAATGGGCAGTTATCCCTACAAGCTTCGTTTGCTTCTACACTAAGCCCTATAGCTTTTATTGACTCGTTTAGGTTCTCTTGAAAAATAAATGAGCCTTAGTCTGAGTCTGAGTCTGAGTCTGAGTGCAGGATTCATACTGGAGCTAAGAACTAAAACGCCAAGCTGTGTAATGGAGAGGATACAGGCGTTGTGGTTAACAACGTGTGTAAGCAGTAAATTCACCCACTCCACTCTATTGGGTTTTGGTAGTGGTGGTGATTAGCACATCGGTTGCTTGCTTGCTTGCTTGCTTGCTAAGTTGGTTGGCTGGTTGTTAGTGGGTGGATTGTTGAATATGAGTGTGTGGGTTGTTTGTTTGTTTTGTTTGTTTGTTTCGTTTGTTTCGTTTGTTTCGTTTGTTTGTTTCTATGATCATTGAACTCAGGGAGATTATCTTTGTGCTCACCTTTTTCTTTTTTTTCGTCCCATTTTCTACGTCATCTTAATGGCCACAGAAGTTATGACACTTTTTACAATGCTATGATAATGACGACGATGGGGATGATAATCATGATGCTATGGTTTCAGTTTTAATTTCAGTTTCAGTTTCTCAAGATGACGTCTCCGCGCTCGGAACGAATTCCATACGCACTAACATTATTTCCATCTAGGATTGAGACTGCGTGACAGGGATGTGCTCTACGCTTATTATCATGATATATCCTGGCATCAACCAGGTCCGAGAGATACAGAACCTGCAGTGCTGGTCAGAAGATTTGAACACCTTCAATGACACATCCGTGAAGTGGATGAGACTCGACTGTGTGGTCCCGGTCTTCCCAATGAGCCCACAGCACGCCCAACTCTGGGTAAGCGCCGGTTAGAGGTGAAAAATCCCACAATGATTTTTGAAGGGACTGATGGGGATTCGAACCCACAACCTTCCAGTCGGTAGTCCGTTACGCTCACCACTACACCACGGCGACTGGTTGAATATGAGTGTATGTATGTTTGTGTGTGTTTATGGTGGGGATGTGGGTGTTGTAGATGGGCGGCCGATGAAGCGTTAATTCAGGTCGTGACAAAAATATAAACGAAACATGGGGTGAAGCAATAAAGGAGGCAGAAAATGTAATCAAAGGGAAAAGAGACCAAAAGAAAAGGATGAAGGGACGTAGAAGCAACTCCCTTTTGACTTTGTAAATGATATATAAAACTGAGCCAAGGCGACTTGCGACGTCAGTATGTCTGCCTGTTTTTTTCATTGCTTTATCCTGCAGTTGGTTTTGATTAGCTGTGGAAACAAACTCCACCTAACTGTGTTGAGTTTATAAATACCTCCACAGGCTGTTCTAAAAAAACCCAGCACAAACACCAGTGATCATTGTATTACTGGCCCAGCATTCGTGGGGGGGGGGGGGGGGGGGGGGATAGATAAATAAAAGAAAACAAAGACCAAGAGAGGATAGTTTTTATGGAACAGTATGGAAAACAGAAATTTGTGAAAGTTGTGTTTTGTGATGAAGGGACTTGTGTTTACTAAGGAAGGCGGACAGAGCAGGGTTTAGGCTGAGTGGTGTTGTTTGCAGACAGGATAGAGAAGAAAGCCATCAGAGATGTCGCTTACAGCTTGCATCATGACCCTCATTTCCTGCTTATTGGAGGGCTGGAGACCAGAACAATGCAGAATCAATACCAATTACACCGCTCCATTTAGACAACATCCAGGACAGCGCCTTAATTGCTTTAGGGACGAAGAAAAACTGGCAAAAGCAAATGGTACAATGGTACAAAGAGAGAGAGAGAAAGAGACAAAGAGAGAGAGAGAAAGGGAACAAGAGAGATAGAGAGAAAGAAAGGGAAAGACAGAGACAGAGACTAAGAGACAGAGAGAGAGAGAAAGGGAAAGAGAGAGAGAAAGAGAGAGATAGAGAGAAAGAAAGGGAACGAGAGAGAGAGAGAATGGGAACGAGACAGAGAGGGGAGAGAGAGAGGGAACAAGAGAAAGAGAGAGAAAGGGAACGAGAGAGAGACAGAGACTAAGAGACAGAGAGAGAGAGAAAGGGAAAGAGAGAGAGAAAGAGAGAAAGGGAAAGAGAGAGAGAAAGAGAGAGAGAGAAAGAGAGAGTGAAAGGGAGAGATAGAAAGGGAAAGAGAGAGAGAAAGGGAAAGAGAGTTTACTGAAATACACACACACACTTCCTTGCACGCACACACACATAAACAACAACACCCCCCCCTCAAAAAAAGCAAAATTTCCCAATACAGAGAGACATACAGACAGACAGACCGACAGAGACAGAGAGAGAGAGAATGGGAAAGAGAGAGTGAGAGAAATAGAGACAAATAGAAACAGAGACAGAGACACAGAGAGAGAGTGATATTCATGTGAACTGTTCAAGAAGATAACTGACGCGTATTTTAAAGGTCATTGGCAACTCCAAAACTCTTCACCTTTTCGTCGTAAAGAACAATACAAAATTCACAGGTTGTTTTATTTATTAAGGAATACGATATTATTTTTTTAATGCACATATTCTTTCACCTTATTTACTGCCTATTATACCATTGCCACATAGGACTGCAACGAAGGTTCTCCACTTGTATCTGTTCTGGACCAACCTCTGTATAGTACCTGAAGAGTGTTTCATGGCCATAAGGTTTCCTATTGTTCATCAACAGCTGTTCTGGGTCTTCCTCTCTTCCATCTTCTTTCGTCTTCCTTCTGGAGTCATAAGGGGCAGTCCATGTGATGTGTCCAATCTATCTCCATCAATTACTTGCATGTTTTCACCTAATATGGGAACATTTTCGAAGAAATCGCGGTTTCAACTTAAAGTTTAACACAAAGTTCAGTTTCAAGGGTAAAAGATTAGAGGGAAGTGTGTTAACGGAGGAGACAGGGTATGTGACAGAGAAATAAAGTTCAGGTCACTAGTGCGCTATACTATAGTGATGTGACTGCCCTAAAGTAGCTAGTAGCAAAAAGGACTGCCTTTGTGTCTTGAGATCACTGCGTTGGATTAGATAGTTTCACAGAAAGGCAATAGTCGGGAAAGTATTCAATGAACAGATTTTAAGGAAGGGCAACGTTCAAGTCACAGTAGGCTACTGGTGTATTCAGTAAGACAGTAATACAGAAAACCCATGCTGGGTCACTGTGATGGATATGTTAACTGAGAGAGTAACAAGACAGAATAGTACTTGATTAACGTTCCTGAAGGCTGCGGTAGGATTTGTTTTCCTTGTGATGAAGGTGGAAAACAATGTAGGCTTGGAGCAGAAGTGTACACTGTTGTTCACAGTGATGATTCATAGGCAAGCATTATGTCACAGACGTACATTACTAGTGTAAATCAGTTTACATGCTAGGAAGATTCGTCTTTAGAGACTAGACTTGCGTTTAAATCACTAGACCTTGTAAAGTTATAAATGATATTGTTGCTTTTGTTTTGCAAAAACAAAACAAAAAAGACGAAAAGCCCAGCTGAACTGACTTGAGATAGTTGAGGGATTGTTCTTCTGTGCTGACAGACAAAAATATTTGTGTTGAAATGGTTCCCATACTGTTTATGTATGGCACCGGGAAGGGAAGAGGTAAGAGTAAGAGTCTTTTTTCTGTAGGATGCATGTGTGCATATTTCGTTATGTCTCTGGTGGGTAACGATTGCCACGGTTCTTCTTAACAAGTATCCATGATCACTTTTTGTATCAGTATTGTTGCCTACACACTTACGTATCTGAGTGATAGGTATGGTTGTTATTTTGAATTACCTGTTTATCAACAACATTTTGCCAGGTACAATATTTTTTATGCCATAGGGTCTTTTACATATACCAAATACACGCTGCACACAGGATCTCGATTTATCGAATTCTCCAAAATAACAGCACCTTGATTACCATTCTAGGTCTAGTGAAGCGGAGGGAGGGGCAAAAATTCCAGTCAGTTAAGGAATCGAATATGAAACCTCGGCTTTCCAAGGCCATAGAAATCAATGCTTTTACCTCTGTTCTCCACTCTTTTTAAGGGACACCTGTAATAGCAAAGGTGCCATTTTTGGTGATGCCAGGGATTTTCATCACGCTTCTCGTGTGTGGAAGTGCGAGGAGAGGGTAAAGATGTGGTGATTGGAGAGGTGTACACAGGAGTGGTGATGGAGAGGTGTGTCATCATCATTATGTGCCTTACTGAATGGCGTTGGCGATTATGGCCCTCCATATGAGTCTACCCCTTGTCACTGCAAGTACATCTTCCACCCGGAAAGGTGTGCACGTGATGTCAAACTGAAAATACTTACATGGATTATAGGAACTGCACTGTACTGTTGAATGAGGTGTACCAGTATTGTTTGGCACTGCGTGTATGTTAGCTGGCTTATGCTTTACTTCTGATAAGAGGTGGATAAAGGTAACCGGGGCTATGGAATGGTGTGACTGTCGGAAAAAGCGAGAAAGACTGACATTCTCAAGCGTATAGATGGACTAAGCGCTAGTTTGCCCGACACTTGGCATTTGAAGACGACACTCATGTCCGTGGCTCCCTTACCCTTCCATTTTCAATCAGTCCATCGCTTTGAAAAAAAACACATGCAACTGTAGTGTGAATACCAGTAGAAAAGAAGAAGAAGAAGAAAGAAATGAAGGAACAAGAAAAAAAGATGAAACAAAAAAGAGATGAAACGAAGAAAACTCCGTGTAACTACGGTAGATGTACTAAGGCTTGATATTGGGCCTAATCCACATCCTTCAATTACGTCCATGGCATTTTACCAGCATAGGGAGAACACGCACGCGAGCGCTGTTTCCTTGGAA
>CM060307.1:44478680-44483680 GCA_030674185.1 Monoplex corrugatus
AAATGGCCAAAATTTAAAAAAAACCGAAAGGGCCACGAGAGAGAGGAAAAGAAGATAATTCATGTTTTTGAATACGTGCATGTTATGTCAGTGGAGTAGCAAGGACTAGCCGTAATACTGGTCCAATGGGACCTAATGCTACCATCTTTGATTAATGTGTTTTGAAGTTTGAGTTCTCTCTCTCTCTCTCTCTCTCTCTCTCTCTCTCTCTCTCTCTCTCTCTCTCTCTCTCTCTCTCTCTCTCTCTCTCTCTCTCTCTCTCTCTCTCTCTTACGCGTCTTTATTTGTTCTTTACCAGCATGGCAATGACAAAGTCAGAACATCTCACTATTATTGTCATGTAGAACTGTTTCATTATAGATGTTCTCTTCATAAACTTTAGCCTGCAGCATGGCTGCTGCTTTCACGCAGGGAAACCCTGTTGGCAACTTGGAAAGACGGCAAACTTGGGATTCCTCTGGGGGCATGTCAGACCTGGCCGAAAAACAAAATAAGCAGTGTCTGGAGCATCATGTCTGACTGGTTTTGTGTTCGTATGAACACCCCCATCCCCCATCCCTGTTTCCTCCTGGTCCGGTAGTTTGGCTGGACCTGGCTGGTGCACGTTATGTGGCAATGTCCGGCGTTTGTCATCTCCCTACGTAAACAGGGCAATTGATGACCGGGTCCGAATTGGTCATGCAGCGCATGGATCGTCCCCTTCGCTTGGTGAAATAGCTACCGTGTGGCGTCTTGAGCTGGGAGGTGATTGTCTGGTCTGTGGTGAGGCATTATTGCTCTGGGTCCCATCCAGCACACATAGTTGTTTCTTGTTAACTTTGGCCTGTATCTTGGCTGCTGGCTTCAGGGAATCAGGCCTGGTGACTGCAAGGAAAGCCCTGATGGCAACTCGGAAAAACCGCAAACTTGGGATTTCTCTGGAGGCTTGTCAGACCTAGCTGAAAAACAAGACAGGCTGTGTCTGGAGCATTATGTCTGGCCGCTTTGCGATGTATGAACATCTTTGTTTCTCTCGTGGTCCAGTGTTTGGCTGGATCTGGCTGGTGCACGTTGTGTGGCTATGTCCCGGCGCTTGTCATCTCCCTGCGTAAACAAGGTGATTGATGACCGGGTCCGAATGGGTCATGCAGCGCATGGATCGTCCCCTTCGCTTGGTGAAATAGCTACCGTGTGGCGTCTGGAACCGGGAGGTGATTGGTCTGTGGTGAGGCATTGTTGTTCTGGGTCCGATCCAGCACCCTGGCGTGTTTCTTGTTAATTTGGGCCGTTGGACCAGTGTTCAATTTATCGTTAGTCCAGCGTTCAGTTTGTCCACTTTATAAACCATCAGTTTGGTCATTAAACCTATGTACTATTTGGCCTCTTGACCAATGTTCATTTCGACTATTGGAAAAGTGTTCAATTTGACCGTTAGAATAGTGGTCTGATTGCCATTAACCTGTATTTAGAATGGTGGTCAGACTGGTCATAAACCTGTGTTTAGAATGGTGGTCAGACTGGCCATAAACCTGTGTTTAGAATGGTGGTCAGACTGGCCATAAACCTGTGTTTAGAATGGTGGTCAGACTGGCCATAAACCTGTGTTTAGAATGGTGGTCAGACTGGCCATAAACCTGTGTTTAGAATGGTGGTCATACTGGCCATAAACCTGTGTTCGGTTTGCAATATTTGACTACAGGACTGATGATGTTCAGTCTCCGGTTCTTGTTTTCTCTTCTCTCTCTCTCTCTCTCTCTGCGTTTCTCAGTCTTTTCTCACTTGTCTCGTCAATGTTCTTTGTACAACAGATTAAAACCCAGAACATATATAAGAACAAGAAGGAAGATGGCCAAGCCAGAGCCAAAGACTGTGTCCACTGGTTGTGTTCTACACAATTTGTGTGACCATAGACTTGGAAACTTTCCCACCACCATTCAAACGTCTACATAGGCCTACATTGCTGTCCTCATCAGGCAAGAATGACAACGATCTATTGCCATTCATTCAATCAGTAAATACAGGCTTCTGTTGCTTCATCTACTTTCCTGTCACTGTTCCTCAAACGTCAGCCTACAGCTCGTCAGATCTATTCCCTCAGAACATACGCATGCATCGATACATGTACACACATATGCACGCACACACTCACGCGCACACACACACACACATACACACATACACACACACATAAACACACATACACACACACATACACACACATACACACACACATGCATACACACGCGCGCGCGCGCGCACACACACACACACATACACACGCCGTTGTTCGATTTGAACCTTACTCATTCTCCTGCACTGTCTTCTTTCAAAGGGAGAGAGGGAGTGAGGAAGGAGGAAAGAACGGGAAGGAGGAGGGCCTGAAATAAAAAATGGCTGGGAGTGGCGCATGCCTATGGAGAGGATTGCAATAAGGGCTGGCAAAGGGGCACAGACAAATTGCAAAGTGTGTTATTTCACTCGGCTGTAGGAATCGTTTTCAACAGGAACGCTTCATCGATCCTTTTCAATTCTCACCCTAAGCGTACGTCTGGCACAGCGGAGCACGTCGGCCCGTGATGAGGGAGATAGACTCCGCTGGTTTCTTTGCTTTTCGAGCGCTCAGTGGCCGGGCGGGCATTCTGACAGCAGCGGGCCAGTGATTAACGCACTGCCTTCAGCCTGCTTCTCACACTCCCGCTTTCCATCACTTCTCTCTCTGTCGGCTGTCGCATCGCTACAACCGCCACTAGGACTGGTGCGCTAGGCCCACTTGTATTACGACTGCTGGTGCTGAGAGACGGGCAGGATTAGGAGGGGGACAAGTGTCGCTGTCGGCAAGTCCCATACCAAGAGACATGCACAAAAAGATACAGGGAAGTGGGGGGGTGCTGCTCTGCGTGCGCGCGCGAGCGCGTGTGTGTGTGCTGTGAAGGAATGTGACATGTCCGTGTGGGATGCATGTCCACACGACAAATGGACTGTGGCGGACTTCAACACGTTATGTCAGGAAGCTGGACAAGTGCTCCCACCTCTCTACCCCTTCCTTCTAGATAGACAGTTTGCGTGTGAGAACTGCGCTCCTGTCCCTGCTGAAGGAGACAGATTCAGGAGCATTGTCTAGTGGTGGGGGCAAAACTGCTTCTTGAACTAGGCCAGTACAGTGTCACTGCCTTTCCAATTTGCTTTTCAAAAAACAGTACCATCGTCCGTGGACTAGGTTCAGTTCTGAAAAGTAAGTTTGTTTGTTTGTTTGTTTGTTTGCTTGCTTGCTTACTTGCTTGCTTGCTTGCTTGCTTGTTTGCTTGCTTGCTTGCTTGTTTCTTTCTTTCTTTCTTTGCTTGCGTGTTTGTTGACAGTGTGTTCATGACTGAATTGTTCACAAATTGACTTTCAAGACAATGAAAAGTCCTTGTCTTTTCCATGTTGGCATGTTTTGTTGTGCGATTTTGTGAGGGGAAGGGGGGTTGTTATTGTAGTTAATATGTTTACTTCGATCAGTAGGAATATTGTAACTGTGGTGGTGCAAAGAGTAGTCCCTGCATGCACATCAATGTGTGTCAGTCACAAATGAGAATGAAAGTGCGTGAGAGAGAGTACAACCACTACCGTTACTGATGCTGCCGCTGTCTCTGTGGAGTTCTGATGACGGTCATTTGTCATCGGGATGCTGTGATGTCATCTGACTAAACACATCCCATTGTTGTTGTTATTGTCGTTCTTGTTGTTGTTGTCGTCGTAATTATTGTTGTTGCTGTTGTTGTGGTGGTTGATGTTAGTATTGTTTGAAACAATCTTGAAATCTCGGAAATTAAAGAAACTTCATTTTGGAGAAAACTTTAGTAAGAATGTTGTTTTTGTCATTTAATTCACACACATGTCCACAACACATACACATACATACATACATACATACATACATACATACATACATACATACATACATACATACTATACATACATACGTACGTACGTACATACATACATACACATGCGCGGGCGCAGTCACGCACACACTGCACGTTGTCCAAAAGCATCGTACATTGTCAACCATGTCAGCAAAGCAAAAACTTAACCCTTTGACTCCCTTTCCCAGTCCACTACCTTCCAGCAGGAAGTTGTGGTTAGGGTGGAGGGAGTCAAAGGGTTATTTTTTTTCTGTTGGTAGATGAGGTACGGGGGTCAAAGGGTTAAACTGTCATTCTTAACAACCCGTTTTCCTAAGATCAAGACTTGCTTTACAGCTATTAGACCTCCTACGCTGGCGAGTTGTGTGTACGTGTGTGGACCCAAAGATGCTGCATCTGTACGGTGCACTGAAACAAGAACATCATGACCTGGGAAGATTACTATAGCGATGCAAGGATTTTTTGAAGGTCAGCCTGATCAGCTGTGGCGTCAACACCATTAACCCTTTGACTCCGGCAACCTGTCTGTTAGCATCCTGTATTCTCAACCACGCTAGCAAAGCAAAAACTTAACCCTTTGACTCCCTAACCCTGTCCACCAGCTTCCAGCAGGAAGCTGGTGGATAGGGTGAGGGAGTCAAAGGGTTAAGTTTTTGCAGTCCATGGATAGGATGCGTGAGTCAAAGGGTTAACGAGGAGGACAGATATTGCTTGCTACAGTGGGCTGGCGATAGTGGGCTGGTGATAGGCAATGCATGGAGGGTACACTCATATTCGAACATCTCGGAACAGCTGGTTTCAACAGATAATGGAACGGCGGAAGCAGAACCCAAAGTTGTAGAACTCTTCCCCTTCAGTGCTTGCTGAAGTACATACGCCTTCGACGTCGGTTTTGTATCCCATCTACTGGAAGACCCACACAAGAGGTGCTATTATCTTTATTATTTCGATTGTGTTTATGTTTTGTTTTAAGCAAATGTATATTTTTCACAAATGTCCGTCTATATGCACAATGATGAAAGGTTAGAAGAGCAGGGCCTGAAGTGCGATGGCACCCCCGTGGGGATACCGGGGGAGGGGGGGGGCTCTTTCAGTATAAATAGTATCCCCTCCTGG
>CM060307.1:44488680-44516180 GCA_030674185.1 Monoplex corrugatus
CTGAACACTGGTCATGTCCATTAAAACGTAGAATCTCTATACTCTTTCATTGATTGATCCCATTAATATTTAGAAACGTATTGTTTTTGATTGTCCGTATCTTCGAACCAGATATGTTCAGATTTATTTACAAACAGCTACGATCTCCACGCAGAGTTGCTATCATACTGGTTTACATTTTGATCACACACACAAATTTACTCACTCAAAGAAAGCAACACTCCTGGGGCCAAGTGCTTAACACGTTCCGATCTCACAGGGACATTCGAACTGTGAAAAATGTTTGAATGTTTCCGGGAAATGATTTTGACATTTAGAATACTTCTGTTGTTCATCTTGGCCCTTTGGTTTGTTTGACAACAACTACAACAATAGTAATGATGTTGATGATGATGGTGGCGGTGATAATGATAATTACAATAATAGTGACGATGATGATGATGATGATGACGACGACTACGACGACGACGAATAATACGAATGATGATGATGATGATGATGATGATGATGATGATGATGATGATGATGATGATGATGATGATGATGATGATGATGATCAACATCATCATCATATGCATGCACGCACACGCACACACACAGCACACTCACACACACATACACACTCATACACATAAACACACACTCACCACACACACACACACTCACCACACACACACACACACACGCACACACACATACACAACATACACACACATGCGCGTGCGCACACACACACACACACACACTCATATATTCACACATCATCCCAAAACAACCTAATAACACAATCTATGAAATGTTTTGAGATTGGATTTGAATAAGACATTGACGGACTGTGTCGAACAGTGAAAGGTGGCGAGTCACAGATTTTAACAGCAGAGGAAGTAAAGGGTCTGCCACCACGCTTGTCTGTTTAAAGTCTGGATCACATCTTGGAAGGAATTCCGATACAAAAATTATTTGTTTATGGACAGTCGATAATGCTGATAATGGTTTATCTTTTAGAGGCCATGTCCACTGACATTGTAACCAACTGAAGAGTTCAACATTGACTTTTTGTTTGGTCAATAGTAGTCCATGAGCAGAAAAGAAACGCTTTTGGTACGGTATTTTAGGTCATTGTGACTCAAACCTGAGTGAAGGCCAATTACATATGTACTTATTGACTTGCAGTTAGGCAGTTTGTGGTTTCCATCTGATAAAGAGTCACCTGCAAACACCCATGAAATTTATGTTGACAATAATCAACTGGCGCAACCATACGCACACGCACGGGCGCGCACGCACGCACGCACACATACACACACACCACACACACACAGGTACACGTGCGTGCTCGCACACACGCACACACACACCATTCACTCACAGACACAAACACAGTGATGTTTATATTGTGATGCTAATAATCGAAAAGAAAAGAGCTATTGCTATCTTTACCAGTCTGCTTCTTGAGGTCATGTCAGTATAGATGTTGGTGGACCTATCTTCCTGAGGTCATGTCAGTATAGATGTTGGTGGACCTACCTTCCTGAGGTCATGTCAGACAGTGTAGATGTTGGTGGAACTATCTTCCTGAGGTCATGTCAGACAGTGTAGATGTTGATGGACCTGTCTTCCTGAGGTCATGTCAGACAGTGTAGATGTTGATGGACCTGTCTTTCTGAGGTCATGTCAGACAGTGTAGATGTTGATGGACCTGTCTTTCTGAGGTCATGTCAGACAGTGTAGATGTTGATGGACCTGTCTTCCTGAGGTCATGTCAGACAGTGTAGATGTTGATGGACCTGTCTTCCTGAGGTCATGTCAGACAATGTAGATGTTGATGGACCTGTCTTCCTGAGGTCATGTCAGACAGTGTAGATGTTGATGGACCTGTCTTTCTGAGGTCATGTCAGACAGTGTAGATGTTGGTGGACCTATCTTCCTGAGGTCATGTCAGACAGTGTAGATGTTGATGGACCTGTCTTCCTGAGGTCATGTCAGACAGTGTAGATGTTGATGGACCTGTCTTCCTGAAGTCATATCAGTATAGATGTTGGTGGAACTATCTTCCTGAGGTCATGTCAGACAGTGTAGATGTTGGTGGACCTATCTTCCTGAGGTCATATCAGTGCAGTAGATGTTGATGGACCTATCTTCCTGAGGTCATGTCAGTGTAGTAGATGTTGATGGACCTATCTCCTGAGGTCATGTCAGTGTAGATGTTGATGGACCTACCTTCCTGAGGTCATGTCAGTGCAGTATATGTTGATGGACCTACCTTCCTGAGGTCATGTCAGTGTAGATGTTGATGGACCTACCTTCCTGAGGTCATGTCAGTGTAGATGTTGATGGACCTACCTTCCTGAGTTCATGTCAGATAGTGTAGATGTTGATGGACCTGTCTTCCTGAGGTCATGTCAGTGTAGATGTTGATGGACCTATCTTCCTGAGGTCATGTCAGTGTAGATGTTGATGGACCTACCTTCCTGAGGTCATGTCAGTGTAGATGTTGATGGACCTGTCTTCCTGAGGTCATGTCAGTGTAGATGTTGATGGACCTACCTTCTTGAGGTCATGTCAGACAGTGTATATGTTGGTGGACCTCACAGACATCTAAGATATAGACTGCGCGCGCCTGTCTGCGAGCGTTGAGGCGAAATGGCCCCACCGCTGGCTGCGAGTGGCAGCCATTTTGGGGACCTACCAGCGCTCAGCAGTCTGTTGCTTACTCTGTGTAAATGAATGACGGACAGAGGAGAAAGCCAGGCTGTATCGTTTTAAATATTTTTTTTAAAGAAATCTCCGATGACCCATTATTAGGGTGCGTGTGGTGAGTGTGTGTGCGTGTGTGTGTGTTTGTGCGTGCGCGCGCGTGCATGCATATGTGTGTGTCTTTGTGTGTGTGTGTGTGTGTGTGTGTTTTGTGTGTGTGTGTGTGTGTGTGTAAAGTTTGGCTCTCTCTTCTGCATACACACACACGCACAGGCACGCGCACACACACACACACACACACACACGCACACACACACACACACGCACGCAACACACACACACACACGCATGCACACACACACACTTACCTATGAAACGATTTCCCTTTTCTTTTTCTGTTTGAACAGCCCCATGCCACACAAAAGGTTCCAGACATTTCCGTTCCTCAAATGGTCAAGTATTTGATATTACCAGAAAGCTCAAAACGTGATCTTTCCGAGCATACTATTTTCAAATAAGAACTTCCAACACTTATACGCATCGCAACGACAAGAACAATGCCAGACTCATGCTCACGTCCCAGTGGTAACGGTACTGTGCTGCACTGAAGTCTAAAGTAACCTTTGACACCTCTCTCTCTCTCGCTCTCTCTCTCTCTTTCACACACACACACACACACACACACACACACACACACACACACACACCACACACACACACACACACACACACAGAGCGAGAAAGAGAGAGAAAGAGAGAGTGAGTGAGTGAGTGGGTGTGTGAGTGTGTGTGTGTGTGTGTGAGAGAGAGAGAGAGAGAGAGAGAGAGCAGTCAATTTAGATGGTAAAGTTTATAATAACTCGTAAATTCCCACGCCTGTTAGGGGCCTACCTAGTAGACAGTTTATCAATAAGATAGTGCAGACCTAACACATGGCATTGGAATTTCTTGGTCAGGGGGGTCACTTTATTCCGTTATCAGTCAAAGCATCAAGTGTAAAGCTACATCAACTAAACAGACTGTCCCTCAGCTATGACCTGCTAAACAGTACTGGTAGTTGTTCCCCATATTTTTTTTAACAGTGATACACGTTTTTCAGTCAAATTAACACGCCGGTCATTACTAAATTGTACTACGCCCAGCTGCCGAGAGCGAGCAGACCGGTCCTCGGTAAATGGTGGCGCTATGGGGCCACTCGCAGGCAGGCGCGCGCAGTCTATATCTTAGATGTCTGTGGTGGACCTACCTTCCTGAGGTCATGTCAGTGTAAATATTGATGGACCTACCTTCCTGAGGTCACGTCAGTGTAGATGTTGATGGACCTACCTTCCTGAGGTCACGTCAGTGTAGATGTTGATGGACCTACCTTCCTGAGGTCATGTCAGTGTAGATGTTGATGGACCTGTCTTCCTGAGGTCATGTCAGTGTAGATGTTGATGGACCTATCTTCCTGAGGTCATGTCAGACAGTGTAGATATTGGTGGACCTACCTTCCTGAGGTCATGTCAGACAGTGTAGATGTTGGTGGACCTACCTTCCTGAGGTCACGGCAGTGTAGATGTTGGTGGACCTACCTTCCTGAGATCATGTCAGACAGTGTAGATATTGGTGGACCTACCTTCCTGAGGTCACGTCAGTGTAGATGTTGGTGGACCTACCTTCCTGGGGTCATGTTAGACAGTGTAGATGTTGATGGACCTACCTTCCTGAGGTCATGTCAGACTAGGTGTTGGTAGACCTACCTTCCTGAGGTCATGTTGGACAGTGTAGATGTTGGTGGACCTACCTTCCTGAGGTCATGTCAGACAGTGTAGATGTTGATGGACCTACCTTCCTGAGGTCATGTCAGTGTAGATGTTGGTGGACCTACCTTCCTGAGGTCATGTCAGTGTAGATGTTGGTGGACGTATCTTCCTGGGGTCACGTCAGTGTAGATGTTGGTGGACCTATCTTCCTGAGGTCATGTCAGACAGTGTAGATGTTGGTGGACCTACCTTCCTGAGGTCATATCAGACAGTGTAGATGTTGGTGGACCTGCCTTCCTGAGGTCATGTCAGGGTAAATGTTGGCAGACCTACCTTCCTAAGGTCATGTCAGTGTAGATGTTGATGGACCCATCTTCCTGATGTCATGTCAGTCAGTGTACAGTTGGCAGACCTACCTTCCTAAGGTCATGCCAGTGTAGATGTTGGCGAACCTACCTTCCTAATGTTTTGTCAATGTAGATGTTGGTGGACCTACCTTCCTGATGTTTTGTCAGTGTAGATGTTGGCGAACCTACCTTCCTGATGTTTTGTCAGTGTAGATGTTTACGGACCTACAATTCTAAGGTCATGTCAATGTAGATGTTGATAAACCTATCTTTCTGATGGTATGTCAGTATAGGTGTTGACGGACCTATCTTCCTGAGATCATGTCAGTCAGTGCAAATGTTGGCAGACATTCCTTTCTGGGATAAAATGTTGATAGACCTACCGTCCTGATGTTATGTCAGTCAGTACTGATGTTGGTGGACCTTCCTTCCTAGTACAGTATCAGTTAGTGGCACCCGTCAGAAACTTTCTCAGCTGCCTCCTCTTTCTCTCCCATTATGTAACACATCAGTCCCAATTTCTGATTCAGCTAAAAACCTTGGTGTCTGCATTGACTCTACCCTCTCCATGAACAACTTTGTTTCTCAAACTGCCAGATCCTGCTACTATCATCTCCATCGTATAAAGCTGATCAGGAAGTATCTCTCTGTCGAAACAACTGCAAAACTCGTTCTCTCCTTCATAATGTCTCGCATTGACTATTGCAATTCACTCCTGTCTGGTCTTCCTGCCTCCACCATTCACATCCTACAGCGCATTCAAGACAATGCTGCACGCCTTGTACTCAAAAAGAAAAAAGCTGACCACATATCTCCTCTCCTGGCACAACTTCACTGGCTCCCTGTATCAAAGCGCATACAGTACAAACTAGACACCATGTGCTACAAAAGCCTCAATAACGCAGCCCCCGATTACCTGTCAAGCCTACTTGAGATCTATGTTCCCTCACGTACCCTCCGCTCTGCCTCTGATCCTCTGATTCTTCGCTTTCCACGCACTAAGCTCAATACCTATGGTCCACGAGCCTTCTCTGTTTCTGGTCCACTCTCCTGGAACAAACTTCCTCTCTCAGTCCGTCAGCAACCTACTTTTGTCTCCTTCAAGTCCGCTCTCAAAACTCATCTTTTCTCTCCTGCATAAAATCCTAACCTCGCTCAACCCTCCCCTCTGCAGCCTGTCCCCGCTCGGAGGGAATCACATGGTTATAATATATAATTGTATGCTATGCTCTCTATAATTTTCCATTGCTTTTATTCTTGCTTTTATTGCTTTTATTCTTTCTCCCCATTTATAGCCATGCGTGTGTGTGTGTGTGTGTGTGTGTGTGTGTGTGTGTGTGTCTGTATGTGTGCGTGCGTGTGTGTGCGAGCGTGCGTGCCTGCGTGTGTGTCTGCTTCAGCGCTTAGATTTGATTTTATCAAGATTTTGCGCTATATAAATATTGTAATTATTATTATTATTATTATTACTTACCATTTTAAGGCAATGTCAGTTAAGACTGTTGTTTATGGACCTACATGCTTGGGACGATGTCAGCTTGTGTAGATGTTTGTAGATGTGATGTCATTTAGTATTGATATTGGTGAACCTGTCCTTCCTAGGCAGTGTGATCTAGAGTTGATATGTTTGGAGATAGCTTGCAAAGACAGTGTCATTTAATGACAATAATGATGGTGATATGTATAAGGTCCCAAATCGTGACTGAAGAATCAACTAAGGCGTGCACTCTTATCATTCACCAAATCATCCAACAACAATAAAAACTCCACGGCACAAAGCACACTTAGACTGGGAGGAAGAAGACAAGAGGGGAGTATGGCGTGTGACCCCTGACCCAAGCCCTTCTCATCCGTCTCACACTTACACAAGCAGAGGATGCTGAGCTAGGGTACACTCAAGCCTGTTCGGTCAATGACTCTTGACCCAAGTTGTCATCTTCTGTCACATACACATAACTATTCTCTCTCTCTCTCTCTCTCTCTCTCTCTCTCTCTCTCTCTCTCTCTCTCTCTCTCTCTCTTTGTGTCTGTCTGTTTGTCTCTCTCTATCTCTTTTTTCTCTATCTGTCTGTCTGTCTGTCTCTGTCTGTCTGTCTGTCTGTCTTTCTCTCTCTCTCTCACTCTCTCCTGTCTCTCTCTCTGTCTCTCTGTCCCTCTCTCTCTCTCTCTCTCTCTCTCTCTCTGTCTGTCGCTCTCTCTCTTCCTCTCACTCTCTCTCTCTCTCTCTCTCTCTCTCTCTCTCTCTCTCTCTCTCTCTCTCTCTCTCTCTCTCTCTCTCTAGTGTAGAATTAATGGACTTACCACCATGGGGCAGTGTTGGTTAAAGTAGATGTTTATGTGTTGACGGGTGTGGAGCTACCACCGAGTGTTGGGCTGCTTCAGGGGATGTGGGAGGGTAGGTGATGAGGGCTGAGGAGAAGGCCGTGAACGTAGACGGCGAAGAGTGGCAGAATGGTTAAGATGTTTGCCTGCAAATAACTAACTCAAGGTTCCAGGGTTTGTTTCCCTTTGAGGCCTCGTCTTTTCTCTTCATTTTGACCAGAAAATCGAACAGAACGTCTAATCCTTCAGAAGGGGACGAAATTGAGTCGGTTCCATGGCCTGTGCACGCTAAAGATCTCATGGGGGGACTTGAAAATCGTGAAGAGCAGGGCATTCACCTGGCTACCGTGGTATAAAATATTGGAGACATAGGTTCACTTTTTAGGCCCCTCTCCTTGAAGGCCCACTACCCTTCTTGCCTTTCTGAAGTCTTGGTCAAAAACAAAAACAAAAATGGGTTGTGCTGCACTGCGGCGACGCGCTCTCAACAGGGGAGAGCAGCCCGAGTTAACTGTTTAAATGTTAAATCCATTGTGACAAAAAGAAATAATTATGAATGATACTGAGTGCTGGACTGTTTCAGGGGGTGTGGAAAGGTCCATGATGAGATCTTAGGTTAGGGGTGTGCACCTTGCACTGAATGTTGGACTGTTTCAGGGGTGTAGGAGAGTAGGTGATGACGGCTTGGGTTAGGGGCGTGAACCTATTACTGAGTGCTGGTCCGTTTCAGGGGTGTGTGGAAATGTTCATGATGAGGGTTTAGGTTCGGGACGTGCGCCTAGTACTGAGTGCTGGACTGTTTCAGGGGGTGTGGAAATGTTCATGATGAGGGCTTAGGTTAGGGGCATGCACATAGTACTGAGCACTGGACTGTTTCATGGGGTGTGGAAATGTTCATAATGAGCAGTTAGGTTAGGGGCGTGCACCTAGTACTGAGCACTGGACTGTTTCAGGGGTGTGGAAATGTTCATGATGAGGTTTAGGTTAGGGGCATGCATATAGTACTGAGCACTGGACTGTTTCAGGGGGTGTGGAAATGTTCATAATGAGCAGTTAGGTTAGGGGCATGCACATAGTACTGAGCACTGGACTGTTTCATGGGGTGTGGAAATGTTCATAATGAGCAGTTAGGTTAGGGGCGTGCACCTAGTACTGAGCACTGGACTGTTTCAGGGGGTGTGGAAATGTTCATGATGAGGCTTAGGTTAGGGGCATGCATAAGTACTGAGCACTGGACTGTTTCATGGGGTGTGGAAATGTTCATAATGAGCAGTTAGGTTAGGGGCGTGCACCTAGTCCTGAGCACTGGACTGTTTCAGGGGTGTGGAAATGTTCATAATGAGCAGTTAGGTTAGGGGCGTGCACCTAGTACTGAGCACTGGACTGTTTCAGGGGGTGTGGAAATGTTCATGATGAGGGCTTAGGTTAGGGGCATGCACATAGTACTGAGCACTGGACTGTTTCATGGGGTGTGGAAATGTTCATAATGAGCAGTTAGGTTAGGGGCGTGCACCTAGTACTGAGCACTGGACTGTTTCAGGGGGTGTGGAAATGTTCATAATGAGCAGTTAGGTTAGGGGCGTGCACCTAGTACTGAGCACTGGACTGTTTCATGGGGTGTGGAAATGTTCATAATGAGCAGTTAGGTTAGGGGCGTGCACCTAGTACTGAGCACTGGACTGTTTCATGGGGTGTGGAAATGTTCATAATGAGCAGTTAGGTTAGGGGCGTGCACCTAGTACTGAGCACTGGATTGTTTCAGGGGTGTGGAAATGTTCATAATGAGGGCTTAGGTTAGGGGCATGCATATAGTACTGAGCACTGGATTGTTTCAGGGGGTGTGGAAATGTTCATAATGAGCAGTTAGGTTAGGGGCGTGCACCTAGTACTGAGCACTGGATTGTTTCATGGGGGTGTGGAAATGTTCATAATGAGCAGTTAGGTTAGGGGCGTGCACCTAGTACTGAGCACTGGACTGTTTCAGGGGGTGTGGAAATGTTCATAATGAGCAGTTAGGTTAGGGGCGTGCACCTAGTACTGAGCACTGGACTGTTTCAGGGGGTGTGGAAATGTTCATAATGAGAGTTAGGTTAGGGGCGTGCACCTAGTACTGAGCACTGGACTGTTTCAGGGGGTGTGGAAATGTTCATGATGAGGGTTAGGTTAGGGGCGTGCACCTAGTACTGAGCACTGGATGTTTCAGGGGATGTGGAAATGTTCATAATGAGCAGTTAGGTTAGGGGCGTGCACCTAGTACTGAGCACTGGATGTTTCAGGGGTGTGGAAATGTTCATAATGAGCAGTTAGGTTAGGGGCGTGCACCTAGTACTGAGCTGGACTGTTTCAGGGGGTGTGGAAATGTTCATAATGAGCAGTTAGGTTAGGGGCGTGCACCTAGTACTGAGCACTGGACTGTTTCATGGGGTGTGGAAATGTTCATAATGAGCAGTTAGGTTAGGGGCGTGCACCTAGTACTGAGCACTGGACTGTTTCATGGGGTGTGGAAATGTTCATGATGGGGGCTTAAGTTAGGAGCATGCACCTAGTACTGAGCACTGGACTGTTTCAGGGGATGTGGAAATGTTCATGATGAGGGCTTATGTTAGGGGCGTGCACCTTGCACTGAGTGCTGGTCCGTTTCAGGGGGTGTGGGAGGGTAGGTGATGAGGGCTTAGGTTTGGGGCGTGAACCTATTATGAGCGCTGGACTGTTTCAGGGGGTGTGAAAAGATAGGTGATGAGGGTTAAGGTTAGGAGTATGAACCCAGTACTGAGTGCTGGACTGTTTCAAGGGGGGGGGGGTGAGATGGGAGTAGAGGGAGGGGACGGGTCGAGTGAGTACGGACACCACTACCATTGACCTCAGGGTCTAAAGGGATTGTGTGTGCTGATTGATGGAAAAGGTGGCCATTGTGTGGCGCGTGCTGATTAAACTCATCCCTTTCACACCTCCACCACTCACCGTAATGGCCCTTGGACATAGGGTCTGTCACTGAGAGTGACTGGGCCAGGACTTTAACTGGCACGAAGGAGCCGGCCAGAGCCATTGAAGATTTAGTGGCACTTTCTCTGTGTGCGAAGTGTAAAACTTATTACATTGTACTCCTGATAGCAGGTTGTAAGTCAGGGACCACCAGATCTATGCACATTGTCTCTGCACACTGTCTCTAAGTTTCTGCCTTCTTCTGTTGCGTTTTAAAGTATCTTACTGCTGATTTAAACACTCTTCTGGTAGTATTCCAGTTAGGCGTTTGTTTCTTTCTTTTTTTCTCTTTCTTTGAGCACAACGTGTATTTATCATGTGAGCAAGCAGAAACACTACTTAACCCTGTTACTCCCACACCCTGCCCACCAGCATCCTGCATTGTCAACCGTGCTAGCAATTCAAAATCTTATCCCTTTGACTCCATGAGCCTATCCACCAGCTTTCTGCAAGCTGGTGGATAGGATCAAGGAGTGAAAGGGTTTTTTGTTTGGTTGGTTTTTTGTTTGTGTGTGTGTGTTGTTGTTGTTGTTGTTTTCTTTTTGCTGTTTGTTTTGTTGTGTTTTTGTGGGGGGGGGGGGGTTGTTTTGTTTTTTTGTTTTTGGTTTGTTTTGTTGTTGTTGTTGTTGTTGTTGTTTTGCAGCTGGTGGATATGGTGCAGGAGTCATAGGGATTAACAGAAGTTCCAGCAACATTGATGACAGGCGTTTTCTGACCGGAATCTATAGATGGCTGTGAAACCGATACGTCGGGGTCTCTTCATTAGATTTTTGTCTGGCCGCGTGGTTGGCTGTGTGGCTGGCCCCGTAGTTATCGGCTGAAACTTTGCTTTCCTGGCCATCTACAGACTTTGGTTAGAACTATGACACAGTGTGTGACATTGCCAACTATCGGTCTACATTCTGCAGTGTCACTGCTGTGTTCAAGTCAGCCTGCATCAGGTGTGGTCTGTAGACACGGTCACTCAAGACCACCCACTGTTTCACTCGGAACTGATAGCAGACTCTTTGGTTGGTTGGTTGGTTGGTTGGTTGGTTGGTTGGTTGGTTGGTTGGTTGGTTGGTTTTTGTTTTTGTTTTGTTTTGTTTACAAAACCGTAGGCTCAGGATCTGATATCTTGAGTTCAGTCCCAGCCTGCAGCATTAAACACTGGCCTGTTCACTGCCCATCTTAATGTTTCCATCATTCTGGTGGTGTCAACTTAGTGTTTCAAAGATCTCCCCTCCTCGTCCACTTTTCTTCTCCCCAGTTAAAGACCTTGCCAGCGCATAAGTTTTGTGCAGGCTCAGGAAGTCTGCCAGATAATTGCTGGTAGATTTGAGTGGAGCGCATATGGAATTGTCCGAGTGCGATGATCCCCTTTCGAACAAACTCCAAACTCCAAACTCCACCGAACAAATGGGTCGGCAAGGATGTGTCCTGCGTTGTACCACATTTAATGTGAAGACGCACTGTGTCAAGGACTCCTGACTGAAATGTATGTCATACACATAAATGTAATATCAAACGAAAAGTCGGTATATTGATTTGAAAATGACCACTGTCAAATCTTTTCCTCACAATTACTGGAATACTACGCATACGTCAATAATGATGTCTTGGATATCAATGGTCCTGCATCATATTTTCATGTTTTGATTATCAAATATTACCATCCTTAACAACCTGCGGTTAATTTTGTTTTAAATATCATGGTCACAGCCATCCAAAGTTGTTAGCCTTGTCAGACTGTTTGCATTTACGACTGTTACTGATTTTTTTCAGTCAACAATCTAGTGAGAAATTTTCAAACATGTCGGCTTTTCATTATGTAACTTGTAACCTCTTTCCTTGAGAAATAGTCACTGCCTATCTACTTTTAAACAGAGACACCACACCTCGTCTTTCTCTGTACTGTACCAGTTGGCCAGAGTAAAAGCCACGTCTTTCCGTGTGCTTTTGTATAGAGCGTGCAGACCTCTGTGTGTGTGTGTGTGTGTGTGTGTGTGTGTGTGTGTGTGGTGTGTGTTGTGTGTGTGTGTGTGTGTGTGTGTGTTTGTGCATGTGTGTGTGTTTGTGTGTTATTTCTGCAAAGTAATATTTCCTCTACGTCATTGTACTCCTATGTTTATTTCATTTAGTCTAACCCCAGTTTTCTATGATACCGTTGCATTCATAAATGGATGAAGTATATTTCTTTACTACTATGCTTTGCCATCTGTTCATTCTGTACGTTGCTATTGTGAAGCGACCAATGGTTTTGTAAACAGTGTTGATAATATCCAGCCAACTGAATGTAAATGGACATGGCCTTTGTTGTTTGACGCATGTGTGCGTGCGACGAAACTTGTCATAAGTGATATGATAGTTGAACACGGAGAAGCCTGCAGCAGAGTGGATACACATGGGCAGACTACAAGGACTGGCCACTGTCTGATGTATGGCGTTTGAAGTAAAGAGTTTCTTCAAGTAGGGTTCATGGTCCTCGGATAATTCCGTATGCGCTGCACCCAAATCTAACGGTAAATCATCTGGCAGCCTTCTTCAGCCTGCACAAAAATCCTGTGCAGCCGTGCGCTGGCAAGGTCTTGAATTGGAGAGGGGGAGGGGGAACAGGAGTTGTGAAGCACAAAGATAACTTCGCCAGAATGCTTGGAGCATTCACCGACTGACTGACTGACTGCACCAAAATGCTTGGAGCATTCTCTGACTGACTGACTGACTGACTGACTGACTGACTGACTGACTGACTGACTGTACCAAAATGCTTGGAGCATTCACTGACTGACTGACTGACTGTACCAAAATGCTTGGAGCATTCACTGACTGACTGACTGACTGACTGTACCAAAATGCTTGGAGCATTCACTGACTGACTGACTGACTGTACCAAAATGCTTGGAGCATTCACTGACTGACTGACTGACTGCACCAAAATGCTTGGAGCATTCACTGACTGACTGACTGACTTACTGACTGACTGTACCAAAATGCTTGGAGCATTCACTGACTGACTGACTGACTGTACCAAAATGCTTGGAGCATTCACTGACTGACTGACTGACTGTACCAAAATGCTTGGAGCATTCACTGACTGACTGACTGTACCAAAATGCTTGGAGCATTCTCTGACTGACTGACTGACTGACTGACTGTACCAAAATGCTTGGAGCATTCACTGACTGTACCAAAATGCTTGGAGCATTCTCTGACTGACTGACTGACTGACTGACTGACTGTACCAAAATGCTTGGAGCATTCACTGACTGACTGACTGACTGACTGTACCAAAATGCTTGGAGCATTCATTGACTGACTGACTGACTGTACCAAGATGCTTGGAGCATTATCTCTGACTGACTGACTGACTGACTGACTGTACCAAAATGCTTGGAGCATTCACTGACTGACTGACTGACTGACTGACTGCACTAAAATGCTTGGAGCATTCGCTGACTGACTGACTGACTTCACCAAAATGCTTGGAGCATTCACTGACTGACTGACTGACTGCACTAAAATGCTTGGAGCGTTTACTGACTGACTTCACCAGAATGCTTGGAGCATTCACTGACTGACGGCACCAGAATGCTTGGAGCATTCACTGACTGACTGACTGACTTCACCAGAATGCTTGGAGCATTCATGGACTAATTGACTGCACCAGAATGCTTCGAGCATTCTCTGACTGACTGACTGACTGACTGACTGTACCAAAATGCTTGGAGCATTCACTGACTGACTGACTGACTGTACCAAAATGCTTGGAGCATTCACTGACTGAGTGACTGACTGTACCAAAATGCTTGGAGCATTCACTGACTGACTGACTGTACCAAAATGCTTGGAGCATTCACTGACTGACTGGCTGACTGACTGCACTAAAATGCTTGGAGCGTTTTCTGACTGATTGACTGACTGTACCGGAATGCTTGGAGCATTCGCTGACTGACTGACTGCACCAAAATGCTTGGAGCATTTGCTGACTGACTGACTGACTGTACCAAAATGCTTGGAGCATTCACTGACTGACTGACTGACTGCACTAAAATGCTTGGAGCGTTTTCTGACTGACTTCACCAGAATGCTTGGAGCATTCACTGACTGACTTCACCAGAATGCTTGGAGCATTCACTGACTGACTGACTGACTTCACCAGAATGCTTGGAGCATTCATGGACTGACTACGGCACCAGAATGCTTGGAGCATTCTCTGACTAACTTCACCAGAATGCTTGGAGCATTCACTGACTGACTTCATCAGAATGCTTGGAGCATTCACTGACTGACTTCACCAGAATGCTTGGAGCATTCACTGACTTCACCAGAATGCTTGGAGCATTCACTGACTGACTTCACCAGAATGCTTGGAGCATTCACTGACTGACTTCACCAGAATGCTTGGAGCATTCATGGACTGACTACGGCGCCAGAATGCTTGGAGCATTCACTGACTGACTTCACCAGAATGCTTGGAGCATTCACTGACTGACTTCACCGGAATGCTTGGAGCATTCACTGACTGTGAATGAAGATGGTTCAGTTAATGAATCCTACTAACCAGACAGGTGCCGTTTGAAGATCCCATCTTTTATCCAAACCAGCGCACTGACCATCAGAGGTCTTTCTATGCTAGAACACAGAAAAAAGAATAAGTACATAGAGAACAGACGACAACAAGGACTGGAATCATTAATATGCTATATGTTTATAAGCTAACACGTGTCAACTGGAATGCACCTCTGTGAAAAACGTAGAGGATCAAATACATGTTCACACATGCGTTTGAAAAAAAAACGGAACTGAGTACACTATGATAGACAGCCGTGACAAACAAGGAATGCTTAGTGTACATGCACACGTTGGGATGAACATGGCTAAAGTTGTTGGTCAAAGGAGCTGGGGAAAACATCATAAGCAATCATTTCTTGGATGTCCGTTAATGATTTTGAGTCAGATTTGATAGTGCCAAATGTACAACAATGATCAAACAGAACCCAGCGTTTTGGGCAAGCTGACTAAGCAAAACAAAAAAACAAAAACAAAATAAGATAACAAAAAAGATCAGCGAGAATATTTTGGTCGTTTTCTGTTCTTGTATAATCCAAAGACTCTGTCGGAAAGGAATCTGAATGGCTGTCTATCTCAGTGACCAGCCATGGATATGTCTGAGTCAATTCAACTACAATTGTTTATGGGGCAATGCCAAACGCTAGCACATTATGATGTGCTGGAGTTCAGTATTCAGCATTCCCAGTTAGCAGAACCAAGTGCTATAAAACAAACAAACTTTTCTAGTTCTTTGCATGTCAGTCAGACAAGGTCTGCTCCAACTGACAGATGACTGTGTATCAGCGGATGCAAGACAGGTTGCTGTTGCTGTGGGAAGCAAGTGTAGGATGAATGGTTCTCCAGAGAGCAGTTAGGACCACCCAGAATCTTCCCACAGCCAGTTGACATAATGGACCACAGGCTTTTAGCACGGCTTCACTGATCTCTGGGGGGCTGCCCCCAGTTATTCATAGAGTCACAACGGCACTCATCGTTCTCACCATTCCTACTATGACTGTTGGTTGAGTTTCATGCCCATACTAATGTAAACAAGCGACCATTTATTGTCAATATGTACAGATCTCCAGACTTCTTTCAACAGATAGATCCGTGCTAAGTGTGTATCGACACGACCGTCCAGTATAAAGACAAATGAACGAAAACGTTTTACAATTTTTAAAAAATGAGATTACATGAGATGGTCAAAGTGTTTTCACGATCTTCCATTTCTAGCGTCTTTAGACAAGTTTTTATTGTTTTTTGTGTTTTTTTTAACAGTCGCCGTGGTATAGTGGTTAACGCAACGGACTACCGACTGGAAAGTTGTGGGTTCGAATCCCCATCATTCCCTTCAAAAATATATCATTGTGGGATTTTTCGGCTCTAACCGGCTCCTACCCAGAATTGGGCGTGTTATGGGCTCATTGGGAAGACTGGGACCACATGATTGAGTCTCATCCACTTCACGGATGCGTCATTGAGGGTGTTGCTCAAAATCTTCTGACCAGCACCGCAGGTATCTGTATCACTCGGGCCTGGTTGACGTCAGGATATGTTTTGATAGTAAGCGTAGAGTACAGCCCTGTCACGCAGTCTCAATCCTAGATGGAACTCCATAGCATCGTAATTATCATCCTTATCGACATCATCATCATCGCATTGTGAAAAAAAACTGTGCCAGGTTCTATGGCCATTAAGATGGCGTAGAAAATGGTTTGCTGAAACATTTCACTTTTTTCTTCCGTTGGTAGTCCCCAAATTGATCACGACATATGTTAAACAAGTCTCTATTGGGTCATGTGTTAGAATAAGGTCATAATGTCATGCTGTGGAGTTCCATTTTGGATTGAGACTGTGTGACAGGGCTACACTCTGTGCTCCCTCTCATAATGTAATCGGCGTCAGTCAAGATAGAGAGATACAGATACATGCAGTGTTGGGCAGGAAATTTAATCAGTGTCGCTTCCATGAAGAATGTGATGTCCCAGTCTTCTCAACGAACCAGTAGCACTATCAGTTCTGGATAGGAGCCAGCCAGACCTTAAGAATCCTGCAATGACGTTTACTGCTAGGGATTGTAACCTACAGCTTTCAGTCGTCAGCAGGACCTCTTCGCCATTGTAACTTGTTAGATGATGAATCCTAACTGAAGGGTCACAGAGCAGGTAATGAATGCCAGATGACGAAGCAAAGGAAGAATCTTAGTTGATGGACCACATGACGCCTGACAAAGCAGGTGATGGAATCAGGCTGACAAAGCAGGTGATAAAATCAGGCTGACAAAGCAGATGATAAAATCAGGCTGACAAAACAGATGATAAAATCAGGCTGACAAAGCAGTGATAAAATCAGGATGACAAAGCAGTGATGAAATCAGGATGACAAAAACAGATGATGAAATCAGGCTGACAAAGCAGGTGATGAAATCAAGATGACAAAGCAGATGATAAAATCGGGCTGACAAAGCAGTGATGAAATGAGGCTGACAAAGCAGGTGATGAAATCAGGATGACAAAGCAGGTGATGAAATCAGGATGACAAAGCAGATGATAAAATCGGGCTGACAATGCAGGTGATGAAATCAGGCTGACAAAGCAGGTGATAAAATCAGGCTGACAAAGCAGATGATATAATCGGGCTGACAAAGCTGATGATAAAATCAGGCTGACAAAGCAGATGATTAAATCAGGATGACAAAGCAGGTGATGAAATCAGGCTGACAAAGCAGGTTATGAAATCAGGCTGACAAAGCAGATGATATAATCGGGCTGACATAGCAGATGATAAAATCAGGCTGACAAAGCAGATGATATAATCGGGCTGACAAAGCAGGTAATGAAATCAGGCTGACAAAGCAGGTGATGAAATGAGGCTGACAAAGTAGGTAATGAAATCAGGCTGACAAAGCAGGTGATGAAATGAGGCTGACAAAGCAGATGATATAATCGGACTGATAGAGTTGATGATAAAATCGGGCTGACAAAGCAGGTGATGAAATCAGGATGACAAAGCAGGTGATGAAATCAGGCTGACAAAGCAGATGATATAATCGGGCTGACAAAGCTGATGATAAAATCAGGCTGACAAAGCAGGTGATGAAATCAGGATGACAAAGCAGGTGATGAAATCAGGATGACAAAGCAAGTGATGAAATCAGGATGACAAAGCAAGTGATGAAATCAGGCTGACAAAGCAGATGATAAAATCGGGCTGACAAAGCAGATGCAGAAGTCAAGCTGACAGAGGTTAGGAAAAAAAAACGTACAGCGTCATGTCTGTTCTGATTAAAATCAGTCCGGTTCCATATTCACTATGACGGACACCGGGAATCGTTTTTGTCCGATATTTTTAAGTCAAGCCTGTGCTGGGTGGCAGGCTGCCAAGCCTGGATCGTGTCGCTTTACCCCTTACCTCAATACCTTTATGGGGTTTGCTGTTTGCCAGCTGGCTCACTCACTATACAAAGTTCATCAGTCACAGTAAATCATATTTCATCCAATTGTTCGCACTGTTGTAGGCATCTCTGACAGGGGCTGGTGAGAAGCAACCCCCGCTTCTACGTAATAAATGTATTAATGAAATCCGACTATGTACCTGGTTTTTTTATTTTTTTATTGCTGTATATTAAAATTTTGTCCTCTAGTCATCAGCAGATTCCCCCATCTCTCTCTTTCTCTCTCTCTCTCTCTCTCTCTCTCTCTCTCTCTCTCTCTCTCTCTCTCTCTCTCTTCTCTCTCTCTGTGTCTCTCTGTCTCTCTCTCTGTCTCTGTCTCTGTCTCTCTCTCTATAAATATATATATATTTCTCTCTCTCTTTCTCTCTTTCTCTCTCTCAGTCGCTCTCTCTCTCTCTCTCTCTCTCCTCTCTCTCTCTCTCTCTCTCTCTCTCTCTCTCTCTCTCTCTCTCTCTCTCTCTCTCTCTCTCTGCCAACACACATATAAGAACCATACTCAAAACGACAAAATTTATCTATTGTACAAAAGCATAAAAGAAAATGAAAAACACATTTCGTTTTATGCTTTCCTGTATTTTGTTCTTGAAGAGCGCAGTGCTTACCGTTAAAGTTTTATGAATTCCCACATCAGTTTAGACTTAGTTTGCTTATGGCTTCTGAACATAGAAAAGCATGATTAAAAATTGTCACTTTATTTGTGCAAGGCATTTAGGGTAAGATCTATTGCTGTATCTATTGCTCTCTCTCTCTCTCTCTGTGTCTCTGTGTCTCTGTGTCTCTGTGTCTCTGTCTCTGTCTCTCTGTCTCTCTATCTCTCTCTCTCTCTCTCTCTCTCTCTCTCTCTCTCTCTTCTCTCCGTCACACACACAAACACACACGCGCGCGCACTCACACACGCACGCACGCACGCACGCACGCACGCACACACGCACAGAGAGAGAGAGAGAGAGAGCTTATGTACAATACCGAAGCTGTGACGAGTGTCCAATGTTTGGGAAGCATAGAAAGGGACTGGAAGTATGTTACTAACGAAAGCTTGTCCAAACCACATGTGACAGAGTGGTCGTCTTCAAGTCATGGCACGCTGAAAATGACCGATATCATTCCGTTTCTGTCCTGGACGACTATTATCCTCTGTCTTTTTAAAACAGAAAGGGAAAAATCATTTCATGGCTACGTTTGTATGTATGTCTGCATGTCTGCATGTCTGCATGTATGTATGTATGTATGTATGTATGTATGTATGTATGTATATATGTATGTATGTATGTGTGTATGTATGTATGTATTATGTATGTATGCATGCATGCATGTATGCATGTATGTATGTGTATATGTATGTATGTTGTATGTATGTATGTATGTTGTATGTATGTCTGCATGTGTACATGTCTGCATGTCTGTATGTATGTATGTATGTATGTATGTATGTATGTATGTATGTATGTATGTATGTATGTATGTATGTATAGTATGTATATGTATGTATGTATGTATGTATGTGTGTATGTATGCATGTATGTATGCATGTATGTATGTATAATATGTATGTATGTTTGTATATGTGTTTGTGTGTGTTTGTATGCATGTATGTCTAAACAGAATGTCTCGTGCAGTGTGATATTCGAATCAAATGCGTGTCCCTTTCAATTAGTTGGCTATGCACACACATATGAAAAGGATTAGTCTCTTATTTGGACTGTGGTAGTCTAGAATTTTATTGAAACTGGATCAGATGCGTTGTGCTGTAGAAAAGCGTAATTTTGCAAGTTTCGTTGAGAATGATTACAAATTCTGATACGTAACATGTGTTTACATGTATCAGCAAGATATTTAAAACATTCTTGTATCTTCTTGTGAAATAACACGTGCGTGCAGCGCGCGCGCGCGCGTGCGTGTGTGGATGGATATATAACATGTTTGTTTGTTTGTTTGTTTGTTGTTTGTTTGTTTGTTTGTTTGTTTGTTTGTTTGTTTTTTTGTTGTCGATGGTGCTCGTGTTGTTGCTATTGTTTTGTTGTTGCTTTTTAATAATACGCTGCGTGTCTCTGTAGTCTCTCTCTCTCTCTCTCTCTCCTCTCTCTCTCTCTCTCTCTCTCTCTTTTTTTTTTTTTTTTTTCTCTCAAGCCACAGACTGTATTTGGTAAAATATTTGTCGTCTGATTTTTTCAGTTTAAAGTTTTAGTTTGTTTAAAAAGGAATAATCGCACTGGGACAATTCCATACGCGCTCCGCCCAAAAATCTACTAATGTTTGTCTGGCAGACTCCCTGAACCTGCGCAAAACCCTATGCACCGGGAAGATTTTGAAATAGGGAGGGGGGAGGAAGGACCCATAAGACTACGTTGACACCACCAGAATGATGGAAACATTTTAGATGTGCAGCGAACAGGCCAGTTTTTAATGTTGTGGGCTAGGATTGAACTCGAGACAGATCTATGAGTCCATGGGTCTACCAACAAAATCAGCTAGCTCTAAGTATAGTTAACTGGACACATTTCCTTGCATTTCTTGTTTATCTTATGATGATAAAGGGATTTTCAATCACATAGATATGAGGGCCCGTCAAGCCATTTTCTGAAATTCATTACCTATGTATTAGAGCACCTGGTCACAACAGGAAAGCTGGAGGGAAAGAGAACACCAGGCAGACCCAGGGAGAAAATATTGGACGATGTAGGGTGGCTGCCGACAGAGAGGGTGGGAGATGTACTTGAAGCTACAATGTTAGATCTGTATGGAGGGCCATGATCGCCAACGCCATGCTGCAGGGCACATGATGATGATGACTATCTGCGTATGTCAGCACATGCATCAAATACCTCATGGCAGTAATCCCCAGCTCTCCACCCCCAACCTCCACCTTACTCTTTCTTGTATCTGTCGTTCTTGACCCAACAGGGCCATAAAAACAGGAGGGGAACAACGTGTGCCGATGTTGATGAACAGTTCCATCCAATTCTAATACCACACGCTGAGGGTCTGGCATTGTTCTGTGGCGTCACTCGCTGTTATTACCATACACTGACACTTCCAGCAGCGGGTTTTCATGGAGTGGACTTGGGTAGTTGTTTTTTATGTTGCTTTTATTTGTGTGTGTTTGTGTGGAAGTAGAGATCGCGATGGATGGTCCATACACAGGAGAGAAAGCAGCAAAATGAGGCAGCTCCCGGCCTTGTGACCTAGTGCAACATGCAAGTTTAATGACGGCAGCCCCTGTCCTCAGTGTTTTCAGTTGCCAGCGCTTCATGGGACAAGCAGGAGCAAGTGGCGACTTGTGTAGTCACCGTGGTGTGTGTGAGAGGTGGGTGGATGCATTAGTGGTGGTTTTTATGTGTTCCCAAGGTATTCGTCTTCATGGTTGGGGAACGTGACAGGGACACATTACTCCCCCCTTTCCTTACAACTTCCGCTTCCGACAGACTTTGGCAGCAGGGTGTGGAACACGCTGATTGTCTGTGATGCGGTGTAGGACACATTTGATTGTCTGTGATGTGGTGTGGAACACATTGATTGTCTGTGATGTGGTGTGGAACACATTGATTGTCTGTGATATGGTGTGGGACACATTGATTGTGATGTGGTGTGGAACACATTGATTGTGATATGGTGTGGGACACATTGATTGTCTGTGATGTAGTGTGAGATACATAGATTGTTTTCATGTGGTGTGGAACACATTGATTGCCTGTGATGTGGTGTGGGACACATTGATTGTATGTGGTGTGATGTGTAACACATTGATTGTCTGTGATGCGGTGTGGGACACATTGATTGTCTGAGATGTGGTGTGGGACACGTTGATTGTCTGTGATGTGGTTGTGGGACACGTTGATTGTCTGTGATGTGGGGTGTGGACACATTGATTGTATGTGGTGTGATGTGTAACACATTGATTGTGATGTGATGTGGGACACATTGATTGTATTGATGTGGTGTGGAACACATTGATTGCCTGTGATGTGGTGTGGACACATTGATTGAATGTGATGTGGTGTGGGACACATTGATTGTATGTGGTGTGATGTGTAACACATTGATTGTCTGTGATGTGGTGTGGACACATTGATTGTATGTGATGTGGTGTGGGACACACTGATTATCTATAATGTGGTGTGGGACATATTGATTTCTGTAATGTGGTGTGGGACACTTTGATTGTATGTGGTGTGGTGTGTAACACATTGATTGTCTGTGATGTGGTGTGGGACACATTGATTGTGATGTGGTGTGGGACACAATTATTGTCTGTGATGTGGTGTGGGTCACATTGATTTCTGTGATGTGGTGTGGGACACATTGATTGTCTGTGATGTGGTGTGGAACACTGTCTGTGATGTGGTGTGGGTCACATTGATTTCTGTGATGTGGTGTGGGACACATTGATTGTCTGTGATGTGGTGTGGAACACATTGATTGTGATGTGGTGTGGAACACATTGATTGTATATGACGTGATGTGGAACACATTGATTGTATGTGATGTGGTGTGGGAAACATTGATTTCTGTGATGTGGTGTGGAACACATTGATTGTATGTGATGTGGTGTGGAACACACTGATTGTATGTGATGTGGTGTGGGACACATTGATTGTCTGTGTGTGTGGTGTGGAACACATTTATTGTATGTGATGTGGTGTGAACACATTGATTGTATGTGATGTGGTGTGGAACACATTGATTGTATGTGATGTGGTGTGGGACACATTGATTGTCTGTGTGTGGTGTGGAACACATCGATTGTAGTGATGTGGTGTGGAACACATTGATTTTCTGTGATGTGGTGTGGGACACATTGATTGTCTGTGATGTGGTGTGGAACACATTGATTATCTTGATGTGGTGTGGAAAACTCTGATTGCCTGTGATGTGGTGTGGAACACATTGATTTTCTGTGATGTGGTGTGGAACACTCTGATTGTCTGTGATGTGGTGTGGAATACACTGATTGTATGTGATGTGGTGTGGGACACATTGATTGTCTTTGATGTGGCGTGGAACACACTGATTGTATGTGATGTGGTGTGGAACACTCTGATTGTGATGTGTGTGGAACACACTGATTGTGATGTGGTGTGGAACACATTGATTGTCTGTGATGTGGTGTGGAACACATTGATTTCTGTGATGTGGTGTGGGACATATTGATTGTCTGATGTGGTGTGGAATACATTGATTGTCTCTGATGTGGTATGGAACACACTGATTGTCTGTGATGTGGTGTGGGACACATTGATTGTGATGTGTTGTGGAACACACTGATTTTCATGTGGTGTGGAACACATTGATTGGATTGATGTGGTGTGGAACACATTGATTTATTTGGTGTGGTGTGAAACACAATTGATTGATTGTGATGTGGTGTGGAACATATTGATTGTCTGTGATGTGGTGTGGTGTGGTGTGGTGTGGAACACTCTGATTGTATGTGGTGTGGTGTGGTGTGGAACACTCTGATTGTTATGTGGTGTGGAACACACTGATTTTGATATGGTGTGGAACATATTGATTGTATTGATGTGGTGTGGAATACATTGATTGTATGTGGTGTGGTATGAAACACATTGATTGTCTGTGATGTGGTGTGGGACACACTGATTGTGATGTGGTGTGGAACACACTGATTGTCTGTGATGTGGTGTGGAACACAGTGATTGTATATGTGAAGTGGGTGGAACACACTGATTGTGATGTGGTGTGGAACACACTGATTGTCTGTGATGTGGTGTGGAACACATTGATTGTATGTGATATGGTGTGGGACACATTGATTGTCTGTGATGTGGTGTGAAGCACATTGATTGTAATGTGGTGTGGAATACATTGATTGTATGTGATATGGTGTGGAACACATTGATTGTATGTGATGTGGTGTGGGACACATTGATTGTCTGTGATATGGTGTGGAACGCAGTGATTGTCTGTGATGTGGTGTGGGACATATTGATTGTATGTGGTGTGGGACATATTGATTGTATGTAGTGTGGTGTGGGACACATTGATTGTATATGGTGCAGCATTGGACACATTGATTGTATGTGGTGTGGGACACATTGATTGTGATGTGGTGTGGGACACATTGATTGTATGTGATGTTGTGTGGGACACATTGATTGTATGTGGTGTGGTGTGGGACATATTGATTGTATGTGGTGTGGTGTGGGACATATTGATTGTATGTGGTGTGGTGTGGGACACATGAAGATATGCGGTGTCATGTGGTGTTGTGTGTGGGACACAAGATTGTCCGTTTTGGAGTTGAGGTATGGACAAGGGACCACCAGTTGTGTTTTCTAGTATGACACATGACAGTGTCCTTTGACATGCTAACCCCTCAATCTCCCACCCTCCTTCCCCCTCCCCATACCTTCTTCTGTCATTCACACTTGCAGGATTCCCCGCGAATAGCTGGAAATGGAAAAATAATTCAATTCGTGCGTGGATCAGGAATAATGATTTTAAGGACATGGATTATTTACAAGTGTTTTTGCTCTGTGCCATACCCATAACTGCCTAATTCTGTTTGCTGCCCATGCAGAGAGGTTATTCCGATAACTGTTCGTGTTTTCGTGAATATACACAATGGTGTATGAGTGTGTGTTTGTGTGTGTGTGTGTGTGTGTGTGTGTTGTGTGCGTGCGTGCGTGCGTGCGTGCGTGCGTGCGCGGTGTGTGTGTGTGTGTGTGTGTGTGTGTGTGTGTGTGTGTGTGTGCGGTGTGTGTGTGTGCAGTTTTACAGGAAGAGATGAAGATCATGACGTTTTGATGACCTTATTTTGTATTACTGACGGTGATCAGCCATTGCCTGAAAGCTGGAAGTACCGACCTGCATACATATAATAAGGTATCACTGATACAGAGATACTGGTTGACATACAGATAGAACACTGGCGTTCCAACCTGCCTGCACCAGTTTGTACGGGTGAAAATCATGGCGGGAACTTTATCTGTGTGTGCAATCTCCCGTTTACCCAGTTGTGATCATGTACCAGACTGTCTTCAAGGTTAGGGAAGATCAAGCAATGAGGAAAATAGATGGGCACCACCTTTATGATGTTAGCCCTGAAATAAAGTTGAGATCTGTACCACTTTACTCCTCCACAACCTCAGGATTATGGGACAAGCCTAACATTTATACAATACTGGGGGTGTACGTGTGTATACATGTATATACGATAATCACTATGGTATGTCCTTCCTTTGCATTGTAAATTAGGTCCTTGAATCATCCTTAACAGTCTTCACCCTGCCAAGCTCATCATCATTCCTGAGTCTCAGTGCGGTTTTCATGATGGAAGAGGTACGAGTGGCATGGTATTTGCTATACATCAGCTGTAAGAAAATGTTTTGAACAAAATCAGAAGCTCCACATGGTAGTTGTAAATCTGAAGAAAGCATTTGACACCGTTATATTGAAATGCCCTGTGGGAGTGTCTACGAAAGTCTGTTTGTCTTCAGAGGCTTGTATCGCTGACTGTTTTCTCTTCCACAGTGGCATGCTGGCCAGGGTGCAAGAGAATAGTGAGGCATTTAAACCATTCCCAGTGCAGAACAGAGTGAAACATGGAAGCGCTCTAGCACCCTCACTCTTCTCGATCCTCTTTGTGGCAATGCTCATTGATGCATTCAGAGACTTTGACAAGAGTGTGTATATCAAGTTCCATTCAGAAGGATAACTCATCAACCTGTGGAGACTCCAAGCCATAACCAAAGTGCTCAAAGCCGTCTTGCGGGATTTTCTCTTCACAGATGACTGTGAACTGACTGCCCATTCGCACAAGGACATCCTGCACATCACTGACCTGTCTGCTACAGTCTGTAAACGCAACAGCCTTACAATCAGCCTCAACATGACAGAGGCTCCGCTTCAGTCAAAATCATCTGGAGCCTCTGGTGCTTCACCAACTCTGAATATCATCAACAAGCAGGAGATCAGGACTGTAGACACATTGTGCTATGTGCTTGATAAGCCAGCAGTCATGGATCTCATGACACAGACGTGGCTCTGCGCGTGCCCAAGGCTAACGCTGTCTTTGGAAGACTGATGAAAAGGTTGTAACAAGGCCATGGCGTTATGCTTGCCACTAAGATTGCTGTGTACGTAGCAGTGGTCTTGAAAGCCCAGCGGTCTGTTGCAAGACCTGGATAAGATAAGATAAGATAAGATAAGATTTTAGCCTAGTGCACAGACACAAGGAAAATGTTTTGACTATGCATCAATCACACTCACACCTCACAACAATAACAATATTCAGCATCATGAAAAACAAATTCGTCGGTCATCCACGGAATCGAAGAAACACGCACACAGCCCACAACACACAACACACACACACACACACACACACACACACACACACACACACACACACACACACACACACACACACACACACACACACCACACACACACACACACTCACGCCACGGCGCCCAAATCTGGACTACTACCAACAGCACATTCAGTAGCTGAAACAGTTGTACCAAAGATGTCTGCACAAGATCTGCAACATCGGGTGGCAAGATCGAATGTCCATCTTTAAATTCTGAACAAATGTGGCTTACCAAACAGATTAGTACAGTTTCTATTCATCAGATTCGATCTTCACTTGACACGTTGTCCGTATGGACTACAACTGCATCCCAAAGATGCTTCTGTATAGACAGCTGAAGCAAGGACACCAAACCAAATGAAGACCACTAAAGCGATACATACATACACCATCTCTACTGTATAAATGTAAGGCTGGTTTCATAATCCCGAGGTCGTGGGCAGTGTCTTTCAAGTTGGTAATGTTGATGTTGTACCTCATGAGCTGTATAACATCAACATCACCAACTTAGAAGACACTGCCCACAGCAGAGCGACATGGCGACAGTCATCATGCATGAAGGGCACAGTCATTTTTGAACACGCAGAACAGCTGCTATTCAGTAGAAGACGGAACAGCGGAAACACAACCTGAGGCCACAGGACCCCTTCCCCATAGAGCACCTGTGAAGAATATGTGCCCCCAGGATTGGTCTTGTATCCCACACGGAGAGCCATACTAGGCGGCAAGGGACCGGTATGTCTACTTATCCGTCGGAACAACGCGAGATTCCATCATTGATACGTTACGCGAACTGTGAACATTTGCCTGATGGTGACATTAGACAAAGTAGTGTTAACATTACGCAGGTAAATTTTCCAGATGTTAACATTAGACTGTTAGTTTATAGTGTAACCGACATTAGGCAGGGCCTTCACAATGGTATTTTGACTGATGTGAACAGAAATTAAATGGGCACATGATGTAGTGATGATTTGCTCATGACACAAGCTAGGAAAAAGTGGTTGTAAAGTCCAGATCAGGAGGTAAGCTGTTTTGGTTCGCTGTCTTTGTATGTGTAAATCTTCTGAGTTCCATGGACAGCAAAGAAA
>CM060307.1:44523680-44526180 GCA_030674185.1 Monoplex corrugatus
GCACTGTGCCTCAGGTTAAATATGCTGCACTGTGCCTCAGGTTAAATATGCTGCATTGTGCCTCAGGTTAAATATGCTGCACTGTGCCTCAGGTTAAAAATGCTGCACTGTGCCTCAGGTTAAAGATGCTACACTGTGCCCCAGGTTGAATATGCTGCATTGTGCCTCAGGTTAAAGACACTGCACTGTGCCTCAGGTTGAATATGCTACACTGTGCCTCAGGTTATATATGCTGCACTGTGCCTCAGATTAAATATGCTGCACTGTGCCTCAGGTTAAAGACGCTGTACTGTGCCTCAGGTTAAATATGCTGCACTGTGCCTCAGGTTGAAGATGCTGCACTGTGCCTCAGGTTAAATATGCTGCACTGTACCGCAGGTTAAATATGCTGCACTGTGCCTACGCTACACTGTGCCTCAGGTTAAATATGCTGCACTGTACCTCAGGTTAAATATGCTGCACTGTGCCTCAGGTTAAAGACGCTGCACTGTGCCTCAGGTTAAAGACGCTGCTGTGCCTCAGGTTAAATATGCTGCACTGTGCCTCAGATTAAATATGCTGCACTGTGCCTCAGGTTAAATATGCTGCACTGTGCCTCAGGTTAGATATGCTGCATCATGCCTCAGATTAAATATGCTGCACTGTACCGCAGGTTAAATATGACGCTTGAACATCAAGAAAAACCGATCACTCAAAGATAACTGCATTGTGCCTCAGGTTAGATATGCTGCACTGTGCCTCAGGTTAAATATGCTGCACTGTGCCTCAGGTGAGATATGCTGCACTGTCTTATTTCAACTTGCAACAGTTCAGACGTGTAATGACGCTTGAACATCAAGAAAAACCGATCACTCAAAGGTAACTGCACTGTGCCTCAGGTTAGATATGCTGCACTGTGCCTCAGGTTAGATATGCTGCACTGTGCCTCAGGTTAAATATGCTGCACTGTGTCTCAGGTTAGATATGCTGCACTGTGCTACAAGTTAGATATGCTGCACTGTGCCTCAGGTTAGATATGCTGCACTGTGCCTCAGGTTAAAGACGCTGCACTGTAGAAAAAGGATCCGACGATCACTCCTAGTTCTAGAACGATGTCATCTTGTCGGATGAAACCTTTGTTCCAATTTTGGTTCAAACATTCTCCCTGAACCTCTGAAAGGCTAAAACATAGTTTGTACCTGTAGTTGTACCTGTATGGCTGCTTTGATTCAAATAAAGGTTTGTACCCGCACGTATGCAGCTGAGCCAACGATCAATCTGCGCATGCGCAATACACCTCAGAGCCACAGGAAAAACGTGATTTGTATGATCCCAAGCCCTCTGCAGCGGAGACGGTACCTCCTCAGAGCCACAGGAAAAACATGATTTGTATGATCCCAAGCCCTCTGCAGCGGAGACGGTATATTTTACATTTCTGTTTTACGATGCTATATTTGCCGCTCCTCAGGCTGCCGCAACGAGACACATACGCTTATGTAGGCGGGGAGCGCAGATGGGGTTACCGATCTCTCTCCTTTTCTGTGTATCTTGAGGTGCCCATTAAATCTATGTATTCGTAACTTTCCGTCAGTCAATACAGTGCAATACAGTGCAATATATAGTACAACAATTGCAATATAGTATAATGTATTCTGCCTGCCTGCCTGCCTGCCTGCCTGTCTGTCTGTCTGTCTGTCTGTCTGTCTGTCTGTCTGTCTGTCTGTCTGTCTGTCTTTCATTCAGTCTGTTAATCTGTCTCCCTCTCTGCCTGCAAACAAAACTGTTTCAGATATACTGTTTTGGTAATTCGTGACTGGAACAAGATCGTAGCTTCGTTCTGTTGCTACGGGAATTTGCAGTAATGCTTCCGAAGGTTAATCACCATGTCAAAGAGATGAAATGAATACATCAAAATGGATGCGGGGAGATGAGGGGGGGGGGGTATCAGTTGGACTATGCCGCAAGAGGCAATAAGGGAATTAATAAAGGAATTCATCCAGTTGGATGGGCATCGCAACAACCTGCCCCCCTCCCCCCCCCAACACACACACAACACACACACACACTGGGAGCTGACGGTGGAGCCACGACTTTCAGGAAATGTTTGCTTTATAGAGTTAAAGATGTTAATCTTCTAGTGCTAATTCATGTTTACCAGTGTGTGTGTCGTTCCTAAGTCTTTGCTCTATAATTAGATGTATTAAAATGCATACAAGCGAACATACACAATGGCTGGTGAAATTTTCTTGTTTAATAACAAACAAGAAATAAAAATAAAAGCGTGATGATTTTCCCACTTTTCATAGGATGGTGTTTACGTCAAGTCTGATTGGGGTTCAGGATTGTTTAAGATTCCAGTTTCCTCAAGACTTTACCAGCGTTTAGGGTTTACACGTCAACTTGTGACTTAAGCCATGATCATCTTGGATTCTATCACAGAGTTTGAGGCGTTGGTGCGTATGGAATTTATTCTGAGCGTGGAAACTCAGTCTTGAGAAAAGTGGAACTAAGATTCAAATGG
>CM060307.1:44528680-44531180 GCA_030674185.1 Monoplex corrugatus
CTTATTGAATTAGATAACTTATGATAGTCTCTATGTAAAATGTTCGCTACTTTCCTTATTGAATTAGATAACTTAATCATACATTTTCACGCATTTGAGCATTGGCACCTACGTAAATTCTTTCTTTCTTCCAAACATCTCAGGTTTCCATCAAATTTTTTTTATAGAAATGCCAATCTACTGACAATTTACCATGCTGAAAATTGATGAAAGCAGTGTTTTTCAGTGCATTCTGTCTATCTCATAACAGAAATCTATTACAAAATTGAATTAAGAAGAAGAAGAAGAATGACATTTATAAGGACGCAAATCTTGATTCAAGAATCAAACCAAAGCGCACACACTCATCATTCACCAAAGCAGTCATCAACAACAACGAAACCTTCACACAAACTGGGAGGGAGAGAACAGGAGAGGAGCTGGGTGTATGACCCGTGACCCAAGCTGTCATTTTCCCTCTGTCTCATACACACACACACGCACACACACACACACACACACACACACACACACACACACACACACACACACACACAACACACACACACACACACACCACACACACACACACACACACACACACACACACACACACACACACACACACACAAGATGCTGAGCTAGGGTACACTCAAGCCTGTTCGGCAATGACCCTTAACCCAAGCCGTCATCTTCTTTATCTTACACACATACACACACTGTTCCAACATATTCTCTCTCTCTCTCTCTGTCTTTCTCTCTGTCTTTCTCTCTCTGTCTCTCTCTGTGTCTCTCTCTCTCTGTCTCTCTCTCCCTCTCTCTCTCTCTCTCTCTCTCTCTCTCTCTCTCTCTCTCTCTCTCTCTCTCTCTCTTATGACCAAGACTTCAGAAAGGCAAGAAGGGGAGGGTTCTGAGAAACAAACCTAACTCTCCAATATTACTTATACCAGGGCGGCTGGGCAAATGCCCTGCTCTTCACGATTTTCAACTGTCGTGAGATCTTTTAGCATGCACAGGCCAGTCAGTACACAGGTCCGACTCGGTTTTTTTCCCTTCCCTTTCCGACAGGACTACTCTATCGGTTTTGAAGCTAGGTGAATAACGCAGTAATTTTATTTAGCTCTGTATGTTCACGAGTCCCGCGGTATATCGAGAGAGTCATATCACATAGTGTAACAGAGTTGGCTGCCTATCTGACTATCTGTGTCTATGGGTGATGGCATGAGTAAGAAAAGACGAAGAAAATAAAATCAATGCAGCAGAAGTGTGGCTCTATAGACGACTTCTCAGAGTCGAATGGACAGACAAAAGAACAAACGATGGCATATTAACGGAACTGAATGTTAAGCGCCAACTGCTTACAGAGACCAACAACAACAACAATAAAAAGTTGAAATGTGTAGACCATGCGATCAGAAACACCCAAAACAGACCTAATGTCAACGGTCCTGTAGGGGAAAGTTGAGGCGAGGAGAAGAAAGGGACGACCGCACACATCCTACTCCAATATTGCTGACGTCTGTGTTGTGGGGGAATCCAGGAAGTCGCCTACAGATGTCTCAATCGTTTGACCTGGAGAAGAGTTGTGACGTCGAGTGTCGCTCCTACTGCCGATCCCGGCGAAGGAGAGAGGTATGGTGAAGTGAGGGGTGGTTGTTGTAGTACCATGTTGAAGATGGCGAATTGGACTATGGAGCACGCTACTTTAGAAAACCTGGTCTTCTCTGTGGTCATCAGTATGTTGTTGTGGTCGTGTTCAGTGTAGTTTTTATTAGAATAATCCCCCTCTTCCCCCACTTGAAATGTCCTTAAATGGTCATCTTTGTCGATCATATCACTTACTGCTTGTACTAAAGTAAGCTTACATACTTAACGCATTGTCGGTCCTCAGCGTGCATATCTTCATACAAATTTTATTCTGTCAACTCAGATTCATACTACTGATGTGTGTGTTGAAATGACAATAAGCGTATCTTTGTACTGTGACTGGTTGATATGACGGTTATTGTATCCTTGTACTGTGACTTGAAATTACAGTAATTGTATCCTTGTATTGTGAATGTTGAAATGACAGTAATTGTATCCTTGTATTGTGACTGTTGAAACGACAGTAATTGTATCTATTTGTTGTGACTGTTGAAACAGTAATTGTGTCCTTCTGTTGTGACTGTTGAAACGACAGTAATTGTGTCCTTGTATTGTGACTGTTGAAATGACTAATTATATGCTTGAATTGGGACTGTTGAAATGATAGTAATTATATCCTTGTATTGTGACTGTTGAAACAACAGTAATTGTATCCTTTTGTTGTGACTGTTGAAACAGTAATTGTATCCTTGTATTGTGACTGTTGAAACGACAGTAATTGTATCCTTGTATTGTGACTGTTGAAACAACAGTAATTGTATCCTGTATTGTGACTGTTCAAACAACAGTAATTGTATCCTTGTATTGTGACTGTTGAAACAACAGTAATTGTATCCTTCTGTTGTGACTGTTGAAACGACAGTAATTGTATCCT
>CM060307.1:44536180-44558680 GCA_030674185.1 Monoplex corrugatus
GTTGCTATTGTTGTTGTTGTTGTTGCTATTGTTGTTGTTGTTAAAACAAAAGAAATAGTTTTAACTGCAATGATTCAAACAAAAACAATGTGAACAGATGGCCATTTCACCAAGCTGGGACATGTCCGTGCCGCCGAATGACACTGTAATGTACACAGCATGTGTGATGTTAACACTTCCATTTCCTCACTTCATCCACCATCTTCCATCAGCTTTCCATCAGTCATTTGTTTGTTCTTTGTTTGCTTCTTCTTTTCTTCCTTTCTTTCTTTCTTCTTTTTTCTTTTTTTCTTTTTTTTTTTTCTTTCTTTCCTCCTTTCTTTTTTCTTTCTTTCTTGTAGGTGTTGTTTTTGTGGAATTCGCGTGTGCGTCTATTTTCTCTCTCTCCTCTCTCCTCTCTCTCTCTCTCTTCTCTCTCCTCTCTCCTCTCTTCTCTCTCTCTCTCTCTCTCTCCCTCTCTGTCTCTCTCTCTCCCTCCCTCCCTCTCTCTCTCTCTCTGTCTGTCTGTCTGTCTGTCTGTCAGTTTGTGTGTGTCTGTGTCTGTGTGTGTCTGTGTGGATGAATGTGTGCGCGGGCATGGCGTGTGTTGCGTTGTTCTTTTTTAAGAGGGGTGTCTATTTTATAGGTTTTCAGATCGGAGATTCAGCTGTGGTCATATAGCATACACTATTCAAACAAATGAACGAGCACGGCTTGTCGCCAGAGACACAGACAGTGTTTCACAATGTGCAATTCAGCTGACACAACAGGAGGCCATTGAAACAACTTGACTGTCCACATATACAGTGTAGTGTGATGTATTGCAGTGTTGTCTATAGCAGTGTTGTCAGTACAGTGTTGTCAGTGCAGTGTGATCTATAGCAGTGTAGTCTATAGCAGTGTTGTTAGTGTAGTGTGATGCATATGGCAGTGTTGTCTGTAGGAGTGTTGTCAGTGCAGTGTTGTTAGTGTAGTGTGATCTATAGCAGTGTCAGTGCAGTGTTGTCAGTGTAGTGTTGTTAGTGTAGTGTGATCTATAGTAGTGTCAGTGCAGTGTTGTCAGTGTAGTGTTGTTAGTGTAGTGTGATCTATAGCAGTGTCAGTGCAGTGTTGTCGGTGTAGTGAGAGGTATAGCAGTATTGTCAGTGCAACGATGTCAGTGTAGTGTGATCTACAGCAGCGTTGTCTGCAGCAGTGTTGTCAGTGCATTGTTGTCAGTGTAGTGAGATGTATTGGAGTGTTGTCTACAGCAGTGTTGTCTGTAGCAGTGTTGTCTACAGCAGTGTTGTCTGTAGCAGTGTTGTCTACAGCAGTGTTGTCTACAGTAGTGTTGTCTACAGCAGTGTTGTCTACAGTAGTGTTGTCTACAGTAGTGTTGTCTGTAGCAGTGTTGTCTACAGCAGTGTTGTCTGTAGCAGTGTTGTCTGTAGCAGTGTTGTCTGTAGCAGTGTTGTCTGCAGCAGTGTTGTCTGTAGCAGTGTTGTCAGTGTAGTGAAGTATACCAGTGCTGTCTGTATAAGTGTTGTCTACAGCAGTGTTGTCTGTAGCAGTGTTGTCTGTAGCAGTGTTCTGTAGCAGTGTTGTCTGCAGCAGTGTTGTCTGTAGCAGTGTTGTCAGTGTAGTGAAGTATACCAGTGCTGTCTGTATAAGTGTTGTCTACAGCAGTGTTGTCTACAGCAGTATCGTCTATTGCAGTGTTGTCAGTGTAGTGAGATGTATAGCAGTGTTGTCTGTGTGTTTTACACATGCCAGGGTACCCTTAGTGCAGAATGACTTATAGCACAGTATTGTCTGTGTGTTTACCAGATACCAGGGTACCCTCAGTGTAGTGTGATTTCCAACACAGTGCTGTCTGTGTGTTTACCAGATACCAGAGTGCCCCCAGTGTAGTGTGATTTCTAACACAGTGCTGTCTGTGTGATCACCAGCTACCAGGGTACACCCAGTGCAGTGTGATTTATAACACAGTATTGTCTGTGTGTTTACCAGATACCAGGGTGCCCCCAGTGCAGTGTGATTTATAACACAGTATTGTCTGTGTGTTTACCAGATACCAGGGTACCGATCAGTGCAGTGTGATTTGTAACACAGTGCTGTCTGTGTGTTTACCAGATACCAGGGTACCCCCAGTGCAGTGTGATTTGTAACACAGTGCTGTCTGTGTGTTTGGATACCAGGGTACCCCCAGTGCAGTGTGATTTGTAACACAGTGCTGTCTGTGTGTTTACCAGATACCAGGGTACCCCCAGTGCAGTGTAATTTGTAACACAGTGCTGTCTGTGTGTTTACCAGATACCAGGGTACCGTCAGTGCAGTGTGATTTGTAACACAGTGCTGTCTGCGTGTTTACCAGATACCAGGGTACTCCCAGTGCAGTGTAATTTGTAACAAAGTGCTGTCTGTGTGTTTACCAGATACCAGGGTACCCCCAGTGCAGGCAGAGGTCAACACATCACATGTCCACACCGGCCCACAGCTGTTGTCATCCACATCGTTCTTCCTGTAGCTCTAGGAGTCTGCAGCATCAAGTGATGACTTCACACCTGCTCTTGACATGTCCGTCTTCTATCCAGTGGACCTGTGATAGCCTGCAGTGCCAAACATTGTCTGTGCAGCTGCTCCTGCCGTTCTTATAGGCAACCAAGTTCAGTTCCATCGATAACCAGATTCCCCCTGTGGGCAAACACCCAATATTAACACTTCGTCTCAACAGCTGGTGAATGTTGTCAGTTTAGTGACCTCAAAACTGTCATGTTTCTGTATATGAAGGCTTGTTGTGCTTTAGATTAGAGGAAATCTGCATTATAAAACCGATTGGTTCGAGTTAAAGTGAATACCTGTACTATCGAAGTGACTGATTCAAATAAGAGGAAGTCTGCACTGTCAAACTGAATATTTAAATTAAAGGAAATCTGAACTATTAAACTGACGGATTTAGACTAGAGAAAAGCTATGCTGTCATACCGACTGAGTTAGACTAGAGGAAAGCTATGCTGTCATACTGACTGAGTTAGACTAGAGGAAAGCTATGCTGTCATACTGACTGAGTTAGACCAGAGGAAAGCTATGCTGTCATACTGACTGAGTTAGACTAGAGGAAAGCTATGCTGTCATACTGACTGAGTTAGACTAGAGGAAAGCTATGCTGTCATACTGACGGATTTGGACTAGAGGAAAGCTATGCTATCATACTGACTGACTTGTTTTCTCAACACTAACGTTCTGTGGTTAGGTCATGGCTGCTTTAAGGTGGATCTGAGCAGTCAGCCTGTCTGTTTTCTGTTGTCATCGACTTCTGCCAGTCCGTACAGTACTATGACAATCTTTTGCTGACCTAAACAAAATCAGTCTGTATTTTCACCAAACAAGTCTAGATCTTTTGTTCCATTCTTTTCCAGTGAACTTCAATGCATGGAAACGATGTCAACTGATCGATGCATCAAGTTACTGTTGCGAATACTGTCTCCACTGTTTTTGTGTGTGCATAAAGGTGAAACAGGATACTTGTCTGTCTGCGCTTATTGTGATCTGTGGGACAACCGGTGGTGGGGAGTGAGGGCACTATGCCGCCTAACACACACAGCAACATGCTTGCTATCGGGAGTGTGAAGATGAGAACTGTTACCGTTTCCAAGATAAAGATCAAACAAAGAAGACAAAGCAGACTTAGGATTGTTGATCAACGCGAGAGTGGCTACCGCTGTGTCGTCTGCAGGATGCATAACAAATGTCAGAACGTGTTGGTGTCCATAGACTGTTGTTGTAATGTGATGGCCAGTGTCAGTTCACTGTGGTTGTAGGGTTGCCAGCTGCTGGAACAGCCAACGTTGCCTCTCGTGTAGTCAGTCAACCCATCTGTGGTCTGCTGCTGCCTGTCTTTCCTCAAACTGCCAGGAGTCAATAGACCGCCAGAGATCAAGACAACACTGCACATTTAACGCACTTATGCTTTACCGTCTGAAACATATTTTATAAAGGAAACACTGGAAGGTAAAGAGAGTGTAGTATGGTCCTTTCTGTTAATTTAAACAACAATATTTCTTAGCTGTGTGGTGTGAACCAAACAGGTGACAGGAAAGGTGTGTGATATGCGTGTGAATAAGTGACAGGAAAGCTGTGTATGTGAACAATTTACAGGAAAACTGTGTGTGAACAATTGACAAGACTTATATGTGTGAACAAGTAACTGTAATGTTATTTGTGTGAACAAGTAACAGGAATGTTATGTGTGTGAACAAGTGACAGGAAAACTGTGTGTGCGAACAAGTAAAAGGAAAGTTATGTAAGTAAGCAACAAGAAAGTTATGTGTGTGTGTGAACAAGTAAAAGGAATGTTATGTGTGTGAACAAATAACAGGAAAACTGTGTGTGTGTGTGAACAAGTAACAGGAAAGTTATGTGTGTAAGCAAGTAACAGGAAAGTTATGTGTGTGAACAGGTTAAAGTAATGCTACGTGTGTGAACAAGTTAAAGGAATGTTATTTGTGTGAACAAGTAACAGGAACGTTATGTGTGTGAACAAGTAACATGAAAGTTATTTGTGTGAACAAGTAACAGGAAAGTTATGTGTGTGAACAAGTGACAGGAAAGATATTTGTGTGAACAAGTAACAGGAAAATTGTGCATGTGACCAAATAACAATAAAGTAATGTGTGTGTGAACAAGTAACAGGAAAGTTATGTGTGTGAACAAGTAACAGGAAAGGTATGTGTGTGAACAAGTAACAGGAAAGTTATGTGTGTGAACAAGTAACATAAAAGCTGTGCCGTGTGTATATGTGTCAACAGGTAACAGGAAAACTGTGTAAAAGCCCAGCAGGGGGTAGATCAGAACCATGACAGAGGCGGACAGAGAAGGCCAGGAGGAGCCTTACAAACAACACCTACACCAACCTCACGATCACCTTCACCATCACACACTGCCACCACTGAGCGGGGCGGAGGCCTATCACCGCTTCCTTTGGCACAACAAGCACGTGCTAACGGAACTGAAGGTGTCGGTGGCCGTGGTGGTGGGAGCCTTCATCATCATGGCCTGTGTAGTCTACATCGTCCTGCAGTGTCGCTCCCGGGTCAGGCCTCTGGCTCACAGCAAGAACCGGAGGGACGACGAGAAGGAACTGTTTGGGTCCACAGAGACTCTGGAGAACTTGATACCTGCCGAGAACAGCATCCGTTTGAAAGTTCGCAAAGAACAAGAGTTCTTCGTATAGCATTATGTTCTTCCTGTTATTACTGTCCACTGGACAAGCGTTTTTCTCATTTCTTCGTTCTTCCTCATATTCCTTCAAATATCGCAATGAAGACGATTACGAATATTTGAAGGTTCTAAGTATGCATGTCCTTTGTTCGTTTGTTGAGAGAAAACGGGTTTTATGCGCACATGTCACGAATCGCCTTTTTCACTTCAGTCTCCGATATCCTCTGTCATCAGCATGTCTCCCGCACCCCACGCCCATTTTTCAAAGAGGAAATCGAAATAGTCACTGTAGCTGCATCGGTTAGTATGTTCTATAGATTCAAAGAGCAAAAGATGAACAAAAATTGATAAGATGAAGTTAATGTTTCTCAAAATACTTCCGTTTACAGCTACGGTACTACACCAAGAGAATCGATGTGCGAACGGCTGGATGGAAGGGGCGGGTGGCGTCATTTCCGTTTCCGTTTCGATCGTTCGCCTTTCTGTTTCGATCGTTCGCCTTTCTGTTTCAGATTGGATTCTTACAAAGGTGTTTGTTTGTGATCTTACATTCACGCTTGACAAAGGCCAGTTGGCCGAAAATTTGCGCCTGTCTTGTCTTGTTGTATCAAATACGAGTTCTGATTCTATTTTCGTGGTTTTCTAGTTCCTGTTTGCTTGAACGCGGGCAGTGGCACTTGTTTCAGAAATCATAACAAGACAAGGAGAGCAGTAAAGGAATCGATATATTTGACAAGTGTGCGTTAAATAGGAATACTGGCTTTGTATACATCTGTTCGTTGTCTTGAAAACGTGTAAGAGGAATGGTACAGTTATGGTATCTAAATAACACTACGAAAAATTCTGTCGTCGCAGTTTTGAAATAACTAAGCAAATACATTGCAGTCATGCATGACATGTATGCAGTTCTAAAAAAAGCATAGCTAAAATCATGTAGATTATAAAATAACTCACTCCATTATAAAATGTTTGCGAAAACGAAGTTGATAATAAAGTTTTGTCTTTTTGATGTGAGGGCCTGATGTGAAGCCAGGCTGAAGAAAGACCATATTTACAGCAACACGACCATCTCACACTTTATCTTTTTTCTTTCTTTCCTCCCCCCCCCCCCCCAAACCCTCTTCCTCACACAGTCCAATAAAACTTTGATGGCAACGGAATTAGTTGGCAATCATGTATATTCTTTGGCCAGCAAGTGGCCCTATGCATGAAATATTGATCAGCGAGCAAGGCCTTGGCCTCCCACTTGCATATCTAACTGAGGGAAACGTGGCCGCTGACTCCTTTGTTGAAGTTCGGTCTGTTCACCATGGGATTTACGACTGGGGTCTGTTGGCTGCCCGATCCTCTCCAGTCGTTGTCGCTGGACTGGAAGTTGAAGAGAGAAGAGAGGAATAATCACATATTGATGAGTGACGGATGCGAAAAGTGTCTGTCTGACAGGTTTAGTTAATTGTCTTACGTTTGTAGCTGTGTTTGTCTGCGCTAGACTGTCTGTCTGTCTGTCTGTCTGTCTGTCTGTCTGTCTGTCTGTCTGTCTGTCTGCCTGCCTGCCTGTCTGTCTGTCTGTCTGTCCATCTCTCTCTCTCTCTCTCTTTCTTTCTTTCTTTCTTTTTATCTATCTATTTCTCTTTCTTTCTCTCTGTCTTTCTTTCTTACTCTCTCTTTCTTTTTTTCATTCTTTAGTTATTTCTCTCTCTCTTTCTTTCTTTCTTTCTTTCTTTCTCTCTCTCTCTCCATCTCTCTCTCTCTCTCTCCATCTCTCTCTCCCTCTCTCTCTGTCTCTGTGAATCACTTTCTGACACTATCTGTTTCTCTCTGCCTCTTTCTGTCTCTCTGTCTGTCTCTGTCTCTGTCTGTCTGGCTGGCTGTCTCTGTCTCTCTCTGTGTCTCTCTCTCTCTGTCTCTCTCTCTGTGTCTCTTTTCTGTCTGTTCTCTCTCTGTCTCTGTCTCTGTCTCTCTGTCTCTTTGCTCTCTCTCTCTCTCTCTCTCTCTCTCTCTCTCTCTCTTTTCTTTCTCTCTCTCCCTTTGTGTGTGTCTGCCTTTAACACACAGACGCACCCGCGCACGCACTCAAAAACACATTTGCACGCTCACACGCACTCACTCACACTCACACACACACACACACTCACACACACACACACACGCGCACGCACGCACGCACGCACGCGCACACATGGTGACATAAAAGGAAATTTAACAGGAACTGAAAGAATACAGTTGTGTTCATTATTAAAGAAAAGACGTATGAAATAATTGGTGATACGTTTTGTTGTTTATTTGTTTGTTTGTTTGTTTGTTTTTTTTTAATTCGATGTTTGCTCGAGGGGAGAAAACTGATGAATACAACGGTCGATAATACTTACAGGGTGAAACGACTCTGAGTATGAAAATATCGTCACGTAGTCAATAGTTGTGTGTGGTGATAGTGGGTGAAACCAGTTGTTGGCAACGTTGGCGTGTTTAGTCAGTGAAAGGGAAGGAAATGTCTTCCCGTAACTAGGTAGAACACAGTCTAGGTTCAGTTCATATTGCCTATAGCCCAACCGACTACTAGAGCCATATCGGGGCTAATAGTCTGGGTAGGGCCTCAGGACCTGGCCAGCTCATGGATGTATGTGCAGGCTTAAGGCTTGTGCCATGATCACCATACATATGGCACCTGTGACGCTAGTGCGTATGTAATTCGTTCCCAGCGCGGAGACGTCGTCTTGAGAAACTGAAACTGAAACTGAAACCTTGGATAGCAAAATGTCAGACAGATTTTACTTCAGATAAGTAAATATATCATGTACATACAAACCCTGAGTAGCAGATAAACAGATAAAAAAATTTCGCTTGGAATTATTGAATTTTACGATTTGTTTATGAGGTTGAAGAAATAAATTATTCACTTTAAGTTGTCTCAGTATAAATGATCTGATGATTCGTTGATTGTATCGGAGAGAATGGAGTTTGTGATCATGGAAGTGTTGGTCAGCGTTGTTCGTAAGAACTGTCCACAGATGTGACTGCTCGCCATCACCGTTTACTTGGACAAAGGCTCTTCTTCTCATCTGCCACAGCCACACAAATACACAGGTCATTTACATCTAACCAAGATTATTCCAGTGATAGATTGATACAATATCAGTATAACATATAGACTAGGCAAAACATAGACTAGGTAGGGCCTCAAGACCTGGCCAGCTCATGGGTTTATGTGCAGTCTTAAGGCTTGTGCCATGATCACCATATACGTGGCAACTGTGACGTTATTGCATGAGGAATTCGTTCCGAGTGTGGAGGCGTCGTCTTGAGAAACTGAAACTGAAACTGAAATTCAAACAAACAATCAACATCACTAATGAGTTTTCGTTTTCAGTCAACCAAAACGCAACCAAACAGAAGAAAGAGAATAAGAAGGGACAGCGGAAACGCTTCATTATCAGACAAGATCAGAATCTGAAATGTAATCAAGTTCCACCTCATTTTTCATTTCCAGAAACTGTATATATATAACACGAAAACACTGTGGAACACTGTCTCTGTCAGTATTGACTTACTTCTTTGCCGTCAATCCTGCTATTTTTGTTAGAACATCATGTGGGCCATCAACATCATTGCTCCATCACCAGTTTGTAGGGAGTCATGTTCCAGTGTAACCCTTCTACTGCCCTTCTGCCGGGGTAGAAGGTCTTCAATGACTTCTAGGTCTTTCTCTCCCCTGTTTTTAGTATGGACTCACCCCACCCCGCCCCTTTAACCCTTTGACTCCCGCACCCTATTCACCAATTGTAAAAACTTAACCCTTTGACTCCCTTACCCTATCCACCAGCTTCCTGCAGGAAGCTGGTGGATAAGGTAAGGGAGTCAAAGGGTTAAGTTTTTGATTTGCCAGCATGGTTGAGAATGCAGAATGTTAGTGGACAGGGTGTGGGAGTCAAAGGGTTAAACTGATGTCCTCGAACTACAATTCATGTATAAACAAACAAAACAGTACACACTTTCTTTAATCACTTTTCGTCTTTGAGATACAAATAATATGAAGGGAGTGGGGATGGGAGGGGAGAACAGATCAGAGGGTTTACAAACAACGTTAAGAAGAATGTTTACAAACAACGGAGTAATGTTTAAAATGTGATGATAAATACATCATTACATAGAAAGTATCCCGCCACGTTCTAGATTTTCCGTTCGATAGTATTCTGTCACGTTGTAGGTTACATTCTCCATTTTACATTTGACACTTGTGTATCTGTCTTCACAAATTGTGACTGGTTCTCTTATTATTTTTGCCTTTTTAATCTTCCAGCAATCAGTATCCAACTGTTCAAAAACTTATCGTGATTCGTCTGTAAATAGTGATGAATTTCTGTTACATATTTCATATTAAGGTATTTCTTCAACGAGTTATGTTACGGTAATATCTCTTTTGCCTACAATTGTAAATATGTGATTTTGCATGCAATAAGATAATTCACATGTGTAATGGAAAAGCGTGTCTGTCCAGTCCTACTAGACTTATCTTTCTGTGTATGTACACATGTCACCTCTGATTCCCATACCACACGTCCTCACGGCACAGTCAACCTACTGTCACACGATGATCATTTTGTGTATTGGGAAACAGATGAGATCCTGTCACTTTCTTTCTTGAAAAACGTACAAGCGTTCTCTCCCTCTAAATCATACTCTTCCATTCCACGTGTTTTCCCTGCTTTGTTTCTTTCAATATGAAACAATCCCCACTTTTTTTTTTCTTTTTTTTTGAAAAAAAAAAGTGGGGATTGTTTCACATTGAAAGAAAAGATGTGTGTCTGTCCGTATATATGTGCGTGTTTATATCTGTAAACAAGATGTGTCGATAAGTATATATCGGCCAGGGGTTTGCTTAGTTCTCTCTTGAATAACACTGCAGGTGTCTGTATCTCTCCGACCTGGTTGACACCAGGATATATTACGATAGTGTCAATTTCGGCCCTGTCATGCAATCTCAATCCTAAATGGAACTCCATATACATAAAAGCCTGTAGATATTTTCTTTATTGTATACCCTTTGTACTAGAGGTACTATTATTACCTATCGTTGCTGCATTACCGTATAGGTCCAATACCCCCCCCCCTCCCCCGCGCCCCCGTGTATATAGGTGTATGCGTGCTTGTGAATGTGTGGGCATATTTGTGTGTGCCTGTGTTTGTGTGCCTGTGTTTGTGTGTGTGTGTGTGTTTGTGTGTGTGTGGTGTGTGTGTGGTGTGTGTGTGTGTGTGTGTGTGTGTGTGTCTGTCTGTCTGTCTGTCTGTCTGTCTGTCTGTCTGTCTGTCTGAAAGACTGTATTTATCAAGTGATGTAAAAATGTTTCTTACATATTTTTGCGGATCAGTGTCCCTACCACCTATTTCGTATTTCACGTTATGATCTGTTGTTATTTTTGATGAACTTTGTTGATACTGTATTGATGTATCGATGTGTGTATTCGACTATGTTCAGACTACATTCATGTATTGATTGGCATGGCAATCCTCCCTATTCTTTTGTGTAAAGTGCAACGAGCATTCTTTGACATGGCCTGTTTGCAATATACAAATGGTGTTGTCGTCGTTCTCGTCGTGATAATGACGATGGTGATGGTGGTGGTGTGGTGGTGGCTGTTTGCAATATACAGATGTTGTTGTTGTCGTCGTTGTCGTCGTGATGATGATGATGGTGGTGATGGTGTGGTGGTCGTGGTGGTGGTGTGGTGGTGCTTCTTCTTCTTCTTCTTCTTATTATTATTATTATTATTATTATTATCATCATCATAATTATTAAGCATCATCAACATCAACATCATCGTCATTATCATTATTATTGTTGTTGTGTGTCGTCATCGTCGTCGTCGTCTTTGCTGTTGTTGTTGTTGTTGTTCTTGTTGTTGTTCTGTTGTTGTTGTTGTTGTTGTTGTTGTTGTTGTTGTTGTTGTTGTTGTTGTTGTTGTTGTTGTTGTTGTTGTTGTTGTTGTTGTTGTTGTTGTTATGTTGTTGTTGTTCTTTCTTCTTCTTCTTCTTCTTCTTCTTCTTCTTCTTCTTCTTCTTCTTCTTCTTCTTGTCGTCGTCGTTTTGATTGTTGTCATTGTTGTTGTTGTCGAATTTGAAATAGGGCCTACCTTGTTAACAGAACAGATGATCTTTTTTCCATCTATTTGTTTGCTATTGTCCAATATAAGACCCGTCGTACATTAATAAAAAATAAAAAATAAAAATTTTTTTTAAAAACCTTGAATAATGTCACATGTGAAACACAGTATGTACATATTCTTTTTCGTCTTATGACTGTTGAAACACAGAGACATTGTTGTTGCCATCCATTGATGCAATGTGCTCTCGTCTTCTTCTCTGAAATCAGCATTCACTGGTTTGATACAATACTTTGCTGCTGCTGCTGCTGCTGATGCTGCTGCTGCTGCTGCTGCTGCTGCTGCTGCTGCTACTACTACTACTACTGCTGCTGCTGCTGCTGCTGCTACTACTACTACTACTACTGCTGCTGCTGCTGCTGCTGCTGCTGCTGTTATTATTATTGTTGTTGTTGTTTTTGTTTTTGTTGTTGTTGTTGTTTGTGTTGTTGTTGTTTTACATTGATTTGTTCAGTCAGTCAGTCATTCCAGTCGGTCATTCATCATCTATTCGTTCTTTTATTCATCCATGTCATTCGTTCGTTCATTCGGTCGGTCGGTCGGTCGGTCGGTCCGGTCGGTCCGGTCGGTCGGTCAGTCGGTCGATCGGTCGGTCGTTGATTACAGTATTCATTTATCCACCTGTTTACTCATTCACTCATTCATTTATTCATTCATTGCATCCATTGATTTACATATTTGTTCATTCATTCGTGTCTGTCAGTGAAATGAGCATTTGTTTGTCTTTCAACCAATTCATTTGTTTCAATATACTGTACTGTACAATAATTGATTTCTATTGTTTGTGCCTATTGGTCTATTATACGTTTTGTCTTTGATTAAGAAGCATTTGAACATTTCACTGAGCTTCAAAAGTAATGTGTACGATTACAAGCATTGATGGTGTGTGTGTGGTGTGTGTGTGTGTGTGTGTGTGTGTGTGTGTGTGTGTGTGTGTGTGTTACGTGTGTGTGTGTGTGTGTGTATGTGTGTGTGTGTGTGTGTGTGTGTGTGTGTGTGTGTGTGTGTGTGTGTGTGTGTGTGTGTGTGTTAAATTAACTTGCTAATTGTCAAATTGATTGTTTTAATTTCCTGTTGGGCAATGAATAATTCAAATTGTTGCACATGTTTATTTATTTGTGTAGTATTTTCATATAAAAGTTTACATTTATCTTCAAAGGCAAAATTACTTAAATGCAATGAAAATGTACCCATACGTGCATGAGTTCGTGCGTGCGCGTGTGTGTGTGTGTGTGTTTGTCTGTCTGTCTGTCTGTGCGTGCGCGCGCGCACGCGCGACCAAAACTGAACTATATTATATTTCTGATGTTTACTTGAACTTTTAACACCTGGAAAAACACTTTTCTTGTCCTTCCTTCCTTTCTTCCTTCTTTGGTTGACCGATTTATTCATTCTCTGAATATTATCTTTCATAATTTGAAATCTTTACCGAAATCATTTTCACCTTGCCTGTTTCACTGTGGTCTTGTACAAGAATTGTTGGTAACTGAAGCACTGATTAATGAGTATTGTTTGTCATCGGCTGACATAATTTTTGCTTATTCATGTATATGTATATAATAATTATGTTTTGTCATAAATTTGACAAAGTCATGAATTTGACATGGTCATAAATTTTACATAAAACAATACACGATCTATCTTGTGTCGCCAGTTTATGAACAGGTATCTGAGTGTGTGCGTGTGTGTGTGTGTGTGTGTGTGTGTGTAGTGTTGTGTGTGTGTGTGTGTCTGTGTGTCTGTGTGTCTATGTGTGAGCGTGTTGTGTTTGTGCGTGTTTGTGTGTGCATGTGTGTGTGTGTGTGTTTGTGTGTGTGCGTGAGAGAGAGAGAGTGTGTGTGTGTATGTGTATGTGTGAGTATGTGTGTGTTGTGTGTGTGTGTGTGTGTGTGTGTGTGTGTGTGTGTGTGTGTGTGTGTGTGTGTGTGTGTGTGTGTGTGTACGTGCCCGGATCTTAGTGTGTGTGTCTATATGTGCGTGTGTGTGTATGTGTATGTGTGTGTGTTCCCTCGCGCGCGTATACGTGCGTGCATGTGTGCGTGTTCGTGCGAGTGTGTGAGTGTTTGTGTACCTCCCTGTCTTGTCTTTCGACTATCTTTGCTATGGATTACAGTACACATAGTGCTGTGTTGTAGTGAACTGCACCAAACACAATGGACTAGAAGAACACACAATAGATCAAACCTGTTGTTTGTTGCCTTGCAACCAGCACAGTGGAACAGACCAAAGACAAAGAGACAAGAGAGACATCAGGATAAAGCTGGTCCTTTAACTCAGTGACTCCTGCACCTTGTCCACCAGCATCCTGCATAATCAACCCTACTAGCAAAGCAAAAACGTAACCCTTTGACTCCCTCACCCTATCCATCAGCTTCCTGAGGAATAAGCTGCCAGCGGCTTCAATATTTGTCATAAATGAAAGGAAGGAATCTTTTATTTAATGTCTGTTCACAATTGTGATTTTAGACACAAAAAGTAGGAGGGGGAACGCGAGTTTGAAGAGAAGGAGAGGAACATTTAAATCAAATAACAATTTGTAACAATTACCTGATTGTGTCAAATAACAACATATAACAATTAAGCACATTTCAGAACAACGGGAATCTGAAAATTAGCCAGACAATTGGAATAATGTCATTGGTTTTGTTGTAAAGAATATCGCTGATGTCGGTACACGAAAAATCGAAATTACTATTTTTATGCAACGATAGTACATGTAAGACGGGACACTCAAAGATAAGATGGTGAATTGACAATGCCTTTGAACAGAAACACACATTTTGTGTATATTTTGTCTTCCAAGAGTTGAGCCTCAAGGAAGCTAGCTGCCTGTTTCTCAGGACTAGCATTAGGAAGACAGGACCCATCTCTTCTCCACCGCTGCTATACATGTATTATTTTTCTCCAACTTCCGGACAGTAGATACCCGTTCACAGCTGGTGGACTAGACACACACATACACAGACTTTTTAGCGGGCCCCACTCGTTGGAAACCGAGTAGTAAGGCTGGAAAGTGGGCTCTATACAAAGACAGAATGCAACAGAGCAGAACGATCTAGCGTGCTATTATGTTGTTGTCAGTGGAGTTGATGGCTGGAGCGCTGGGTGCTCCGAAAAGGCAGCTGACCGGTAGGTTTGTTCCTGGATGAACAAATCATGGTTGATGTGGACACGACACTAGGTAATGGGCACAGTCCCGCTTGTCACTCGCTCTCACAGCACCGGCCCTAGTACTTACTTTTATCCTGTAATTCCCACACAATATACCCCAGCTGCAAAAATTAACCCTTTGGCTCCCTCACCTTCCTGCAGGAAGCTGGTGGATAGGGTGAGGGAATCAATCAAAGGGGTAAGTTTCTGCTTTGCTAGCATGATTGACAATGCAGGACACTGGTGGATAGGGTGCGGGAGTCAAAGGATTAACACCCGCTACACACATTTTAACCCTTTCACTCTATCATCACCCAGTCTACCTGGTTCCTGCTGTTTTCTACAAGAAGCTGGAGCATGTGGGGATGAAACGATTAACTTTCCTCTTTTGTTTGAAAGTGGATTTGACCCAGTACGGTTTGTAAGCTTCTTTCAGTGTGTAGTTACGAACGTGTAAGTGTGGACCAAAAGGATCGGATATTCGACAAATGTTTACTTAAATGTATCTGAATCGGAGCTGTTTGAGCACGAATTTTACCTTGATTTGACTGGAACCTCCCGTACATGTTTTGAAAATGTCCATGTTATACTTACCTCAAAAGCTATGCAAACTTATTACTGAACATTGTTAGGGAATCCACAGGCCTAAATGAAACATCCAATGCGTACAGCAGTTTACCGTATATGAGTGATCACTGACATTCATGCACTTTCTCCATCATCGTGAAATAATAATCCAAATACTACAGAGCACTTTGTAAGTAAGAGTTCTAATGCTAAAGGGATAAAATCCAACTGAAGTAGATCCAATATTTGGCCAGTTATTATTACAGTCAGTTTGTGACCGTGTGTTAGAAATTGTCACGACAGTTTAAATATCTTGGCGCCATCTTCAGTTAAGAGGGGTCAGATTAACAACAGTACTGGTGACACTGAAACCAATCTGAAGGAGAAGAGTGGCAAAATTTCAGACGTTCGTCTGCCTATAACTAAACTCGAGGTTCTAGGGTTCCTTTCCCGTAGAGGCCTTGATATCTGATATCAATCCCAGCCCGCAACATTAAAAACTGGCCCGTTCGCTGCCCATCTTAATGTTTCCATCATTCTGGTGGTGCCAGCTTAGTGTTTGATAGGTCCATTCTCCCCTTTCCCCATTTCAAGACCTTGCCAGTGCATAGGGTTTTGCGCAGGCGCAGAAATCTGTCAGATAATTGCTGGCGGATTTGGGTGAAGCATATGGAGCTGTCCGAGCGCAGTGAATCCCTCTTGAAATAACTGCAACAGCTCCAATGTACTGTGTGTGAAGAAAGACTGTACTGGTGGCAAGCAACAGGCCAACGGCGGAGGATCCGAAGCTGGCAGACAACAGACGCCTAGCGCATTGCTTGCTCCCTTCATCAAGGTGGAAAGAGTGAAGGAGTGAAAGGGTTAATGCCGCTCAGCATGAATACAGACACCTGTCCTGTCCGTGCTTGAGCAGATTATCCGTTATTAGAACAGTGCATTACAATGTCCCCGTGCTGACTAGACTGCCTGTCATCACAGGATTTATGCTGTGCCATATACACTTCCTATCGCCTGTCGTCTTCAAAGAACCAATGCTACACATGCGTGTGTGTACGTCTTTTTACTGATATAGCCGACTAGCTGCTGTCTGGATTCAACGGTTATCCCCCCTGTTGAATTTAAGCTTTTATGAAATAGATATGTGGAGGAGGGGTGGCGCCGTGTATTTGTGCGTTGCCAGAAGTATAAAGAAGCGTATTTCTGTTGTAACCCCTCCCTTTCTCCCTCTCTCCCCTCTCTCTCTCTCTCTCACACAACACACACACACACACAACACACACACACACTCACACACATAATTATACACACACACAAACATACACGCACACACATACACAAACCTGCTTCGCGCATATACATACGATGTGTGTGTGTGTGTGTGTGTGTGTGTGTGGGGTGTGTGTGTGTGTGTGTGTGTGTGTGTGTATGTGTGTGTGTGTGTGTGTGTGATTATGTGTGTGTGTGTGCGTGCATGCATGCGTGCGTGCGTGCGTGCGTGCGTGCGTGCGTGCGTGGGCGTGTTGTCAGAAACTGAAAAGGTGACGTTTCAGTTTATTCTAACCAAAATCAAGTTGACACTGATCCTGAAACATCATGATGATCATATGACATTAACCATCTCCCCTGTATAAACACTATTACAGACAGAAGCAGCAAACCTTGCTCTATACACATGGAAAATAACACCGGAGCAGTAAAGTGGATTTTTTCTCACACATTATAACGGGATTTAAGGAATTTTTGTCGTTTGAAAACGAGACTCGCTCACATAAACAAATCTTTGTCTCTTCTGGGCCAACTGTAATATGATACAAATCCCGTTCGTGAAACAATATCCAAACAACTGAGAAAACTTGGCTTTTTTACTGAGTCTGGACCACTGGGTGATGTCCATTCTAAACTGACCACCACTATTACAGGTCTTTGATTCCACTTTGCAGTCTGTCATAAAACATCTGAAAACTTTGCTGACACCTTTAGAGTAACAAACAGAAATACATCAAGAATCTATCTGAAATATTTTGTTCTAACAGTGAGATAGAAGGAAGCGACAAGAGCAGACAGTATTACCTCTAGCTTCAGTGTGGACTGAAGGAAAGTGCCAAAACGAATAAAATATCACTGGCTTGAGAGCAAGTCTGGTAGCAGTCTTTTGCCAGCGGCACGTTCATTTCTTGCTGCAGACATCAACGTTATTATGAATAATTGATTTCTTTTGTCTCCTGCTGAGCTATGGCACTGTTGACCCAATATATACACAAGTCAGCATTATATTGTAGATTGTAGGGAAGAAAAGGGAGGGGGATGTTTTCCTTCAATCTGAAGACTGAATATCAACGTGAGGGACAATCACAGCGACTGTTGACAGGGAATATGCACAACACTACATGATCACTGCCTTACCACTGCTGTCTAGTTATGGAGTTCACACAAATATCGCTGTCACGTATATTCTAAGCGAGCCTACACCACTAACTGAAATCATCGCGTACTGTAGTCAGCTTTGAGACCAGTAGTCAAGTTTAATCAATTAATGTTTAAAATTCTGTCAAATGTTTCATCAAATCGAAAACAATCACTTAAAATGTCCATACAACTGGATTTCTGTTTTTTAAGTGCTTCTACTTTTCTCGAATGCGTGTGTGCTAGCTGTTTTAGCCCACACTATGCAGATGGTATGTTGCTGCACAGTCTGCATACTGTCTTCAGTGGGTGTGCATGCTGGCTGCTTTCATGTTTCTATAAGCCAGCCACTGACATAACTTACAGGATCTTCAACGTGCATATTTGATATTCTGCATACATATACACACAAAGGGGGTTAGGTACTGACAGGTGTGCACATATGTTGACCTGGGAGATGAGGAAAATGTCCACCCTTTACCAGAAGGTGGATGTGTCTAAGGGCGAATAGAATCATGACTTTCCTATTGGAAGTCCGACATTACCCATTTGACTGACTACGGCGTCCGTCTACAAATGGATCATGGAAAATAAGTGGATCCAATTCAGGACTTAGATGAACTTTTGGATCGTAGGACTGTGTGGATGTGTCGTAAATTGTGTGGACTTGTCCTGGTCAAGCCCTCCTCAGCATGAGCCGACTAGTAAAAGGCTAGAACTCAGGAACAGGCCTGCTTCCAGGAAGGCAATTTAACATCCTTCACAGAGGCGGCACATTGGCATGGCTCGCTGAAAGAGTTTCAATGCGAGAGGTTATAAGGCGTCCCGGGACTAGGTAACCTATCATTCAGAGGCTTCAGGAGCCATTCCAGATAACAGGGTCTGCTGGTAACCGACTCCACTCTCCAACAGACACTGCCTCACATGCTCTAAACGACTTTTCGAAATACTGATCAACAAATGAACCAAGCTAGGCACAATGTAGATCTTGTATGTCAAAAGCTGAACTCCCTATACAAGAACTCCCTCTACCAAGGACATTATGAAAGACACTTTCTCACACCTGATTTGTTCCCTGATGAACACACGGGCGGAGTCACTACGAAGGCAAACAGACCAAGCATTAAACAACAGACAGCTTCTGACTGCTATGTTGAAATCCAGACCTGAATGATACAGAAGAAGCTACTGTTGAATGGTGACATGAATGAAGCAATGCTCATTAGCAGCAAGCGCAAGCTTTCCGCCGTAAAAAAGTTCATTCTATCCAACCAGGTGACAGTACTACTGCACTTTCTGATTCAGTCAAGAACTTTGGTGTTGTTTTTTATCCTCAGCTCTCTATATGTAAGTTCATCGTCCAAACCTGTCAGTCTGTAACTGCCAACTGCGGCGTTTCACTTGTATTCGCCGTTATTTTTCAACTTTAGAAGCATCTAAACTCGCGACTTCTCTGATCTCGTCTCCTATCAGTTACTGTAACTCTGCTCTCTGGTTTGTGCTTCTTGCTTTGTATGTCTCCAGCGTATTCAGAACACTGCGGCCAGTCCTACCCTTACAAACATCTTTTTGTTCCATAGTTTCACTTTCTTTAAGAATTTCATATAAAATCACTACGTTATGCGATAAGTGTATTAATCAATACATTATGCTACAACTGTATTAATGGTATTGCACCTATTTATCTTTGTGACCACCTCCGAATGTACACTATGCCAGACTTCGTTCTGGTACTGCTTGTTTGCAAATTCCTTGATACAGATGTTCCACACTCGGTAGCCACTCTTTTTCTGTATCTGGTCCACTCACCTGGAACGAGCTTCCCATGTCTCTTCAACAGTCACATACTCTGTCTTCCTATCAAGTCCTGTGAATGTAAATATGTCATGTTTGTACAAAATGACTGGGAGACATATCATCGTATTTTGTGAATAATGTTTATCGTGCTTCCTGAAAAAAATGTTGATATGTATGCATGTATTTACTGTAATGCATGTACGTACGTAGATATGTTTCTCTAACTGGTCTGTCATTAGCTTCTCTCTGAACTCAATAGTCTTCGTGTAGAGGTACACATTTATATTCCATCTCTCTCTCTCTCTCTCTCTCTCTCTCTCTCTCTCTCTCTCTCTCTCTCTCTCTCTCTCTCTCTCTCTCACCCCTCTCTCGCTTGCTTTATATATATATACATATATGTATATATATAAATGTATAATATATATATATATATATATATAATTACATTTTTTTACAATATTTTTTATATATAGCGCAAAATCTTGATAAAATCAAATCTAAGCGCTGAAACAGAAAACACACACACGCACGCACGCACACACACGCACGCACGTACGCACACACACGCACTCACGCACACACACACATACACACGCGCGTGCGCGCGCGCACACACACACACACACACACGCACACACATGCACACGGCTATAAATGGGGAGAAAGAATAAAAGCAATGGAAAATTATAGAGAGCATATTATATACAATTATATATTGCAATGTGATTCCCCTCCGAGTGGAGACAGGCTGCAGAGGGGATTGGGTGAGGTCAGGATTTTATGCAGAGGAGAAAAGGTGAGTTTTGAGAGCGGACTTGAAGGAGACAAAAGTAGGTTGCTGACGGACTGAGAGAGGAAGTTTGTTCCAGGAGAGCGAACCAGAAACAGAGAAGGCTCGTGGACCATAGGTATTGAGCTTAGTGCGTGGAAAGCGAAAAGTCAGAGGATCGGAGGCAGAGCGGAGGATACGTGAGGGAACATAGATCTCAAGTAGGCTTGACAGGTAATCGAGGGCTGCGTTATTGAGGCTTTTGTAGCACATGGTGTCTAGTTTGTACTGTATGCGCTTTGATACAGGGAGCCAGTGAAGTTGTGCCAGGAGAGGAGATATGTGGTCAGCTTTTTTCTTTTTGAGTACAAGGCGTGCAGCATTGTTTTGAATGCGTGTAGGATGTGAGTGGTGGAGGCAGGAAGACCGGACAGAGTGAATTGCAATAGTCAATCCGAGACATTATGAAGGAGAGAACGAGTTTTGCAGTTGTTTCCACAGAGAGATACTTCCTGATCAGGCTTATACGATGGAGGTGATAGTAGCAAGATCTGGCAGTTTGAGAAACAAAGTTGTTCATGGAGAGGGTAGAGTCAATGCAGACACCAAGGTTTTTAGCTGAATCAGAAATTGGGACTGATGTGTTACATAATGGGAGAGAAAGAGGAGGCAGCTGAGAAAGTTTCTGACGGGTGCCAATGAGGATAGCTTCTGTCTTGTCATCATTTAGCTGAAGTTTGTTGTATGTCATCCAATTTTTAATGTCCGAGTAACACTCAGTGGTGCGAGTCAGGAGGTGCTGTATATTGTCAGGTGAGTCACTGTCTTGAAGTTGGGTGTCATCAGCATAGAAGTGTTGTTTTATAGAGTGGGAGTTGATGATGGTGGACAGGGGGGAGGTGTAAAGAGTAAAAGAACAGGGCCAAGGACAGATCCTTGTGGAACACCACAGGTCAGGTATGCAGGTTGAGAGTAAGTGCCATTGATGAGAACAGTTTGTTTTCTGTTTGATAGATATGAAGTGAACCAGGAGAGAGCAATGTCAGAGATGCCAAAAGTATGATGAAGTCTATATATATTCATCCATTCTTCCATCCATCTAGCTAGCTAGCTAGCTATCCATCTATCTATCTATCTGTCTCTCTGTCTATCTAAATATCTATCTATCCCTCTCTGTCTCGCTCAATCTCTCTCTCTCTCTTCCGCCCCTCGCTCCCCTCCCCCCTTTCTCTCTTCTCTCTCTCTCTCTCTCTTCTCCTCTCTCTCTCTCTCTCTCTCGCTCTCTCATGTGTGAGAGAGGTACATGCACATTGCCATAAATTAACTGTGGAACATTTTCTTCTCGTGCAATTACCATCGCCATGAGCTTCAAAGTCTTACATCTCTCTTCTTTTCTTGCAAACTAGGCTACAGTTGAAAGTAGCCCCGATAGGTGTTAGACGATTTGTAGGTAGGAATGTTGAGGATAACGCTGTAAAGTCGTGTCCTGGCTTAACACCACGGCAAGATGACAGCCAAGGGAGCTAACACGTCACCAAGCTCCTGTTCCTGACATGGTCAGTTCCTCAGCACGTGCTGGTTCTCGTTATCAGTCAAAATGCATTCCTGTCATTTCTTTCTGTGCATGGGGTATTGGTGCTCTGGGTCCCATGCAACACCCTCGGCTGTTTCTTGTTAACCCTTTGACTCCCGCACCCTGTCCACCAGCATCCTGCATTGCCAACCATGCTAGTAAAGTAAAAACTTAACCCTCTGACTCCCTCACTCTATCCACCAGCTTCCTACAGGAAGCTGATGGATAGGGTGAGAGAGTCAAAGGGTTAAGTTTTTGCAGCTGTTGGATAAGGTGCAGGAATCAAAGGATTAACTTGTTAACAGTAGACTGATGAATGGATGCATTGGTCGATTGGCTCGTAAACTGATTTGAGTGACTATAAAAGTGTAAATTATCCTTGGTGGTGGTGGTGGTGGTTGAATGAATGAAAGACTGACTGACTTGGGAATTGATTAGTGATTCAGAATAACTTCTGTTTGGGAGTAACAAGTCAAGTTCATATTGCCCAGCAGACTACTAGAGCTATATCAGGGCTAACACCATGTCAAAAACGACAGCCCGTTAAAACAGCAGATGCAAGTATGTTATTATGTGATACTGTAGTATCGTATTTGTAGTTTGTCCTCATGCTCGATTGTGCGAAGTGATTGTACAGCATGTATTTGAAACCAACATAATCTATGACACCCTGTTCCCATACATGTATTGTGGCCTTAGGGCCGATCAATTTCAAGAATGTTTCCGTGTTCTCTCTCTTTCGGTAAATGTAGATGTATATTCGTCCAGTTCTTTAAAAAGACTGTGCGAGCCAAGCAAAACAATGGTAATAAAGCAATAACAACATTTCATTGTCCACAACTTATTGTTTAGATTAAGGGAAAGCACGGTCGGACTTACAGGAAATCTCAATACAAAACAACGCG
>CM060307.1:44561180-44958680 GCA_030674185.1 Monoplex corrugatus
ACATGATGTTCGGATGGTCTTAGACAATATGCTGGATCTTGTTACATGACTATCCTCTGGGGAACAGTACAGGAAAAAACGAGAACGCGCAGACAGAGAAAGAGATGAACTGACAATATCAGTGGTAGAACAGCCTGGAGAAGGTCACCGCCACAATCCAGGTACTCATCTACAACCGTAAGGACAACTGGTAAAGCACCTCTTCAACTCTGGTGGGTTTTAAAATTCATAAGACATACGACTGTCAGTCCTGCAAATAAAAACAAACTTCTAATAGTAAACAAAATGCAAATGGAAAAGAAAATAATTTCATTGTTGCACTGTTAACTGCAGACACGAATTTTGAAAGTTGATTTGTACTCGTGATTATGACCTGCAGCTGTGATAATGTGAATGTTGTTTAAATTCGTCCATAATGTTACATTGTCAGTTGTCGCTTTGTTTATGTGCATGTGCATGTGGAAAAAAAAAAAAAGGGGGGGGGGGGGGAAGCTAGTGAATAAAACTTTGATTTATCAACTGTAATTTCATGTAGAGACTATGTATTTTGTTTGTGGCTGTGTGGTAGCTGGGTGGGGTGGTTTCCTGTGTGTTTTTGTTTTGTTTTTCTTCAGACCTTCATATTGTTTGACAATTTCCCAACTGTCAGTAAAAGAATCTCTAGTGGATCCACCTTCCAGTGACAAGTCCTTTAGCAAACCACACCTGAAAGACACTTGAGTTTATGGCATTCCTATAGAAATGTACACGAATGTGGGTAAATTGCTCATGGAAAGCCGACAATTCTGTTTGCACCAGTCTATATGGCAGAAGGAAGAAGTTCTTCAAGACTTTAAACATGCTATGACAACCCACATTTACTGAAGGAAGATTGATAAGATCTTATGTGATGATCGCCACAGGATATCCCTCCTGTACACTGAGGGGAAGTTCCATGTCAGAAACATCCAAGTTTTAGCACAGCTTTCATGGCATGGTGAAGTGGTGCTTGCCACACGCCAGCTGCTGGAGGATTGTTGCTTAAAAAATAAAAAAGGAAAAACCACTAAGATTCACATGGTGTTTCATAATCTGAGAAAAGCTTTTGATACCATTAACCAAATGGCCTGTGGGAGATACTACAAAAATTTGGTTTCTCTCACAAGCTTGCCTTGCTGACTGCTTCCACAATGACATGCTGGCCCGGTTGAAAAAAAAAAGGGGGAGGAATATGAAACCTTCCCACTGCAGAATGGAGTGAAACAGGGATGTGTTCTAGCACCCATGCTTTTCTCCTTCCTCTTTGTGGCAATGCTGTTTCCAGGAATTTCTCCTGGCTGGACACTTGCATGATGACATCCAGTGCCTCACCAACAAATTTGCTGCAGCCTGTACACGCTCCAACCTTACAATCAGCCTCAGCAAGACCGAGGTTCGACAACAACCAGGAAAACAAGACGACAAGAAACACTCTGCTACCGGTACTTGGGTAGCACCATGAACAGCGATGTATCTCTTGATGCCGAGAAGGCACAGTACCTCTCCAAGGCTAACTCCACCTTCCGAAGGCTGACCAAATGATCGTGGAAAAACCATGAAATAAAAAGACCACTATAGCCATAAAAACATACTCTGAAGGCCAGCCTCATCAGCTGTGGTGTCAACACTACCAAATGGACAGACAATGAACAACGAATGCAAGATTAATCTAATGACAGCAGTGCACACAGGTCACAATCAACCACACTACCAAATGGACAGACAATGAATGCAACAGATTAATCTGATGACAGCAGTATACACAATGCACAATCAACCGCCCTATCAATAAAGAGGCATTGCCTGCAACAGATTAAACTGAAGACAGAAAGGCACACAGGTCACAATCACATGTGAACAGCATAGAACAGCTGACATTTAACAGAAGAGGGACCAACAGTAGCAGTACCCCAGGCTGCAGGACTCCTTCCCATACAGCAACTGTGAAAGAACATGTGTCTCCAGGATAGGTCTTGTCCCCCACATGAAGATCCATACCAGTGATAAAGGACTAATATGCATATTCTTTAGCTGGATCAACGGTTGAGTCAATCAAAATACAGGCTGTTCTATAACCTTCCCGTTATATCTTAGCTTTAGCCAGTAACAGAGATACAGACACTTGCATTATTGGTCATGGAATATCGGCAACACCTTGGCATGTATATGTTCACACACAAACACAGTCATAAAACAGGAAATCATTTACATGTATATGCTCACACACAAACACAGTCATAAATCAGGAAATATTCTTTTATTCTTTTATTAACTGACTTCTTAAACAGTCTGACCACCAAACACAAACAAACAAGTAAACAAATAAAAACATCAACGACTTCTGACAACTATGTACACAAAGTATACGCCTACAGCCTCCACATCTGCACCACTGGTCAGATAAACAAGTTATCTGTGGATCAACCCCAGCTCAGTCCATGTCTGCATGACAATTTTACATAAACAACCAGCTTTTTCCACAAATGACACAAATTGTACCGCATAAACCAACAACTAACACAACAAATGAAACAAATTTAAATACAAAAACAATCAAGCATCCACCCAACAAAACCAAAGCACACAACATGGGATTTTCTCTCCCACCGCCACATAGCTGCAATCTGAACATAGTTGACAAGTGTATACTGTCAGTGACTTCATTGAGTCTCATTCTGTGCAAATGTTTGGGTATGATTTGACATCTATGTAACATCAATGGGAAAAAGGAAATGGGGAAAACCCTATCTTTAAAAAAAAGAACACAATGGTTAGACCAAAAAAAACAACCTAAAAAGAAGATCACAGAAAAGAAAGAAACGAATGAGAAAGACAAAGAGAGAGGAGGAAAAGATCTCTGCTTAGGAAAGACAAAGCCCTCGAAAGACCAATAAATCAGATTCCCCATAAATGAAATCGACAGACTTAGGACACTGACTTGACTGAAGGTGGAGACTCAGGCTGTGTACATAGACTGTACATACTTTTAACAACGGAATTTCAATTCTGTATGTTAAAAACCAATGGTCATCTAAATGAAAGCAAGAGCATTTCCAACAGACACAGACAAGGGAAAACTAGACGTAAACGAAGTCTGATTAAATAACTGTATTACATAATTCTAGTTCTGAAAAAAACTAACAAATACTGCATATTCCTTTAATCATAACTTATATAGTAATACAAATGAAAACTGCTTATAAAGCATTAAACAAGTAATCTGATGAACTACACGGAACACATTTAAAACAATGTAAAATATCAAATAAACATGTTTTTACTGAAACGTACTTCATGTCTTATTAGATTCAGTGTTCACTGTAAAAATGTGACAAAGTGAAAAAATGCACAAAAATACGAAAATATGACAACGAAAACATGGAAAAAATGTATTTTAGTAACTGATCCCAGTTTTGATCTTGAATTATCAACTGAAATACTTCCAAATAGGCCACATATTTTTCAAATATAGCATTTCCTGGGTGAGTAAAAGAAAATTCAGCTTTATCCATGAATGTCGACTTCATACACATTTCATTAAACAAGACATGACCTTACATAAAAAATGTCAAAAGCGATTTAAGTCAGGAGAATGATATGCAAGAATCAACAAGGTGTCACACAATTGTGGCAATGCTTGCATGAAGACTAGTATTTCTCCAATCTCTCAGAGATTAACTGTCCATTATTTTCGAGGAGGGGGCACTCCACATTTCAAGTTCAAGTTCATACTGCTTATAGCCCAGCTGACTACTACAGCCACAATCAGGGCTAACACCATGTCAAAAACTACAACCCAGTTAAGATATAAGACAAGAGTCAAAAACATGCTCGCCATTAGCCTTGAAAGTCTAAAATGCAATTAAAGAAAAACAGCCATAAAATCATATCAGATGAAATCTATTGCTCTCATGTAAAAACTGGCACACGTTTACCCATAACTAGTATAAGTCAGGTAGCATAATATACATACGATATGTGGCACATGGCTCCTCTAAGGATAAGCTTCCTCCTCAGATCTGTATATGACCTGCTCCCCTCGAATGCAAACTTAGTGAAATGGGGGAAAGCAGACGACCCAGCATGTCCGCTCTGTCAGAAGAAACAAACAGTGGAACATGTCCTAAGCTCTTGCAAAGTAGCGCTAGCCCAAGGAAGGTATACATGGAGGCACAACCAAGTTCTGAAAGTGATCACAGATGTGGTTAGCGAAAAAACCATGACCCCAAACGCACCAATTGCTATGACAACGTTCTACAAAGCAGGAGGGAAACAGGTCTGGCCCGAAAGGGCTATGACAACCAGCACATTGCCAAAGGGTCTTCTGGATGGAGCAGTCGACTGGGAGTGTACAGCAGACCTCCCAGAGTGGAGAAATTACCCAGATGTCATCAGCAAGACAGGCATGAGACCAGACATCGCTCTCCACTCTGACTCCTCGAAACAAGTGATTCTGATAGAACTCACTGTGCCATACGAAAGCAGAATGGAAGAAGCACATATCTACAAGACCGAAAAATACACCGGTCTTGCCAGCACCCTGAAGAAAGCAGGTCTGCGGGTCAAAATCTTCGCCATAGAGGTCGGGGCAAGAGGGTTTGTGGGCACCTCCGCTTATGATCTCATGAAACAACTCGCCATTTCTGGGAAGAAGAGGACTAGAGCCCTTAAAGCGATGGCAGAGGCAGCAGAAAGGAGCTCAAGCTGGATCTGGGCAAGGAGGAACCAAAAAAGTGAACTTCATAAGGATTAAATTCCCTACAGATGATGTGTGCCCCGTTAGCACATTGGTAAAACCGCGTACCGCAGTTCTGAAGCGCAGAATCGCCCAGGTTCGATCCCCGGCGTGGGAAAAAAAAAAAAAAATAGACAACAGCAGAAGGGCATCCAGGAGTCATGACCTGGATGTGGCCCGGCCCCCCGAGAGTGTAAGGAATTCAGGGCCGAAACACTTGTCTAAAGGGGGTTACTTCTCTGAAGACCTTCTGTTGTCTAGCTCTCCCTAGAGTTTCTTTCTACCATACACCCATAATATTTATTATACATATTGTATTGAAGATGGTAGACTCTCCAGGCAATACAATGGATGACAGACATATTGGTCTTTATCACCTTGTATGGGGCTTCACTTGGGACACAAGACTATGTCCTAAAGGCATGTGTTCATACACAGGTATTGCATGGTAAGAGTCCTGCAGCCTTATGTTCTGCTTTCGCCAGCTCTGTTCTTATGAATAGCAGGTGTTCTGTGCTGTTCAGATGTGACTGTGCCCTGAAAGCACTGCTGCTGTCTTGTTTGCCGTGTTGTGGGTAATGCCTTCCCAGTCGGTGGTGTTAATAATACCACAACTGATGAGGCTGGCCTTCGGCAATTTTTGTATCAGTTCAGTGGTCTTCCCCACTTACAACATCCTTGTTTCACCTCTCCACACAAGCACCTCTGGGACGCGGTTGTCTTTCATATATGAGACATAGATGTGTCCTGACTAACAAAGCTGGCGTATGATAAGCAGATATCTTGGCAAGTCACACTGCTTACTATGCAATGTTGCAGATTTTGCACAAACATTTTTGGTGGACCTGTTCCAGCTGTTGAATGTATTGTAAATAGGTAAGCCAGGTCTCGCAGCAGAATAGCACAAGTGCTCAGGACTGCTGCTCTCTACAAAGCAAACTTCGCAGTAAGCATGTGTGTGCCACAACCTCTTGGTCAGCCTTCCCAAAGCAGAACCAACCTTGGAAATGCATAGTTCCACTTCAGCATCGCGATCCACCGCAGGAATTTCTCTTCGCAAATGACTGTGCACTCCCCACCCCCTCCTCCCACTCACATTAGGACATCCTCCATATGACTGACCGATTTACTGCAGCCTGCAAACGTTTCAGTCTTACAATTAACCTCAGCAAGACAGAAGTTATGTTTTGACCAACACCATCTCAGACTTCAGATGCCTCACTCCTCCGAATGTCATCAACAACCAGGAAAATAAAACTATACATGTTTACATGCATATATATGCACTCATAATTCACATATGTACAGAAGACACATGCATGCATGCATGCATGCAAGCATGCATACACTTAAATGTCCTTAAAAGATAAAGGAAAGAAAAGCTAATAGACTGCAAAAGATGATGTAATGGAAGACAGAGAAACCAATTTGTTTGAAGTGCTACTAAAAAGTGGGTATATCCTAAGCAGTGGCTCATAAGACTGTTGTCTTGTAAGTGGCCAACTGACAGATCTAACTTGTCTTTTTACCCAAACTTTCTTTTAAGACAAGATACACAGGTCATTTACATGTAACCATGCTTATTCCAATGATAGGCTGATACAATACCAGTATAAAATATAGACTAGGTAAAACATAGGTAGGGCCTCAGGACCTGGCCAGCTCATGGGTTTATGTGCAGGCTTAAGGCTTGTGCCATGATCACCACACACATGGCACATGTGCATATGGAATTCATTCTGAACGCGGAGACGCCGTCTTGAGAAATTGAAACCGTCAGACTTGGTGAAATCTAAGACATTAAAATCAATTAATCCTTTGATTAAAAGTAAAACAATGCAAAGAATCTGTTGTCCTGTACCTTGAAAACTCACTGACTGTAGACAAAATTAAAATCTAAAAACTCCTTGGGGAATATACACAAGCCCAGACTTGGTTTACTCATCTGAAAAAAAAAAAAAAAAAAATCCTCAGCGAAGCATACTGAACATTTCCAGTCATGATCCAAAGAAATAGTTCTGCATTCGAAACATCAGTAATCAACAAAAGAAATGTCTGCTAGAGTCAGAGATTTATTCTGGAGACCAAGAAGCAACAACTAACAAAGACACAGATGATCAGAATGAAAGTTTACCATCAACAAGTGAACCTACAACAGGTGAGCATGGCCATACTGGTGCAGGGGGAGTCCAGGAAGTATGAGTCGTGGTGATGGTAAATTACGATAAAGTCTGTTCATTTCATTGCAAGAGATCCTTGACAACAGTTTACCAAGATAGCTATGGAAAGCATGGGCCAGTGTGTTTTCTTCCTGCTGATGCTTACACTGATGTACATGTACATGTATTGAGTCAACAGTGTAATATCCCTACTGAAACTAGTTTCTTGCATACATTTGTTTTCACACTCATGAATTTTACTTTCACAAATCTGCAGAAATACTGAGCATGCAGCCAACCTCAAACACCCACTCTGCTGCATCTGTTTACTTCAAAAATTTCTTTATTAAAATGCATGACTTACCATCCTTAGAAACAGCTACTTCCTTTCATATCATGCAATCTGACTTGAAATATGCATCATTCAACTTTCTATCAGAATCTACAAGCTTATATACAGCTGGCTCATCCAGATTAATCAATAAGAATTTTTAAGATACACCCATGTTTAGATTTTTGTCCAAGTGCCACTTGTGAAAGTGTTATGACATCAGCAATGGTAAAATTTTGGGGTCTTAACCCTACCAGACCTGAGCCCCTGAGCGTAATTGTGCCCCCTGCCTGGCCTCCTGAGCAAAATTTTGAATGGTTCATCACTAGCTCGCTTCATGGTCAATTTTGCACCCAAATCACCTCAAAATACCATCAACACAAAGGCAGACATTTGCAATAGGCTGAACTCACGCTCACGCGAGACTTAGCAACGGTTGGGTGGTTATTTTTAGCTCTCGATAAAGTGACGATCATGTGAATGTGCTATTCCCGCTATAGCGGGAACTCGGTATATAGTCATTTTCGTCATTCCCGCAATAGCGGGAACTCGGTCTGGTAGGATTAATAGTAGAAATAAGAAAGACACGAAAAGAGAATAAGAACACTTATTAGACTGATGAAACAAGACAGGCACAAATTGTTGGCCAACTGGTCTTTGTGAAGTATACATTATAGACAACAACAAAAATTAATTCATCAGATTTAGGACAAAGATGAAAGAGCAAATTACTTCCCCTGATAAACGGATTCCATTTGCTGAGCTGGAGAAGATCATAGCAGTTACAAACAAATAAAAACATACAATCAAGTTTCTTTCCTCAGTTGTTATACAGCATTGTCAGAATAAAGGTGATGCAACTGTTAATATTTGAATTTAAATTCTGTTAATTAAGTCCTTGATCAGGAAGGCCCACTCTTCTGTTATACCCACAAAAGGGTTATTGTACAAAATGGGTCAAGGTTACCAACACTGACATGAAAATCAAACAATGCAAATGCAACAAAACAGCAAGAAACAAGAGATACACTGACAATGAATTATATATATTACATATACAAAACAACAACATTCAAGGTTACACCTCAAGTACAAATGAAGGTCACATTATCAAAATCCTAAACCAGGCAATGCATTCCACTGAAATGGTATGTACACATACACAAGTAAAAATCAAAAGGTATGAACATGAACGAACTTGGCAGTGGAGGATCTTGTCGCATAAAAAATTCCTATCTAAAGGCTTTCAGACCCAAGTCCCTATTGTTGCTGAAGTGTCTCCAAATCTGCTAATAGTAACACTGGAACAAACTGTTTTTGGTTTGTTTGTAGAAACATGTAATTGCAGATTTGCATTCATGGAACTTCTGTCATTTTTCTTGTCATGGCCCAAACAAATACCAGGTTGTTAACCACGCAAATGAAACAATAAACAGCAATATCCAGGGAGACAGATAAATCCTGGCCATAATCTTCTGTGTGCCCTCCTGTATTCCATGACGATCAATTCCTTCCCCCATCATCTCCCCAAACTGAAATCATCACCACAGTTTTACATTCTCATGCAAAAATGCCATAAACATGGTTCTAAACCCACAGATATTATGATGAATCACAATGATAAATAGGTCTGTTTCCAGACTCTGTAAGCCCTTTGTTAACAGCCATATATGTGAAGCATTCAACTAGACAACTCTAAACTAAAATAAAGGAGAAATTGAACAAGAAAATCAGAAAGTGGAGAAGAGGAAGAAGAAAATAGCCATGAAAAAAATTATGTTGACAGACTTAACCCAGGAAACTTGGTCTTTTATGGATGTGCAACCCTTAACACAAATTCTAGTGATCAATTTTCTGATGTACAATTACAACAGCACATAAAAGTATATTACTTTTTTTTTACTTCAGTTTTCTGATGTAAAAATCATTATAGTATAGTATACTTCATTCAATTTTTCTGATGTTATCTACTTAAGCTGCCACTCATTTTCTGTGCCTGGTCCATACAACTAGAATAAGCTTCCCTGTCCTTTCAGCAGTCACTCATTTCCTTTTTGTCCAGCAGTGATTTCCCCATCTACTCACCCACCCCTTCCTTCCACCTCCCTCCTGTCCTCCCCTTCCGGTATGCATGAGCTTTGTTCCCTTACATTCTTGTCACTAAATATGAATGTTGTGGTGAATGATGAGAGTGCCCGCTTTGGTTTAATTTGTGTATAAGATCTGGTGTATTATTACTATTATTATTATCATCATCATTATTATTATCATAATTATCAATCATTATAAATATATTATCATTATCGTTACTGTTGTTATTACTATCATAATTACTATTGCTATTATTATCACCACCATCATCACTATCATTCACATTATTATTACTATCATTACTATTATTACTGTAGTAGTACTACCAGTAGTAATAGTATCAGTAATTACTTGCCTATTGTGCTATTGGCATTCTGAGCAGCAAGAAAGGTTCTCCAACATTCTGGGCCAGCCACTGCACAGACACTTGACAAAGGCCAATTGGCCAAAAATCTTGCCTGTCTTGTCTTGTTATATCATGCATATAGTCACCCAAGTGTATTTCACGGGCACCAAGCCCCCCTCCAGTGTTCATTGCTAGGTGTTCTTGGGTCTTGCACTCTTACATCTTCCTTCCATTATCCAGTGAAGAGTAGTCCAGGTAATGCTATCCTGCTCTCTTCAGATGATGTTAATTATCCACTTCCATCATCTGTTCATGATGATAATGCCTATATTTTCTTGACTTCATCAGGCAACTGCTGTTGGGGATGGTGTTGTGCCAGAAGATTCACATGTTTCTTCAGGTTATTGTGTGGAATGTGATAACTTGGTAAGGTCGCTATCATTCTCCAGCATTCTGAGCCATGAAGTAAGGTTAAAAGGACACAATTTCAATATCAATTTCTCAAGATGACACCTTCACATTCGGAATGAATTTCATATGCACAAATGTCACAAGTGCCATGTGATGGAGAAGATCCAGAATGATCATGGCACAAGCCTTAAACCTGTACATAAACCCATGAGTTGGCCAGGTCCTGAGGTCTTACCTTGATAGTTCTGTATCCATGGGGTCGTAGGGGAGTGAGGTGGCAGATACCTCAACTTTTCCACGGGCCAGCACCACAAGGGCGGCGCCCATCCCCTCTCTCTCGTTTCAAATTCATATTCACTTTTTTTTTTAAAAACCAAGACTTCAGAAAGGCAAGAAGGCTAATTGGTCTTCAAGGAGGTGGGATCTGGGAAATCAACCTATCTCTCCAATGTTTTATACCAAGGCAGCCGGGCAATGCCCTAATCTTCACGATTTTCAACTGCTGTGGGATCTTTAGCATGCGCAGCCCAGAAGGCACACGGGTCCAATTCATTTTTCGTCCCTTTTTGAGTGACTAGGTGTTCAGTTCAATTTTCCGGTCTAATTGAGGAGAAAAGTCAAGGCCTCTTTGGGGAGCAAATCCTGGAACCTCAGTTTAGTTACTGGCAGGTAAACGTTTGAACCATTGTGCCACTTCTCCCCTTGAAAAAGACAGCTCGGCTACAGTTTATGCCTGGTGTGGACTGTATTGGTTGGGGGGGGGGGGGGGGGGGGGGGGGGGGGGGGGGGGGGACTACGTATGCTGTTCAGCATTCTGAGATGTTTCTGGCTTTGCTGAAACAGCTCTTGATGTCAATGTCTTCTCCTCCACCATGTCTGATAAAGCTAGCTAGGCAGATGAATCCTGCAATCTGGGGAGGTCTGGTCTATCTACCTGGATTAATGAGATGGGATGTTCAATGTCATCATCTCTGTTTTCTTCTGCTGATCTTTAAGTTTACCTGTCGTGTACAGATGCTGACACCAGATGTCTTCTCTTATGCATGTGCTGACCAGTATGGAAGACCAGTGCCAGGTGTCGAAAAGTCAAGATCTTCGAGTGTTGAAAAGCGGTTCCAGCTGATATCTCTTCTTCGGTCATCATTCATTCATCTCATTACGCAGTCTACAGGATTGTTGAACAGCAGTACTGTCTTACTCCTGTTTTCCCTTCAAAACTGTGTTCAGTATTTCCTGCAGTATACGTAAAGTTGGCATAGAAGCTGTTGCTGAGAAGGATCATCTGCAGTGGGATTCTGTATGCTTGGAGTCTACACATAGTGCATGCTGCTAAAACTCTTTTCCAAGTCCACAAAGTTAATGTACACTGTCTACCATTCTGTACATTGTTCAATGACACTTAGAGGATGTTTGGTCAGTACACCCTCTTCCTTTCTGGATATCCGCCTGTTCTTTCTTTATTTGTTTATTACATCCGAGACTAGTTAAATGATTTTGTGAGAATTTGCATGGAGTTGACAAAAGGCTGATTCTACACCAGTAACTGAAAATGCTCAGAGTACCTTTTTTCACAATCTTCACAACAGTGTCAATGTCCAGCTGTTTTCTTTCTCTCCCATATAGTTGTACAAAATTGTTGAGGCATTCTGGCTACTAGTGCTAGATCTGTCTCGAGCAATTCAGTGCTGAGATTACTCTGTCCAAGGATTTTTCTCTTTTTGCACAACCTGAAGGCTGGGATTACTTCTTCCTTGAGTGCAATCAACAACTGATATCTAATGTGATGGAAATCCAGCGAACCACAACACCAACACATTTGCATTGTTTATCTGTCGCATTAGCCCCTTTAGTGTTTTTATAATGTAAAACATTACTACATACATACCTGTGTGGAATGTTTACATTTCATTACCCTCTCAAGCTACTCACAGTTGAAAATCTTATGCAACTCTCAAGATTAACACAGAATTTAACTTTATGTTCTTCCTTCTCTGCGACCATAAAAGCATCATTCAAGCGGAATTTACCACAAAGTTCAAGTGATCAATTCATACAGGTGAGCTGTATTCATGCATAAGATCCACAAAAACAGTATACCGAAATCATCTGCTGATTGTGAAAAGGCTAATACAATATAATTAATGATAAATCATACATATTCTTTATGATTTATATGGTTTTGCCCTCTGTCGGTTTCTCACTCTGTGTAAGCATATCCTGGAAACTCAATACTCTGCTGTAATTATTTATTTTTCATTATCAATTTTAATGGACTATTCAATAATAATAACCTTTAATTCAGAATTTCTTTTATCTGGGCATGTTCATTGTATTAACGTTCTTCCTACAAAGTTTTAAAAAGATAGTAAAATAGAATATGCAGTAATGAACATTTTAGTGAGACTACTGTACACTGGCACACAGCACCATCTACAAGGAAAAAATAATGGTGCACTCAAGGGGTTGATGACCAAATGGCAATGTTTCATATTCACATATCTGAAGATTAGTTCAAATTCAAAAACCTAAAAGAAAACACACTCAACACACACACACACACACACACACACACACCACACACACACACACACACACAACCTAACCAACCACAAATGTAAACAAAAAAGCACTAGAAGAGAACCAAACTCCCACCAAAAATGAGCTAGTGACAACATGCTGATTTGTAAAAGAATAGTCTGTGCCTCCACCAAATGAACTCTCAGGAACCAGCCAGTGATGCGACAAGCAGGAAACCGCTACTGCCTGTTCCACAATGGACAACCTCTACTGATGCTCAGTACCACAGCCTCATACTTCTGATGCATTCTAATGCACTGAAACACAAACACACAACACAGCATAAGTCATATAACAACAACAATAAAACTACCCACAATGCAAACTACACAAGTAGGCCTATACTTTCAAAGAATACAATCATCTCCTGAAAAAGAAACTCTTCCAAAGAATATAATCATCTACTGAAAATGAAACTATGTTCGAATTCATGGACTAACATTTCCTCAGTTACATCTCCAAATGTTCCCTGGATAAAGCCAACACAAAGTGTAAAAGAGGTTATAGTCTGGATGGCATTGAATGTCAGCATGCTCAGGTGCAGCTGGTAAAACCTGAAAAGACAGAAAAGCAAATCGAGGGACTGGGCCTCATAACATTACAGCCAGAAAACCTCCAGCACTGAAATAAATAACATTCTTAGTTCATTTTGTGTTCTTTTCCAATCAAAGATAAAGAAAAAAATGTAACGATTTCCGGCATCATAAAAAATGTGAAGTCACATTCTCCAAAATACAAATGATGTCCGAAAAATAATTTGAAGCAACAGGAGACATGCAATACTTCTTGTAACAGCAAGAACAGCCTTATTATTGATAATATGCATGTGTGATGTCACAACATAGATGGCTGCCACCATACAACAGTCGACAAACACAGAGTTGCAAAGTGTAAAGACTTTTGCATGCCAAGAGCAAAAATCCACCAGAAATTCACTGTGAACCTGTTGCTGTGTATGGCAAACAAGTAATGAGTAGAATGTAGGATCAGTATGGAGTAGTGTGTTCACAGAGGCATACAAATCTGCAGTAGAGATCTCGTATAGGGTGTCCACGTTCATCAACAACAGAAGGCAAAATTGCAGGCACTGAAGCTTTGATTTAAGAAAACTTACAGCACAAACTTCATGATTTAAGGCTGTGGAACTTGATCTTCTGAAATCTGTAGTCCATGAAACGGTCCATGAAAAGTTTGGCTATTGAAAAGTGTCAACTTGCTGGGTCTCAAAGCAACTGACTGAACAAAACAAGTTCCAGCACATGGGCATTTCTTTTCAGCTTTTGGAACAGAATAGGGGAGCTGATGAGGACTTTCTTAAGCACATGATCGGGACCCAGATGCATCATGCTAATCCTGAAACAAAGGTCGATTCCATGACATGGAAGCATCCATCATCACCAACCCTCATACAATTCAAAGTTCAGCAAGTCAGCAAAGAAATTGATGGCAATTGTGTATCATGTTCTGGGATGCAAAATGTGTGTTGCTTGTGAACTCCTTACTGCATGGTCAGACAGCTAATGCAGTCAGATACTGTGAAACACTGGACAAACTGTGAGAAGCTGTTCATCAAAAGAGATCTGGATGACTGTGTAAGGGTGTCATCCTGCTACACAACAAAGTCAGTCCCCACACACGGCCAAGCTGATAAAAGTGTGGTTCCAGCAGTATGGTTGAGATGTTTTGCCACATACACCACATAGTCCTGATTGGCTCCTTTATATTACCATCTATTTGGGTGACTCAAATGACATTTATCTGGGAAGCATTTCAACACAGATGATACTGTTTGTTGCAGAGGTGTAAGGATGGTTCCAGTCACTTTATGTCACAACATCAATGAAGGTACTTATGCGCCTGTGCACTGTTCTGATAAGTCTTTCTTTTTCTATGCAAGCGTTCAAACTTGATCATATCTAATATACTCAGTATATCCATCAGAGACATGTTTATGTTGGCTCAGACGAACTCAGAACTCAGAACACATTTACTTGCCATAACAATCCAAGACAGGGCAATAAAAGCAAGGATTGGTTGCGACAAACTGACACAACAGTCAATGATTTCAACAATTACTGATTTCACATTTCACATTATCATTATCATTAATAGGATCACAAATGTGTTGAGTGACTAAGAATCTTTCAAATTTTCTCAAATGCAGGCAATCATATACATATTCTGCAACAAGTATTTGTAAATTAGTTACATTAACCCTTTCACTGCCAGTGAATTTAGACTGCATTAGTTTCTGGTGCCAGCTGAATTTACAGAGAAAGCAAGAAAATTACTTTTTTTATTTATGAACCAAATGGCATGAATACCTGAGTACTCCCCTGTGACATGTGACAAAATGTGACCTATACTCTATAAATGAAGAGTGGTAGGTTGGCAGATAACAGACCCTGGTTTGGTGCTGTTTGATGACATAGATGCTCCGCCAGGCTGGGGCCAAAAGGCAACATCAGTGGCATAAGGGATAAGTAAGTCACATAGATTTAGCTTGATTTAGAGCAACTGACTGCTAAAGAATCATTTTTTCCCAGAATCTTTTTTATCACTTTCAATCTCGTTATTTGTATCTAACACAAATTTCCAGGAAATGAAGTTCATCTCCAATCACATCACAAACTGAACATTTTCTGTTCTGTCTTAGAATGTTTAATGTCTTGTCTCATTCTATTCGAAGTCTGCATAATACTTTTCTGTGATCAGATTTGTTTAATATCAATTAGATAAGGTTTCCAAACAGTAGATGGTTGTAATTTTGGTACTTTTTTTGTTGGTTCCAGAAACAAATGTACTTGCATTCTAGTTGCTGGATTTTTTACTGCATATTCCAGTCAATTACATTTATTCAAGGCACATTTTTTCCCCCATAGATGATTGGAGAATTTATTGTAACATTAACAGGCAGCAGGGATTCTTATGTGCTTGTTAATGTTATGTAACATTTCATTGTATATGTCTTTTACATAAGCTATACTGGCTGATTCTGTGTAACCAAAATCCCAGTACTCAACATATACTGCTTATCTGCATGAAATTATATTTCTTATTGTCTACAACAACTGATGATCAGTTTTTGAGTGAAACACCAACATTATCAATGGTAAACGATACATATAATTTCTTGGGCAAGAGCTGACTTACATTTACAAGGAGATGAACAGCAGAGTCTGGTAAAGAGGAAACAGAAATAACTTTGATGCGTTTGTAATCTCAGACAAAACAAGTGAAGCAAACCATGAAACACAAATGAAGATGAACTTCATTTCCTGAATAATTATACTGGATACAAACAACACGACTAAAACTGACAAAAAAGAATCAGGAAAAATATGTATTTTCAACAACCTTATATGTCAAGTACAAGAATTCTGGTTACACAGAATTGGACAATACATCTTACCTCAGTGGCATATTGTGTGTAACCAGAATCCAAGTACTTGACATATAAATAATTTGTATACTGATATGAAATTGTTTTGTTATTGGTAATTTCATATCCCTTTCATCCACTCCAAGTAACTGCTTACAAAATTTTGTATTTACTTCTTCATGGGATACCTTTTGAGATAAACACTTTTGGAATGGCTTGAATAGTTGAATATAGAATTAAGTGTTCTGTAACTGGGATCTTCTGCATAAAGAAACCATATTTCAGAGCCATAAGTCGATGTAGGAAAGATGACAGCGTCATATAGATATATCGTTATACTAGTCATTGTGGTGTAGTGATTAGTGCACCAGATTACCAACTGGAAGGTTGTGGGTTGTGATCCCAATCAGTCCCTTCAAGAATCCCTGAGGGATTTTTCAGCTCCAACCAGATTCTACCCAGAGTTCAGCCTGCTATGGGCTCATTCAGAAGACTGGAACCTCACAGCCGAGTCTCATCGTCTTCATGGATGTATCACTGAGGGTGTTGCTCAAATCTGACCAACACCACACATATGTATCTCATGGGCCTTGTTGACATGAGGACATGTTATGACAGTGAGCAGAGAGAACAGCTCTGTCATATAGTCTTGATCCTAGATGGAACTCCAAAGTATCATGATTGTCAATCTCTCCATCATTACTATCCCACTGTAAAACTTGTGCCAGCTTCTGTGGTCATTAACTCTTCGGAGACGTAACAGCGGATATTCCGCTGCAGCTGGCCAAACCATTAGAGACGTGATAGTGGATATTCCGCTGCGGTTTTTAAAAATAGATGCAAGCCGGTCACTGGTCTAGGGGAACTAACTACACATATAGGAACGCTCTTTGGTATCTTCTGAAGTGTTTGTTACTTCCCTTGCATCGATTTTATCCTGATTAGTTACCGTTTTTGCCTTTATCCAAACCAACCGGAGTGACCGTCCTTGCACCAAAATGGCGACATTTAGGCCTTCTTCTTCTTCTTCAAAGGATCGTCATAATCACTTTGCTGCTTCACCTGTGTGAAAACAAAGCTGTGTTTGTTCTTTTATATCTTCTGGTCATACCAAGGACTTGTGATTACCTGGATTTCTGGATTACCTGGTCAAGAATGGGTGTTTTATTGACTTTATGTGTTTCCCAGAGCCAAAACCCTACCCCATTTCACCTTCTAGGAAGGTAAGTAGAATAGATGTATTGTCCTTGTATGTAGCTTCAGCTCAAAGAGCGTAAATTGAATTTTATTTTGATATAAAATATGTTCTTGTGCTGTAAAATCTGTATTTTTGAGAATTTTTTTTAAAAACCCCAAAATCGTGCGTCGCCAAGGGTTGTGGCAGGTCCGTTGATCACGTCCACAGTGGTTGTGCAAGGCAACTATATTACGTCTTCAAAGAGTTAAGGTGGTGTAGAAAATGGACCAAAGAAAAGATGTACCATTATATCTGGTCTTAGTTCTTCTGATTTTTTGCTGGGTCTTCTTGTAGAGTATGGCTTGCATTGTTTGCTTGCTTTGCTTGATGTTCTTATGCTGCTGTTTGTTAAAAACACAAGAATGGAATGAATTTTTGTGTGGCTTGGATATCTTGTCCTGTGCCTTGTCATTCTAATGCTTATGGGTTTTTGTTTTTGCTTTTTCCTGGGGAACTTGTGCATAAGGTGAAGAATGTTGGGTGACCAGGACTGACAACTCACAGGGCGAGTTGTTTTCAACCTACCTGGTGCTGAATGGGTTAAAGTTTGGTAAGACTACAGGCACTTCTCCTCAAGCATAAACCACCCATAGAAGAATATTTGTTTTGTTTTTTATATAGCTGTCTTAAAATCTTATAAAAGTCAAATTTTGGACTGAGTTGTTGGACGCTTGAAGTAAAACTGCCTACTGTGCACTAAGGATATCAGAGGAGCTGAACGCTTCTCTTGAGCTTAGGAGAAAATTGTCCTCAAGTTTGTAAACGAGAAACTTGTTTTGTAGCAGATATGTTATGCTGCTGCACTGGTTTATGATAATTCTTTGATGAACACAGGTGTATGGTTAGACTCATATTGGTGAAGGGTACATGCTGTCACACTGACAGTCACATTTCATCCTTAAATTTGCAAGCAAAATTTTCATGGATTTCTTCACATGTTTTATCTGAGATTTATTTTTTACAAAGGCAACAAACTTGTTTCTATTTGCTCTTTACAGAAATGTACTGTTCATCTCTCTGTATATTCAAGTCAGCTTTTGCCCTAAAAGTCAAATTCTTTATTTGCCAGTGGTGGTAACCTTGGTGTTTCACTCTAAAACTGACCACCAGTAGTTGCTGACAATAAGAAATAAAAAAACATCATCCTGCTGACTGCTAGTGACACTGGTTCCCTGTACAGTGGGTTGGCTGCTTTCCTCCAACATCAGTCTGCTGGCTAACTCTTCTTTGTTAACTGTCATCTTCTTTGTTAACTGTCATCTTTTGTGTTAACTGTCAAAGGAGCAATGTACTCCGCATATTCTACTTGACTGATAGCATTCTTAAACGAAATCAGCGACATATTCACACTGACCAAAAACAAAGATTGTGCTATGTGCATATGTGTGTTTATGCGTTTACATGTGTTTATGTGTTTGTGTGTGTGTGTGTGTGTGTGTGTGTGTGTGTGTGTGTGTGTGTGTGTGTGTGTGTGTGTGTGTGTGTGTGTGTGTGTGTGTGTGTGTGAGAGAGAGAGAGAGAGAGAGAGAGAGAATGACATTAATGTTGTTTCCAGCCCATATGACCAGAAATGTTATCTCTGGACTGTGCATGTATACATGCATCTGTCTTCACACACACAGGTCACCACATGTAAAATGGACATTAAAAAAAGAACTCCACCATCTGGCCATCAACCAATACCTTCAGCAGCTGACCCATCTTTGCCACCATCATCCATTTTTTCTTCATTATTCATCATCATCTTCTTCCTTCTCGTTTTTCTGCAACAACCAACAACAGTGACTATAATCCTTTACATATGTTATTAATAAATCAAAACAGACAACCAGCCACCTGACATCCCTGTAGAAGAAATACTTGAATATGTAATTTCAACAGACAAACATGCAAGCAGTTTTTAAACAAAATGACTTCAAAACACACATACACACGATGCAACCACTGAAGTAGATTTTACACATCAGTGACAAATTAAAACAAATAACTGATGCATCCAGACAACATGACCAATCAAAATAAACAACAGACAAACAACTAACAAGCAACAGACAGGCTTGTTAAAACAGCATTCAAATAACACAAGCTAGAAGTTCACAGTGATGTACTAGACTACACATATCAAGTGGCTTACAAAAGAACCAAATATACCCCAACACCATTATCACAGGAAAATGGAGGAAAAATGGTCATGCCTGAGCAAAGTGAGTGACAGATCTCCCACTTTTAAGCATTTCTTGCAATTAAAGAATGTGAGCTCTACTTTTGAACCTACATTTTTGTTTTCCATTTTTAGGCCTTTGTTTTGAAGATGTCAAACAAATCATTTCAGATGCCACTTATTCATCATTACATTTGTATAACAATATTGATAATGGTCATGACAATAAAACATATCATCATCATCATCATATTTATCACCATCATTATCATTTGTTAATGCTTTCACTACTATCATGATTTTTATCTATCTTCACTACTATCATGATTTTTATCTATCTTCAAATATTATTATGATACTGTATAATTGTTCTTCTGCTTTGCCAATTTGCACAGTGTAAACACTCACCGCCACAGCTCCTTCGTAAAGTTAGATTATTTGTTCAAAATGATATGCCCTCTGCCAAAACTTCTGCAACAAGTCTTTGTCCTGATTGCATTTAACTCTTAAAACATTTTGACATGACACAAAATTACACAAAATGTTGGAAACATACAGAGCTGCAGATATATTTCTATTTCATGAGCCACTAAAATGAAAACATCCAGTTTCACGTGTCTTTTAGCATACAAATCACAGGTAGAAATGAGTGAAAGTTCATTCACCACATCCACTGGGTCATCCAGTTTCAAATGTCTTTTAGCATACATATCATAGGTAGAAATGAGTGAAAGTTCATTCATTTGTATTCTGGGAATCAACACTCTCAGTTGAAAGATTAGTCCATGAATCGATAATTACATCTTGGTTTTTGCAAAGTGTTTTTAAATCAATGCTTCACCTCTTTTATGCACTCAAAACTATATGGCAAACTAATTCATCTTGTATTTGAAAATATACCTTTCAACAAATATTATCATGAAGTCAAATATGGTATCAGTCTTAATGCTCACGTCTGTTCTGAATAAGATGAACAGGTCACGTGATTTCACGATGGAAAACAAACAACACTTTTCATTCAACATTTTTTCAAGGTCTCACCAGTAAAAAAATTCTCATTTTTTCCAGTTTTGCAAAAACTGTATCAATTTTTTTATTATACTTTCATTTTACAATGGGATAAAGTGTTCTTGCTAATCTGTGACACCAATATACCAAAACTTCCACTTGTTGGATAGAAGGATTCTGTCCTTCTGCATCTAACAAGACCAGTTAAAGAAATAACATTTCCAGATATACTCTCTGCCTGAAGAGCTGTGGCTGTGGGGACAGTCTAAACGTCCAAAAAGGAGGGAGGAGGAAGGCATACAAAGGCAGGCTAAAATCCTTCTATTCCCCATGCAGAGGCCATGAGTCGGGCAAGACTTTGTGTGTGATCCATGACCAAGTCTCATACAGGTACAGGTCTCATGTGGTCTTTCAACAGGAAATCCTGTCACAGTGATAAAAAAGCTGGAAACTACAAAACAGCCAGATGAAGTGGAGTAATAAGTATCATTCATGAACTAATCTAATGTGGCTTTCCTGCTCAGTTTGGACAGAATCATAAAAGGAAGTAAAGCATAAAGCAGAAATAGATGCTACTCAATTGATAAGGCACTGGCTGCCACAAATTCCAGGTTTTGAAATGGAGCACACAAATTATGTTTAATGGGGAGCATCTGGCTGTGCTTGGATGTAATAACAAGGTGAACCCCATGCTGAGAATGCAGTCAGTCCTGCTCAAAATTTAGCATAAATCAAGAAAATGACTCTATTCATTCCCTCCATACTCAAACCTTCCATCTGTTTTAGGAAATGTTCATGAAATATTGATCTTGTGATCATTTTTATCTGAAACTTTCATGCTAGCGCTGTCAGTGCTTTTGGTCATTTGCTTACACATCTGTTTACTTATACACAGGTACATAAGTGCAAGAGCATATCCAAGCATGTGTCAGACCCATAACTGTGTGCTACTCCTCAAAACTGCATATCAAACAAATAGTTCTAGACCACAATTCAGTCAGTTTCACATAAGCCTGTATACAACCATATGTCTATCAAGTGTTTGTGAAAAAAGTGATGCCCTCTATTTGATCTTATTCTTCTCAACACAAGAGAAGATTCTCTTGCATGCAGTGTAACTCTGTGCAGTTATTAAAATTACAACACACACTTTGCTGATATCGAAAACACTGGTATTGCAGAAGCTTCTCTGACCTGCCCAACGGCACACCTGGTATATCAACCCTTAGTCTCACCAGTTGTGTGATCTATAGTTCCTGAACTCATCCATAATAATATATTTAGTGACCCTGGGAAAGCAGGCATGAGAACTATGTCATGAAAAAGGAAAGATCTGAGTCTGTCATTTCATTCAGACATACAGATGTATCAACCACTTAAGTAAGCATGCTTCAACAGTTCATTATCAATACGGCCATTTTCCTTGGTATCTTTGTATGCAGAAACATAAAAACTTTGAGCAGTCTCATATGATTCCTCAATTCTCACATCACAAAGTTCATGCTCCTTCTTGATCATTCCCGGGCATCTTCAATGAAGAGAATTTGCTTTCTTTCCTTCTGGTTCACCTGCTCTTGAAATCAATTTCAAGAACACTCTCACCAAAAAAAAGCTTAATATTTTACAAACTGAACCACCACAAGATCATCATCAGCTTGCAGTGTGATAGCTGAAGTATGTAGATTAGTGGAACTTCATTTTGCAGGTGCTGATTCAATACAGCTCAAAGCACATTTCAAGAACAGGCACTATAATCAACAGGCACCATAACTTGCTGGCAAGGGAAGTCAAAATTGCAGAAGGGACAATACGTGAACAGATTTCCAAGAATGTTATTGTATGTAGCCTGGCAAACTTGCTCCTTCTTCTTCTTCTTAACTGAAGGGCAAGCAACCGAGCAAGAAATATCACCAGCCAAAGATGCTGTAGAGAAATGCTTCGACATGACTCCAGGCACAAAGAAGATGATGCAACGTTTGTGGCTGAGGAAAAATTGGAATCGGAACATTTTCTGTGGGCTTTTGGTTGTCAAAACAGTTCCGTCCACAGTCTTCCCTCAGCTTCCGAGACTTCATAGGTCGTGGAACTAAAACACTTTTGCATACATAAAACTAAGTCTTTTCGTCATGGTATAGTGGTTAGTGCAATGGACTACTGAGTGGAAGGTTTTGAGTTCAAATCCCCATCAGTTCTTTCAAAATGACTGTGAGGTTTTTCAGCCAAAGTTGAGGGTGCTATGGGCTCATTGTGAAGACTGGAACCACACAGTCGAGTCTAATCCACTTCACAGCCTTGTGTTTATTGTCCTCATCATCGTCATCATCATCATCATCACTTTGTAAAAACTGTTCCAGGTTCTGTGGCCATTACCTCTTTGGAGACGCGCCCTAAAATGGCTGCTGAAACTCGCGAGACACACAGTTTTGGGTACTTTTTAAAAAATTATGGAGAATAACCAACGACAATAACCCTATCATGTTATATATGTTTACAAAAGTCATTATGTCTACTTTGTAACTGTGCAGACCGCTTGTTTATGCATGCTTTCATTTTTTTCTGGTTTACCACTGAAAAAGGCATGCAAACAGTGAAAAAAGAAAATATTCCGGATGCACACACACATGACTTATCGAACTGCTGCTTGTAATCCATTAAATATCCATGTCACAAAACTGCACTGAACATGTCAGAGGATATACATTCTTCATTGGAAGTCACTAAGAGTTCTGCTTTTATTAATATTTTGTCTCAAAAATGATTAAATACAGGCGTAGAGTCTTTTGACTCTTTGAAATTCCTTTGTTTCGGGTACTGCGAAAACAAGCCAAAATTAGAGTTACAACAGTCTGCTACGGTCGAAGGGAAAGAAATGTACTTAGAAAAGCAGTTAAACTGTGCTTTCAGCATAATCTCCCTTAACCCGTTCAGTGCCAGCGACCGAATATTCGGTCGGCTCTTTGTGTCATCCTCCTTGCCAGCGACCGAATATTCTGACAGTCTATTTTTAGCATTTTTCATGGGGAATTACGGCAAGCAGTAGTGACGCAGAACACACATACACAATTTACAATCCTTCCCCGATAAAGAGATACTATGCAGTTTCCGTGACGTTCCTCGCAAAGTTTGCAAACAAAGCAATTAGCAGGGGAACCCGCTTACGTAAACACTCCGACAGCGAAAATGGCCAACAGCGCCGAGCCTGGTCCGAACATTTCAAGCAGACGCTTCCATTCCACTTTCCCTTGCCGTTCAACTTGTGCTCCAAAGTTATTCTGACATCGAATCAGTTGATTCTCTGGATGATTTTACCGAGGACAGTGATGTTCATGGCGATGATGTGGCCAGAACAAGTGCACCGAGTGCCCTGACCGACTTCAACAACAGCGATACGTCAGTTAGTCAGGACTCGACTGTTGATCCTGCATTCACGGCGGAGACAGAGGTCAGTGGTGCTGAGAGTGAAAGCGATAGTGATGGGGAGGGTGGGAGGGTGCCAGTACTTAGCAGGAAAAGTTCTAGAGTTTCGGAAAGCAGGGGTGCAGGTCGAAGAAGAGGGACAGCAGGAAGGGGGGTGGGGCAGGGGAGGGGGCGGGTCTGGGGTGTGAGAAGAGGACGAACAGTGACTGGGACTGCACGTTTCGATGGTCAGTTGGTTGACGCGACAAACACAAGACCTGTGTCGTTTGAGTTTACAGGGGATGGGGGCATCAAAGTATCAACTGAGGCTTGTGACTGAGACGAATAGGTATGCGCAGTAGATTATCACGGCTGCCAGTCAGAAGGAGGGGGGAATTTCTAAACATAGCTGACTGAGACAGTGGACAGACTGTTACCAACTCGTTTGTGTGTGTGTGTGTGTGTGTGTGTGTGTGTGTGTGTGTGTGTGTGTGTGTGTGTGTGTGTGTGTGTGTGTTGTGTGTGTGTGTGTGTGTGTGTGTGTGTGTGATAGTGGTGGTGATGTAGGGGTGGGATGGTGGTGGGTGGTGGTGATTATGTGTGTGTGTGTGTGTGTTGTGTGTGTGTGTGTGTGATTGTGATAGTGGTGGTGATGTAGGGGTGGGATGGTGGTGGTGATTATGTGTGTGTGCTGTGTTGTGTGTGTGTGTGTGTGTGTGTGTGTGTGTGTGTGTGTGTGTGTGTGTGTGTGTGTGTGTGTGTGTGTGTGTGTGTGTGTGTGTGTGTGTGATGTGTTTATGTTACTTATTTTGCTTGTTCATCCTGCTTATGGTGCAGTTACATATTTTGTCACATGTTACTCATTGCTGTGTGTGTTTGTGTGTATGATTTCAGATACCTCTTCATGCAGAACACCAGCTGTTGTGGTACCATCAAAGCCAACAAACTGGTGAAGGAGGTGACTGACCTTGAGGTCACCAAAAAAGGGGACATGAAGGTGCTTCTCCTTGTTTCATGGAGTACCACACAAAACTCAAATACTGGCTTGAAGATTAGTTTGTGGAGATGCCGACAGTAGTTGAGTCGGACATCCGTAGTTTGTTTTTTTGTGCCTTTTTTTATTTCTTCATTTCTTCAGTGATGGGAACTCTTCTCTTTGAATTGGTGTGCTTCAAAATAACATGGATCTAGGATTGCTTTTTGTTTCACTTTGGAATGTATCATGCCACTGAGTGCAAAATTTCTGCAAATTTGGTGAGTACAAATAAAATATTTCACCAAAAATTCAAATGTTCATATTATGTCTTTCTGTGAGTGTCATTTTGAAGAGAAATCATTTTGCTACAAACTTTATTCAACATGTTATTGTCTATTTTGTCTCCTTTAGCTTCAGGAATTTTTTATGAATTATTACCCTAATTCGGAAAATGCGCCCTGGCAATGGCGATGCACATTTTAATTACATCATCTGGTACTGTAAGGGTTAATACACTATGCAAATTGTTTCGGTAAAGAAATCATAACATTCTCCACAGCTTTGGCTGCGGCGTCACAGTCAAGAGACTGAGCTCTGCAGTCTGAGCTGCAGAGCATCGCCAACGAGTTAACGTGGTGTAAAAAATAGGGAGGAAAAAGACCAAATTTCTTGACAAGCCAAAACCAGTGAGAAGTCCTTTTTGTGTGTGTGTGGGAGCTCAGGTCTTTGTTTTTTTGTTGTTGTTGTTGTTGTTGTTGTTTTTTGCATACTGAAAACTGCACAAAATACGCAAGCCAAAACAAGTGTGACTGCCCGCATTCTTATTCTTTTTTCGAGTTTTTCTGGTTCCAAAAAACGCAAGGGTAAACAGGTCTGACAGGTGTGTTTACTACTGCATGTGCAGGATTGGGGATATGTAGCAGCAAACTCTTGTTTGTAAACAACTTGTTCTCATCAGCAACAGCGTTTTTATGCTATCCAGTACCCTCTCCTCACAAACTCCAATCCAAAAATATGACCAAGACAGTTTAGAATTCCATTACCGTTTTGTTAAAAACGCTCCATCCCAGTTTCTCCATGATACATTTCTCCTCTTCTGAGAGAGCTGGTTCCTGATCACTCTTTGACTCATCCTGAGAACCTGAAATCAAAGTATTTATATACATTTACAAATGAGTGAGTAACTGTTCATGATACCAAGCGGCAGCTTCTTTCACACTGAGAAAAAAAAAACTAAGAGTTAATTATCTACTTCAGTAAAATAGTTTGTGCAGGAAAGGACTGGTCATCTTGAGTCAAATATGTCAATGTAAAATTTGTCGCTGTCCCACTCTGCAATTACCAAGGATCTATGTTCAGCCCTGCATCGTGCATACAATTACTGACTGTGAGTACAGCGGCAAGTTGTGATGTGTCTCATAGAGTATACAGATGGATAGTTTCAATGAAACATAGATAATGGCTTCCAACATCACTTACTATTTTCCAAAATGAAAGAGTAAGCAACCTCACACTTCAAGTTCATCAGATCATAATAATACTGACATTTTAATGGTGCAAAATCTTGATTAAAAAAATCTAATCAAAGCGCATACTCTCATCACTCACTAAAACATTCATTTGCAATGACAAGAACTGAAAGGCACAAAACACACCCACACCAGGAACGGGAGGACAGGAGGGGAGTAGCACAAAAAAGAGGGCAAATGGGAAAATCATTGCTGGACAAAAAAGGCACATCTCCAAATTAGGCTTTATTGTTATTCTTATTGCTGTTTAAAGCCCAGCCAACTGCGTAGAGTCATATCAGGGCTATAATCATATCAGGGCTATAACCACTTCAAAACACAAAACTTTAACAGGAAAAAAAAAAGAAAAGAAAATGAAGTACACATATCAATGCATTTGTGCACATAATCTAAAGACAAGCCCCAGGCGTTGACCACTCCATCCAATTTATCGCACAGGGGATTTAAAAAAACATAACTGAATACAAAGGTATAAATTACCTAAAACTGCTTCTGCATATCTCACCTCCCTAGAGCCAAAAATGAGCAGAGCGCCGCTGGCACAAATCCAAACTCACTGTACATAGGCAACTTTTCCAAGCCTCTAAAACAAAAGTATCCACCCTCATTGCATCTGCAAAAACAAGCTATTTCCAAACCAAAATCCTGAATGCCTCTTCTTCAAGAGAACTCTTTACAACCATGAATCATCTCCTTGGCACACAAAAAGATTTACCTCTCCCAACAAAACACACAAATGAAGAACTCCCATCTGTATTCTCCAAGTATTTCACCACCAAAATACAAACTCTTCGTGACAGGCTTGACAGGACACCCTGTCAACCATGCCCACCTGACCCTTCCTTCTCTGGAACACCTCTTACTACTTTTACCCCAGTCTCACAAGAAGAAATTCTCAACACAATCAGATCCATGTCATTCAAAACCTGCGAACTGGATCCTCTTCCAGGTTCTCTCTACTCTGACTGTCTCCCTACTCTCCTCCCATTCATCACTGACATCATCAACACTTCTCTTCAAAATGGAACTGTCCCAGATTCTTTCAAGTCTGCTATTGTTCACCCTCTCCTCAAGAAATACAATTTAGACCCAAATGAACTGAAAAATTACCGGCCTATCTCTAATCTCTCTTTCTTGTCAAAACTCATAGAAAAAGTTGTCCTCAACCAGCTGAACTCTCACCTGTCTGCCAACAATCTCCTCAATCCTTTCCAGTCAGCCTACCACCAGTGCCATAGCACTGAAACTGCCCTGCTACACATTCTCAACAATCTCCTCCTTGCAACTGATACTGGCAAAGTCTCTCTCCTCACACTCCTTGATCTGTCTGCAGCCTTTGATACCATTCATCAAGGTATTCTCCTTTCTAGACTTCATCATACTTTTGGCATCTCTGACATTGCTCTCTCCTGGTTCACTTCACTTACTCTCAACCTGCATACCTGACCTGTGGTGTTCCACAAGGATCTGTCCTTGGCCCTGTTCTTTTCACTCTTTACACCTCCCCCTGTCCACCATCATCAACTCCCACTCTATAAAACACCACTTCTATGCTGATGACACCCAACTTCTAGACAGTGACACACCAGACAACATACAGCGCCTCTTGACTCGCACCACTGAGTGTTACTCCGACATTAAGAACTGGATGACGTTCAACAAACTTCAGCTTAATGACGACAAGACAGAAGCTATCCTCATTGGCACCCGTCAGAAACTTTCTCAGCTGCCTCCTCTTTCTCTCCCATTATGTAACACATCAGTCCCAATTTCTGATTCAGCTAAAAACCTTGGTGTCTGCATTGACTCTACCCTCTCCATGAACAACTTTGTTTCTCAAACTGCCAGATCTTGCTACTATCACCTCCATCGTATAAGCCTGATCAGGAAGTATCTCTCTGTGGAAACAACTGCAAAACTCGTTCTCTCCTTCATAATGTCTCGGATTGACTATTGCAATTCACTCCTGTCTGGTCTTCCTGTCTCCACCATTCACATCCTGCAGCGCATTCAAAACAATGCTGCACGCCTTGTACTCAAAAAGAAAAAAGCTGACCACATATCTCCTCTCCTGGCACAACTTCACTGGCTCCCTGTATCAAAGCACATACAGTACAAACTAGACACCATGTGCTACAAAAGCCTCAATAACGCAGCCCCTGATTACCTGTCAAGCCTACTTGAGATCTATCTTCCCTCACGTACCTCCGCTCTGCCTCCGATCCTCTGACTTTTCGCTTTCCACGCAATAAGCTCAATACCTATGGTCCACGAGCCTCCACTTTCCTGGAACAAACTTCCTCTCTCAGTCCGTCAGCAACCTACTTTTGTCTCCTTCAAGTCCGCTCTCAAAACTCACCTTTTCTCCTCTGCATAAAATCCTGACCTCACTCAATCCCCTCTGCAGCCTGTCTCCAATCGGAGGGGAATCACATTGTAATATATAATTGTATATAATATGCTCTCTATAATTTTCCATTGTTTTTATTCTTTCTCCCCATTTATAGCCGTGTGCGTGTGCGTGTGTGTGTGGTGTGTGTGTGTGTGTGTGTGTGTGTGTGTGTGTGTGTGTGTGTTGTGCGTGCGTGCGTGCGTGCGTGTGCGTCTGTTTTAGTGCTTAGATTTGATTTTATCAAGATTTTGCACTATATAAATAAAATATTGTATTGTATTGTATTGTAAAAATGCACTTAATACATGTACCCAATTATCAATTCTAAGAAAAAGTATGTAAGACTTTATCGAACACATACAGGTGAATGGACAAGCAAGGCAGAAAATGATAAGAAGAAATGACAGAAAGCAAAGGAACAAGGCAGAAACAAAGAGAGTGAGAGAAAAAAGAAATTTCTAGCACAGAATTTCTAGAAGGTGGAGACACTATTTATACTGAAAGAGCCCCCGGCATCCCCACGGGAGGATTTAGACTTGTCTCACCTGTCTCACCTGTCGGCGTCACCGGGAACAGTGTTGGCCGCTGCACATGATGTCCTCACAAGTTGCCTCCAGCACTCTCGATCTTGGCTAAGTCTGACCACCTCCTGGAGTTTCTTGCCACTGATGTTTGTGATGTTTCTAGCAAGTGATGCAGGTGGCCGTCCTCTGTTTCTCTTTCCTTCCACTTTACCTTGGAGGACAGTGGACATCAAGTCTGTTCTCTCATTACGGATTGCGTGTCCAACATATTTCAGTTTCCTCCGTTGTATGAGTACTAGAAGCTTGCGTGTAGTACCCAACTCATTCAGTATGCTTTCATTTGAGCGCCTATCCGTCCATTTGACCCTCAGCAGTCGTCGGTAAAACCACAGCTCTGCTGCTTCCACTCGTCTTTCATCCTCTTTCTTCATTGTCCATGCCTCGCAGCCGTATAACATCACTGGCCAGACAAGACATTTTAAGAGTTTTATCTTAAGGTCTGCTGTTATGCTGTGGTCTTTCCAAATATTGTTCAATTGAACCATACTGTTCTTGGCCATTCCAATTCTCATCTTTATGTCTTTTGAGCATGTTCCATCGTGTGTCTTTAGACTTGAAAGAAGAGGAACTATAAGACTGTCCAACAGATAGAGGAAGCTCATTCCAGTTGCACGGACCAGATATAGAAAAAGAGCGGCAACCGACTGTGGAACATCTGTATCAAGGAATCTGTAAACAAGTAGTATCAAAACGAAGAGGTCGGGCAGGGGTATACAGCTGGGAGTGGTCACAATGATAATAGGTGCAGTACCATAACAAAAACCCCAAAAAGTGACCCAGCAAAACTACAACGACCAAAAAGTCAAACACAACAGAACATCTAGTAGCTGATGTCTCTGAAGATGTTCTCGAAATTGATCAACTCTTCTCATCGGCGTATGATCCGCTCGGCACTCAGCATCTACTGGCCAGAGAAAATCTCCACCAAGGTGCTCTACTCTCGGACTAAGTTCTCACCCTTGAGCAAGACGCTTCAAAGACGCCGACTGAGACTGATCGGGCACAGCCTTCGAATACAGACAAGGTGTCCCATTCCCCTGGGTGACATATTGTCTGCCAACCTCAGCGACCGTGTCAACCTTGAACGTGGACAAGGCAGAACCCTGACTCTGAAGGCTGATGTTACGAATGATCTTGACCACATCGGCGTTTCCCCAACAATTGTGATGTACATGAACAGCATCCAATTTTCACAATTGATTGGTTCGTTCTAATTTGCTGAGCGTTAAATATATATATATATATATATATATATATATATATATATATATATATATATATATATATATATATATATATATGTGTGTATATATAAATATATATAATATATATATATATATTTATATTATATATATATTTATATATATATATATATATATAATATATATATATATACATATATATATAATATATATATACATATATATAATATATATATATATATATATATATATATATATATATATATATATATATATATAATATGTAGTGCTTATGTCTCATATCGTACAAGCTCCAGCATTCGAAAAGAAGGTGTCTGATGCCCATTCTGAGGTTTTCTTACCACACTGGGAACTTTTGGACCGATAAAATGCAGTGAGCATGTGATAGGAAAGTACCACACACATGCTCCCAACAATTCCCACTAAAAATCTACAGGCGCTAACATATTTGAGTTTCTCCCACTATGTATGCAAGAAGGTTAGTATGTTTTCCAATTGATCATATTAATGAGACATCAAAGATGTGTCTGGTCATAATAAATGCAAAAATGACAGCAAAAGATTTAAATAATTCAAACAAGATGCAGAGAAAACTAATGTGATCAACAAACCTTGAGCTGCACTGTTTGGCTGTGTTGGTCCAATAAAACCTGCCTGCACTTCCCATGATGAAGATGTGCCAGACCTGGGCAAAAAACAATCATGTATGTATGAACGCTCGTATGCACGCACGCACGCACGCACGCACGCGCACACACACACACACACACACACACACACACAGAGTCATTCCTCTTCTCGAAGTTTTCCAGTGAGAATAATCAATGAAAAGGTAGGAAGCTGGGGGGTTGTTGTTATTGTTGTGTTGTTGGTGGTGGTGGTGGTGGTGGTGGTGGTGTGTGTGTGTGTGTGGTGTGTGTGTGTGTGGTGTGTGTGTGTGCGTTGCGTGCGTGCGTGCGTGCGTGCGTGCGTGCGTGCGTGCGTGCGTGCGTGCGTGCGTGCGTGCGTGCGTGTGTGCATGCGCGCGTGTGTGTGTGTGCGTGAGTGTGTGCATGTGGTGTGCATGTGTGTGTGCGTGTGTGAGTGTGAGTGTGAGCGTGCGCGTGCGCGTGTGCGTGTGCGTGTGTGTGTGTGTGTGCGCGCGCACATACATGTGCGTGTTTGTGTGTTTGTGTGTGCATGCATATGCATGCGTGCATACATGTATGTGTCACTGTTTACCAGCATACTTCATTTTCTTCAATGGAGACACTGTCTCTGAAGACTACAGTGAAATACCGCTTTAACAATATATGGTATACAAGCTAGAACTGAAGGGTTCAGATTAAAAAGTGACAAATGATTGGTAAATACAGTCATGAATGAAAATACTGGCCAAGCTTATGTCTATAGTTTCAAGGGAAACTCACTTCACATTGACAGCAGAAGCAGCAGCACCACTTGCAGCATCCCCTTCTGTCATGGCTTCCTGGACAAAACAAACACAGAGAGCTTCATGTCACTGATACCAAAAACTTCCTGTGAAGAAATGGTATAAATGCCGGGTGAAGTTATGGTTTGATTTTTGAGTTGTAACAGGATTTATACTGACAAATTCAGTGAGTTCTTCAGAGACAGAATATAAGAAATTAGAAGAATCTTCAACATCAACTCTGATCCTTCAGAGCCAGTTCTTTTCACCAGCATCCCATTTAGATCATTTCAACCAGTCAGTCTAGATCAAATGAAAAAAAGTTGCAATGCTTTAAAAACCTACAATCCCACCTCTCCTTTTTTAGACTGTATTGATAAGATTTCTCCAACTGTAACTGAAACTGTCAATCACCTATTACTATCATCATTAGGGTTCAAAGCCCAGCCAACTGCTCACAGCCATATCAGGGCTGCCAAAAATGTCCAATCTGAATCCCACTAATCCAAAAATCTATTGGCTCGTTTCCAATCTTCCGTTTTTACCCAATGTCCTTGGGCATAATGATGTCTTCTCACTAGATGCCGATAGTCTCCTTGAACCTTTTCAGTCAGCCTATCATACAGCCCATAAAACAGAAACTGCTTTGTTAAAAGTTATTACTAATCTTTTGCGCGCTTCCAATATTGGAAAAAAGTCAAGTTAACTACCTGAGCAAAATCCAGTATCTCCAACTAAACAGAATAAGCAAAATCCGCTGTTTCTTTCTGCTAATGCCATTAACAAGCTGTATGTGTCTTTCATTCTATCTAGACTAGGCTACTGTAACTCTCTTAGCTGGGATTTCCGATAATCATCCAAACTCAATGAATCAAAAAAAGTGCCATTTGACAAACACTGACGTGCAAAAACTACATTGGCTCCCAATCAAAGCAATAACTGAGTATAGAATTGCCACACTCTGTTTTAAATGTCTAAACTCTGGTACCATGCCAGCATATATGTTGTAACTCCCCCTGCCCTACAAACCTTCTAAAGCTCTCAGGTCTCAAGGACTTTCTCTCTTAACTGTAACTCGAATCTTTCCAACTACTTGTAGAAAGGACTCTTTCTCTACTTTTGCCCCTACAACACGGAACAGTCTCTCACTGTCTTTAAGACAAAGTTAACAAGAATCACCCAAGGTGCTGGATAGTATCCAGAGCATCAATGCATCACCACTGCCCAGACAATCACCCCCCAGCTCCTGAACCACACAGTAGCCATTTCACCAAGCAAAGGGGGTCTGTCTTTGCACTGCATGATCTATTCAGACCTAGTCATCAGTTACCTTGTTTACAAGCTGAATGACAAGGTAGGAAGATGACAAACGCCAAGATATAGCCCCACAATGTACACCAACCAGGCCCAGCCCAGCTATGGGACCAAAAGAGAATGAAAACTCAGGAGTTGTAAGTTCCCTATGCTGCTTTATCACAATCACAGGGATGTGCGTAAGACTGCAAAAGTGGCCTGGCATGATGCTCTAGACACAGCCCACTTTGCTTTTCAGCTAGGTCTGACATGCCTCCAAAGAGATCCTAAGTTTGCCATCTTTCTAAGTTGTCACCAGGACTTTCCCTACAGTCATCAGCCTGATTCCCTGAAGCCAGCAACTAAGCTGCAAGTCAACGTTAACAAGAATCGCCCAGGGGTGCTGGGTGGGATGGACTTAAAGCACTTATGCATCACCACTGTCCCTAGACAATCATCTCCCAGCTCCCAACACCACACTGAAACCATTTCATCAAACAAAAGAGAAACTGTCCATGCGCTGCATAACCCATTCAGACCCACTCATCAGTTAGCTTGTTTACAAAATTCTGATTATGACATTATCATTGAGAATCAGAATCTGATTATGAGATTCTAATCCAGACCAAAATGTCTTACTAGAAAGCTGGGCAAGTAGGCAAGGATAAGAGCACAATCAAGATGCAAGATCACATAAAGAACTCAGTGTGTGAGAGGATGCAGACCAAAAAATTTTGAAAAAGCCCATAAAAAAAACACTCAGGCAAGGGCTCTGAAAGTGCACTCTGCTGCAAAGAACTGGCCAGGAAAAAGAGGAAGTAGTATTTTGGCACAATATGGGCTTTGTAGTGTCACAGCAGACACATCCTGGCACCAAATTCTCAGTGATATTGGGCAGTTCTAGCCAAAAATATAGCAAACATGAGTCACATTGCATAATTTCGATATTGCAGAGTGTATAATGCTAAATGTATAAATGAGGACAGGATAGTGACTTAGGAGATAATATGCCACTGGCCACATTTGGAGCTGGGATAGTGGCAAGCACTGAACCCACAGATATCAATCAAACAGTACAAACTGACAGGAGGCCTTTGGATTATTTCTTTGTGTTTTTGCCCCAGTCTTTTCATACTGAATTTATTGTTGAAAGAAGGGAGAGGAAAAGGTATTTCCTGAGAAACTGTACAAAGTATGAAGAATGTTTTGATGACATTTGGTGACACATTCTGACAGTTCTATCAGAAAGGAATAGGAATGCTGCTGCACACTTCAAGTGGATCTCACCTTGTCATACATTACTCACTCACATGTGTTCTAGTTGAGTATATACAAACAAATATATATATATATATATATATGTGTGTGTGTGTGTGTGTGTGTGTGTGTGTGTGTGTGTGTGTGTGTGTGTGTGTGTGTGTGTGTGTATAATGTGTTATAATGTATGTATGTTTGTGTGGTGTGTGTGTGTGTGTGTGTGTGTGTGTGTGTGTGTGTGTGTGTGTGTGTGTGTGTGTGTGTGTGTGTGTGTGTGTGTGTGTGTACTAATCATTTCAGTAACATTTATTTTTCTGTATTTGGTGACATCTTTGGTGTCAATGACATGATATGCAGGGGTTAGAGAGACATATTTGTATTTGTTATATGGAAAATATTGCTGACCACCACCTGACAAATTTCCTGCTTACAAAGTACACTCATGAACAAAGTAAATATTTTTGTGGGAAAAGCATAAAACAATGCAAAATCTTGGAATACAAATCCACAAAAGTAATATAAAGCAAAACAAAAGCAAGTACTCAAATGGTGATTTAATACATTACACAAGGTGACAAACACATTTATGCTAGTTCACTTCTAGTTCACTTCTAGTTCACTTCTGACTGACACTGATTGTATTATACCATACTATGATGTAAGCATGAGACTCAAACCTTAACACAACCATGATGACCCATGACTTGAGTTGTGACAATTAAGCATTGTTCATAGTCAGTCAGAATTACAGTCATTTTGTGATACAAGGTAGAAAGTTTGTATTTGCTTTACACAGGTACCTGGCATGACAATGAAGTAAAAGCACTTTTATCTGAAAATGTACTGGGGGTCTAGGGGGGAAGCTCCTTGAAGCAATCAGGGAGCATGCCCAATGAAGCTGAAGATATTACTATTATTAGGCAATTTTGGACAGGAAAACAGCCTCTCCTATAACTGGTCCTAGTCCTTCTTAGTAAGCAATTTCTGCTGGGTTTTTATATGCATGTCTTCACATATCAAATGCACATGGATTGAAGTGGCATACATGAAATGAATTTTTATATTTTACATACCATACCATTTATAGTGAAGCATACACATCTTGACAGCATCCAAAGAAAGCATGTCATTCTCCACAAGCTTTTATTGATTTCTGCGAATTCACAGAAAGGGTACAATGTCTAGTGTACAAACTTTTGGTAGCAGCTAAGTCATTTCCTTTGCTACACTTATTTCCGTTTGCCAAAGTTTGCTTTCTATCCACATGCCTTGAGCAAATTTTAATGGGAAAATGTACTGAAGCTGACTTGTGTTAACCCTTTGACTCCCGTACCCTGTCTACCAGCATTCTGCATTGTTGATCATGCCAGAAAAGCAAAAAATTCATCCTTTGACTCCTTGACCCTATCCACCAGCTTCCTGCAGGAAACTGGTGGATATGGTGAGGAAGTCAAAGGGTTAAGCTTTTGCAGTTGGTGGATAGGGTGGGGGAGTCAAAGGATTAAGAAACAGGGCTGTTAGTGGTAAAATCTGTTTTTCCCTGAAAATTGGCCGGGGTCCAGGGGCCGCCCAGGCCCCGGTGGGGTCCAGGGGCAACGCCCCGGTGGGGGGTGCAGGAGGGCGAAGCCCCCCGCCGAAAATTGAAAATATGACATTTTGAAGCCAATCAGAGGGCCTATCCTGGCAGCAAACTGGGTAATTTTTAGTTCACAAAAAATTAACAAATCAATGGATCAATTTGTGTTTAGAGTAACTTTCTGAAACCACATGACATATATAGCACTTGGTTTTAGAAAGTCATTCTAAACACAATTTTTTTGTATTCATGCAATAATTCTTAATGTCAAGGCGTACTGCAGGTTCAACTTAAGAGAGCTCTCTATACTATTCCCTTACAGAACTTGGTTTTTTTTTTTTTTTTTTTTTTGCTTTTTTTTTTTCTTTCGCGGAAGCACTTTGACTTTCCCTGAAATGGGATCACTGTATTCGCGGATTTCCGCGAAATCGCTGAACTCTAACAGCCCTGAAGAAAGGAGAGTCTTCACCTGCTAGATCTTGATGATCCTGCCAAAAGGGGCTCTGACATGTCTTTTTCATCCTAAAAAAGTGAAAGAAAGCAGCAACAGTGCCAAAGAAGAAAATGTAAAAAATGTCTCAGTAACAGCTCGCTGTGCCTGCAAGTATAAGTTAACAGACAGCACGTGACAGACATGTTCAATGTTAAAAACCACTCACACATCAAACTTTAACAAAAACCTAAACTTGGCATCTTTTTTCACATAAAGTGCACAAAATCTGGCGGTGACTGGACTTCCATTCAGGTCTCCAAGACAGGATTGTTTACAACTTCTGGTTTTCTTAAGTTTCTTGAAGACAGGTTCAGATGGCAGAAAGATAAAGCAGAGGGAGTGCCAGTCACACTGGTGTTAAAAGCTAGTAGCAAGGATAGCCACTGTTCACTACAGACAGGTATGACAGTCAAGTGGGTAAATGTCAACTTCCAATTAGAAGTCCAGAGTTACTTTAATTCATCTACTAGATCTAGACACCTCTGCCTGGTGGGTAAGAGTGGGAAATTTTCAGATCTCTCAGCATGTGTGCAGACCTTCTGGTGCCTAAGCCCCCTTCACGTGTATATGCATGCAGAAAATAAACATGACATAAAAACCATGTTCATATCAGGTGGCTTACGACAGAAAAACGAAAACAAGCAGTATGCACACCTACCAAAGGTGCAGATCACGTAACAACATAGAGGAATGTGGTCAGTTCACCTGATGGTTTGAGTTCTCCATACCCAGCTAAAAAGTCTGACTGTGTGTAATGCACAGCAAGGTCAAATGAGTTTGGAGAACAGCACAACATAAGAACGAGTTACAATAATAATAATTCATAATATTACTTCAGTATTTATACTCTCAAACTTACACGGGTAGTACTGAAGTTGCCAAAGCCCATCACTTGCTGTAACATCAGGTCTTCCTCAGTCAACTCCTTCTCCTCTTTCTCTTCTTCTACACAATCTACAATCAAAAACACAGTGAAGGTACAATACAATGAAAAGGAATAGATTTTAATCAGTCGATGCAAGACAAGCTCAAAGGTTTAGAACACTTACACGTGCACATCAAATTTACCTAACAGTAGTGTTGCATCCAAGATAAAGATGGTACAAAGAAATGCATAGAAACAGAGAAAAATATGGTACACTTGTTATATATATGTTTGAAACCAAATCAGGAGACTCAAAACTATTTCTCCATCTCCAAACACAAGAGAGAGTTACTTCAATGGCTCGACATTTGTTCAGAGATACTGAATAAACCAAAAAACAAAAAAGAAGTTCATTTTCCATTTGATTCAAGTTTTACATCAGCACCCACCTAAGTTAATACAGGCCAACAGACATGACCATCCCAGGGAAATGGGGCAAGAGAATTATGTCAATGTTACCAGTTATTCCAAACACAATTTTGGAAAAGAATAAAAGAACACATTTTGTCATATTCTATGCATGGAGATCTTTCATACTGATTACAGCGATATTTGAATCATGTCTGTATAATAATAAACAAAGAAGTTATATCCTGAATGCTATAATCTGGACCATGATTTGTATTGTTAATACAAAATATCATCAATGGCACTGCCTGGTGGTTTACTTTTAGATTTATAACGTTTGTTTCAATCAAACCAAAAACATCTGTTTTCCCTTCTGTTTTGTTTTCTCTAAAGATGGATTTGTCACATCACAAAAAATATTCAAATGTTATTTTATATGATCCACATATAATGTCACATATCTATGTATAGGAAACAAGATCATGTTACTTAATTAAGGAATCTTTCATGAGAAGCAGCCTATTTTTTATGGATCTATGGATTAGTTCATTCATGAAAGATGACTGTTGTGTATATATGGGTCATTCTCCTGAAGACTGGTCAATATTGTGACATAAGTAAAAAATCAAAATAATGTTAACTGAAGATGAAAGCTTGATATCTGTAGTATACACAACTGTAATGCATAAATTGACACAATACTTGGAACTTGGTGAAATATAATAAAATGTTGCATCATCCTGCAGTGTCTCACATGTTACATGAGACACCGAAAAGGCATCTATCATTTTCTATGTGCTTGTTAAAATGGTCAATCAAGTGACATTTTTCAAAATATACTGAATAATGACATATCCTTTGAGAAGCAGCGCAAAATCCCGCCGCGAAGGTAGGAAAGTGAGATTCGTATGCCATGGTCAGTCAAAGTTCAGGGAAGTTGATGAAATAGATCCTGTTTGTCTTGAGTGTTTCATTGTTTCATAATCAAGAGTTTATTTCTCAGTCTCCTCTTCTCTCTCATATCACTTATTGATGTGAATCATTATGAAAAATGTTTGTGTTTTTAATGAACCACAACTCACATAGGAAATTCCCAATGCCTTCTATTTTAAAGGCACGACTTACTTATGTTATTGCTACAGTGAAGACACTGTATGTAACGCTCAGGACGCTGATCAATCTCATATCGATCATTCATGGATACTATGCAGTAGAAATTGAAGTCAGAGACACATTTACATTCTTTCTTCACTGTCGAAACAGGCTGTATTGATTTCGGCCATGTATGTAGGAAATAACTGTGATCGATCTACCAGTCTGAACTCATGTCACAAATCTAGCTACAGAAATCACTCATTTTTCCAAGAAAAAGTGCTGTAGAGTAAAAAAAAATATGAAACACACACACTTTTTTTTTTCATTTTCTTTAATTACTGGAACATTTTACAAACGAAATATAACAATATCGTACGATTTTTTTCTCAAAAAACATTTTATTTTGACTTCTTAAAAGCAGTAGTCCCAACTGACCAGTCTTCAGGAGAATGACCCAGGCCATACATATATACAAACCAAAATACCAATTTGTGTATATGCAAACTAATATACTGATTCTATCATTCACAATGTATACTCATATGGTAGATTCTATTCCATTCTATTTTACAATGATACACAACAGATAGCTCACTAAAAGTCATTTCCAAGAATTATCAAGGCCATGGCAATAAGCGTACAAGAACAGCTGATTCCACTATCTTAAGATGCAAAGCCTATTCAGTATATTTACTACTAAGTGCCCATCTGGTTTTCAGTTAGAAAATTACATGTGCATTGAATGGAGGTATGAATGTTATTTCACTTCCTGCAGATCAAATTGCTTTAAAAATAATTTTAGATTTCAGGTAAACAAAAAAAAACAAAAAAAAGGTATACAAGACCTTTACAGGAACTACATATTTATCCACTTGACAATAAAAAGACTGACTTTTTAATAATCAAGTTCATGGGTCAAACCAGGATGACCTGGAATGTTTTACTAAACAGGGAAAGCAGATACAACAGATTGGCTCAAAAACATTATTATTGGTGGGGTTGGATCTTATCATTAGATCTTTACTCTGAATTACTCAATTTACTATAACTACAAATGCTTTATTAACAATATTAAAGCACAGAAAAAAGGTTGATAATGATAACTAAATTACACATATGGGTCTGGTTGTGAACAAGAAATACCTGAAGGTGATGGATGAGATCCAGACCACCAATGTTTTACCACTCTCCAGATAAATCACCTACCAGCTCCCAACACCATATGGTAGCCACTTCAACAAGCAAAGGGCGCAAGGGGGCTGTTGATGCCCTGCATGACCCATTCGGAGCCAGTCATCAGTTACCTTGTTTACAATGGCAAAGTGGGAAGATGACAAACCCCAGGACAAAGCTACACACTGCACACTTATCAGGTCCAGCCCAGCAACTGGACTAAAGTAAGAATGGAAGAACCCTCTCTTGCTTTACTCTGGGCCTTAATCTCTTTATTGGGCAGCCTAACCAGCTGTCAGCTTACATAGCTGGCAACCCTTCTCCCTTTATTACAGTCTAGACACTAAACAGTTGAAAGCTCCCAACACTGCTTAAGACAACCACAGGGGATGGCTGCAAAAGTGGCCAGGAATGATGCCCTAGACACAGCCCATTGTGCTTTTCAGCTAGGTCTGACATGCCTTCAAAGGGATCCCAAGTTTGCTGTCTTTCTGAGCTGTCACCAGGACTTTCCCTGCAGTCATCAGGCCTGGTTCCCTGAAGTCAGCAGCCAAGCAGCAACTCAATGTGGACAAGAAACACCAGAGGGTGCTGGATGGGACCCAGCTTGCCAATGCCTCATCACTCTCCAGATGATCACCTACCAGTTCCAAAAAAAACATAGCAGCCATTCCACCAAGTGAAGGAGGTCTGTTCATACACTGCATGACCCATTTGGACAGGTTGATATACATAGTATGGTGCTCAACCCTGAACTGCAGTGATACACAGCACAGAAAAAATGCACTTTTCTTAAAAGTTAGTCACAACACAAAAATTATCAATTAACATTATTTACCTTCATTCACACACACCACATTCACTATGATTCAGTGCTTACCCTTTACGACTTTCTCAGTTTTCTGGCTATATCCCTTGTTCTTCCGTTGTTCTCTGCAAAATAAATCTATTCCCATGAAGCAAAGTACTGTAAAATCTCAAACTTTCAACAACTATGCATGTATACAAGTACAGGAATTTGAGATGTAATAACAATAAACTTAGAAGAAGCAACAACTCCAACAGACGTAGATTAATAACAATAAACTTAGAAGAAGCAACAACTCCAACAGACGTAATAGCTGCAGCAGTTACTGCACAGTTATTAACTAAATGGAGTTGCAGTCAACAGGGTCTAATGCTTCCTTTAAATTGCACAATTCTGACCAAAGTTTTAAAAACAACACACACAAAAAACAACCACAGTTAAGTGTGAATTTTTGTATGTTGGTTAAATCTTCCATTTACAGTCATTTTCCCACTTTGCAGCTGACACGTTACTAATCAATTAGCAATTACTAATTATTAATAATTTTCTTCAAGTTATAACCCTGAGTTTTTAACCAAAATAATCAGCTGAGTGCATTCTCACTCAGAGGCAAAACTCCGTTAAAAAAAAAATATTAAAAAATGCCCTATTGTATTTTAAGACAGAACTGGGCAGATTCTTTAATAAAGATGAATGAAATGATGTCAAAGTCAAGCACAGTCCCAAGAGGCCAGACAATGAATTTTTAAAATAATCTTCGCTGAAATGAATATTCCTGACAGCTTTCTTGTTTTCAATACTCAAAACATATATGCAGAGACTGAAAAACAAACAGTTTCCAGGCACACTATATTTCACTTACATTTATAACATATTCCATTTTTCCACACTACATGTATCGTTCAATTTTTCTGCTCCACTGGAAATACTGGTTATGAGAAAAACACAAAAGCAGCCACAAATGTTTACTACACTGTCATGACTGTGAAACCTATTTCACCTCTAAGTACAGTTGATACATGTGTGATTCTGGGAACTCATCGTGGGTCAATTCAAGGGGTCATGTAGAAGTGCCAATGAATGACAGAATAATGGTCAAAGGTAAAGATCTGCAACCAAAACTGTCTGAGGTGTCCCAGGACACAAGAAAATAAATTTCCATTTGTATGATATCTGTATAGTATATAAGAAAACTGTAAGATTCTTTTGCTTAAATGCAAGCAGAACAGCTCTGACAATAAAATTGTGCTCTGCCCAAAGGTGCAAGCAAAACAGTTTTACTGAGTTTAAAGAAGTGACAGTAGAAACAACAGCAGAGGCAATAGTAGTGTTAATAAGAGTCATCCAACAAACAGCAATAATGCCCTAATAACTTTTTTAAAAAATACTGGCAGCGCATTAAAACTTTACACAGCCAGGCCCTTCACTCTGTGACCTAATAACATTACATGCAACTGTGACATCATTTGTTATGGCATCATGTTGGGTACAGTCATTCCAAGCATCATAGCCTTGTTTAGCATTTAATTTTAAAAGAACAGTGCACTTACACTAAGACTGAATTTCATAAAGAATGTTCAGACATTGGACAAATCAAAAACACTACAAAGTGTATTAGTATTATACATGGGACACAAATTCTTCCACTGGCTGCAGTTTACTCAGTGAGCATCAGTCTATAAAGACAGAGAAATGACATTCAAGGCAAGCACAGTCAGGGGAAGGCCATATGAAGCTACTGAAAAAAAATTGCAAAAAGTTAAAGAAATTTTGATTGATGACAAGCAAATAACGAGTGAAAATATCACTCATGACACTGGCATTAGTCATGGATCACATCATGCAAAATTTCAACAAGAAAATTTGGAATGAGATGTGCTGTGACAACAAGATGGATCCTGCAATGCCTTAATCAATGATGTTCAAAAAACAGGTGAGAATCACTATTGCAAAGACTCTGTTAGACAGTCTGTACAAAAATAAGGGTGACAGCTTTTCAAACTGGATAACTGCCATCAACAAAACCTGGATCAGAAGCTAAGCACCAGAATTAAAGAAACCAATCATCAACGTGAGACACTCTCCCCTCCCAAAGGCCCATCAACTTCAGAAGAAAGCAGGGAAATTTAAAGATGATGTTGATATGAGCCTATGATAACAAGGGTGTATAAGTATTGACTGTGCATCATGTTCCAATGGGACAAACAATATCAAGGTTTTACTACAGGATGTTTCTGACGAAAATACTAAAACCTACAATCACAACAATGTAAATGTAATACACTGTAAGTGTAATACACTGTTAAATGAATCACTACACATCTTGCCAAAAAACAGAGAGGATAACATCACTTATGATGTCATATTAATGGGATGTTCTCTACATCCTGCCTATTCTCAAGATCTTAGATCCCAAACTTTGACAGATCTACTCCCCAAATGATAATTTCGTGGCTGATGCGACACATATACATCTAGTGTGCTAGCTAGTGACCGCTTGCTTGTCACCTCTTGCTTTCAACCTGCACCCCTGACTGGCATTGCGCTTGCAGCTCTGCAAAAAGGAGAGCAAAATACATATTCTCTCTCTCTCTCTCTCTCTCTCTCTCTCTCTCTCTGTCAGTACATGGCCTCTCCATCAGCAAGCCCTACATCGTATCATCCTGTGGCCACACACCGTAACTGAGCACCTCACAGACTGGAATAAATTCTTGAGGGACTAAGAGGCCTCCTAAAGCTTAAGTATTTTGTTTGTTCCAGTGATGTATACATGTTTGGATTTAGGTTTGTTTGAGAGGGAGCGGTTTGCTTGTTTGTTTGTTTGTTTGTTTGTTTTTTCTGTGGTTACTATTATTGTTTTTATACATGTTATTATTATTGTTTTTATACAAAGTGCTTCTTCAAAACAATACAAAAGTTACTATTGTTCTTTAATCTCTTGAAGAATACATCCAAATATGATTTTTATGAGTTCAGCCAAAGTAAATTTTATTGTCAGAAAGACAAATATGAGTCAAACTCAAACACTGTGATATCTTATGTGTAACATCAGAGCTGAGTAATGTGACATTGTAATTTGTATGTATAATATACATATATATATAAAAAAAAATATATATATATATATATATAACCCACACACACACACACACACACAACACATTTAATAAAACATTCAGAGGAGTCCACCTACAACGAAATTCAAGGGAAATATGTCGGAATATGCAACATGTTCATAGTACTACAAGAAAGAAAAATCAGTGACCTTAACAGTAATAACACAACGCTAATTGATTGATTGCCTTGCTGGTGGAGTTCAGAAGATATTCACAACACTCCAAATATCATCACTGTGATGTTTATCAGTCAGTTTTATGGTTCAGGCTATGAAGAACCCAAAAAGACATAACCCATTCTGGCACTGTACTGCGCACATGACGCAAAGCGCACATGGAGCCTTGGAGAAACACACACACTGATCACCATGTGCGATGCTGAGCAGTTGTACCAGTCTTGAGAGCTTGTTTGTTTCAGGGCAAGACTATACCTCTCAAAATTTGGCCTTTGGGAAACAATACCTCCTTCATACGAAAAGGAATTTGTTATGCATGAGAGTAGATGCTGTATTTATAATTAGAGACAGTACTTTACAAGAAAGAAAAAGACGAAAGTGGGCATAGAAAGTAATTACCCACCAGCCGGAGGTAGTCTCTCGGTGGATCAAACCCAGGACCATCTGACCTGAAGTCCAATCTTTACCCACTTGACTATCCCACCCGCCATTATATCGCTAAAGTTATGCACTCTGAACCACTGAATTGAAATATATAATATATCAAGTGCTGCATATTAACTCATTGTAATAATATTTCATTATTTGACAATCATTTTGTTTATTTGTTATCAACATTTCATACGTAAAAATAATTAACATTATTTCATTTTATACATTATTCCACCTATATATAGTACTTAGATAAGTCTTAGTAGTATAAGTCATTATTGGGTGTAACAGAAAAAATGTCTGTAACCACCTGTTACCAAAATGAGCCAATCATTGCAGCTGGAGCAGTGGCCTAATTAATGCCTAGTAATGGTTACAGCATCAGCCAGCAACATAACATGAGATGGCCTAGATTCAATTCCTAGATTTCAGATCCCCCACCAGCTCCTGAACTAGCGACAGATAGTTCGAATGATACTGAGTGATAGCCTTTTAATTGATCAAGACCCAAGATAGTGACAATTATAATGCTAATATCGTACTGTATAGAATTTTGATGTATAGATAAAATCAAAAGTGCACACTCTGTTCGTTCACTCAACCATTCACTCACAGAGACAAAAACAAGTTAAGGGTATATATACATACAAAATACACGCATTCTGGGAAGTGGAAGATACGAAACTATGATAAGGGAGGCAGGGGAGGGTGAAGGGGGAAATTGCTGCTGGACAAAAAGATATAAACTTGACAGAAGAAAAGGTTTGTAAAGTTCTGTCAAAGAGAAAAGGGAAGTTCATTCCAGTTGTATGGACCAGACACAGGAAGTAAACAGTGACTAACTGTGGAACACCTGTATCAGGGAATCTGTATACAAACAGCATAAGAAGCAGAATAGAAAAGTCCAGCTGGGGCATACATTCAGAACTGGTTGCAACTTGCAGTGACACTTTTAGAAGAACATACTGATTTTTTTTTTATTCTTTTGAGTAACTGACAACCAGTGCAGAGACTGAAGCAAGGGAGTGATGTGATAGTGTTTTTTATTTATGAAGGAGAAACTAGCAACTGAATTCTCAATAAGCTGGAAGCAAGATATGGAAGATGCAGCAAACCCAGAAGATGCAGACAAGCCAGCAAGCAGATGGTACAATATCAATCAATACTTACAATGGTACAATATCAGTCGATACTTACAAGACAACAAAAGAGATGTCATGAGTTTCAATACTACTTCAGTTAAAAGATAAGGGTCAATAGAATTAAAAGTTGTTGTTTTTTCTGCAAGAGTTGATAAATATCAGGTCTGACAAGTTTTCTATTGCTTGTTCTGTGTCATGCAATTCTGGATTTCAATATATGTAATATCAATCACATGCTTCAGAAAGAATTGACAGATTTTCCTGAGATGAACTGCCAGAGAGCTGTAACTGTGAATCATCAGCACAATAATATTAGATATTATAGGCCTACTAACTGATGACATATTTGCAAGTGATGAGGTGAAAAGTGTGTTAAGGACTGGCCTAAGTACAGAACCCTGGGGGATCCCATTGTAAGTTTAACTCAGTAATTGACTGGGATTAAGACTCACTTTTTATAAAACCAAAAGCAGACAAGCATGACACTCATTGACAGAAAACAAGTTTAAACAAGTGTGTTCAACTTTCAAGAATGATGCCTATGAGCTCCATCCAAGTCTGCTTGTAATTATCTGTGCAAAACCCTAGGCACTGACAAAGTCTTGATTACATGGAGTGGGGGGATGGGTTCTATGAAACACTAGCCTTGACACCATAAGACTAATTGGAACATTAACTTGATTAAGATGGGCAGTGATCAAATTTTATCTTGCAGGCTTAAACTGACCTCAGCTGTTTCAAAACCATTTTCCAAATGAACTTTAAAGTCAACTGCAAATTAGAGACAGGATGGTTGTTTTAATCTTACTTGGTCAAAAAATGGCTCTTTTGAAAGAATTTAGGACAGACCCAGTCTGAAGATGTATAGACTTGACTGAGAACTTTAGCCCACAGCAATGAAAGAGTTGTCCCTAGCAAACTGCAATTATTAAAAACAAGTAATCGCTTTTCATAAAACAGACAGAGACAAAACAACAACAAAAAAGAAAGACAGACAATCAAATCAATTTTAAAATAAAAAAATAATTGTGGCCTCATATTGTTTTATGCTTTCCCCTGAGGGCAGCAGTCCAAAATTCACACACATGGAAAATAATGTGACAAGAAATAAATGTTAAGCTAATTTTTCTTCACATTACAGTACATTTAAAAATATTTCAAAATTCTGAATAAGATACAGTACAAAGTACTTCAAAAATCAACTATTTTCCCTCCCAAGAATGAAAACTAACAATTTACCTTTCCAAACATTCTTCGCACATTTCATCATGAAACTCGATCAGATGTTTTGCCACTTCTGTGTCCTGTTTTGAGAAGAACTTTCGCAGCTGACCCCAGCGACTGTACAGGGTCAAAGGTATTTCAACATCCATGACTTTCTCTCCTTTTATATTGATTCGGACTCCATCCATCAGACGCTTTCCTCTACCGGATCCAGGCTGCGAGTGTGACTGACCCAAAATACCTGGTGCTCCTGTGAGCATGTGTGCAAAGCGATTGCCATAAAACTCTTGCCTATTACTGTTGTCTTTCCCACTCCATTTCTTCCATTTCTTCCCTTGCTTGTTTCCTATACTGGCCATTCCAGACTGATAATTACCATCTACTGGTGGAGCATAATAGCCACCATCACCATCGCCCATACCCCAAAAACTTCCAGTTCCAGTGACATCTGCACCAGCAGCCTGCTGCATTAAAGTTTGTTGCAATAATGTCATCATTCCAGGGTTAAATGCTTGATTATATCCTGTTCCAAAGTTTCCACCTGAACCATCGCCTGGAGTAAAGGACCCAAAGTTAGTTCCATTCCCAAACAATTGAGAGATCTGGCTTAACTGATTCAATGCATCACCTGTGCCTGGATTTCCAAAATTTTGAGTCTGACTGGTTGCTGGCATTGACATATTGCTGGTCATGTTACTGTTAAAGTTGGACATTCCTGAGTTCTGTCCAGTATTACCATAGCCTCCACCATGCATCTGATTCTGGGCACTTGAAGCTGTTTTGTTGTCGGCTGCGTTGTTGCCGAAACTTCCTCCAGTTCCACTTGATCCATAGCCTGCCGAGTAACTGTTCGTAGACGTACCACTACTAGTGACAGCATTCGCGTTAGCCGATCCTGTACTCGAAGAATTACCAAAACTGCTGTAAGACTTATTTCCTACTGAAGTAGAAGTGGTTCCTGTCCCAGAATTGGACGAATTTCTCGATCCAGACATACTTATGTTGCTGTCAACAGAACCCGTGTAGCTGTATGTCTGCTGCTGCCCAGTATACGCTTGGTTGCCATAAAAACCAGAAGAGGCAGCATAGTTCTGAGCTGCCGTCTGATACATTTGCTGTTGATTTTGCGATTGAGAACTCTGCGTTTGATTCCCTGTCCCAGTATTTGTCCCTGATCCCCATTTGTTTTGAGATCCACTTCCATCATACTGAACTCCTGTGCCATAACCAAAATATGACTGCTGGAAATTCGCCATTTTGCAAACGTTTCTTTTCCGGAAAAGGATGTTTAGGGGAGAACACTCCATAGACCAAGCAGGAGTAGAGTGCAGTAAACCTGTTTCAGTTTCTGTTTCTCAAGATGACGCCGTGACGTCTCCGCGGTCGGAACGAATTCCATATGCACTAACGTCACAGGTGTCACATGTGTGGTGATCATGGTGTGACTGGACCACGCTCTTACAGATTTACTTGAGTATGGAATAAATTACCAATCCAAATTAAAAGAGCACAAAACACAAACTCGTTTATTAAAAACCAGCCTGACCATTGGAAACATTACATTGAACTTAAATACGAATATGATGAATGAATCATCAAAAAACTGGGCGTACGACAAACCTAGGCTATGTGTGTTGGAAAAGAAAAAGAAAAATGATGGGATTTGAAATAGCCAAACGGCTAATGTGTTATGTCCCTATTGCTAAACTAAGCTAAACTAAACTAAACAGTCCTGTTGGGTTCGGTTCCGTTTCTTTTGCTTTGTTCTTTATTGTATATCTCAGAATTCACGAGAGGCATAAATGTGACAGAGAAAATAAACCCCTATTTGTGGAATAAGGGTTATACACATAAAATGAGATGTTTTATCGTCAGTCACATCGGCTACAAGTGATCTCTCTACGTTTGCATCGTACACCAAGAAAAGGAATAGGCTTAACCAAAAAAACTGGGCCGCACACACTGAACAGTTCTCTCTCACGTGCTGGTGTGTGTGTGTCTGTGTGTGTGTCTGTGTGTGTGCGCGTGAGCGTGTGTGTGTGTGTGCGTGTTGGACTTTAGTAGAGCGTTCGATACCGTGCCACACAAAAAGCTGCTTGGGAAACTCGCCCATTATGGTATTAACGGTTGTATCCACACCTGGATCTCCAACTTTTTACAGAATCGCCAGCAGAGTGTGGTTGTCGAGGGCATCCACTCCAACCCAGTACATGTGGACTCAGGTGTGCCCCAGGGGACCGTCTTTGGTCCTATTCTCTTCCTTCTTCACATCAACGATCTGCCTCAACACGTCACATCGCATGTGAGATTATTCGCAGATGACTGCCTTTTATATCGTCCCATCTGCAGTACTGACGACCAGAAGGCCCTTCAAACAGATTTGGATGCTCTCACAATTCGGTGCTCAACGTGGGGCATGACATTCAATGCGAACAAGTGCGAGGTTATGAGGGTGTCTCATAGAAAAGACCCAATGAGACAGTTCTACACCATCAGAGGGCAGATTCTTCAAGAGGTCCAGAAGGCCAAATACCTTGGCGTTAACATCACAAGTGATCTACAGTGGTCCTCTCACATCGCAAGCATCTCTAAGAAGGCGAACAGGAACCTTGCCTTTATCCACCGTAATCTGAAAGATGCCCCAGCCAAGCTGCATGAACAGGCCTATCTCAGTCTAGTCAGATCGATCGTCGAATACACCTGTACGGTCTGGGACCCGCACCTTCGTAAAGATATCGACTCTCTGGAGATGGTGCAGCGTCGTGGTGCGCGGATGGTGTTCTGCGACTACAGTTACAACAGCAGTGTCACAGAAATGTTGAAAATGCTAAACTGGGACAGCCTCGCAGACCGTAGGGAGGACGCCAAACTCATCTTCTTGTACAAGATTATTAACCACCTGGCAGAAGTCCCCACCAACAACATCCTAATCCCAGCAGACCCCTGAACCCGAGCCAAACACCCTTACAAATACAAGTCGATCCAAAGCAAAACCACGACATATCGCCACTTCTTCTTCGTCAGCATCATTGGACCCTGGAACGACCTTCCTGCAGAAGTAGTGGAGAGCCTGACTGTTACATCCTTCAAATCGAAGCTCAAATCTCCTCCGACAGCGCGTCGATAACAGCGCCACCACCTATCGCTGCGATACTTCTGAAGGGAGGTTTAGCGATTATAGAACAGAACAGAACAGAACAGTGTGTCTGTGTGTCTATGTGTGTGTGCGCGTGTGCGTGTGTGTGTGTGTGTGTGTGTGTGTGTGTGTTGTGTGCGCGCGCCCCGCGCGCGTGTGTGTGTCTCTCTCTCTCAAGCATCACTGGGTCATATACACCCCTCTGATAAAAAAAACAAAAAATGGCATCCCCGACATTTTGCAAGAATGAAAAAAAACTTATTAATTATGAATCTTGGCTTTATCTACTTGTCACATTATCCTATAGTCACATTATCCTAAAATATTTACAACTGCTTTTGCCATCCAGTCTGGCATTTCCTTCAATGTGTCAGTTTCTTTCATCAGATACTCCACATTACTCAGCCAGACTGGATGCGCTGTCTGGTGAAGCATGACAAAGTCTCCTGACTTCATCCACTGAGGTTGATCCCAGCCCCTTGTTGACCGACGAGGAGCCGGCACTGATGGACGAGGGTGTGATACAGGTGATGGCTGTGCCTCTCCTTCACCATTGCTGTCTCCAGCAACCGTCTTAGGCACAGTTTCATCACGTTCTGATGTGGACTCATTGTTTTGACCTACGTTGTGCAGATCCTCCACTTCTTGAAGTAGTTCCTGGGTACCCGTCTCCTCTTTAGCTGCCATCTGATCTTCAGCTGCAGCCTGATTCCCTTCTGATGCAGTTGGTTGAGCTGCCTCTGCTGCAAAATGCTTGCCGTCGTCCAACATCACTCCTTCCTCCTCACTACTGTCCTCAGTGTCTGTTGCTTCACTGTCACTGTATTGCTGCTTGGATTTTCTCTGTGTGCGAGTTTGACGTCTTAGATGGTCTTTGCTGTTGGAATGCCCCTTGGTGAGCACTGGCCTCTCCTTGATGCTTCCCAAAGGCAACAGCAGATTGCGATGCAGTGTTCTCTTTTTCTTAGTTCTGTCTTCCTTCTGGACCACATACACTGGGATGTCCAAGATTGGTTGGTCTGACACCTGGTAGACTGCTTCCTCCCACTTGTCTGATAGTTTATGTTTTCCGTCGAATGCCATAATCTTGATAAGGACCCAATCACCAACCTCTACAGTGGCACCTCTGACTCTCTTGTCATAGTGTTTCTTTTGCTTGACTCGAGCCTTGTCTGCTGCCACGGTAGTCAACTCAAAGGACTCCTTCAGGCGAGAGCGAAGTGACTCCATGTGTCTGTTGAGGGGACTTTGTCTGGGTCATTGCAGGTCAGTCCAAAGGCAGCATCTATAGGCAGACGAGGGTCATGACCGAACATCAACACCAAGAGGGAAAACCCTGTAGACTCATGTCGCATACAGTTGTAGGCATACACTAGAGGTCCAACATGGCTCTTCCAGTCTCGTTTCTGTTCAGGTTCCAGAGTTCCCAGCATGTCCATGAGGGTTCTGTTGAAACGTTCACACATCCTGTTGCCCATGGGGTGATAGGGTGTGGTGTGTGACTTGGTGCTTCCAAAGATATCACAGAGTTCTTTGATGATTCGACTCTCAAAGTTGGCACCTTGATCAGAGTGTAGACGCTTGGGCATGCCGTAGTGCACAACAAAGTGGTTGAAGAAGGCCTCAGCTGTGGTACGTGCAGTCTGGTTTCGTGTTGGGACAGCAAGCGCGAACCTCGTGAAGTGATCTGTGATACAAGATACAAGAATTTTATTTAGCCCAAAGCATCACAATGGGAAATTGTTTTGGCATTCGATTTAAAATACATATAGGCACAAGAACGCATGAACACATGTACACACATACTCTTATTCTCTCTCACTCTCTCTTTCACTCCTCTCTCACCCTCTTCCTCCCCTCATCTCTCTCCCCCTCCCTCTTTGTCGAAACAATATCAAAGATAATGACTAAATCTAAATATGTACGGTTAAAAAAGCACATCATAAGAGTCAGATGCCTTGGTCAGGACTTTTAACAATGGACAAAAAGGGCAATACTCATTGAAAAAACTTTGGTAGGTATAGAAAAAATTTGATTAAAGATGCAACGCGATATGCACATTAAAATCAAAATGAGTTAAATACAATAAAATGAGTATGTAGACTAAGAGGACAAGGTTAAACAAGAGAAGAACAAGAACAGGATTTTATTTTAGCCCAGTGCTCAGACACGTGGAAAATGTTTTGGCTATGCATACAATCACACTCACGCATCACAACAATTGCAATCTTCAACATCATAAAAGACAAATTCGTGGTCAACCACGGAATCGAAGAAACACACGCACACAACACACACACACACTCTCACGCCAAGGCGCCCATATCCAAGCCACCTTAACCCTGCCAGCTAATTAATTTAACAGCGCGCATCTGTCTTTCCCTTCCCCTCTCCACACCACCCTCACCCATCCAGTGGTGGGCCACAGGCACACATTGAAGTATAGGCTTACAGATTGACCTAGATTCGACTAGGCCTACTCTGTGCCAGTATCAGTCACTTCCTACACTCCGTCCCTCCCGAAAGATCGTAGCAGTTACAAAGCACTGCTGTAGAGTGGTGGACTCTGGTCAAACCTGCCTGGCTAAAAATACAAGATACAAAATACAATATTCTATTTAGCCCAGAACATCACAATGGGAAATTGTTTTGGCATTCGCATTAAAATACACACAGGAACAAGAACGCATAAACAAATGTACACACATACTCTTACTCTCTCTCACTCTCTCTCTCATCCCTCTCTCACCCTCTCCCTCCCCTCATCTCTCTCCCCCTCCCTCGTTGTCGAACACAATATCAAGGATTATGACTAATTCTAAAAATGTACGGTTAAAAAAGCACATCATAAGTCAGATGACTTGGTTAGGACTTTTAACAATGGACAAAAAGGGCAATACTCATTGAAAAACAACTTTGGAAGGTATAGAAAAATTTGATTAAAGATGAAATTCAATATGCACATTAAAATCAAATTGAAGTAAAAACAATAAAATGAGTATGTAGACTAAGAGGATAAGGTTAAACTTTTTAAGTCAACAGACAGAAACACATATACAAGCAACAGCCGACCCCCCATCCACCCACACACCCACACACACACACACACACACACACACCCGCACGCGCACGGAGTCAATACACACACATACACATGCACACGCACGCACCCACACACCCTCTCTATACACTCTCTCACATACAACCCCACAACGCTATGCACACAATGTTTGCTCCAACATAAGTCAATTGTACACATCCGCACGCTCTCTCCTCTGCTCATCCTTAACTCCAAAGCCCCGGCACATCTCACGTGAACAAGTAGGGACAGTGTCACGGGCCGCCTTCACATAGAAGCTGTTGCTTAACCGGCTTGTCCTGGCCTTAAAGGACCTGAATCGTTTACCGGAAGGGAGGGGGGAGAAGAAAGTATTTGCCGGATGGCCCTCGTCGGCCACGATGGATTTGACCTTCTTTTCCATTCTTCTAAGATAGATGGACTCAAGGGGCTCCAAAGTGGTCCCAATAATTTTCGAGGCGGACCGGACAACTCTATTGAGCCTCTCCCTCTCGGCTGCGGGGAGGGCGCCGTACCAGGCAGTGATCGAAAAGGTCAGTACGCTCTCTATCACCGCCCGGTAGAACTGCACGAGTATATTTTGACCAACACCGAACTTTTTGAGTTGGCGGAGGAAGGACAGTCTTTGTTGGGATTTTGACACAATGTTGCTGGTGTTCTCCTCCCACTTCAACGAGCTTGATATTGTCGTACCTAGAATCTTGAATGTTTCTACAACTTCTACGGACTCTCCCTTAATCACAAGGGGAGTGACAGGGGTCTTGGATCTTCTGATGTCCACAATCAATTCCTTAGTTTTAACAGCATTTAGTTCCAGATTGTTACTGTCACACTATCTGACAAGTTTCTGTATTTCGTTGAAGTATGCGGACTCGTCGCCGTTGTTGATCAGGCCCTCTACCGTGGTATCATCGGAGAACTTAAAGTACTTGACTGTGTCACTTGATGAGTGGCAATCGTTCGTGTACAGAGTGAACAAAAGGGGCGACAAGACACAGCCCTGAGGAGCACCAGTGCTCAGAGTGAGGGGGGAGGAATGGATGCCGTTCACTTTCACGACCTGTTTCCTGTTGGATAGAAAGTCTGTGATCCACATGCACATTTGGGGTCTGATGTTGAGGTCTGAGAGTTTTGTGTGTAGTTTAGCTGGGATGTTTGTGTTAAAAGCTGAGCTAAAATCGACAAAGAGAATGCGTGCGTATGTTTTGGGAGAGTCAAGGTGTTGTAGGAGGTAGTGCATGAGAAAAGAGACCGCATCGTCCACTGATCTGTTTGCCCTGTATGCGAACTGAAGGGGATCAAGAAGATGGTCAGTTGCTGATTTAAGGTGTTGCAGGACAATCCTTTCGAAGACCTTCATCACGATGGAGGTCAGCGCAACAGGCCTAAAGTCATTGAGTGTCGACACTTTTGGCTTTTTGGGGACTGGGATGATGTTGGCCGCTTTGAAGCAAGAGGGAACACGACAGAGCTCTAGCGACCTGTTCAAGATGTCGCAGAAAACAGGTGCTAGTTGGTCAGCGCAGGTCTTGATCGCTGAAGGGGAGACGTTGTCTGGGCCCGATGCTTTCCTCGTGTTCTGTTTTTTGAAGAAGGATCTGACTGTGTGTTCGCTAACCACAAGAGGCCGGGGGCTGGGGGAGGGGGTGGATGGGGGGGAGGGGTGGAGGAGGGGGAAGGGGATAGAGAGGGAGAGGGTGGAGGCCTTGTGGAGGTAGGGAAGGGAGGAGGGGCAGAGGAGGGAGAAGGGGGTGGAGGGGGAGGCCTTGTTGAGGAGGAAGGTGGAGGGATGGGAGAGTGGGAAGGAAGGAGCGGGGAGGGAGGAGGAGGGGGGAGGGTATGCCCTGATGAGGGTGGGGCAGTGCTGGCGGGGGAAGCCTTGTTCTGCCTGTCGAAGCGTGCATAGAAGTTGTTGAGTTGGTCTGGTAGTGTGTGGTCCGTATTTAGCGTGTTTGATTTGTTCTTCATTTGTGTGATTGTATGCAGCCCCTGCCAAACTGCACGAACGTCGTTGGAGGCAAACTGGCTCTCCAGTTTCTGACAATACTTCTTCTTTGCCTTCACGATCTCTGCCTCTGCTTCCCGTTTTGCTTTGTTGAATTCTGTTTTATTCCCACATTTGTAAAGAGAATCTTTTTTGAAATTTTGAAAACCATGGCTTAGAGTTTCCGTAGATGGTAATGGACTTTGTAGGAATGCACAAGTTTTCACAGAAGTGGATGTAAGACGTGACTGTGTCTACGAATTCATCGAGGTCCGGGCATGCATCCTTGAACATTGACCAATCTGTTATATCAAAACAGGCCTGCAGGGTCTCGACCGATGCGGCCGACCATTGCTTTATTTCTTTCCTCACGGGTTTCATTGCCTTCAGTTTCTGTTTATAGGTGGGAAGGAGAAGGACGGTGGCGTGGTCCGAAGCATCGAGGGGTGCACGTGCGACCGAGCGATAGGCGCCCGAAAAAGCACAATAACAATGGTCTAGGATTTTATCTTCACGGGTGGGGCAGGTGACTTGCTGTTTGAATTTTGGGAGAGAAGAATTGAGCTTAGTATGGTTAAAGTCACCGAGAACAAGGATGAAAGAGTCTGGGTGTTGGTTTTCTATTGCAGTGACTTGATCAGCAAGCTGACAGATGGCTGACTTGGCGTTGGCTGCGGTGGAATGTAAACAGCCGCTACAATCACACTAGAAAACTCACAGGGGGAATAGAAGGGGCGGCACCTAATGAATAGGGTTTCAAGTTCTGGAGAACAAGATTTTGACAAAATATCAGCGTCTAACAAAATATCAGCGTCTGATGACATGCTGATGACCTCCCTTGGATGGCTCCAGAGTCAGGTAGTCCATGCACACCAGATCCAGTGGGCCAATGCTGACAGTGTTGACCAGTGGTGCACGGCTGTTAGTGGGAGTCTTCCGTCGAAGGCAGCGTTGGCATTGCTGAATCCAGTTATCAACGTCTTTGGACATGCCTGGCCAGAAGAATCTGTCACAGATGAGACTCAACGATCTGTCACGTCCTGGGTGGCAAGTGTCGTTGTGCAAACTGGTAAGCACGTAGCTGATGTAACTTGCAGGTAGTATCAACTGCTTCCTTGGCTGGTCATTGATTTGGACATTGCGGTACAGGACTCCATTTATCAGCTCAAGCTTCTGTATTTCGTGCGACCGGGGATGCGTCTCCAAAGAGTTGATCAGAGACTTTATTGCTGGATCTTGTCTCTGAGCTACCTGAAGCTGATCTGGGGTGAGAGTCTGCAGGCTCAGACCCACTGGTGCACAGCTGTCAACGACTTCAGCTGTCACGGCCAAACACTCCACGTAAGCTGCTGGCTGCTGACACTTGCAGACTGCCCTGACAGATTCCACAGGCACATGTTGGTGTCCTTGTTCCGATGACTGTAGCTCAGGCAACCATGACAGGGCATCTGCATCTGCATTGTTCAGTCCTGGACGATAGCGAATGTCAAAGTCAAATGATGCTAGAGCCGCCAGCTACCTGTGACCCGTGGCATCCAGTCTTGCAGTGGTCAGCACATAAGTCAGCGGATTATTGTCCGTGTACACAGTGACAGAGTTACCATACAGGTAGTCCTTGAACTTGTCAGTGACAGCCCACTTAAGCGCCAGAAACTCAAGTTTGTGGGCTGGGTAGTTCTGCTCACTCTTGCTTAGTCCACGACTGGCAAAGCTAATGACTCGCTTCACACCTTCCTGTTCCTGACACAGCACAGCCCCAAGTCCCGATCCACATGCATCAGTGTGGAACTCAAACCGTCTGCTGTAGTCAGGGAAACCAAGGATGGGTGGTGACGTCAGGCACTCTTTCAGCCTGTCAAAGACTTCTTATTGTCCTGTGCCCCAGACCCACTTGGCGGTTGTCTTGATGTTCTTCGTTTCCTTTCCTTTCTTCGCTTTTGGGTTGGGCATGAGTTCTGTTAGGGGTTTTGTGATCTTGCTGTAGTCTTTCACATAGCGCCTGTAGTACCCAGAAAATCCGAGAAATTTGCAAACTTCCTCCGGAGTCCTGGGAGTTGGCCAGTTGACGACTTGGCTGCTCTTCTCTGGATCTGCCTCAATGCCTTTGGCAGACACGATGCGCCCAACATAGCAGACTTTTTCTTGACAGAAGGAACATTTCTTTGGGTTCAGCTTCAGTCCACAGTCCTTCAGGCGTAGGAGGACTCTCTCAAGATGTCCCATGTGTTCTTGAAAGGTCTTTGAGAAGACAATCACATCGTCCAAGAATACCAAGCAGATATTGAGGTGCAGGTCACCTAGACAGTCCTCCATAAGTCGCTGGTAGGTGGCAGGTGCATTGACAATTCCCGTGGCCAGTCTGGTGAACTCGAAGAATCCAAATGGGGCTACAGTGAAGGCAGTTCTCTCACAATGCTCTTCTGCAATGTCAGTTTGATGGTACCCACTTTTTATGTCCACCACTGAGAAGTACTTCGCTCCAGAAAGGCTGTTCAGCAAGTCTTCAATGTGGGGAAGGGCATAGGAGTCTTTCACAGTATGTGCATTCAGCTGACGTGAGTCGACACAGTCTCAAAGATCCATCTTTCTTTTTGACAAGCACGACGTTTGACGACCAAGGAGAGTGAGATGGCCGAATAACACCGCAGTCCAAAAGTTGTTGTAGATGGGTCTTTACTTCCTTGTACATCCCTGGTGGAATGAAGCTATGGCGTTCCTTGAAAGGCGTTTCATTGGTGAGGTGGATATGGTGGGGCATTCCTGTCGTACGCCCAACATCAGCATCATGTTGCACAAAACAGTCTGGGTGGGCTTTCAGCAAGTTCTGAAGCTGCCTGAGCTGCTCATGGTTAACCCTTCAGGTGAAATTGTCACTTTGTCCATGTGGAAAGGTGCTGGTCGCCACTTGCCAACAATATCGTCACTGCTTGCTCTGCTCACTGGTTGAAGTTCACAAAGCACGGCATGAGGAGGTACTACCACAGTCTGGGTTGTGACATTTGAGATATGAACATCTACTAGTCCTGTCTTCTTGCCCTGGTAGTTGACTATTGTTGGAGCGATGTCTAGCAAAGCCAGATCAGCGTCTTCTCTTACTTGCTGCAATAAAGCGCAGGTTGGCTTGTAGTCCAATGTCTGGTCTACGACACCTTGCAGAACGTGGGTGCTGTTTGGCTCAATGAGGATACTGCAGTTCTCCCTATTCTTGACAACGGCCAGTCTGTTCTTGCTTCTGCAGAGCTCTCTCTCCCTCAGGGACATGCACCTGAACGGCAGGTACCAGGGAGTATGGAGTCTGGCCACCTGCAGGAAATGGTTGCCATGCTTCCTCTGCGTCCTCTCTATGACCTGCTCTAGCACATTTGTACCCAACAGCACAGGAATCTTGCTGCCCTATTTGCTGTCTGGAACCACCAGGAAGAGACAAGGCAGCCTAGCCTCACCATCAACAGCACAGGAATCTTGCTGCCCTATTTGCTGTCTGGAACCACCAGGAAGAGACAAGGCAGCCTAGCATCACCATCCAGTCCACCTCCAGTAACGCCCACAGATACTTCAGTGTACCCCGAGTATGGAAAAAGTTCACTGTCCGCACACTCTAAGCACAGTAAGTCGTTCAGAGGATTGATGGGCAGATGGGACAGCTTATCTTTATGAAAGTTTGCCGACACCGTAGACACAGTGGCTCCAGTGTCCAAAAGAGCAGTTGTCCCTGTCCCCTCCACGGTGATGGTGACGTGGGTACTGCTGCCGACCAGGGTGCTGTTTGAAGATGGGCAAGCAGGCTCAATGTCTACAGGCTGCCCTAGACTGCAGACTGGCGGAAGTTTAAATGGTGGTGATGATCCAAGCGTACACGACACCCAACCTGCACATGCCCCTTCTCCCCACAATGGTAGCAGATTGGTCCTTCCTCTGTCCAGCCAGGACGATGACGTCTGCTCCCACCACCCTGGGGTGTAGCTTCTCTCCACTGAGGAGTTGCAGGAGGTGGTGCACCCCTGTTCATCTTGAGATCATGACATGATGTGGCTGCAGTTTTCTGTCATAGTTCCTGTTTCAAAGAGTTGATCTCTGCAGACACCTTCTTTGGCTGAGCTGCAATATTGTTTGGTGGATCAGTTAGGGCTGTCCTGATTGTTGCCTTCCGAATGGGTCGAACGTCTTGCTCTTCTTGATGGATGGCTTTGTGCAGTTCATCAACATCTTTGACCGTGTCAAACTTGTGGGTTGTACGATCCTTGAGGTCTGGCCCCAGACCTGTCCATAGCATGCAGCGTAACATCTCGTTGGCCTGTGCAGAGTCGACCTGGCCAACCTCTATAGCCCTGGCCAGCAGATCTTCCAGCCGACAGTTCCACTGTGTTGTCTTCTTCTTCACGCTGGCGGGCGCTGTAGAATTCTGCTAGAACTGTCTCTTGAAGCTGTACTGTCCCATACACACTCTCAAATTTGCTGAGAAGTTGCGGGAGCATGACCTTTGGTCCCAACCACATCGCCACCCTCGCGGCCTCACCCTGCAGAGACCTCCTGATGGATTCCAGGATGACAGAGTCACTGTAGGATGACTCAGCCTGGAGATAGGAAACTTCATACTTCCAGAGGTCACATGTTGCCTCCTGGTCTTTGCCGCGACTGCCACTGAATGGTGAGATGTGCGGTTGATGTTGCCACACCTTGGGGAGTGCTGCTCCATCGACTTTGCTTTCCTGCTTCACATCCTGGGACGCTGCTCCAGTTGAATTGGAGGCTATGTAAGCCTGCATCCAGTGTTCCAGGTCTTCCTTGGTATCAGCCTTGAGTTTCACGCCCAAAGTCCTCAAGGCCTCCTGGAGACTCTTTTCATCCCTAGACACCTGAATTTCTTCAGCCACGCCGATCCTCTTTGGATGCAAAACTTGCTGGCAGGGGGGAAGGGGGATGTCAAAAGGAAATGGAAGGTAGGAAGGATGGGGATAACACTTGGAAATCTTGATGTCAATTCCACAGCAGGGAGTCCCTTATTGGGCGCCACTTGTGACAGGACCACACTCTTACAGATTTACTTGAGTCAGTCCTGTTGGGTTTGGTTCCCTGTTTCTTTTGCTTTGTTCTTTATTGTATATCTCAGAATTCACGAGAGGCATAAATGTGACAGAGAAAATAAACCCCTATTTCAGCTAGGTGAAGACAATATATTCTTAATCATAGATAAGTATGTAAGTTGTTGCGTTGTGGGTCTGCTTGATATTGTCAGTGTAGGGATGCTTAACTATCGCACACAAAAACACGTCTACTCAGTCAGTTCAGCTTGAAGGGAAGATTCTTATTGACTAGAATAAGACAGAACGAGGATACAACCAAATGCGAATAAGCCGAATGCCACATCCCCCTTTCTCAAACTAAAATGGACATTTCATGTTCTGGAAATTGTAAATATGTATTTTTAAAGTCTTTTCCATTTTGATGGCGACTAGTTAAATTTATTCCTTTATTCCTTTACTTATAGTCTTTTACTGGGAGGGCACAATGTTCACAGATAGTCTAGTCTAGTCTAGTCTATCTGGCTTTTTGATGACATGGCCTCTTCTGGTGGTTAGGATTGGTGATGGCCCTGGCAGGATTCTTTGGTTTGTGGTGGAAACAGGATCGGGATAAGGACAGGGTTGCATGGACATTGGAGTGGGATTAGGCTGGTCAGGGTCATGGATGCTCTTTGGAATGAGGCTGGATGTATCTCTGGTGATAGGACAAGGGAACTGGGGTCATGGATCTCTGGGGATCAGGAAACGCGAGTTCCTCCTCTGCTTCCCCTGGGGTGTGGCCACTTCGTATGACCAGTGTCCCAGAGGCTGGATGATGGTCCCTGGGCTTCCCTGTGGCTTCACCAAGACAGGCTGTCCAGGCAGCAGTGTTGGCAATGTTACTGCCCGATGAGCATTGTCAAAGTGCAGCTTCATTTTTCTTTTCTGCTCCCTGTCCTTGGCCTTGAAGGTGGGGTTAGAGCAGTGGGACTGCAAGGATGGCACCGTTGTCCAGATCCGTCGTCCCATAAGGAGTTCTGCTGGATTGCTACCGTGTTGGAGAGGTGTGGCACGGTAGTTCAGCAATGCGAGGTACGGGTCCTTTGCTTTCTGAAGCAGGGCCTTGACCGTCTATACTGCTCGTTCAGCTTCACCGTTGGCCTGGGGGTAGTATGGGCTACTAATAGAGCGGAAAAACCCATACTTTTCAGCAAAGGCAGCAAACTGTTAGCTGGCAAACAGCAGCCCATTGTCAGATTTGACAACTTCAGGTATTCCATGCCTGCAGAAGATGCTTTTGCAGTGGCTAATGATGGTCTTGGCCCTTGTGTTCTTGAGGTGTGCCAGTTCAATAGTACCTAGAATAATAGTCAACTACCACTACGTACATCTCCTTCTTCAGCTCCATTAGATCCATGCCAACCTTTTGCCATGGGTAGTCTGGAGTTTGTGTGGGTATGAGTGGTTCTGGAGGATTACATCTCTCCGTGACACAGACTGGGCATTGTTGTACCATGGCTTCAATTTGTGGAAAGCCCTGGCCACCACACACTCTGTCTTGTCAGTGCGTGGCATTTGACAATTCCTTGATGTCCAGTGTGTAGCTTCTGCAGAATGTCCTGTCTCAGTGATGCAGGTATCAAAAGTCTGGTGCCACAGAGGAGAAGATCCACAAGGATCTGTCCTTGGCCCTGTTCTTTTCACTCTTTACACCTCCCCCCTGTCCACCATCATCAACTCCCACTCTATAAAACAACACTTCTATGCTGATGACACCCAACTTCAAGACAGTGACTCACCTGATAATATACAGCGCCTGTTGACTCGCACCACTGAGTGTTACTCGGACATTAAGAACTGGATGACACACAATAAACTTCAGCTTAATGACGACAAGACAGAAGCTATCCTCATTGGCACCCGTTAGAAACTTTCTCAGCTGCCTCCTCTTTCTCTCCCATTATGTAACACATCAGTCCCAATTTCTGATTCAGCTAAAAACCTTGGTGTCTGCATTGACTCTACCCTCTCCATGAACAACTTTGTTTCTCAAACTGCCAGATCTTGCTACTATCATCTCCATCGTATAAGGCTGATCAGGAAGTATCTCTCTGTCGAAACAACTGCAAAACTCGTTCTCTCCTTCATAATGTCTCGCATTGACTATTGCAATTCACTCCTGTCTGGTCTTCCTGCCTCCACCATTCACATCCTACAGCGCATTCAAAACAATGCTGTACGCCTTGTACTCAAAAAGAAAAAAGCTGACCACATATCTCCTCTCCTGGCAGAACTTCACTGGCTCCCTGTATCAAAGCGCATACAATACAAACTAGACACCATGTGCTACAAAAGCCTCAATAACGCAGCCCCCGATTACCTGTCAAGCCTACTTGAGATCTATGTTCCCTCACGTACCCTCCGCTCTGCCTCCGATCCTCTGACTTTTCGCTTTCCACGCACTAAGCTCAATACCTATGGTCCACGAGCCTTCTCTGTTTCTGGTCCACTCTCCTGGAACAAACTTCCTCTCTCAGTCCGTCAGCAACCTACTTTTGTCTTCTTCAAGTCTGCTCTCAAAACCCACCTTTTCTCCTCTGCATAAAATCCTAACCTCACTCAACCCCCCCTCCCCCCTCTGCAGCCTGTCTCCGCTCGGAGGGGAATCACATGGTTATAATATATAATTGTATATGCTATGCTCTCTATAATTTTCCATTGCTTTTATTCTTGCTTTTATTGCTTTTATTGCTTTTATTCTTTCTCCCCATTTATAGCCATGCGTGTGTGTGTGTGTGTGTGTGTGTGTGTGTGTGTGTGTGTGCGCGTGTGTGTGTGTGCGTGCGTGCGTGTGTGTCTGCTTCAGCGCTTAGATTTGATTTTATCAAGATTTTGCGCTATATAAATATTGTAATTATTATTATTAATTATTATAGAGGCTGATATTGTGTCGCTCTGCCAGATGGCTTGAGATCATTGTCTGAGCATGTGTGTGGCCATCGTTTTTGGGCAAACTGCATCAGCTTGAGGTAAACTTGGTCTTTTTTCAGTTCCTGTCGCATCTGATCCAGCCTTTTGTCTGTGGCTGGAAAGTTGGAAATAACCTGGTCAATCATGGACTTGGTATCATCTTCCAGTCTTTTGTCCTCCTCATCTGGTGTTGAGATTGGTGCCCGGGACAGTGTGTCGGCAGTCACCAGGTTCTTGCCCCGGGTGTACTCAATCTGGAAAGAGTAGCGCATGAGGGGCATCCTGAATCCCAGGATACGAGGGGACAGTTCATCCAAATTCTTTGTCTTCAACAAAGAGAGAAGAGGTCGATGGTCTGTCTCAATAGTGAGGTCTTTCAGGCCGGTGATAAATTATGAAAATCTCTCACACGCCCAGGTGACTCCTAAGGCCTCTTTTTTCCACTTGTGCGTATCGTTCCTCAGTTGGAGTCAGTGACCTTGACGTGTAGAACACTGACCTGAAGGTACCATCGTCCTGCTGCGGAAGGAGTACAGCTCCCAGACCATAGGATGTCGCATCTGAAGACAGTCTTGTCTTGCGATGCGGACTGTAGTGGGCCAACACTGGTGCTGAGGTGAGCTGCCGCCTGATTTTCAGGAATGCTTCCTCTTGAGGAGTTTCCCAGGTCCACTCAGATTCCTTCTTGAGGAGTTCTTGTAGAGCTCTGGTGTGGTCTGCAAGACTGGGCCCTGCAAACTTGGCAACATGATTTATCATTCCTAACAAACGTCGAAGTTCAGTGACGTTTGTTGGCTTGGAAAGCTTGTGATTGTTGCTACTTTCTCTGGGTCGATGGTGATGCCTTCTCAAGAGACGATGTGTCCAAGGAACTTGACCATTGACCAAAAAAACTCACATTTCTCTAGAGTTAGGGTCAGTCCTGCATTGGTCAGCTTCTTCATCACCCTATGGAGCCTGTCATCATGTTTTTGTTGGCTGGATCCGTGGATAAGAAGGTCGTCCATGTCACAGATGACTCCCGGAGTGCCAGCCAGCAAATGACTCATGGTCCTTTGAAATATTTCTGGCCCTGAGCTGATGCCAAAGGGCAGGCGAGTGTAGCAGAATCTTCCGAAAGGGGTGATAAAGGTCGTCAACTGTTCTGACTCTTGGTGCAGTGGTAGCTGGTGAAAGTCACTGTTGCAGTCAAGTTTTGTAAAAGACCCTTGCTCACGACAGCTGCGCAAGTAGTTGGTTTGTCTGAGGTAGTGGAAAATTCTCATGCTTGACAGCTTCATTTAGCTTTGTGAAGTCAATGCAGAGCCCTATCTTTCCATTAGACTTTGGCACCACCACAATTGGGGCACATCAGTCCATAGGATTGGACACTGGATGGATAACACCCAACTTCTGAAGCCTGTCCAGCTATTCCTTCACTTTTCCATGAAGTGGCAGGGCTAGTCGGTGGGGAGCAGTGACAGTAAATGGAGTTTTATCCTTCTTTAGCTGGATTTTATAGAAAAATCCCTCTAGCTTGCCAAGATCTGCAAAGAGTGTGGGGAGTTCTTTGCAAAAGGGGGTCTCTTTGACGCTGACTTCATGAATTTGCTCAAGCAAGCGTAGAACAGAAATGGCAGGGCGTCCTAATAAAGGCTCCTCAAGATCCTTGAAGACATAGATGTCTTGATTGGCAGTCCTCCCTCTGCAGGATATCTCTGCTGAGAACTTGCCCAAGACCATAATTGGAGTTCGGCCTGGCCCAAAGAGTTTTCTCTTAGCCTGCTGAAGTGGTAGTTTAGAGGATGGGATGAGCTTAGATGGAATAACAGTGACGTCAGCACCAGTGTCAAGCTTGAACTCGTGTGTATGAAAGTCATCCATCTTGACAGACACTCTCCATGGATCACTGACTTCTCCAATCACTGAACCCAGGAAGGCGTCATCTTCTTCTTCTATAGGGTGAACGTTTGCTGTAGACCTGCACATGGCTGCAAAGTGTCCTAACTTTGAGCATTTCCGACATTTTGCTCCTTTTGCTGGGCAAGCGTCTCTGTTGAGAGCGTCTCGTCCACAATGGAGGCAAGTCTTGGATGCTTCTTTGTCCTGGCGTCCAGATCGTAGTTGTTGTTGACGACTAGAGTGCTGATGCGTTGTCTGCTTCTTTGACCCTTGGGGTCGGCGTTCATGGACACTGTTGATTCTGTCTCCAGTCATGGACTGCATCTGGGACTGCGCTGTCCCATGTGCTCGGCAGAATTGCTTTCTGAAGGTTGAGGTCCTTCTCTTCCAGTAGCTTTCTTCGGACCATGGCATCCCTAACACCGATCACCACTCAGTCCCTAATCATGCGCCCTTCATCTTTAAAATTACACGATTTTGCTGCTTGTCTCAGGGCAGCGACATAGGCATCTATGCCCTCACCTGTCTCCTGGATCTCTGGTGAAATTTGTAGGACTCATACACTTCACGAATGGCTCATACACAGAATTCTTCAAATTTTCTAATGATGGTATCAATGTCTGTCTTCTGTTCGCCTTCAGCAAAAGGAAAACCATCAAAAACTTCATGATCGTCCTCTCCTATGCAGGCAAGAAAGACAGCACTCTGATATAATTTCTCCTCCTTGTCAAGCCTTGAAGCAACAGAATAATTAAGCCACTGACGCTTGAATCTCTTCCAACCGCTCTCCAAGTGTCCATGGATGTCTAGTTTGGAAGGCACTGGGATGTTGGCAGTGAAGCGTTTCTGTGGTTGGGTCATAATAATCCCTATACTCTAGAAACGGGCACCTAACAAACCAGTGTCCAAACTGTGAAAACTCAAATAACTTTGCACTTCAGCAATGAACTAAACAACAAAAATGAGTAGGCCTAATCTACGAAAACATAAACAGTTGTCTCCCCAAAATGACTGCAAGGCACTGTCTAAACACAGAGAGTAAAGTACAGCACCGCAAGCGTCCATAAAACTGGAAGGACACAACAGAAGTATTTCACAATAAAAACGCAGGAAAAAATCTTCATCGTCTGATGCAACGTGCGCAGATCAATAGCGTAGCGTAAATACTTACAGTCTGTGATCTTAATCAATAGATGCATCGTCGACAACTGTCACTTTCTGACACGATGTTGCGTTGTGATTTTGCTTGATATTGTGAGTGTATGGATGCTTAACTATCGCACACAAAAACACGTCTACTCAGGTAGTTCAGGTTGGAGGGAAGATTTTTATTGACTAGAATAAGACAGAACGAGGATACAACCAAATGCGAATAAGCCGAATGCCAGCCGAGTGAGTAAGTACGCAAGTAAGTTATTAAGTAAGTAAGTGCATAAGAAGTAAGTAAGTAGGTCTCACCTGTCGGCGTCACTGGGGTCGGTGTTGGCCGCTGCACATCTAAATGCCACCATCTCCCTCCAGGCCACTCTGTCTTGACTTTTGTGAACAATTTTTTGAATATTTAGGCCACTGATAACATCAGGAGAGCATACAATAATATATTCTGGTGGAAACACACATGAAAGAGGAGTAGGCATCATAATTGACAGGGACAAATCAAAAGCAGTTAAGGGATACTGGGCTGTGTCCGACAGTTTTGCAGGTTAAATTGGATGGCAAGCCATTTGATACCAACATCATCCAGGTGCATGCACCAACATCTGCAAGTACTCACGATGAAATTGACAACTTCCATGAAGTATTAGAGATAGCCAAAGCTCAATGTAAATCACAAGAAATTACAATAATAATGGGAGATTTTAATGCTATAGTGGGACAGGAGAAGATGGAGGATATAGTTGGACCTCATGGGCTCGGTACACAAAATGAAAGGGGAGGGAAACTAGTGGAATGGGCACAGATGAATGAGTTCATAGTAGGAAACACCTGGCTTGAGCAGCCTAACAGAAGAAAATGGATATGGATGAGTCCAGGAGATAATACCAAAAATCAAATTGAGTACATCCTGATCAATAAAAGATTTAGAAATTATATGCTGACAGCAAAAACACTACCAGGCGCAGACTGCAGCAGTGACCATAATCCTGTAATGCGAAGATTTAGGGCTGAAACTAAGGAAAAGAAAACAGATCAAAAGTAACATCAAACTAAATCTTGGACTCAAAGAAAGATGAAGCGACACATAAAAAATTTAATGTACATGTTCAAAACAAATTCAGTGCTTTGGAAGACGTTGGTGACAGTGACGGAACAATGGACAAAGTTGAGAAACTCGTTAAAGGAACCTTGTGAAGACATTCCTAGAGTAGACAGAAAAGCAAAAAAGAACTGGGTGACGAAACAAATTCTATGCTTGATGGAGGAAAGGAGGAAGGCAAAGGGAAAGGAGAAAAGATACAGGAAGATAAACAAAGGAATCAGGAATAGGTGCAATGAAGATAAGGAAGCTTGGCTGAAAACAAAATGCAAAGAAATAGAAGACCGACACAAAACAGATCCTCAGGATATGTATAGAAGAACTGAAGAAATTGTCCACAGGAAAAATGCATGCACATCAACTGGTTGCTTAAAATCGAAAGATGGTACGCTTATCATAGAAAAAGACAAAATATTTGATAGATGAGGAGAGTACATTAAAGACCTTTTTGAAGATGACAGAAACGAAGAACACATTATAAGAAGGAACGTTGCAGGACCACCCATAATGAAAGATGAAGTTAGAGCGGCATTGAAAAAGATGAAACCAGGAAAAGCCCAGGACCAGATAATATCACTAAAGAGATGATTGAAGCCCTGGAGGAATTTGGTACTAAAAAAAATAACAGTCCTCCTAAATGAAATTTATGACACTGGAAAAATATGTCAAATCAATTTTCGTTGCACTTCCAAAGAAACCAGGGGCTATATAATACAAACTCCTTCGCACAATCAGCTTGATGAGTCATGTAACGAAACTCCTGTTAAGAATGATCATGATGAGGACAAAGAATAGAATCAAAAGAGAAACAGCAGAAGAACAGTGTGGATTTGTCGAAGGGAAAGGAGCTATCAATGCCATATACATCCTAAGAACTATCATAGAGGGTCAATCGAGGCGAATAAGGATTTATATTTCTGCTTTGTTGATTATACCAAGGCTTTCGATCGGGTAAGAACTGAAGAACTGATCAACCAACTAGAAAGACTCAATATAGATGGAAAAGATCTACGAATAATCAGAAATATGTATTGGGAACAAACAGCTGCAATGAGAATAGAAAACAATATAAGCTCTAGGTAACATAACTCTTGAGAGTCACGGAGTTATCTCCCATGTAGAATTTCTCAAACCCAACACAGTTTGCGCTACCCATTCAGCTACAAAGCATAAAGTGGTAAGCTCAGAACAGAACAGTGTTCTGAGCTTGGTGGCTGCGTCTATGCTAGCTGAATGGGTAGCGCAAACCACGCTTTGTGGCTGCGTCTATGCTAGCTGAATGGGTAGCGCAAACTGTGTTGGGTCTGAGATGTTCTGAGCTTACCACTTTATGCTTTGTGGCTGCGTCTATGCTAGCTGAAATGGGTAGCGCAAACTGTGTTGGGTTTGAGAAATTCTACATGGGAGATAACTCCGTGACTCTCAAGAGTTATGTTACCTAGTTAATATTTAAAATTCTCCCTGCTTCCCTGTTATTTCCTTTGGTATTAAATATAAGCTCTGTTCAAAATATCAAAAGAGGAGTCAGGAAAGGTTGTGTTCTGTCACCAGATCTGTTTTCACTTTACAGCGAAATCATCATGAGAAACCTAGAAGAATGCCCTGGGTTAAAGGTTGAAGGAAAAATGATAAACAACATTCGTTACGCAGATGACACCGTGCTAATTGCAGAAAATGAAAGGGACCTACAAAACCTTGTGAAAATAATAGAAACAGAAAGCAAAAATAAAGGGTTGAAGCTAAATAGCAAGAAGACTGAACTTATGGTAATCAGTAAAAAACATGAAATTTACTCATGCAAAATAACAGCAAATGGCACAACTTTGAGACAGGTTGATAAGTTTAAATATCTGAGAACGATCATCTCACCAGACGGCAGATGCACATGAGAAATAGCCAGCAGAATTGGCCAAGCCAAAACAGCATTCAAAAAGTTGAAAAGCATTCTTACCAACAAATGCTTATCCCCGTTAACATCAGGAAGAGACTTCTGGAATGTTATATCTCTTCTTCTTCTTGGCCTACGCTGCTACACAATCATCTGAGTCTGGGCGATGAATGCAGCCGTCTTTTCAATACAATATATATACAATATTTTATTTGTATAGCGCAAAATCTTGATAAAATCAAATCTAAGCGCTAAAACAGACACACACGCACGCATGCACACACACGCACGCATGCACACACACACACACACACACACACACACACACACACACACACACACACACACACAACACACACGCACACGCACAAGGCTAAAATGGGGAAAAAGAATAAAAGCAATGGAAAATTATAGAGAGCATATTATATACAATTATATATTACAATGTGATTCCCCTCCGAGTGGAGACAGGCTGCAGAGGGGATTGAGTGAGGTCAGGATTTTATGCAGAGGAGAAAAGGTAAGTTTTGAGAGCGGACTTGAAGGAGACAAAAGTAGGTTGCTGACGGACAGAGAGAGGAAGTTTGTTCCAGGAAAATGGACCAGAAACAGAGAAGGCTCGTGGACCATTTCCAGCTCCTGTCTGCAGCCATGGAGTTTGGTTGTCAGCAGAGTGTCTGTCGGCCACACGTCCTATCTTGCCACCTGGTGAAGGGGACATCTTTGGAGTATATGCTCCGTGGTTTGGTCTTCTTGACCGCAGGGACAGGTTGGGGAGGGCGCCAGCTTCAGTTTGCGGTACATGTGGCTGTTTAGCCTATTGTGTGACCAGTGCGCAACCTCACCAGGACAACTTGCTGCTCTCTAGACAACAGGTGGTAGTCATCCCTGTGTCGTCTCGGCGTGGAAAGCGCCCTGATGATGCTCGTCTTTTCACTGTAGCTGACGCTGTTGTTAGGTTGTTCTTCTCTGGCTCTCTCCTTTGCAAGCATATCAGCTCGCTCATTCCCGGAGACTCCGCAGTGGGCTGGAATCCACTGCAGAACTGCTCTTCTGGTTGTGGCAACCTGGTGCAGAGTTCTAGACAGGAGGGGGAGCATGTTGTTCTGGCATGCCTGCAGCACGGAGAGGGCATCAGACAAGAAGACAACTTGTCTGCAGTCACAGTCTGTAGCCTGAATCATGGAGGCCGCCTGCATGAGTGCTTCTGTCTCAGCACGGTAGTTGTACAGTGTCTTCCAGTGGCGACACTTGCTGTTGTTGTTTGTCCTCCTGGGAAAAGGACAAGGATGCCTGCACCCCCGTTGGCTACGGCGTTGGTTCCTGACCCGTCGGTGTATACATGTATCCATGCCTCCTGTGGGTTCCTCTCAGCAATCATGGCCATTGTTAGGTAGTGTTTCACCTTGTCATCTTGTGTGTCTCCCGGTGTGAGGTATGGGACGGTGGTGTGGACCTTGGTGTTAGGCTGGTCTAGTGTCCAGGGTTCTGGCATGTCTGTTGGGCAAAGAGGGAGCGTGTCCTTGGGCAGACTTTCTTGGAACTGGCGAGTCAGCCTCTTGCTCTCGTGGACAAAGCTGCTCCTTTTCAGTCGGGTTTGGTGAGGCTGTTCAGTTTCTGCTTCATGGGATGGTCTGGTAAACACCTGAACTTTTCTGCTTGCACCAAAACCTTGGTTTCTCTCCTCTGACTGAGAGGTTGGATTTCTGCAAGCTTTTCCATCTCCTTGATTGGTGTTGACCGCATCGCACCTGTGATTATGCGGAGGGCCTGGTTCTGAACCTTGCTAAGCGTCTGCTGGTTCGTCTTTGCCGTAGTTGACCACGCTGAAGAGCCGTATTCGAGATGGGGTTTGACTATTCCCTGATATACTGTCTTCAGTATTCTCTCATTTGCTCCCCAGGTGGTGCCTGCAAGTTTACGAAGAATTGCCAGCTTGCGCCTCGCTTTTGCCTCTGCCTTCATGATGTGCGGCTTCCAGGTCTGCCTATTGTCAAAGGTGACGCCAAGGTATGTGGCTTCTTCATCCTCCTTCAGGGGTTCTACCAAGGGTGATGATGCCAGGAAAAGACCGACTTCCAATTCATCGGCGGGGTGACCATCCCCAACCCAGGCGGGCCACAGGTGGCGGATAGTGAAGCCCTTCAGATATGGAGGGTGGCTGTGAATAAACTAGCTTGCTAGCAAATAAGCAGTCCCGGACCAAACTGGCGGTGTTCCTATCAGGACGGGGTGGGGTAGCAGGTGGCGCTGCTATCCTTAAAAAATGCCCCAGGTGTCCTATGACGGGTTCATCAGCGGGTAAGGGCCGCTATAAGCCCTAGCTACGGGGTGGGATCCCTGGAGAAACAATCCCCCCTGTGCTCCCAGGGCAGGACGTATGGGCCAGGAGCTAAGGGCGGGGCAACCCCTACAGAAAACCTAGAAGGCTGAAGACAGAGGTACTGGGCCAGCGTGCGCCTTCTAACAAACCACGGTACCATGCACTTTTCGTATAATGGCTAATGGAATGTTATATAGAACCAATACTGTTATACGATTGTGAGGCGTGGACAGTCAACACGCAAAACCAGAACAAGATTGAGGCAGCCGAGATGTGGATTCTTAGAAGAATGTTAAGAGTTCCATGGAGAGTAAAGAAAACAAACGAGACAGTCTTGATGGAGGCAGACACAAGAAGATCATTCATAAGGAAGATTAGGAAAAGACAGGCACAATTTATATGCCATTTTATGAGGAAAGGGGAATTAGATCATCTGGTCACAACAGGAAAGCTGGAGGGAAAGACAGCACCAGGTAGAACCAGGGAGAAAATATTGGACGGACTTGCAGGTGGCTGAGGACAGAGAGGTGGAAGATGTGCTTACGGCAACAAGGGATAGACACATATGAGGGCCATGATCGCCAACGCATGTGGCAGGCACATGAGTGATGATGGAATGATGGATGGATGATGCATGGATGATGGATGGATAGGATGGATGATGGATGGATGATGGTGATGGATGAGATGGATGATGGATGGATGATGGATGGATGATGGATGGATGATGATGGATGAGGGATGGGTGATGGATGGTGATGGATGGTGATGGAGGGTGATGGATGGGTGATGGATGGGTGATGGATGGGTGATGGATGGTGATGGATGGTGATGGATGGTGATGGATGGTGATGGATGGATGGATGGATGGATGATGGATGGATGATGGATGGATGATGGATGGATGATGGATGGATGATGGATGATGGATGATGATGGATGGATGATGGATGGATGATGGATGGATGATGGATGGATGATGGATGGATGATGGATGGAGATGGATGGAGATGGATGAGGAGGATGGAGGATGATGGAGGATGGATGGAGGATGGATGGAGGATGGATGGAGGATGGATGGAGGATGGATGGAGGATGGATGGAGGATGGATGGAGGATGGATGGAGGATGGATGGAGGATGGATGGAGTGGAGGGAGGATGTGATGGATGGATGGAGGATGTGATGGATGGATGGATGGATGGATGGATGGATGGATGGATGGATGGATGGATGGATGGATGGATGGATGGATTGGATGATGGAGATGGACGATGGACGATGGACGATGGACGATTGATGATGATGACGATGACGATGACGACGACGACGACGACGACGACGACGACGACGACGACGACGATAACGATGAAGATGATGTTGGTTATGTTCTCGATGTATGAGATTGGAGGTCTGCCTTTCTTCCTTTTTGCCACTGTTTTTCCTTGAAAGATGGTTGCCATGTGGTCCATGTTCTTGTTGCGTGATACATGGCCAATGTATTTTAGTCTTCTTTTGTTGATGTCTGCTAGTAGTTTTCTGGTGGCATCAAGTTCTTCCAGGACACTTTCATTAGTTCTTCTGTCTGTCCATTTGACACATAGTAGTCTCCTATAAAACCACATGTCTGCTGCTTCGATTCTTCTGCAATCAGTTTTTTCTCAGAGTGAAACTTCACAGCCATAAATCATGACTGGCCAGGTCAGGACATTTTAGAAGTCTAACTTACTGGCCATTTGGTATGCTCTGTCTTTCCAGATGTTGTTGAGTTGGACCATTTTTTGCTTTGCTATTCCAATTTTTATTTTGATGTCTTTGGAGCAGGTTCCATCATCAGTTTTTACACAGCCAGGATATTTGAAATCCTTCACATTTTCTATAGAAACTTTGTTAATTGTGATGTCATGATTGTTTTCAGTGTCTTTGCCTTTGATATGTAGCACTTTTGTTTTCTTGGCGATCAAGTTTAGACCAGCCTTTTTGCCTGCTGCATCTACCATGTATAGAATTCTTTTTATGCTAACAGTGCAGTATCATCGGCTTAGCGCAGGTTTGTAAGATATTTTCCTCCCATTTTTATGTCCATGTCTTCATGTCAGCATCTCTCATGGCTTGTTCCGTGTAGATGTTAAAGAGATACGGTGAGAGGATGCAACCTTGTCTGACTCCCCTGTGGATGTTGAAGAATTCATATTTCTGATTGTTCCATTTAACTGTAGCCTTTCGGTCCTTACATAATGAAGTAGTTATTGCAGTGATGGGTTTGAGAAAACCCATTTTGACCATTGTGCTGAACAGGTGGAAAGGAGTGACGCTGTCAAATGCTTTGCTATAGTCTATAAAGATGACAAAAGCTTCTCTTTCGTTCTTTCTACTGCCAACTCGGAAGACAGGGCAATGCTTCTTCGTCTTTACTCCCCGCTGTCTGATTGTCAACTGACCATATATATATTTCACAGTGAACAGCAATCAGTTATCATTTAAACGAATTCATACCGTGCTGCTATCCGCACGCTGTTTACTGTCAACACACGTCACATCTCCCTTTCTTTAAGGAAACAAAATCTATTAATCATTTTTCCTATCTTTCAGTCCATACGAAATAAATGTGTTTCCTACCTTTATCACGCCATTAACTTAACAAACACTCATTCTTTCTCTCACGCACAGGGCCCAATCATTCATTCACCTCATTTTATCCCTGATCATTATACTATCCATCATCATCATGTCCATATTTCGCAATGCTTTCAGTTTATCCGATTGTGGTAGAGTCTTCAGTTTCATTCATATTTCAGGAAATCTGGCTTTTTGCTTTGTCTTCCAGATCTTGTTCTGTAAGGAGAACTAACTGGTTCGGGTTGTCCTGTCCTTGTTTGTTTGATAACTTCATCTGGCTCCTTGATGCTGGTCGTCTCAGACATTTTGATGACTGGTGACTGATCAGATGAGTTCTCACGGACAGACGATGCTGGCGTCCTGACATCTGTTCCAGTTCCAGTTTTCTTGTTATCTTCCAGCATCTGTTGTGATGGACTGATGATTTGCTGTTGCTTGCCCGATGTGTCGCTTTCCTGATGTCTTCCAGAAATCATCCTTCTCTGGACAAGTCGTTGAGGGTTGATTGTCTGCTGAAGCTCCGTTTCTGTTGTGTCTCATAGCTGACGACGATTCATTTGTACTGACGTCCGTCCTCTGTGCGAATGTTGTATGACCGGATGTTCACCTGTTGGTCTACTTTGGCGCTGATCCACTTTTTGGATCCTGGAGGTTGGAATTTCACAATCTGTCCTGGACTCAGTTCTGTCAGCTCTACTGCGCTTCTGTTGTAGTAGTGCGCTTGCTTCAGTTTCCTTTTCTCAAGTTTTTTCTTGATTGGTGTAACTGTAGGTTGGAGTAATGTCTTTGACGTCGGCACTTGTGTTCATGTTCTTCTGCCGAACAGTCTCTGAGCAGGCGAACTGTTTACAGTCTCTGTCGGGATGTTTCTCAGCTCAAGTAAAGCGAGGAAGGGATCTTGATTGTTGTGTTCTGCTTTCTTCATGCACGTCTTTGCAGCCTTCACCGCGCTCTCTGCTTTTCCATTGGACTGAGGGTAGTGTGGTGAGCTTGTTACGTGTTCAAACCCATATGTTTTTCTGAACTATCCAAACTGGTTTGATGTTGTCAGGCGTTCTGGTATTCCGTGCCTTGCCAAGTATCTCTTCAGACAGATGATGACCTCTTTGGATTCTCTTGTTTGTAACCGATCAATTTCAAAGAAATCAGAGTAGTGATCGACCGTGACCAGGTATTCATTGCCATTATGTTCAAAGATGTCACAAGCGATGTGTTGCCAGGGCAGGTCAGGGATCTCTGTACTGATAAGTGGTTCCTTCTGCTGACCACGTTGGTATGTGTTACAGGCGCTGCATGTTTTGACAAAATCTTCAATGTCCATGTTCATCCTGGGCCAGTAGATTACCTCACGTGCTCTTCTTATGCAGCTCTGAATTCCTGAGTGGCTTGCATGAAGTTTCTCAAGGATGTCTGCTCTTTCGCTTTCAGGTACAATTACTCTGTGGCTTTTGAAGACAAGTCCGTTGTGGACTGACAGTTCCTCCCTGAAAGGAAAGTATTCTTGTAACTGTAATGAAAGTTGTTGTTTCTCCTCTGGCCAGCCTTGTAGAATGACAGCTTTCAGGATTTTCATGGTTGCATCTTCCTGAATTGCTTGCTGCAGACTGTTCAGTCTCTCTTGGCTGATGGCCAGTTCTTGCAATGAGTCTGTTTTCTCCAGGTCTGTGAGGAAAACGGCTTCCTTGTGGGTGACTTGCTGTTCCGCTTTTCCACAGACTGCTCTGCTGAGGGTGTCAGCCAGGTGCATCTCAGATCCACGCTTGTACACTACCTGAACTTCTGAGTTCTGAGTAGCATCCTCTGAATCCTCTTACGGTGCTGAGAGCAGGCTCTTCTTATGAATGGTCTCTAGTGGTTTGTGGTCGGTCTCCACCAGGATGTCTCTTCCATAGACGTATCTCTCAAACCTTTCCAGACCGAAGAGTATTGCCAACATCTCCTTTTCTATTTGAGCATAGCTTTTTTCTGTCTTGGTCAAGGCTCGTGATGTGTACTGAATCGGTTGACCATCCTGCATGAGACAAGCTCCAAGTCCAAACTGTGAAGCATCACACCGAAGGGTGGTTGTACGCTTTCCTGAAGAGTCAAAGTAGCGAAGTACCGGTGGCTCAGAGAGTATCTTCTTCACTTTCTTCAGGGCTTCTCCGTGGACGTCTTCATCCCATCTGAAGTGGACGTCTTTTTTTTACCAGTTCTCTGAGTGGTGCTGCTGCCTCAGACAGGTTCGGTGCAAATTTCTGAAGGTATCCAACTACACCGAGTAGTCTCTGCACAGCTGCTTTGTCTTCTGGCACTGGGAGTTGTTGGACAGCGTCCAATTTCTTTGGGTCGGCTTTCAAGCCTTCTCTTGAGAAGATGTGTCCCAAATATGATATCTCTGTTCGTTTCATCTCAACCTTCTCCTTGTTGAGTTTGATTCCAGTCTCTCGGCATCGTTGTAGCAAACGGTTCAGGTTGGTTTCATGAACTTGTGCTCCTGCTTTGTCGGTTGGTCCTCTGCCAAAAACAAAGATGTCATCATGAACCGCCACCACGCCTGGCAGTCCTGCCAGAGCGATGTCAATCCTCCTCTGGAATTCTTCTGGGGCTGGTGAAATTCCAAAGGGCATTCGTTTCCATCGGTATTTGCCAAAAGGCGTCTCAAATGTTGTCAGGTAGCAGCTGTCTTCGTCCAGTTCAACGTGCCAAAACCCGTTTTTCGCGTCCAGGTGTGTGAAGTATTTTGCAACTTTGAGGAGAGGCAGTACGTCATCAATGGTTGGCATGGGGTACTCGTTTCTCCTGAGGGCTTTGTTCAGTGGCTTAGGGTCGATGCACAGTCTGACTTTCCCATTGCTCTTCGTTGTTACGACCAAACTGCTTATCCACTCCGTTGGCGTGTCTACTTTAGTGACCACGTCCAGTTTTTTCAACCTCTTCAGCTCGTCCTTCACTTTCTCTTGCACTGCTATCGGCCACTTTCTGCAAGGCATCTTCACTGGAGCAATACTGGGGTCTGTTTCTAGGTGTAATTTCCCTTCTAGTTTTCCTTCTCCTTCAAAGACATCGTTGTACTTTGTGAGCATATCTTTTGCATTTTCCTCCTCTTTCTGATTTGCTGCTATCGTTGCAATGTTCTCTTCATTGATCGTCAACAATTGCATGTGCTGTACAGCTTTCAGTCCCAGTACTGGCTTACAGTCCGTTTTGGTGATCGCGAAGTTGACTTTGTATTTCCTTCTGTTCTTGGGGTTTTCACTCGCAGCACTATCTCCCCCACAGGCTTCATTTCTGTTCGTTGAACATCACCAGCTTCTTCTAAGTCTCTTGCAGGTCAGACTTTCTTTCATCTCCTGTGACTTCTCTGTACAGGCTCTCAGACATCACGTTTGTTGTTGCACCTGTGTCAAGAAGAAATGTTACCGGCATCTCATTTATCAGCATTTTTGCTCGTATGTTTCTCTCCTTTTTTCTGGTTTTTGTCTTCGATTCCGAGGATTTCATTATCGCTTTCAGTGTCAGTCTATTCTTCTTCGAAGTGCCGAACTCGTTTTCTTTTGAATTTTCTTGGGTGTTCTGCAGCATGAAGCAAAGTGATTATTTCCTCCACAAGCTTTGCATTTTCTTCCAAATGTTGGACATTTCTCTTTTGCTCTTGGGTGCTTTCCACCACAATATCCGCATTTCTCTCTGTACTCTGGTTTGTTTCCTTTGCTATACTGCTTTGCTGTCATCTTTTCTTTGAAAGCTTAGACTTCCTGCATGTCCTGCGTTTTTCTCATCATTTGGACGGTTTGATGTTGACTTGATTCATGCGCTCTGCACATATCAATACATGCAGTCAATGTCAGCTGTCGCACTTCCAGTAATTTTGATCGCAGAGTCTCGTCATGTATACCCAGTACGATTTGATCTCTCAACAGTCTGTCTTCCAGTGTACCATAGTTACAGGTCTTGATCAGTCTCCGCAGTTCTGCTACAAACTGTTCGATAGATTCTCCTGCTGCTTGATGTCTGCAGTTGAATCTGAATGCTTCGTATGTTTCATTGGTTGAACCCACACAGTATTCTTCGAATTTCTGGAGAACAGTGTCAATGTCATTTCTTTCAGCTTCATTAGCAAATGCCAATCCTTCATAGATGTCCATAGCATCCAGCCCGATGCAAGAAAGAAAAACTGCTGTTCTGTATGTTGGGTCTTCTTCTGTCTGTGTTGTCACAATTTCATAGCTGTCCCAAAGCCTCTTGAATTTCCTCCAGCTGCTCTGCAGGTTTCCTCCATTCACATCAAGTTTAGGAGGCAAGGGAATCTTGGCATGTCGTTGACTGGCTTTTCTCTCTTCTTGTTCATCTTCCATGGTTGAACTTTAGTCTTCAATATTCTGGATTTTTGTTAGAGTTCGTAATCTCACTTCTGACACCATCTTTCGTTCTTTCTACTGCCAACTCGGAAGACAGGGCTATGCTTCTTCGTCTTTACTCGTCGCTGTCTGATTCTCAACTGACCATATACATTTCACAGTGAACAGCAATCAGTTATCATTTAAACGAATATCATGCCGTGCTGCTATCCGCACGCTGTTTACTGTCAACACACGTCACAGCTTCTTTTTTCTGCGCTCTTTAATTTTCTCTAGCACAAAAAGCATATCCGTTTTGTTTCTATTGGATCTGTAGCCTGCTTAAATAAGTAGGTGAATAAAATAAATAGATCTGATAGCAGCATACTTACAGCGGGATCCCAGAAATAGAATTACATCCCCTGTTTGTTTTTCTTTTTGTTCATCCAGTGGGAGAAAAGTACTAAAATGACATCATAATATATTTGTGAGTAACGATAAGAACTGTGGAGAGGGGAGGCAAATGTGATATCTGAGAGGAAGTGAGATGAATTCTGAAATTTGAAAAGTGGTCATGAAGTATTAGTATTGTTTTATCCTGAAAAGGGTCCATGTCTAAAACTATGAAAACTATGATGCACTAGCTAGACTAGCTTTTGGAATATAAGTATATTAATATTAAATAATGCATAAATATACATACATATTCTTACATACATACTCACACACGTATCCATTGGTACATATACATGTATTTTCGTGTTTTTCTGGTTCCATTCGTTAAGTTCACTTACTTGCATTGAGTGGTTGTTGTTGTTGTTGTTGTTGTTGTTGTTGTTGTTGTTGTTGTTGTTGTTGTTGTTGTTGTTGTTTTTCTTCTTCGTCCTGAAGATTTTTCAAACGTATTTTTCTTTGGGGCCAATCTAATTGTATTAGCCAATGAGTTCTACTGGAATAAGCAAACACGATTAGCAAATGGACATTGGAAAACCAGGAAAACCCACTTCACAAATTAGTCGGAACAGCAAAAGTCAACAGACTCCAGTGTGGAACATAATGAAAGGGGAGGGCAGAAGACTCCATTCAGTATGTGTGTAAACTGACAAAACTCATACGGACAAAGGAACTGGAGAAATATCCAAACCATTTCAAAAATCCATACAAAACTATCATACCCCAAAAAATAGGGAGACACTGTCGTGAATGGCCAGAAGGGAAAGCAGATGCAGAAGTTCAACTACTCATGCAGCAACTCAGTTGCAGCCACAAAGATGTAATCATATACACGGATGGCTCATCATTAACAACAAATCTGGATGGGACTTCACTGTCAATCAGAATGGAAACACCATTCATGAAGAAAACGCTATATATGGTATCACGACCTCCGGTCTAACAATAGAAACTGAGGCAGTCACACATGTACTCCAATGGTTAACTTCACTGGATGATGAAATGAATGAAAGTCAAGCCTTCATTCTGACTGACTCGATGAATCTACTTCAAAAAATGCCAAATGGAGTAGGGACCCCAGAATGGCACAAGGCAATGCGCAGTATCGACCAACAAAATCTCACATGGATCTACTGCCCCGGACACGCTGGTGTTAAGGGAAATGAACGTGCCGATAAACTATCAGGCAATACCACTACAACAAAAATTCTCCATCTGGGAAAATCTGAGGTCATTAAAGGCTTAAAATCGTACCTTCGCGAACAAAATGTGAGTCATCATACCATCGAATGCCTTACCCAAATACGAATAGATGAGGGAGTGACCAGAAATCTACTCATCATCATCATCAGGTGCCCTGCCGCATGGCGTTGGCGATCATGGACTTCCATTTGTCCCATTCTCTCGTTGCCCCCAGAATATCTCCCCCACCCTCCTCGTCCCCAGCCACTCTGCAAGTCCGTCCAGCATTTTCTCCCTGGGTCTACCTGGTGCTCTCTTTCCCTCCAGCTTTCCCGTTGTGACCAGGTGCTCCAAATCCCCCTTCCTCATAAAATGGCCTATAAATGTTGCCTGTCTTTTCCTAATCTTCCTTATGAGTGATCTACTTGTGTCTGCCTCCATCAAGACTGTCTCGTTTGTTTTCTTTGCTGTCCATGGAACTCTCAACATTCTTCTTAGAAACCACATCTCGGCTGCCTCAATCTTGTTCTGGCTTTGCTTGTTGACTGTCCACGCCTCACATCCGTACAACAGTATTGGTTCTATATAACATTCAAGAACTCTCTTCCTGATGTTAATTGATAGGCATTTGTTGGTAAGAATGTTTGTCATCTTCTTGAATGCTGTTTTGGCTTGGCCGATTCTGCTGGCTATTTCTGATGTGCATCTGCCATCTGATGAAATGATCGTTCCCAGGTATGTGAATTTATCAACCTGTGTCAAGGTTGTGCCATTTGCTGTTATTTTGCATGAGGGGATTTCATGTTTTTTACTGATCACCATGACTTCAGTCTTCCTGCTGTTTAGTTCCAGTCCCTTACCTTTGCTTTCTATTTCTAGTATATTCACCAGGTTTTGTAGGTCCCTTTCATTTTCTGCAATTAGCACGGTGTCATCTGCGTATCGAATGTTGTTTATCATTTTCCCTCCAACCTTTAATCCAGGGTCTTCTTCTAGGTTTCTCATGATGTTTTCGCTGTAAAGTGAAAACAGATCTGGTGACAAAACACAACCCTGTCTGACTCCTCTTTTGATGTTTTGGAAAGAGCTTACATCGTTTTCTATTCTCATTGCAGCTGTTTGTTCCCAATACATATTTCTGATTATTCGTAGATCTTTTCCATCAACATTGAGTCTCTCCAGTTGGTTGATCAATTCTTCATGTCTTACCCGATCGAAAGCCTTTGTGTAGTCAACAAAGCGTAAATACAAATCCTTATTCATCTCATTTGACCTCTCTATGATAGTTCTTAGGATGTATATGGCATTAATAGTTCCTTTCCCTTCCACAAATCCACACTGTTCTTCTGCTATTTCCCTTTTGATTCTATTCCTTGTCCTCATCATGATTATTCTTAACAGGATTTTTGTTACATGACTCATCAAACTGATTGTGCGATGGAGTTCACATTCTATAGCCCCTGTCTTCTTTGGAAGTGCAATGAAAATTGATTTTGACGTATCTTGGGGGATTTTCTCCAGTGTCGTAAATTTCATTTAGGAGGAATGTTATTTTTTCTATGCCAAATTCCTCCAGGGCTTCAATCATCTCTGTAGTAATGTTGTCTGGTCCTGGGGCTTTTCCTGGTTTCATCTTTTTCAGTGCTGCTCTAACTTCATCTTTCATTATGGGTGGTCCTTCAAATGTCTTTTTTATAATGTGTTCGTTTCTGTGATCCTCAAAAAGGTCTTTAATGTACTCTCCCCATCTGTCTAATATTTTGTCTTTTTCCATGATAAACGTGCCATCTTTCGATTTCAAGCAACCAGTTGATGTGCATGTATTTTTCCTGTGGACAATTTTTTCAGTTCGTCTGTACATACCCTGAGGATCCGTTTTGTGTCTGTCTTCCATTTCTTTGCACTTTGTTTTCAGCCAAGCTTCCTTAGCTTCATTGCACCTATTCCTGATCTCCTTGTTTATCTTCCTGTAGATCTCCTCGTTTCTCTTTGCCTTTCTCCTTTCCTCCATCAAGCCCAAAATTTCATTAGTCATCCAGCTCTTTTTTGCTTTTCTATCTGCCTTAGGGATTTCTTCACAAGCTTCATTTATCGAATTCTTCAACTTTGTCCATTGTTCCTCACTGTCACCAACGTCTTCCAGAGCAATGAATTTGTTTTGAACATGCACATTAAATTTTTTACATATCACTTCATCTGTCTTTAAGAGTCCAAGGTTTAGTTTGATGTTGCTTTTGGTCTGTTTCCTTTTCCTCAATTTCAGTCTAAATCTTCCCACTACATGATTGTGGTCGCTGTTGCACTCTGCGCCTGGTAGTGTTTTTGCTGACAGTAAAGAATTTCTCAATTTTTTGTTGATCAGGATGTAGTCAATTTGATTTTTGGTATTATCTCCTGGACTCATCCAAGTCCATTTTCTTCTATTAGGCTGCTCAAACCAGGTGTTTCCTACTATGAACTCATTCATCTGTGCCCATTCCACAAGTTTCCCTCCCCTTTCATTTTGTGTACCGAGCCCATGAGGTCCAACTATATCCTCCACCCTATCCTGTCCCACTTTAGCATTAAAATCTCCCATTATTACAGTAATTTCTTGTGATTTACATTGGACTTTGGCCATCTCTAATACTTCATAGAAGTTGTCGATGTCTTCCTGAGTACTTGCGGATGTTGGTGCATACACCTGAATGATGTTGATATCAAATGGTTTGCCTCCCAACTTGACCAGCAAAACTCTGTCGGAGACAGCCCAGTATCCCTTAACTGCTTTTGATTTGTCCTTGTTCATCATGATGCCTACTCCTCTTTCATGTGAGTTACCACCAGAGTATATCATTGTGTATTCTCCTGATGTTATCATGCCTGCCCCCTTCCATCTCACTTCCCCTAGTCCTAAAATACCAATGTTAAGCCTTTCCATCTCTGTTTTGATATTTTCAATTTACCTTTCTGCAACAGTGTTCTTATATTCCATGTTGCAACTTTGATGTTTTTAAATCTGAGTTTAGGGGGTTTGGTCGCAGTAACTTGCTGACGGTCTGGTGTCACCTGCGCCGCATGACGGTCCCTACCGGACGAAGCTGCTCCACAGGAGCACCTATTCACGTCGTTGTCTTTTTCCATTTTTCTGTTTCTGTCCATGGGTAACTTGGGAAAATTACGATGGTGGTTTCCCGTTGCCTTCCATCGGTTTGTGTACGGTCTCTCCGCTAGCCTTACTCTCTCCCGAGATGTCCACAAGGCAGTGGAGCTATTCACCCATAGCTTGGGGATCTGGTTCGTGGGCACCAGGGCATATCCACACGCCGGTGGGCCTGCATGCCTCACGTCTGGGGGCCAGACCTCCTCCGAGTCCTACGAGATTCAGCCTGAGTCCGAGGAGGCACAGCATAGGGCTTGCTGATAGAGAGGCTATGTACTGACAGGAAGAGATTTACGCCATCTGCCTTCTGCTCTTCTTTTCGCATAGCTGCAAACAGCAGTGCTAGCCAGCGGTGCAGGCTGAAGCCGACACACTAGACGCATCACATCTGCCATCTTGACAAGCTATGAAAGAAAAAGCAAGAGCTATCATTAATCAGACTAACACTGATATCATCTCAAAAGTAACACTGCACAGACTTCTACCGCGTCAAATGGAAAGTCTTTGGACGTTTCCTGAAACAGGCATAAAGGAAAAGTAAAGAAAGGGAAAAGACAACTGTGTGTTTGTGGTATGTTGATTGTTGTCTGTAAGTTTGTTGTGATATTTGTCTACCTTTTGCTTTTTTATCATCTGCTGCACCGATTTGGTTCGTGTATATGTGAGCATTTGTATATTTGTATGTTTCCTCTTTGCTGTTGCGGTTGTTGTTGTTGTTGTTGTTGTTGTTGTTGTTGTTGTTGTTGTGTTGTTGTTGTTGTTGTCTTCGTCGTCGTCGTCGTCGTCGTCGTCGTCAGTCATCATGCTGTGTAGATATGAGGATGCATGTATGATTGTATATATGTGTGCGGGCGTGTGTATATTTGTGAGTACTTACTGTTATATGTAATTTCTCATTTCTTGTCTGTCTATTTATCTACATACTCATTTATCTTGCATTCATTTATTTCTTGTATCATTTATTTATTTATTTATTTATCTATTATCTATCTATCTATCTATCTATCTATCTATCTATCTATCTATTTACTCACTCACTCACTCACTCATTCGCTCGCTCGCTCGCTTACTTACTCACTCACTCATTCACTCACTCACTCACTCACTTACTCACTTACTTACTTACAGATTTTCTATCAACTAAACCTTGCCTATTTTGTCCTTGCTAACTACTTTCCATTGATCCTATTCCTTTTCTTAATGCGCATTACTGCTTGAATTCTTTCATTCATTAAAAATGCCTTTGCCTGTATGGCCAGCAGAAAGGTTGGAGTCCTTTACCGGAACTTCTACCTCGCAAACAACATTCTGTTTCTTAGGTTTGTGGCAAAAACGTTTCATATGTCCCGCCAAGCCACACCAAAAACATACAGATTCATAATGCGGCGCAAATGCCTTATGAGCCTGTTTGACTAATCACCTTATTGTGGCCCACAAGAACACAGTAAAAACAAGTACGTCCCATAATTTGTCCTATGATTCTGAAACCAGAAAAACACGAAAATAGAATAAGAATGCGTCTTTAATACAAGACAAGACAGGCGCAAATTTTTGGCCAACTGGCCTTTGTCAAGCGTGAATGTAAGATCACAAACAAACACCAAATGCAACATTAGGAGAAAAAGACTGAAACTTCCCTGCTGCTCCGTCCAGTGAGAGAAGGAGTTCTGATTCTATTTTCGTGTTTTTATCCCATGGCCCTCTAGGGGAAAGAAGTATTCAGACCGAATTGATAGACAGGTAAATAAGGTTTGTGTAATGGAGCTCACACCATCCATGATTTAACTGGTTAATCAACATTTTCCACCCAAACGGGATCTAACGCTTACATGGTTCTTGTCCAACTTTAGTGGGCACAAAGGATAGATAACCTAGAATACCAACATGTCTCTGTGAATACCAACATGTCTCAGCAAATACCAATGCCCAAGCAAATTATCACGAATGGTGAATTACGCTTTTGCTTAATTGAATAAAAGTTTTGTAGTTATCAATCTATGTGTGGACTACTTATGAGAATTATGTCTAGTGTGGTTAGTGCATTTCTTCTCGTCACTCTCCTTCCTTGTTGTGTGCGTGATTTCTAAGTACAGAGACAACTCTTAAGAAACATCCCCCAATCCACATTCGTGCCATAGAGAGCAGAACCGTTCTCTATGGCACGAATGTGGATTGGGGGATGTGTTATTGTTCTGTACTTTTAATGTGAATGTTGAGTGTACAGTAGTCATACAAGGAAATAGACAGTCTGGGATAGAAGGAAAACAAAATACAGCCATCACGGCAGAGCCTATTCCTTCATGCAACAGATGGTAGAGAAACAATTATTTATATAGGCCTACATCCCCTATTCATCTTCCTGTTATAGATGATAGAACACAAATTCTTTCTTGCTACATTTTTTCTGGTTCCTGTTTGCTTGAATGCGGGCAGTCGCACTTGTTTTAGACTATGATTTTGACTTGTTTTCTACTGAATCGCTGTAGGCCTACCTTGTTCTTTTACAAACCAATTCTGTTTGCCTGAACAGAATGCCTTTTCCTCTCAAATGATCTCACTTCTTTATTATAATAATTTTTCACTAGTTTTCATCCTGCTTGCAGTGCCAGGCATGACAAGATGTGCTAACCTGTTTTGCCGTGATGGCTGTATTTTGTTTTCCTTCTATCCCAGACTATTTCCTTGTATGACTACTGCACACTCAACATTCACATTAAAAGTACAGAACAATAACACATCCATACAATGAACAGGACAACCGTATGGAGATTTCGCAGTTCTGTAACCCTGAAGGGGACCGAGGAAGTTAAAATCACAAAATAGTACGATCAAGCTAGAACATATCCTAAATCATCATCATGTGCCCTGCCGCATGGCGTTGACTATCATGGCCCTCCACACGAACCTATTCCCAGTCGCTGCAAGTACATCTCCCACCCTCTCTGTCCTCAGCCGCCTTGTAAGTCTGTCTAATATTTTCTCCTTGGGTCTACTTGGTCTTTTCTTTCCCTCCAACTTTCCTGTTGTGACCAAGTGCTCTAATTCCCCTTTCTTCATAAAATGGCCTATAAATGTTGCTTGGTTGTTGTTGATGGGTTTTTTTTTCCCTAATCGTCTTTATTAATGATCTTCTTGCGTCTGCCTCCTTCAAGACTGTGTTGTTTGTTTCCTTTGCTGTCTATAGACCTCTCAATATTCTTCTTAGAAACCACATTTCAGCTGCCTCAATTTAGTTCTGACTTTGCATGTTGACTGTCCACGCCTCACAACCGTACAACAGTATTGGTTCTATATAACATTCAAGAATTCTCTTCCTGATGTAAATTGAAAGGCATTTCCTAACCCATAAGATATTTTAAAAATCAGGAATCACCTCATAAACACATGGTATAAACCATAATAAGTCCCCAGCATATGTACATATACATATTCAATATTATTCTAAATTTCTTTGTTATGCTTTAAAATCACAATCACTGCATGTTCCACACTTTATAATCACAAATTACAGTCAGGCACAAAAATACACATTGGCAGAATGATTGATACTCACTCCATGGCGGCACACACTTAGCCCATATGGTTATTCCAACAATCTTTGTGTGAATTTGATCAAAGTAACATTACTGGATCCATTCCTAAGCCCTTATATGATACCACATTTATTAAATCTGACTCAGTTAAATCAACAGGCACATAAAGAACTTAGCAGTCCCTCAAAACTAGGTCTACAATCTTACATACAAAACTAAAGTTTTACTGTACCTAAGTTGTTATGAGCGTGGCTCCTTACTGCAGCGATTCGCTGGTATCATAACCCTGTGTGTGTGTGTGTGTGTGTGTGTGTGTTGCTGCAAACTGGTGGTAACAGCACTCTGTGTACATCAGAAGACCAGTACTTTGTTTGCCTCCAATCGCCGTCCCCCATTTGTTCGTTAATTCTCTTTGTGTGCCACAGAACCTCCCATCTTATATAGTGTATGTCTAGTCACACAATAACACATCGGGCTAATTGTGCATATTTCTCTGATTGGCTGTTTGATTTAAATTGGTGTCTTTCTATGTACATGCAAGTTTATATCTAATTGAAACACTACTAGAAACTTGTAGGTTAAAAGCTATTTGTTCAAGGAAGTATGTAATCAAGAAGCATTGAGTCACTGTGCAGTGCAGTACAGAGTAGTAGAACCGAGAGCTTGAGTTTGAGTTCTCTTAGGAGCCCTCGTCAGGTCTTTGACCTCTTGTCCCAGTCACTGAGTCAGGTATTCGAATTTTAGTTTTAGTTAGTGTAGCACATGGATAATTGTATGATTTACAGGCAAGTCAAGATCTTATATATAATACTGAAACTTCGTTATTAATTTAATGTTCATTTATTCTCTTTGTTGTCATGTGCGTCATTCATACCAGTTGAAGCTTCGCAATTAAGTTGGTATTTGTTTATTTCTCTTTCTTTATCGTGCTTATCAGTCATGTCAGCTGGTGAAGTTCACAGCTAAGTTAGTGTTCAGTTATTCTCTTTGTGTATAATGTGTATCATTCATGTCAGTTGAAGCGTCACGATTAATCAGATCTTCAAGTATTCATATTGCTCAAAAAGTGTCTTGTGTATCTTAGAGTTGCCTTAACAGAAAGTCTGCCAAACCTGTCGATTCTAACTCTTTAATGTAAACGAAAACAGTTATTCGTTTTGTAATTAGTAACTCTATTAACATGTGATTCAGCTTTTATCTCTAAAACGAAACTGACTGTGACTCCACCCTGTCACATTTTGATTAGTTTTTTACGTACTTTTTATACTAACCACTACCAGTGTAAAGGGATATAGCGTTTATTTACAGAACGAAAGTACTGTGACTTGACCTTGGCACACACATTAATTATTAAATTATGGGGTAGCTTTTGTGAGATGCTTTCTGAATAGTACGTTGAATAAGGTAAAGGGACATACCCAAAAGGAAAGTTACTGTGACTTTACCCTGGCACACATTTCTTTTTTTTTTTTTGGGGGGGGGGGGGGTAGCTTTTGTGGTAGAATCTTTCTAAATAGTAAGTTGAATAAGGAATTCTGTGTTTTGTCACTGAGATCTATTCTGGGAACCATATTTCATCAAGAGACAAAGATATAGAAGTGATAATTGTATCATATAGATGCATTATTATGATATCTTGTGTAAATTCTAAACCTTTGGTAGATCTTCTTGGAGCATGGGTTGCTTTCTTTGCTAAATTTGCTAGATGTTCTTGTGCATGTACAAAGTTGACATTTTTGTGGAAAGCAGCTCGTGGGTGTGTACTGGTTTGTAGTTTGAATATAAGGAGATCTGTGTACATGTGAAGGAAACAGGTATTTCAGGGTAATTTTTTACAGATCACTGCTTTTCTCTTCTCTTGGTCAATTTGCCACCTCCATTCCTTGCAATGATGCGCGTGCGTTTATGATAATGGGATTGCAGAGTATGACAAACACGCGAGATACTGTTAAACATCTGGAAACCCTCTAACACTGTGTGCGAGTATACATGTGTGTGTGTGTGTGTGTGTGTGTGTGTGTGTGTGTGTGTGTGTGTGTGTGTGTGTGTGTTGTGTGTGTGTGTGTGTGGTGTGTGTGTGTGTGTGTGTGTGTGTGTGTGTGTGTGTGTGTGTGAACGTGTGTCTGTGAGTGTGAGCGTGCATGAACATCCTAAGCATGTATGTGCAGGTAAATGTATGTGTGGTTGTTTGTATGTCGTTCGTGCACGTGCCCGCGCGGTAAGTGTTCGTGTCTGTATGCTAAACTGCAGTAATCACGTTAATCTCTCTTCTCTCTCTCTCTCTCTCTCTCTCTCTCTCTCTCTCTCTCTCTCTCTCTCTCTTCTCTCTCTCTCTCTCTCACTCTGCCTCTGTCAGTCTGTCTATTTCTGTCTCTGTCTGTCTCTCTATCTGTCTGTCTGTCTCTCTCTCCATTTCTGTCTCTGTCTGTCTGTCTGTCTCTCTATTTCTGTCTCTCTCTCTCTCTCTCTGTCTTTGTCTCTGTCTCTGTCTGTCGGTCTGTCTGTCTGTCCGTTTGTCTCTCTGTCTCTGTCTCTCTGTCTCTGTCTCTCTCTCGCTCTCTCTCTTTCTCTGTCTCTCTCTCTCTGTCTCTCTCTGTCTGTCTCTGTCTCTCTGTCTCTGTCTCTGTCTCTGTCTCTCTCTCTCACCTAGTGTGTAGATATGTACGTCAATGCGCAATAAATCGGGTACACAGTATCTTTCTTTCTATCATTCTGTGTGTGGTGTGTGTGTGTGTGTGTGTGCGTGCGCGCGCGCGTGTGTACTGTGTGTGCATGTGTGTATGTGTGCGTGCGTAGTGCGTGCGTGTGTGCTGTCTGTATGTGCGTGTTGTTTGTATGTGTGTTGTGTGTCTGCTTTGTGTGCGTGTATCTCGTTTGTGTGTGTGTGTATGTGTGTGTGTGTGTGTGTGTGTGTGTGTGTGTGTGTGTGTGTGTGTGTGTGTGTGTGTGTGTGTGTGTGTGTGTGTGTGTGTGTGTTGTTTGTGTGTGCGTGTGCCCTGTAGTGTATGTTGTGAAAGTATGTGTCACTTAAAGTGCATACGAAAGACACATTCATTGGAAATGATTCACACTGATGTCAGCGTTTACGGTGTGTAGATTCTCTCTCTCTCTCTCTCTCTCTCTCTCTCTCTCTCTCTCTCTCTCTCTCTCTCTCTCTCTCTCTCTCTCTCTCTCGCTCTCTCTCCTCTCTCTCTCTCTCCCTCCCTCTCTCTCTCTCTCTCTCTCTCCTCTCTCACTCTCTCTCTCTTTCTCTCTCTCTCTCTCTCTCTGTTTTATGTTGTGAAGCACGTAGAGATATCAGAGAAAAGTTCATACTGTGTTGTGTGTGTGTGTGTGTGTGTGTGTGTGTGTGTGTGTGTGTGTGTGTGTGTGTGTGTGTGTGTGTGTGTGTGTGTGTGTGTTGTTTGTGTGTGTGTGTGTGTAAGTATTACTGACAGTATCATCAAGTTGTTGGCCCGAACATATTCTGATGAGGTCGTCAACAGGTCAGTACTGAGGTTGTACGCAGTTTCTTGTTGTCCGCTTAGAAGCAACTGAAATTGAGAGAAATTCTCATACAGCTGGCCTCAGTACTTCGTTGTATGGGCCATTAATTTACAAATTACATACATTTATTTTCATTATTCAAAATGTATTGTATAATAGGCCCCTATCGTTCACAAATCCTTCATATGTGGCTATGGCCCATAGTAAGAATATAATTGTTATCTGAAGTCTCAAGTCTGTGAGTGAGCGCGCGCTTGCTTGTGTGCGTCAACGTGTGTTGTGTTCGTGTGCGTGTGTTCGTGCGTGCGTGGTGTGTGTGTGTGTGTGTGTGTGTGTGTGTGTGTGTGTGTGTGTGTGTGTGTGTGTGTTTCTCTCTCTCTCTCTGCGCGCACGCGCGCGCGCGCGTGTGTGTTGTATGTGTGTGTGTGTGTGATTGCCATAGAAGTGATTGTAGATAACATTATATGTGTGCATGTGTGTTGTGTTGAGGTGTGTTTAGATGTATGTGTAAGCGCGCGACTGAATGTGCGAATGTGTAGCTCGTGTGTATAGGCCCTGTGTGGTTGTAGAGAGCTGGTGAATGCAAACTGTGTCTTGTTGTATATGTCATTATGTGTATACGTGTGTGCTTGCAACAAGAACTGACCCCTTCGCTGTCCGAATACTCCTATCCTATTTTGATGGTGTCACCATGGTGTTTCATAGGTCCCCCCCCCCCCCCTTCCTCATTTCAAGACCTTGTCATACTATGTTATTTAGCAATGGCTTAAGGAGTTATCAGATAATTGCTGGCAAATTTGACTGTAATGCGTATGGAATAATTCGAGTACAAAAATCTACAAAGTACAAACTGGAAACTGCGTATATAGGTGTGTAGCCTGCGAGTGTGTTATTGCAGGTTGTTACGAGCAAGTCAGTGAAAATGCGCGTGTGTGCGTGTGCGCGTCGCGCACGAGCGAGTGTATAGACTGTATGTGTGTGTGTGTGTGTGTGTGTGTGTGTGTGTTGTGTGTGTGTGTGTGTGTGTGTGTGTTGTGTGTGTGTGTGTGTGTGTGTGTGTGTGTGTGTGTGTATGTGTGTGTGTGCGCGCGCGCGCGCGTGTGTGTCTTTTGTTACCTAGCACCATTGGCCTGGAGGTAGTTGCAGACAGAAGATCGTAGCAGGCTGCCTGACATCACAGTCTTGGACCATCCCAAGCGCGGGGAGGGCCAGGGTAGGCTTGGATTTCCTTCTGTTTGGCGCTTCTGGGCTGCGTGCCTGTGAACATGATGGGGTGTCAGTGAATTCAGCAACTTGCCTCGCATACCGCCTGTTGCTGGCTTCGTGCTTTGTGTCTGGCAGTTTGCCTTGCCTTACTCAGTGGCACTTTTGCACTGCATCAGTGATTCCACCAAAACACTGCAAGGTGGGCGCCCGGCAGTTAACGGTCGAATAAACCGCAACAACAATAAGGCAAATCGTTTAGTGCACTCCGCCGACGTAATGTAACAGCTTTGCATGCATTACAAATAATACCATTATCATATATAAAACCAAACTGTTTCAGTGATAAAACAATACGGATTGGATGCAGGTACACACTGGTATACACATACAAAAACACAACGAGTCACAAGCACACGCACACACGTAAACACACGCGCACACGTGTAAAACACGCACACACACACACACGCACGCACGCACGCACGCACGCACACACACACACACACATTCTCTCTCTCTCTCTCTCTCTCTCTCTCTCTCTCTCTCTCTCTCTCTCTCTCTCTCTCTCTCTCTCTCTCTTACAGCTGTCGATCTTTTTTGTCTCTCAGTGTTACACAGATACACGCACCGACTTCGAGTTCCGAGTTCACACATTACAGAGCTCTCTCTCCCCGCAAGCCCTCACCTCTGGCACCTGCCTCTCTCTCTCTCTCTCTCTCTCTCTCTCTCTCTCTCTCTCTCTCTCCTCTCTCTCTCTCTCTCTTCTCGTGACACCAGCATTCATTCCTCTCCATCACCGTTCATCCTATTCAAATCCAACATCAATATAATATACAGACATAATACATGAACACTTCTGATGAATGATGATGACAGGAGACAGAGAACTTTTAGAAATGGTGTGTAATAACTTCATGTGTTGTTGTTGTTGTTGTTGCTGTTGTCGTTGTTGTTGTTGCTGCTGCTGCTGTTACTTAGTGTTGTTGTTGTGTTCTTGTCGCTGTTTCTAATAATGTTTGCTTGTTTGTTTTGCTTAGTTTGTTTGTTTGTTTGTGGTGTTTGTTTGTTTGTTTGTTTGCTTGCTTGTTTGTTTTTTGTTTATTTATTTGTTTGTTTCATAAATGTTGCGATGTAGAGCATTTCAAACTTTAAAAGCTAAAACAAACGAACAAACAAACAAACAAAAAACCACAACAATAAAGAAGAATAAAATTGTCCAGAGCATTTCAAACTTTAAAAGCTAAAACAAACAAACAAACAAACAAAAAACCACAACAATAAAGAGGAAGAAAATTGTCCATATATATTCATTCTAATACATGAGGAACTCAGGTCTTGAATTAGAGGAGGAATGAAATGTTTGGAAGAGTATACACAGACAGAAGAGATGATACGAGTACTGGTTTAGTTTTCATCAGTATTAGGCTATTGGTTATTGGCTAAAGCTAGATGAAATCAGACGTCATATTACCACATGCTGATGTCATATTATACGACTTGGCTTGACCACGTGCTGATGTCATATAATAAGACTTGGTTTGTCCAAATGCTATCATATTATACGACTTGGTTTGCCCATGTGCTGATGTCATATAATACGACTTGGCTTGACCACGTGCTGATGTCATATAATACGACTTGGCTTGACTACGTGCTGATGTCATATAATACGACTTGGTTTGTCCACATGCTGAGGTCATATTATACGTCTTGGTTTGTCCATGTGCTGATGTCATATAATACGACTTGGCTTGTCAACGTACTGATGTCATATAATACGACTTGGTTTGTCCACATGCTGATGTCATATTATACGACTTGGTTTGTCCATGTGCTCATGTTATATGATACGGCTTGGCTTGTCAACGTACTGATGTCATATAATACGACTTGGTTTGTCCACATGCTGATGTCATATTAATACGACTTGGTTTGTCCATGTGCTGATGTCATATAATGTGACTTGGCTTGTCAACGTACTGATGTCATATAATACGACTTGGTTTGTCCGCATGCTGATGTCATATTATACGCCATGGTTTGTCCACACGCTGATGTCATATTATACGACTTGGTTTGTCCATGTGCTGATGTCATATAATGTGACTTGGCTTGTCAACGTACTGATGTCATATAATACGACTTGGTTTGTCCGCATGCTGATGTCATATTATACGCCATGGTTTGTCCACATGCTGATGTCATATAATACGACTTGGCTTGTCAACGTACTGATGTCATATTATATGACTTGGCTTGTCCACGTGCTGATGTCATATACTACGACTTGGCTTGTCCACATGCTGATGTCATATAATACGACTTGGCTTGTCCACATGCTGATGTTATATCGTGAGTCAACTGAGCGGGAGAACAGGTGGTGGGTTTTGGATGGTGGCTGTCTCTGCTCTTTGACTTCAAAGGGGCGTGGAGGGGGGGGGGAGCAGATTAGATGTGAAAATATGGCCAGCACGTATTTTGAGTCTGTTATTTCAATGTAAACACGTGATTAAAGTCAACTGAAGAGGCCAGCAATTTTGCCACTTAGTTATGGTAAAGGCAGACTAATGGTGCGCCGTATGACTGAAACATCATGAAGATAGAAAAGAAAGAAAGACCAATGAAGCTTCATTAGATCTGTAGAAAGTGTTTCGTTGATGCAGTATTTTTTCGACTGTTCCTCTACTGTCCTTCTTATTTCTAATATACGAACATATAGTGGCAGAAGATAAGAATTTACGCCGACACTCTCATTTCTTTATCACGTGGCTACATTTCTGCGAAAGATTAGCCCACTTTAATGAGGCATGCAGAGCTTTCTATTCAATTCGAAAGTTTTGTAGCAACAGTTCTATTTGATAGAATCATCTACATGACAGTAAAGGAAAAATATCAGTATAGCTTACCATCCTTTTCCCCTTTGTTTATACCGACTCAACTCATCTGTTTTTCTCATTTTTTGTTTTATTTACTGCTTCATTGTACCATCAGCACCTTGCCAATGCGTCTACGTTCTGTGTGTGTGTGTGTGTGTGTGTGTGTGTGTGTGTGTGTGTGTGTGTGTGTGTGTGTGTGTGTATGTGTGTGTGTGTGCGTGTGTGTGCGTGCGTGCAACCGTACATGCGTGCGCGCGCGTGTGTGTGTGTGTGTGTTTTCTTCCGTGTTTCTTGTACCCTATTGAAGATACAAAGGCCAAAACCATACTCTCTCTCTCTCTCTCTGTCTCTTTCTCCGTCTCTCTCTCTCTCTCTCTCTCTCTCTCTCTCTTTCTTTCTCTCTCTCTCTCTCTTGTTTCTTTTTCTGTTTGTGTGTTTTGTGACCAGTGGTTTAGTTGTAAGGTGAGGACACTACACTTTTTTGTCTCAACAATTTCTCATCTCATCTGCAGTTTTTTTTTTTTTTCTTATATTGAAAAGTTAGATTGCATTAGCCCAAACAACGTTTATTATTCACTTATATCAAAACATGCTTATTTGTTAAAAATGTATTCTACCATTACAGTAGGCTCAATTTCTGATGCTTTTAATTGATAAAAGAGGCCTAACTCCGTGGTTTAAAACACCACACAGACAACAGATAGGGTAAATCTGCAGATAGTATACCTGTTGCAAATTAGACCTCTTCGATTAGAGAAAGATTATTGTAGAAATTCTCCTTGTGGTCAGTATGTCAATGCTTGCTTTCTTTTGACTACATGTATTTTGTTGGAAACATAAGGATCATGCGCTCCAAGTGGAAAGAGATGAGTATTTTACTTTTTTTTTTTTTTTTTTTTTTTGTAAACCGTCACAGCATTGTTTACAGCCATACACTATTAGTTCAGCCGTTTGACTCCCGCGCTTTATCCACCGACTGCAAAAGCTTAACCCCTTGACTCCCTCATCCTAATCACCAGCTTACTTAGGAAGCTGGTGGATAGGATGAGGGAGTCAAAGGGTTAAGTTTTTGCTTTGCTAGCATGGTTGACAATGCAAGATACTGGAGGACAGGCTGCAGGGGTCAAAGGGTTAAAAGACAAATATTGTACTGAAAAATGCAATCAAAGGTTGAGGTACTAACACTAGTCTCGATGTACTGTGATTCACCCAAGTGTGTGTGTGTGTGTGTGTGTGTGTGTGTGTGTGTGTGTGTGTGTGTGTGTGTGTGTGTGTGTGTGTGTGTGTGTGAGTGTGTGTGAGTGTGTGTGTGTGAGAGTGTGTGTGTGTGTGTGTGTGTGTGTGTGTGTATGTGTGTGTGTGTGTGTGTGTGTGTGTGTGTGTGTGTGTGTGTGTGTGTGTGTGTGTGTGTGTGTTTTAGCAAAGATGCATATATAACCTCAGTGGCATATTGTGCCTCTCCTTGTTATACATACTGAATGGATGGTACGAATGTTAAATTAAACCATGTGGTACAATTTGTAAACTGTTTTATCTCGGACTTTGCTGACTTTTGCTGACTTCATGCTGATATCTGGGACTTTGCTGACTTCATGCTGGTTTCTATTTTCTTTGTGAACGGAAGATGGCGATTCGGGATGTTTGTTAATTAGATATGGGATACTCTCCTTTTGCGTTAAAGAGCTTATGAGTTTCCAAGAATAAGGTCTTATGGCACTCTTGCAGTTCCATATGCGATCCATCCATGTTTGCCAGTAATAGTCTGAAGCTCTTTGAGTCTCTTTAAATACCTGTGTGTGCGCAAATGCAAAATATCAATATCAAAACACACAAACAATTAAAACAAAAACATATCAGAAACATACAATTGAAAGTTTCTATAACACGATTTCCAATAAGTAAATCGATAGTTCTAAGCAGAAATCACTCAATGAATAGGCAATAGAAAATGCAGCTGGTTTTGATCTGGGCAGGCGCAGCTCGACTATAGCGTCAAGTGCCAAAATCTGTAATAATTGACTATATGGCAACCATTTGTTATAATTTCAGGTTTATGTGTATATATGTATTTATATATATATATATAAATCTATATCTATATATACATATATATATAAATCTATATCTATATATACATATATATACATACATATATATATATATATATATATATATATATATAAAATATAATATATATATATATATATATATATATATATAAAAGAGAGAATGTTAACTGAATTTGTGAAGTTAAGTCCGACTTTGTACAGTTAGAATTTAAATCTATTTTTCCGACAAATGACGAATCATTTTCATAGTTGCTGTGTAAGCTTAATGCTCAATACTTTAAGACAAATTATAGTTGAAATGAAAGATCACAATGCCAATATTTTAACCCTGCTGTTAAAAATTTCCATGAGCATTATATCTACTCTTCCATTCAGCTTGACAAATTCATGAAAACTCTGGCGTCTTTTTCATCACACAAATCTTCTGTCGGTTTAGATGGTATTTCCTATCAGATGCTAACTCAAGTCCCTTTGAGGTAGAAGGAATTATTACACTCACTTTTCTAAAAATAATTGTTTGATGGAGCTTTTCCAAAACTCTGGAAGCAGTCCGTGATAATTCCCATGATTAAGGAAGGCAAATCTAGGTCAATTATTGACAGTTGCAGACTAATAGTTTTACCTTCCCATAATGGGAAACTGACGGAAAAGATAATTCAGAAGCGATTGTTTCACTATTGTGAAAAAAATGTTCTCCTGTCACATCAGGCAGGATTCGGGAAGGGCGATGTACAACAGATCATTTAGTAAAACTGACAAGTCAGATCAAAAGGTACTTTCTCGTAGAAAAAGTACTTTGGCTACGTTCTTTGATGTGAAAAAGGTATACGACACCATGTGGCATTCAAGACTGCTTTTAAAATTAAAGAGCACTGGTATAACAGGTAAAATGCAATTCATGTTATTTTTTATCCTGTATATTTATATGTGTAAGATTGGGGACTGTATGTACTCTTCGTATAAAGATATTGACCTCAGGGGTCTGTCACAGCCCCGATACTATTCAAAACACTTATTCATGATTTACCAAAAACGTTTGTCGAGGAAAACTTACGTTGAAAAATATGCGGATGAAACTGCCATTTGGATTAATACTACTCTTCAAAAACATAAAAATAAAAGAACAATGACCTATGTATATACAAAAGCTTTACCAATGTCGACTTGACAACCAGAGTAGTTACATGAAAGCCAATGGACAGGAGTTATCGAGTGAAAAGACATATCTTGTCATTCATGACAATGATGAAAACCATAAACGACTCTCTTTACTAGATTCGAATGGTAACACGCTTGTTGATAAGTCCAATGTTACAGTTCTTGGTGTGTATTTAACATCATAGTTGAATTGGAGACACGATATATAGTATTTAATTACAAAAGCCACCAAAAACTGAATTTCTTTAAAATAATCTGTCCTGGAGCCAAGACACTGAAACTAAAACTATGTTGCCCTTCTTTGGTTCGATCAAATCTGATGTATGGACAAGAAGTATATTGTCACTCTCTCAAATACCTTCTTAATTAAGAAAATTACAAAGTCCAAACAACAACGCTATTAAATTGGCACTCGGTGTGCCTGTTCATAAAAGCGCAATGAAATCGTATAAAGAAAACAACATATCACTGCTTACAGAGCAGTGTGAATTGGTGGAGTCAAAGCATTTTGTCAGAGCTCTGTCTATAAAGAAGTCAGTTAAGGATGAATTACTATATAACTCGGAAACTAATTAAGCTCGAAATTTACATACTCTTCAACCTATTAGAAATTTTGCAGATGATCTCCTGAGCAAAAACAATATTGATGTAAATAACATTTCAGTAATACCACTTATTTTAATGCCACGTATTCCAATCATACCTTCCTGGATACTTGAAAAAGCTAAATTTAACATAGACTATAATAAAATCAATAACACAGAAGACAAAAATACTCTCGTACCAGAAGTGAAAGATCATTCAACCACTCATTTTAATCATCTAAATATTTTCGCAGGCGGGTTTGTATTAGATCCAACCAATAGTGGAGGTGGATTTGTTGTTCCTGCCTTAAAGGTACTAAAATCATTTTGCATAGGAAAAGCTATAGGTTTCTCTATCTTTATATCAGGTAGACCCAGGAAGAAAATATTGGACGGGTTTGTGGAGTGGATGAAGACAGAGAGGGTGGAAGAAGCGCTTGCAGCGACAAAGGCTAGATTCGTATGGAGGGCTATGTTCGCCAACGCCATGCTGCAGAGAACATGGTGATAATGATGATGATGATGAATTGTACACATAAATCATTTAGGTTTTTTTTTTATCTTATTCAAGACTGTTCACTACTTTAAGTAGTATTTTTGGATTTTTACATTTACAAGATTTGTAGGCCAATTTTTCTTTTCTGGAAAAATAACATTCATTCATTGAGTTGTTCTTTAAATGCAGGCTTAACTTATGATTCATTTTTGGGATCATGCTTCTCTTTCAGAAAAATAATGCTGTTGAAAAGACCAGAAGAAGAAATGCTGGGCGTAGCTACATGTTCATAAAAAGGGCATGGAAGACCCAGTCTTGTACGAACTACAAAAGCAGAAAGATACTGAATGAAACCAATAAATCATCAAAAGAAACTCTCAGAAGAGGAACTTGAACGTGTGCGTCTCCTAAATCGGGAAGGAGCAAGAACATATCTGTAATCAAATGGCGATCGGTGACTTCATTCACACCACAAAACATACTAAACTGCATGCATTAGGCGTGAACAGGGGGAACAAAACATTTAAAAGGCAAAATTTGCTTCAATTTGTTCAAGACTTAAAATATGAAGTAAGTGTGAGTGAAACTAAGCGTTTGGGAACTAAAACATGAATTAAACCTGTGTCATTATCTCATTGATAAGTGATTTATAATTGATTATCATTTTATCAATTTTGTAAACATCAGCCCATCGATGACAATATGTGTTGCATGTCATTTTCTCGCAAGAAATGCAGGGCACCTTGAAACAGTTGAATGACTGACTCAGAACTGTGACGAACGGAGAGCATTAATTTTCTTGGTGGCGTACGTCCCGAGTGGGGAACAGGCGTAGATAAGACAATTGCTACAGTTAGCGTTACTGATGCTTCTAATACTATATTACAATACCATCTCCAGAACATAGATTATCACATTTGATAGACATGTTTGTTTCAGTTCATTTCGGTCTCTACTATTGATTTACTATTGATTGGGAATGTAATGGATGTAAGAGGATGCACAAAGTAGGCGTCCGCTTGAATCAGCTTTCAAGTTTCTTAGATGGGTATCATAGACACTCACAAATTGCCTTAGCTACAAATAATTGCATCAGTTCTTGCTTTTAACTTCTTTTGTTTGTGCCCAAAGTAATTTAAAATGGCATCAAACATAAAACATCACATCTCATTCTTGAGGAGATTATGAGAGGAGAAAAGGGAAAGGTATGAGTTTATGCATACAATCTTGTTTTAGTATGCGCTTCTAGGTATGTGAGTGTGTATCTTTCATTCTACCCAGAGTAGACTACTGTAACTCTCTCTTAGCTGGACTTTCTGATGATAAGCTATCCAAACTCCATAATCATCATCAGGTGCTCAGCCGCATGGCGTTGGCGATCATGGACTTCCATCTGTCTCTATCTCTCGTTGCCCCCAGCATCTCCCCCACCCTCCTCGTCCCCAACCACTCTGCAAGTCTGTCCAGCATTTTCTCCCTGGGTCTACCCGATGCTCTCTTTCCCTCCAGCTTTCTCGTTGTGACCAGGTGCTCCAAATCCCCCTTCCTCATAAAATGGCCTATAAATGTTGCCAACTCCAACGAATCCAAAAAGTGCAGCTCGACTTGTCCTACGGGAGAGCAAACGGAGCAATGCAAAACTACTCTTGCAAAAATTACGCTGGCTACCATTCCAAGCAAGAATTGAATATTGCCACACTCTGCTTTCAGTGTCTTAGTTCAAAGATAATGTCAACATATAATTATGTCAGAACTCATCCTGCTGTACAAACTTTCCAAAGCTCTCAGGTCACAAGAAGCTGTCTCGGTTCTCACTAACAACTTGCAGAAAGAAATCTTTTTCCGTTTTTGGCCCAACAACATGGAACTACCTCTCAGTAATCGTTAAGAGAAAGCAGTTGTCTGTTCAAAGAGCACCCCAAAACACATCGCCTTCAAAAGTACATTCAAAAATCATAAATTAATTCTTGTAGCTGTTCTAAAGCCAGTGATATTGCAATTTGTCTTATGTGTGTGTATGTGCTCTCGCTCTCTCTCTCTCTGTCTCTCTCTTCTCTCTCTCTCTCTCTCTCTCTCTCTCTCTCTCTTGTGTGTGTGTGTGTGTGTGTGTGTGTGTGTGTGTGTGTGTGTGTGTGTGTGTGTGATCCATGGTTGGAAATATCCTGCTATTGCCTAGTGGTGCCCCAACCGCATTCTCAATCAGGACACATACATGCACCTCTCATTCTCTCATTCAGAACATTCTTCTGGGCACACGTCACACCATATTCGCCATTCATCTTCATACTGAGTCACTCCAAATCAGTTTCAGTTTGTGTTTCTCAAGATGACGTCTCCGCGGTCGGAACGAATTCCATATGCACTAACGTCACAGGTGCCACGTGTATGGCGACTGTAGCACATGCCTTAAGCCTGCACATAAACCCATGAGCTGGCCAGGTCCTGAGGCCCTACCTAGACTATATTTTATCTAGTCTATATTCTGTACTGGAATTTTATCAGCCCACCACTGGAATAATATTGGTTACATGTAAATGACATGTGTATGTGTGTATCTTACCTTCAAAACAGGAACATATACATAAAGTAAATAAATAAATAATTAAAGGTCTGAATCACAACACAACTGCTATTCTGTATAAACTCGTTTCACATGACAGACACCCCCCCCCCCCCCCCTTGTCAATGCCCAAATGCTCAGCCGTCTATCAACTTGGTGAAGACAATATTTTCTTAATCATAGATAAGTAAGTAAGTAAATAAATAAGTAAGAGTAAGTAAGTAAGTAAGTAAGCAAGTAAGCAAGCAAGCAAGTGAGTGAATGAGTAAGTTAATAAAAAAGTATGTAGATAAATAAACAGATAAGAGATGAAAATAACAAATAACAGTAAATACATGCATATATCTACATGCCCGCACACAGACATGTACACATACATTCATACATACACACCCATATCGACACAGCATGATGGCCGACAACAACAGCTACAACAACAGCAATAACAACAACAACAACACCCGCAAAGAGGAGATACCCATATATACATATCATGACAAACTTACAGACATATCTGGATAACAATCAACACTCCAAATCACGAGTTCCAGTTCAACTACTTTACTATCAATCGTATAGAGAAGAACATGTAAAAGAAAAATACAACAGAGATATGCGTGTCTTAAGTTCTGTTTGTTACTGATCAACCAATCACCTCATTCCCCGGAATGAATAAGGATTACACTCACCAGCTGACTGGACACTCGCCCATTCCTTCTTTCACACACCACACCCACACTCACACACAGCCGCGTTGTTGACATCATCTTGTGTCGTCTCTTGTACATTCTGGTCTTTCATGTCGCAAACCCCACTTACCCCGACGTTGGCAGATGGCAAGTCACTGTCACCACAGTTCTCAGGGGTCGTGGTTCGTCTGGCTGAAGGCGGGTCGTAGGTCTGTCTAAAGGAGATCATGACATATCACTTCCTCCAGTCTATCATTAACATCTCCCGTCTTGTTTACTGTGCAATTGCTTAATGAATGTGCATGAGTGGAGGGTGTATTTTAAGACAGAATGCTGGAAGGCCAGGGGGGAGTGAGCAGAACGAGGAGATGAAGGCTAATCTGGGCAGTGGTTGGACTAAAAGAAGATCTGAATGAAATGACTGCAGCCACTGGGACTATGATAGACTGGAGGAGGTGATATGTCATGAGCATTGTATGATATCATGGAGGAGGTGACTGTGAACAACATACTAGCAAAGTATAGTGGAGGTGATGCACTACAGCCAGTGATGACAACTATATTCACTACATGTATACAAGCCCTGTGAGGGATTTCTTTTAGACAGACCTACTACCCTTTGTCCGTGACAGTGTGTGTGTGTGTGTGTGTGTGTGTGTGTGTGTGTGTGTGTGTGTGTGTGTGTGTGTGTGTGTGTGTGTGTGTGTGTGTGTATGAGAGAGAGAGAGAGTGAGTGTGTGTGTATGTGTGTAAATGTGTGTGTGTGTGTATGCTCAGAGAGAGTGTGTGTATGTGTATGTATATATGAAAGCGTGTTTATATGTGTATATATTTTCATGTGTGTGAATGTCACCGATGAATTGAAATACCGAAAATTTGCGCCTGTCTTGTCTTGTTGTATTAAATATGCGTTCGTTTTTTTAATAAAAAGATGGGAACACAGAAACCCTTCACTATATGGAAAAAAATTATTCTCTCAAAAACATTTCTACTTGCACAGTTCTCACACGTATTACAAGTAGCGTCGATACCAGCCAATACGCTGAACTACATAAATACAATAATGTATAGATTCCTTTGGAAAAAGAAGTTCAATAACAAAAAAGCAATTGAAAAGGTAAAAATGGGTGTCGTCAGCCTCGAAAAAGAAGAAGGAGGACTATCAATGATAAATATCGAACACCAGCAACAAATGTTTCTAGTAAAATGGGCAGCCAAACTCCTTTCACAAACACACTCATCATGGAGCACCCTGGCTAAACAGGACATTTCCTCCTTTGAGAACAGCCACTGCGTGTTCAACTGTAATGTTCCACCTAAACTCATTAAGCACCTTGAACAGGTAAAATCATCTTCTGGAAAGACGTAATTAAAGCAATTTCCACCTTTAACAAAAATAGACTGACAGAGAAAGTGAAAACAGAACCTTTGTGGAACAACAAAAGTATACTATACAAAGGAAAGCCATTATTTTTCTTGAGATGGAGCAATCTGGTTTTCTTTTTGTGCAAGATCTCTGGCTAAATGGAAACATGATGACCTATAGAGAAATAGAACAGAAGATAGGCCCCAGCCCAACGTTACTCTTCGAATACAACGCAATTGTTAACTGCCTTCCATGCACATGGAAACGCAAACTCAATAACGACGCTAACAGAGACGAAATTCCAAACAACATCATGACAGAGGGCGGAAATCTAACCTCACTATCAAACAAACAAATCATGAAAGTATTCTCTGTAAAACAAAACCATGAAATATGTGCAACCAATTTTTGGAAGCACAAGTTAGACATCAATATACAAGACTACTTCTCCACCGCATACAAATGCACAAAGGAATCTCGGCTGATATTACTCCACTTTAAGTTCCTGCATAACATATATCCTACAAGCATTCTATTACAAAACATGGGTGTCACCGACACAAACAAATGCCTCTGGTGCCAAGAGGTAGACTACATCGAGCATGCATTCAACACATGTCCAAAACTAAGGCCGTTTTGGAAGAATGTAAAACAATACATCATGATATACATATTGCTATGAATGAAAAAATAGCACTTTTCGGTATAACAAAAAGGGAAATAGCCTCGGACATAATGAGAAACAAGGTCAATCATATATTACTGGTAGCTAGACCATCTGTCTCCAAATTCAAATATGGCAAATGCAAAAATCTACAACTTATATTTGAAACTGAATTACGACTAAGAAACCTATGAGCAAAAAGAGCAGAATGTACTGTAGCAAAAGGAGCGGGATGTACCATTAACCTAGCCATCCAATAACAAATACAAACCATGGTTTGGATACAGTCATGCGTAAACAGCCCCGACATACAATTACAAGTATGAAACAGTGATGAATGTTTTGTTGTCCATCTAATAGATTGACAAGTAGATATGTTGTGCTCTGAACTTATATCAAAAAGACTATTGTTTGCTGTTACAAAATTACATGTCATATCATTTGTGCCTTCTAACAGGAAGACAAAAAATAAAGAGAGTAAACACTGAATGGAGAAATGATGAAAGCGGGAATCTTGCTATACTAACCAAAAACTGAATGAACGACAACTAATCCGAATGTTAACTGAATGAGTGAATGTGTGATAGTCTTGAATGATGCACCTAGAGATTCCTGCAACAAATCATGAAGACAAGGAACAAGAGTGGAGAACCCAAGAAAACAGCAACAAACAACTGATGCCAGAGCTACTCTATCCACACTAAACCAACATATGACAGTCACTAAAGCAAACTCCAAAAGCAGTCTACTAGAGAAGAGAGACGACCAAAGAACAAGGAGATGACATCATCACGAACATCAAACAACCAAACAAGCCCACCAGAGAAGAGGAAAGACTAAGGGACACAGAGAAGACACCATCATAAACAGCGATATCAAAGGAGAGAGAGAGAGAGAGAGAGAGAGAGAGAGAGAGAGAGAGAGAGAGAGAGAGAGAGAGAGAGAGAGAGAGAGAGAGAGAGAGAGAATGCATATGTTCCGCGCTAATTACCGATCGGTGCAATCTTAAGATCGCGCTGCGCGTTTTAACGATCGTATAATTGCGCGGCAATCTGAAGATTGTGCAAAGGCCGGCTTGCGCGTTTTTAGGATGTGCGCATTCTTATGATGAAGGCATTGACAGTATGCTTTTTGAAATCCATGTTGAAGTTGTAGCACGTTTCTTGATTCTGTCTGACAAAAGTCGTGAACTGGAATGAAATGCCTTCGCGCTTGGCCCTGTTCACTCACTCACACAATAAATGCCCTTGTTTACCAATTAGCGCCAGGCCTTTGATCTTGATGAAATCATCTCACTCACACAATGCGCCCCTTGCGCAATCTCGAGACTGCCGCGCAATTATATGATCGTTAAAACGCGCAGCGCGATCTTAAGATTGCACCGATCGGTAATTAGCGCGGAACACATAGCGCGATCTTAAGATTGCACCGATCGGTAATTAGCGCGGAACACATGTACTACCTCTGTCCATCTAATTTCATCATCTTAGAATTATATAAAAGATAAATAGCAAGATTCCCTGTACTCTCCCACAAAGCTTTGTGGGAAAAAATCTGATCTCCCACAAAAAAACAAAACAAAAAAACACAAAAAAACAAAACCGCGTTCGTATATTTTTCTTTCGTGTTTTTTCGGGTTCATGTTTATGATGAAGTATATATATAAGTGTATGTATCCGACTGTTGTACCGCATTATTGTATTAATAGCGCCATGTTTATGCTGTTTGTAAAGTGCAACAAGCGTTCTTTGACATGTATGTTTGCGCTGTACATATGGAATTACTGTTATGATTATCGTATGTGTCCGTGGATGCTGTATGTTAATCTGATTAGCAATGCTTTCTTTCCAGCTCTCAGTGTCTTGTCCTACTGAAATAGACCATCTCATCTCGAAACCCCCCCCCCCCCTTCCCCCGTCCCGCGACCCTGCCTTTGTGGCTGCACATAATCATGACTTTTATGTTTTTGATCTATTTCATTCTTGCTTAACAAGACAAGTCCAGCCTAGTCTGACTAAGGTTTTTTTTCCCCTGGTACTCCGGTTTTCCCTTCAGCCCCTTGGGTGTTGGATTAGGATGTTTTTTCTTCCTTTTCCAAGGTCAGATTGGATTTGTTGCACTAGGCACAATACAATTCCATTGGCACATAACGCACAATTACATGTTTTTTTTCCATTTACTCGATTATCTTTCCATTTACTTCTGTATGTATGTGGGGATGTGTGTATATGCATATGTTTATATGTATATGTATATATATATGTATATGTATATGATATGATAGTATATGTATATGTATATGTATATATATATATATATATATATATATATATATATATATATGAGTGTGTATGTATATGTACATATCATATATATAGATATAGATATAGATATAGATATGTAGATATAGATATACTTAAATCAAGAAACTACACTCAGAAAGTGCATCAGAGTCTGCCGGTTTCTTGTGTTTTGGCTCTGATCCTCTTCATGATAAAACAATAATGATATGGCATGATCATTTTCACATTGCAGAATTCGTCTCTCTTTCCCGAAGACATCATAATTATTCCCAGTTACCAGTTCTCGCAAACACTTTATGATTTCACATCTGTCATTTTCTCTTACTCCACCAAGAACAGGGACGTTTTGCTGCTTTTTCCCACTTTTTTATATTTTTTTGTTTGATATCTCTCCTTTGTTGTCTTTCGTTTACGCTTGACAAAGGCCAGTTCGTCGAAGATTTTCGCCTCTCTTGTCTTTTTAAATTAAATACACGTTCTGGTTCTGTTTTCATGTTTTTCTTGTTCCTTTTTGCTTGAATGCAGGCGACCGCAATTGTTTTGGATAATTTTGCCCTCTTATCTTTTGTAACACTGGCGACACTTGATTACATAAATTGCCTTCACAATGAAGAGAATTTGCCACTGTCTTACATGTGCAATGTTTGTAAGCTTGCACTGAATGTTTTTAAAATAATTTTTTTTCTTGTTTTCTGTGTTTTTGTCCTCAAAGTATGAAAGCATGTGGACGGCTGTAATGTGTGATGGATATGGTGAGGAATCAAGTGAATGCTTCCACATTCTGCTTTCTCCCACAGACACAGTGGATTTTTTTCATGATTGGATAAATGCATTATGCGCTTAAGCTTATGATATCAAGGATAGGATTATGTGTGTTTAATATCTGGACGCACTGAACAAAATGCTTTGTTCGCTGTAACGTCCGTAACACCATTGTAATTATGAATCCAAGTGCATTTCAGAATAAAACAAGAAGAACAGTTATCTTTTTATATATAAATTTCAACTGTCAACGTCAAACTCTTTAAAAAAACAACAACAACAACAAACAAACAGAACACACATCTAAAGAAGAGAAGACGAGAGAAGAGAGAAAGAGAAGAGAGAGAGAGAGAGAGAGAGAGAGAGAGAAGAGAGGAGAGAGAGAGAAAGAGAATGTAAGATGATTAGTGATTTTTAGGTCTCGGTTTGTGGGCCCGTTTGTAGTGGCGAACTTTTGGCACATGCTCAAATCTCTTCAGAAAAGTTCCTCCGTAAGGCATTTTTGAAAACTCGGCTCTCGCACGAGGACTGAAAGAACCAAGCAGACAACAAACTCCAAATTCACTTCACACTGTCCCTTTTATTTGTTCTTGGAAAAAGCAGGAAGGAGACAGTGCTGTGGAGGTTACACACAGTTCACACATTCAATACTCATTCGCGGCATACCTTTAAAGGTTTAGTTTTTTTTTTTTACTAAGGTGCATATTGTGCAATGAGCCACTCGGTATCAAACATCTTCTCATTCAATACTTAGACTTGAACGATGTGAGAGTGAAGTAATATGCAGCAGACTCCTCTTTGGAAACGTTCCTCCAGGCGCCATTTTCAAATTCTTACAAAAGACCAATATGTTTCATGTTGTATGATCATATGTAAGTCCAGGGGAAGTATGTTGAAATGCATTTTAAAGTAGACTTGAAACTCTAATCATGTGCTTGGCTTTTAACTGTTGGCTTTTTGATTAGACATGAAGGTGGTTTTAACGTGTGATAGTCCCGATATGGCTTTAGCAGTTGGTAGGCTATGATTTGATTTGATTTCTCTTGCATCTGCCATGTCCGTCAATGGCATCGAAATCCTATTCTTGTCACCATATAGTAACCTAGGTGACACATTCAGTCAGCCACTCTTCATATTTCCAACATTTCGAGATAGGTTTATCAAGAACATAGAGAAACGTAGTGCTATTCCGAATAGTATTCGTCATTACCTTTCCACTGATCCCACTAACAAAACGAAACAAAACAAAACAGAAAAAGCTAATTCTGTTCTGTTTCGATTTTGCCCATTCTTTCGGATTATCTTATCCATAGACTCCAGAAAGTTCAAAACAGTGTTGATATGCTAGTTTTCAAATCCCCCAGTTAGGAGCATTTATCTCCTCTCAAGTCAATGCGTTAGCTTCCTGTTCAATCTAACAGTAAGCTTCACATTTGTATGTGGAAAAGATCTTCAATATCTTTCTGACATTCTTGACATCTACACTCCATGCAAAAAGCTTCACTCCTCTTCTCATTCCTAAGTATTTTGTATTCCAGTTTTCAAAGCAGACTCTTTTGGTGATGGATCTGATAATCCAGTGGATAAGACGCTGCACTCAGAAGGTCTTTGTTCGGTTCTGCCTGGATACCTCCAGTTAAGTAGGTAAAAGGTGGAGATATTACCGATCTCACAAAGTGCACACACATGAAACATCAAATACACACATTAAGCCCTGTTAATTATGTCAGTGTCTGGTGACTTCTGGAAACTTGAAAATGCCCAGCAAGCACATCCACCAAAAACGGAGTATGCAGACTGTGCAGCATTATACCGCCTGCATAATGTGACTTAAAATGTGCATATACTATATGAGAATTTGAGAAAAATCGGAATGCAAAAAAACAAAACAAAAACAAAACAAAACAACAACAAAACAAAAAACAAACAAACAAACAAAAAACAACCAACCAATCAACAAACTAACGAACGAACGAACGAACGAACGAGCTAACGAACTAACTAATTAACTAACTAATGATAGAAAAATCTGTGGCTAGCGTCAGTCTAATTGTATGGAATGAACTCCTTGCACATATTAGACGTTCTGCATGCCATTTCTTTCATGTCTACTCTTAAGAATGATATTTTTAGACTGTAATCTTTCTGTGTAGTGTGTGTGTGTGTGTGTGTGTGTGTGTGTGTTTGGGGAGTGAGTGCGCACCCGCGTGTGTGTGTGAGGGAGGGAGGGAGGGAGGGAGAGAGAGAGAGAGAGAGAGAGAGAGAGAGAATGTACTCATTGCTGTGTATTTTTTACTTAAAGGCGTACTGTTTGCTTATTCATACATGCTTCTATCCCACATCTCTCTCCCTCCCTCTCTCTCAGAGGGCACTTTAACAGGCAGGCAATAATATTTAAAAGATTAGGAACAGATGATTGAATCGCACTAGGAGAAAAAAAAGCGAAATAAGCCTTTGTTTGACAGGTTGAATGTGAATGAAAAACATCATTAATATTGATTGACTATTGATGGTTGAACAACAGCAGAGATCGAAGAGATCTACCGATGCGGAGATCTATAGACAGGATCAGCTTCGGCAGGGATTGGAGATTGTTGCCTCACACTTCCTTGACTCGTGTCTTTGTTTTGCTGGAGTGGTCCTGTTGGTAATGTTCACTCGCAAATCTTGTGGGAAATGTATTTATCATGTTGCGGGATCAACATTTTAATTTTTAAGAATTATTTAGTCCGTCTTTTGGTCTGTGTCAGAACTGTTTTCAAGTAACTTGTCAGCAAGGATTTCTAAGCATATTTTGACCAAATTGGTCCCCTATATTCAACCGAGTGCACTCTAGAATTACAAAGTGCACAATGTGAAACAAAGCATGGTCCAATATTTGGGTTGCCATGAAAACAACAACAAACAAACAAACAAAAACACGCTGTCTTGACAATTTATTAAATGGTGTATAAGCAAGCAGTTTGAGTGATTATTGATAGGTATGGTGCACTTGGAACACTAGCTTGATCATCACGAGCACTTTTTCAACAGTTTTCAGTATTGCGTAAGGTTGGTTATACATTTCATCAATCATTGTGAGAGCTCATCGGGTTCCATTTGATTCTCTGTGCATTTGGCTGTTTTTGTTGTTGTTATTATAATTACAATATTTTATATAGCGCAAAATCTTGATAAAATCAAATCTAAGCGCTGAAACAGACACACACGCACGCACGCACGCACACACACACACACGCATGGCTATAAATGGGGAGAAAGAATAAAAGCAATGGAAAATTATAAAGAGCATATTATAATTATAAAGATCGAAAGAAGAGTCCATCATTATTAGATACATTCCATGTTAAAAGCTATGGAATTGTTTTACAATTTTTGTCCAGACAGAAACGCGTTTTTTCTCTTCATTTTTCTTTTCTTTCTTTCTTCTACTTTTTTCCTACCTCATGTTTTCTCATAAAATCACCCTTTCCGTTTCCGGAAGTTATCACTTCGCCCAGCTCAATAATAGCATTAAATGGTCTATCCTACTGCCGTTATTTGCATAGGTATGAATACTACATTTTACTGTTGACAATTTTCACATTTTCAAATCAGGTTAAAAAAATGATGGGGATATGAAATGCCTAAGTGCACAAACTTGCGTCGTGTTTCAATGATAACGACAGTAAACACAAAAAACGAAAATTCCAAAACCAAGCATATAAACTAAGGACAGAAACACCAGCAGTGCTTTACCAACCTATCACCCCCGGAACACAGCAATGGAATATACTTGCGTTCCGAAGCATCTCTGTCACGAATTGAACCCGACGCTGCTGGCTTAGCAACGGATTGTTGTGATATTATTAGACTCAGTTAGAGTCGGTGTTGTGGAAATCCGTTTATTCGTTGGAGAATGGTATGTTACTATGAGTATGTTTTTTACATCTTGTGATAGGAAAAGTCAAATGAATCGATTGAGAATGAACTTGACTTTCTTTGTTTAGCGATAGATCTATGCTCGCATAACTGATTAGCTTTGTAGCCTATTGATGTATTGTATGCTGTGCAGTATGAGTGTGCGAAATGGAAATCGTGAGGAGAGGCGTAGATCTAGACCACTAGATAATCTGAAGGCTGGATAGAGTACCAGTATAAAAGGGCACCCCTTTTCCCGATACGTTATTTGTGTGTGCATTGGAAAGCGTCGAGGGTCAAAACCAACTATTAAACGCCCAAGATAACGATTTTAATTTGCGATTTCCCAAATTCTTTAAAATTCGATGAATAGGCCTAGGCCCTAATATAGCATGTTATGAATCAGATCTGTAGGCCTATGGCCTAAAAAAACAAAAAACAAGCATGCGCATGTTGTGCAAAATTAAACAAGTTTTAAGGCTAACATTAGTAACAACGGAACTAGAGAATGTGAGAAGCCAGGGCTCTTCTCTTTCACTTTGTCAGTTTGTGTCCGTGTCGTAGGCTAACTGCTTTCGATCATCGAACCTTTTCATCGGAGTAATTCAGATCTAGCGCAGGACCCATCCAGACCTAGCTAGCGCAGGTAGCCTATACTATGACTATACAGCGACTGATCGCTAGCTAAGGGGGAAAAACCGCGCTTGCTCACACACAAGAATTAGAAACCCCAAAGGACCTACCCTAATAATTCTGCCGGACCATCGTAAGCCTGTTTAAAGCTATTCAGCTAGCCTATTGTGATTCGGCGTGCTTTTACTTAAAAACATTCTCATCGTAGCCTGTCATTTTGACAGTTGATGCTGAGCTAAAGATTTTAACGCGTGTTCGTAGTGCAGTATTGCCAGCCTATGTCATGTGTGAACTAGGCACTGAAATGAGCCTACGGATAATCAAATATACTTTAGGCCTAGGCCTAACGAATGTCACGTTGATTACTAGGTTAGTGGGTAGGCCTAGGCCTACGTTCAGATTACATTGAACTTAGCCTAAATACGAATATGATGAATGAATCATCAAAAAAACTGGGCGTACGACAGACCTTGACTACGAGTGTAAGAAAATAAAAATAAAAATGAATGGGACTTGAAATAGCCAAACGGCTAGGCTAATGTCACATGTGTTATGTCCCTATTACTAAACAAAACTATGTGAGAAAACCGTCTCCGCGCAGTTGCGACGTTTTTGTCCAATGTTGGACCTTCCATTCAATGGTAATTTCTGTTTGTGACAATTTTTGTAGATTCTAGGTCTACTTACTAACTTAGGCCTAAGTAGCGATACCGAATCGGGGAAAAAAGCTTTATGATAGGCTAGTAGGCTATAAACGGGTTTTCAATTGGTATTGACAAGTTGAGAATTTTTGAATTAAAAGTTTTTTTTAAGTTCAGAGTTGTGTGTGTGTTTAATATAGGCCTAAGGTGACAACCGGGAAACAAAAACCGAATACTACCAGAAAGATCCAAAACAAGTTTGACTGCCCGCGCCCAAGCAAACACGAACCAGAAGAACAAGAAAACCAATGTAAGCGCGTATCCAACGAGACAAAACAAAACAAGCGCAAATTTTCGGCCAACTAGCCTTTGTCAAGCGCGAACGCATGGTCACAGACAGATCACAGACACCAAACAATGGATAATAAAAACGGGACTAAAAACTTCCCTGCCGCCTCCTCGTCCAGTGGGTAAGAAATGGAATTAGTTTTTACAATTTTGCGTACAAGATTAGGCCTAGGGGCCTACTGAATAATTTATTTTTACGAGTTGATGAAAATGGCAGGGGCCTACACTAAGTAGGTAGGCTATGTAACAAAATGCACTAAGAAGGTAGCCTATGTTACACTTCTTCATTAGGCTATCTAAAATTGTATAATTAACATTACTGAAGAGGAGGGAGGGGGGGAGCTTTACAGTGGTAAGAGTTTTCATTCTGTTGACTGAAATGATAAAAAGATTGTGGCCCTTTTTTTGACATGGCTGGCATAGCAGAAACTGATCAATAAACATTTTGTGAATATAAAGTGACGAAACTTTGGAAAAACTGAACCAAGAACCAAAAACCGAACATCACCAGAAAAGTCTTCACAAGCACAAGACAAAAGTATTTACATAATTTAGGCTACGAGTAGATGAAACCGTGCACTAATTAGGCCTAGCCTACTGATAATTAATCGGACAAGTTTTTAAGAAAAACTACATTAGGCCTATTTACGAGTTGATGAAACTGCACTAGATCTAATTACTGATAATTAATCAAACGAGCTTTTAAGAAAAACATGAAAGTATTAAAATCATTAGGCCTAAGCGTAATAATGTAGCCTAGCTAGATCTAGGCCTAACTGAAAAATTATGGCGTTTCATTTGCCATAGGCCTAGATCTATACAGACACCAGGTAGGCTATTAGTCCTACTCCTCATGAAAAAACAATGATAATCATGATAGTTTAGGTAATTAGCCCCTTAATCACTTAAACTAGCTTTAAAAATAACTAAAACCCCTGTAATTTCTGTAGTAGCTGTAACTGACATGATTAGCTGCACGCAGTCTCCAGGTATTAGAAATTCTGATGTTAGTCAAAAGAGCTTTGGTAATTAAACCAATAACCTAATCAATGAATTTACTAAGCTTAACAACAATAGGCCCCTATACAACAGTCCTCAAAACCATTTCAACTTCCATCAAGTTGGAATTCTGACTTGAAATTTGCCAGTGGCATTATCGTAACGGTTGTTTTTAATCCAGAAATCAACATGACAAGCTTTAAAAAAGCAACCACCACACAACCCTGAAACCACTTGTAACGAAAAACTAGGCCTATAGTTTTATTAATTAGCCCAGTAATAGGGTAGATTAGTTAGGCTACATTAAAGAACTAAAGATAAACCCTGCACGAGTTTTTATTAAATCAGTAAAACTTGATAGGCCTACCTGGAATTCTGTCTGTAGTAGTCTAATGTCAAACGCAATCCAGGTTTTAACCATAAAAAATTTAGGCCTATGATTAGCTACAATTGTTTCGGTAATTGATCCAGTGATTGAATTAATTTGAACGGGCACAAAACGTAGGGCCTACTCCTTAAAACCATTTTAACTTCCACCTTCGTTGGAATTCTGTTTTATAATTTACCACATGCAGACTGCAGATATTACTCGGTAGTCTACCTGTGGAGGTTATGGCATTATAGAATATGGTATTAATCACAAGATCTAAGATTTCTTTCTTAACCTTGTTTAAAGATAACATTTAGCTAGTTAGGCCTAATTAGTGTGTCGATAATTCATTCTTTTTTTGATACGAGTTTGTATGATAAAGCGAGAATTCCAAGAACTGAAGTCTTGTGTGTGGTAAAGTTGAACCAAGAATTCCAATAATTGGGAAATTATATTTGTTTAGCACTCTCTGCTACGTGTGGTAAAGTTGAACCAAGAATTCCAATAATTGGGAAATTAGGCTATATTTGTTTAGCACTCTGCTACGTGTTTTTACATGTCTAAAGGAAATAAATTACTTGATGAATCGCCGTATTAAAACAGTTTTCATATCTGCAGTCTGAATGTGGCAAATACAAGCAAGAATCCCAGCTACAGTGGAAGTAAAACTGGTTTCAGGGTTGTGTGGTGGTTTTTTAAAGCTTGTCATGTTGATTTCTGGATTCAAAACAACCGTTACGATAATGACATTAATAAAGATTAGGAAAAGACGAGCAACGTTTAGGCCTACAGAACACTTTGAGACGAGAGAAATGGAGCACATAGTCACAACAGGAAAGCTGGTGGGGAAAAGAGCGGAGAAAATATTGGACGGATTTGCGGAGTGGATAAGACAGAGAGGGTGGGAGATGGTACTTGCAGCGACAAAAGATTTGTGTAGGGCCATGATCGCCAACGCCATACGGCAGAGCACATGATGGTTTTACGAGTAATAACCGGTGTGCGACAAAGTCGGTGGTGCAAGCTTTTCGGCCCAAGCCGGCATGGAAAACGTTCTTTGTTTCGTTCTCTTGCTTGCGACACATAACAAATAGAAGAGGCGATCGTTATGTTTTGTGTACTTTGACAACCAGATGGAACGTGCGCAAACATGGGAGTTAACTCTAATAACGTTTAGACGAAAAGATTGCAAAGGTTGCGTTCCATTCATCACTGGTGCCAAAGTGCTGAGATTCGACTGTTATGATTTTGCATCCATCCTTTCCTTGAATGAAAAATCGAACCACACTTGTAGTAAATAAGCAAATTTCAGCATTTTAATCGATAAGCTGAGAAACATTCAAAGTTGGGGGGAAAACAGGATGCGACAACACACAAAAAAAAGGGGGGGGGGGGGTTTAAACATTTTACATAGCCTAAAATTTAGGTATGTGACAAAATTTTTCATTTTTTGAAAATATATAAATGTTACCACTGAAAAGAAAAAGTAGCTTTACAACGGTAGGCCTATAAAAAGCATTTTGAATATAAAAAAAAGTTTGCAAATTCACGTATGTGCACTTGTCATAATTTTACTTTTTGCAATCCACACTATATTCCCCCACTTCATTTTATTTAATAAACCCTGTGCCCTTCTGGAAACATGATAGGCCCTACATTTATTTAGTTTACAAACGTGCTGAAGCAAAGTGTTGTTTAGTGTCACATGTGGGAGATTCAGACGACGGCCTTTTCCACTTGCCAGAAAACAGTTCCATTTGAGGAACTGATCATTTTCTGCAATAAACGAGCAAAACGCTACTCTGATTTATTCTTCAGTCTGATGCACACACCAACACCCACTCTAACGTGTTCCGTGCATATCTAAAGACTATAGCAGTTCGGTAGTCTTCTATTAGTTCTGATCTTCACGAACGTACAACCAGCTGTTATCCATTTGTTTATTGTCGTTACCAACATACTGCGCATGTCCAAACACTTTACGTCATAGGAAATAAAAGACGTCACAGTTTTGTCTGCTAATACATCTCCCTCTTTCAAATGGATTATTATTATAATTATGTTAATTTCTTGTGTACGCAATCAACTATTGTCTTCTGTGCTTGAAGTAAGCAAGTTTACACTTTTATAATTATTACTACTTGTTCAAAATCGAAAACGAACTCATTATTTTAGAACTATCCATGTCAATTCATCACCGTGAAACTTCAGGCACAGAATGTTCGATAACATTAAACATGAAACTAAATCTAACTTCAACTTGTAAGTATAATCAAATTAGCGCAAAACACAATGTGATGTATCATGGTTTGACTTTTCTTTCACGGCCATCACACATAGTCTTTGAAACTGGGTGTTTTGATTATTCTTCCACGTCTGGTCGTCTTCGTTGGAGTAGTACGATGACTGGAGTTTTCTTGAGGTTGATCTAGGCCTTCCTCTTGTTGTTCATCCTGGGCATCTGCTTGCGAGGATCGTTCGGAATGGATTGTGGGACTTGCTGTCTGACTCGTGTAGCCAGATGACACAGATCTTGTTCTTGATGGAGTTGCAGACCCATCATTGTCTTGTTCAAAAGGACGAAAGACAATGCACTTCTTGCTGATTCCACTATCAGTTTGGGTCAAATGCAAACACAAGTGCTTCCTGTTCCTTCTGTACTTGTTTCCTGATTTAGTTTGCACTATGTAGGAACGTGGTGCAACTTCTTCCAAAACTAGCTCATGATCAAGTTTCTGCAAGACTGTATCACCTGGGTGAATCTCTGGAAGGTTTCTAGCCCCATGGCGTCTATCAAAGTATTATTTGCCCTATTTGCTTTTGCATCTTTTTCTTTCAACTTCTTCTGGTTGACTAATTTAGGCTTCAAGTAGGTATTCCAAAGTGATTTTCAAATTTGAACTTATCTGTATAAAAATCAGCTGGGAAAATAGAGATTTTCATTCTGAACACGTACATACTTTATTTTTTAATGTGGGATAAAAAATAAATTTTTTATGATTTTTTCCTTTCTTTTTGACACTGAAATGAATCATATATGATAAACATATTAAGGAATTTAACCCTAATTTTTTCCAGCTTCATCTGAAAGCTGGTTGAAAAGATATCAGATGTCAAAAATGCGAAATATGCCGATTTGTCACAGTGAAAAAAATGGCGAATTTTACACATATTTGGTGCACCATAACTTTTTTCACTTTAAAGTTACAAAAATGGTTTTGATATCAAATTGCTCAGCATGACAAACTCTTTCAATGTAAAACAACCCCAGACATCTGTATGTTTAATCAAACCATATTTGGGTAAGGATAAAATACCTATTTTGAAAAAAATGTGTATTTTAGCTTTTTGCAAGACTCCGTAACTTCTGTCACATTCATCCTACTGCAAAGTACCATATACCAAAATGATCAGTTTTTATGATCTGTCAGTATAACAAACAAGACATTAGGTTTCAATCTTTCTGTAAACAAAAATCAGATGACAAAATTATAACAAATGTCAGCTGATAATAGTAACAAATAATGCGTTTTGTTTACATATCGAATCAAACAAGACATGTACATCAACAACATTCATTCAAAGAAGTCATCTTCATAGTTTTTACATGCCAATTTGTTGTTTTTTTTTATCATTAAACAACAATTAAAACATGTCTTGACCTTTAACTGTTCCTTAACTGTGTGTAGAACATTATCAAAAGCTTCCACATCATTGTCTTGACCTTTCACTGTTGCTTAATCACAGTAGATAACTGTCCTGGCCTTCAACTTAAACTGGAAGCACAAAAGATAGAAATCATCTCTTTTTACAAAAAACATGTTGTAATGAAACGTAAAAAAATACTTGTCAGTGTCTATGATCAGTGATTCCCCTTCACAAGTGACAGGAAATTAAAACATGTTAAGATGCAGTTCATCATCATTGCTGTCAAAGTTGTCCAAAAGACTAGGTCTCCGCCCTCTGCCAGTCTTAAGAAATCGCTCCTTCATCCTCATGAAGAGATCATCTGTGAGAAAAATAGTGTAGAGGGAAAGTATTAGTACATCTATCTGTTCTATCCTGTAGCGTAATGTGAAAATCCCATTTGTAGGGACAAACAGGCCTATACATACAGAGCAAGAGGCAAATACTGACCAAAACAAAAACAAATCCAAAAAACAAGAACATAAAACATGCAGGAACACAAGGACTTTTGTACCCCTGCTCAATTAACTTCCCTGCCTGTCAAAGAGAGAAAGGATCAAGAGAGAGAGAGAGAGATTGGTGTGGAGCTGTAAGAAGCCTACCAGTATTATTGTCAGCTTTGAAAATAAAATTATAATACCTTACCCTAACTCACAAAGCAGTGGGCAAAGTAAAATGTTCCATACATTTAGGCCTACTCAAATCAGCACAACAAAATTTATCTCATAAACACTATAGGCCTAGTTAGGAAGGTTCATAGTGTCCAACCCATTAACCTGGTAGGCCTACTTTATTTTGTTTAAATATTATTTTTGATGACAATAATAATGATAATAAATAGTAATGAATGATAGTAAACTAATAATGAAATAATGATAATGATAATAATAATAATAATAATGATAAATAATAATGAATAATGATAGTAAAATAATAACAAAAATATGATAATATTAATAATAATAATAAACTTTTAAAGCTGTTGAACTAGATCTAGGTGATAATAATATTGGGCTTAAAAATAATAGGATTGATAAACATGCAAATTTGTTTCAATGGTACCATTCAGGAAGTTTACACAAAGGCAGAAAAGAAAAAGGTGTAACATTGTGAAATTATTGAACGGCACTGAACCAGATCGAGTGAAGTCAAGGGAGGGCACTCGGCCGATTCGACTATCGATCGATCAAAGCGTTGGTCACGTGACCACAATAAATCGCTAATCTCTCATTAACATCATTATAAATAAATATAATAAAGGCATGGATTATTAAAAAAATCTTTTGTAAACATTTTCCTTTAATCATATGCCCGATCTCACTCTCTGTAAAATTACCGCACCCCAAACCGTCACCTACCCCTACCTTCTAACATATTCATGATACTGTGGGTGCTGCAGCTGTGCGCTTTCCAAACAATTATATTCTAAAATCAGGAAAGAAAATGTCGAAAAGTAATAGTAAACAAACTGCAAGATATTTCACTTACCCTCTAGATAAGTTGGATCGCTTGATTCGTCGTGGCTGGAGCGGTCGACGTAAACTTCGACGTCCATGTGCTCGCCCGAACGATCTTCGCGCGTGTCCGCCATTGCGCGTCACACGCTAAGGGAAAGCGAAAATATGTTGCTTTTTCTCAGTTCTCGCGGAAGACAGCCAGTGGTTGAATCCATATGCAACTAGCAGAAGTTGAAAGTTGAAACCTTGACCTTTTGCACAGTGGAAAATATGGAGAGATTGGTTTTGAGTAAGGTTGCGAAATCATCGACGGAAGTTTTTAACGCACGAAACGACCGACTAAATGCAAACCTATCAGTTCACTTTTTACATCGGATGAAAGCAAGTTTAGTCGTTTTTTTGATTGTGTAAATGGTTTGTTGATATCTGACCCAGCTGATCTCCGCGAGGCGAGTTTTCAAGGTAGGTGTCAAAACCGCGTTCCGATTTCGTCGTTCCAGTTGCAGCAAAATCGCAATTTAGTACCCATCATCAAAAGCATATTTCAAACGGTAAATGTTACACTTATTGATTTATTTTGACTTTAAACAAAGCTTAAAGGATCACAGATCAACATGATCTATGTTTTTTATTTCTGACACTGCATTTTGTTGAGAACGAGCAAGTTGAAAACCAGTGAAAAATCGCACTTTGCCGTACTTTTCGCCGCCCGCGAAGAGCACTTTGGAATACCTACTTAAAGATAATGGAGTTTGAAATTAATGAAAATGGGTCCCTTGCCCAGTTGTTTGGAACGGCGGCGTCCAATTTTGCTATTTTTTGTCATTTTCATAGGTCTGTATTTTTATTGATATGCATTTCTGTCCATGTTTTTTGCACATCAACTTAACAAGTAAAAACCTCCTCAGAAATGATTTTCTGGGCTTGTGTGATTTTATATGTGTGTTCAAGGCATGTCTGAATGTGACCTAAAAAAACGTGCGAAATTTTTCTAAGTCCAAAAAGAAAGGAAAAAATCATAAAAAATTTATTTTTTATCCCACATTAAAAAAATAAACTATGTATGTGTTCAGAATGAAAATCTCTATTTTCCCAGCTGATTTTTATACAGATAAGTTCAAATTTGAAAATCACTTTGGAATACCTAATTTTAGCTTTTTGCAAGACTCCGTAACTTCTGTCACATTCATCCTACTGCAAAGTACCATATACCAAAATGATCAGTTTTTTATGATCTGTCACTGTGTTAGTATAACAAACAAGACATTAGGTTTCAATCTTTCTGTAAACAAAAATCAGATGACAAAATTATAACAAATGTCAGCTGATAATAGTAACAAATAATGCATTTTATTTACATATCGAATCAAACAAGACATGTACATCAACAACATTCATTCAAAGAAGTCATCTTCATAGTTTTTACATGCCAATTTGTTTTTTTTTTATCATTAAACAATGATTAAAACATGTCTTGACCTTTTAACTGTTCCTTAACTGTGTGTAGAACATTATCAAAAGCTTCCACATCATTGTCTTGACCTTTCACTGTTGCTTAATCACAGTAGATAACTGTCCTGGCCTTCAACTTAAACTGGAAGCACAAAAGATAGAAATCATCTCTTTTTACAAAAAACATGTAATGAAATGTAAAAAAATACTTGTCAGTGTCTATGATCAGTGATTCCCCTTCACAAGTGACGGGAAATTAAAACATGTTAAGATGCAGTTCATCATCATTGCTGTCAAAGTTGTCCAAAAGACTAGGTAGCAATGCCGTGCGAACCAAAACGCGACGTCAAATTTGTGGTACCAAAAAACTGGGGAAAACCGGGGCCGGCCGCAAAACTGGGGGGGTCTTCGGTTCAATCAAGTATTACTGCCTCTTTAATCGGTGTTTCATTCTTATTTTTTGTCTTATGTGAATAAGAAATGAATAAAGATTTGAATGATTGCCTTTTTATATACTTAGAGCGAAAATGGAATTAGTTATTTGATGAGAAAGTCGAAAGTCCGCGCTTCGGGCGCAATCGCGGATATGGTATGCGTTTAGAATCGAAGTTTGTTCGGGATGCTTCACTATTTCGGTCGGTACGGCTATATTTGTGAACCAATCACATTGTAATTTTGCAGCCAATGAGAATTAATGTAACAGAATGATATATCCCGACGACACCTGTGTGTGCCAGTTTCGAACAGAGATCGACGCTTCCAAAGTTTTGCTTTTTTTCATCGGAAAAGTTTGCAGGCAAGTCGCCATTTTTGGAACTTGTCGTCGGCGGGATTCGATTTTACATGCTTTTTTCTATATGCATGTGCAATATGAAATCAATTTGATTTAAAATACGGCCGTACGCCAACTTTTTACATGAGGATCTGTACCAGATCAACGTCGGAATGTGCCGACGCCAGTAGCCTGAGTAGGCCTACAACGCGAAACAGAACGCTGTGCAAGTTTCAGCTTGGCAAGTTTTGCGCTGTCAAAGACTAGATCTAGATTTAGCAATCAACAGATCAAGTTCTGTTTTATCTGTAACATTGTATTTTTCAAGAAAAAGACTACTGCGTTTGAACTCGATTCGGAGTTGTTAGCCGAAGCTTGATTTGTCAACCATTTCCTTCCCGAGGTCATGCTAATTCGCATGTCGCTGTGTAGACTTGCTCACCCCATGACGGGCGAGCTTACTACTAAAAATACTATGTGATCGACGGGCTTCCCGGGGCCGTGGAAAATGGGTTTGCCCAAACAGCGGGGTAACCCGCGTCCTCCAACTCTCTCTCTCTCTCTCACTCAAATTTTAAATGAATGAATAAACAGATCTAAATAAAAAAATTTTCAAATCAACAAACAATTCTGTGCAAGTCAATGTACTTTCCTTGACATGAATCTCTCTGTGTCTCTCTGTCTCTCTCAGAGAACAAAAAATAAATAAATAACAAAAAATGAATAAATAAGTAAATAGGCCCCAGTACATTCATATCCAAGTCATTGTTAACAGGCATGATCCTCTCTCTTTCTCTCTCTCTCTCTGACAACACACACACACACACTAATACACATAGAGATTTAGAATGTCACAAAACAAAATCTTCTGTTCATTGTTTATTGTTATAATTTTATATAATATTCTTTATTTAGGTTTTGAAACTGAATAGAAGGCTGTGAATTGTATTATTTGTAAAGTAGGCCATCCATTAGCTTACGTAGTTGTTTCAATTTGTAGTCCGTATCTGGAAAGGATATGCCTATTGTCATTAATTTGTTTTAACGGGAAGATTGCATCTTATTTAGTAGTAGCCTATTATTGATTAGTATTAAAGGGCAAGAGTACATTGGAAAGGATTGCTCTGCTTTGATGGATTTTTACCAGTAATATGCTAAAAATCAAAGTCGCGAGTTTGGGCTTAATGTTAAAGTAATACATGTATTGATGTGGAGACTATGCATTATGGCTTCCTTTCCTTTCCAGTCTCTCAATGAATAGTATATATTATGCAGAAATTCATATATTTCTCTATTGTAGGACTAGGAGTTAAGTGACCTGTTCCTGAATGGCGAGTGGTCCCATATCCTCCCAGAAGTTTTCTTTGGACGCTGGCTGTGCTAAGTGCTCGGGGACTTGACTCATCCACAGTCAGTCAGTCAGTTTTCTAAACACTGATGAATAAAATAAAAATCAAATGTACTGTGCAAAAATCTTGTCTGATAAGTGATATGTTTTCCTCTGTGTGTGTGTATGTGTGTGTGTTTACTTTTTAGTAGAATATTGATCAGATGATATTTTTGGATAGCCTGCAGCATAAAAGCATGCAGTAATTTTTAATATTTCAACTATTTAAGTGATTCCAGAAGTCATTGATTCTCAGATTTCCTTTTATATGTACAGAAACTGATGAAATATTACAAATTATTCATAAGACTACTGAAGTAGCGAGTCGTGACTTTTTTGGTTTAATTTGCAGTAATAAGACACTTGAACGATGAGCAAAATGATTTTATATCTATCTCATGAAATGATTATATATCCTTGTTTTGTTTCTAGCTTCATTTTTGTCTGTTATTAATACAATATGGGCAATTATTAATGAAAAACAGATAAAACATGCCAAATATCACATGTTTCCTGTAATAAGACAAAAATGGCTCGTCGCAGAGTTACGATAATGGTTTCATTCAATTCGGCATACAAAAATACATCAACGATAAAAATTTTATGACATTTGGTCCTGTCTGTCTCTCACAATTACAAAATGAATGTCATTTCAGCAAAATCAGCTACATGCCATTGATGAGTTTCTTCTGTGACACTTGTCCTTCTTTGTCCCACTAAGACGTGGTACCAAAATTTAAGAAATTTTTTACGCTTCAAATTCAAATATCTCGTGAACTAATAGTCCGATCTGAAAAATTTAAACTGCTTTTTACTCAGAACAACAGTATCTTCAAAACCATATAAATCTTTTAACTCGAAAACCCAATTTCAATTTTTCATGCGGCATTGCTAGACTAGGTCTCCGCCCTCTGCCAGTCTTAAGAAATCGCTCCTTCATCCTCATGAAGAGATCATCTGTGAGAAAAATAGTGTAGAGGAAAAGTATTAGTACATCTATCTGTTCTATCCTGTAGCGTAATGTGAAAATCCCATTTGTAGGGACAAACAGGCCTATACATACAGAGCAAGAGGCAAATACTGACCAAAACAAAAACAAATCCAAAAAACAAGAACATTAAACATGCAGGAACACAAGGACTTTTGTACCCCTGCTCAATTAACTTCCCTGCCTGTCAAAGAGAGAAAGGATCAAGAGAGAGAGAGATTGGTGTGGAGCGGTAAGAAGCCTACCAGTATTATTGTCAGCTTTGAAAATAAAATTATAATACCTTACCCTAACTCACAAAGCAGTGGGCAAAGTAAAATGTCCCATACATTTAGGCCTACTCAAATCAGCACAACAAAATTTATCTCATAAACACTATAGGCCTAGTTAGGAAGGTTCATAGTGTCCAACCCATTAACCTGGTAGGCCTACTTTATTTTGTTTAAATATTATTTTTGATGACAATAATAGTAATGATAATAAATAGTAATGAATGATAGTAAACTAATAATGAAATAATGATAATAATGATGATAAATAATAATGAATAATGATAGTAAAATAATAACAATAACAAAAATATAATATTAATAATAATAATAATAAACTTTTAAAGCTGTTGAACTAGGTGATAATAATATTGGGCCTAAAAATAATAGGATTGATAAACATGCAAATTTGTTTCAATGGTACCATTCAGGAAGTTTACACAAAGGCAGAAAAGAAAAAGGTGTAACATTGTGAAATTATTGAACGACATTGAACCAGATCGAGTGAAGTCAAGGGAGGGCACTCGGCCGATTCGACTATCGATCGATCAAAGCGTTGGTCACGTGACCACAATAAATCGCTAATCTCTCATTAACATCATTATAAATAAATATAATAAAGGCATGGATTATTAAAAAAAATCTTTTGTAAACATTTTCCTTTAATCATATGCCTGATCTAACTCTGTAAAATTAACTCGCCCCAAACCGTCACCTACCCCTACCTTCTAACATATTCATGATACTGTGGGTGCTGCAGCTGTGCGCTTTCCAAACAATTATATTCTAAAATCAGGAAAGAAAATGTCGAAAAGTAATAGTAAACAAACTGCAAGATATTTCACTTACCCTCTAGATAAGTTGGATCGCTTGATTTGTCGTGGCTGGAGCGGTCGACGTAAACTTCGACATCCATGTGCTCGCCCGAATGGTCTTCGCTTGTGTCCGATATTGTGCGTCAGACGCTAAGAGAAAGCGAAAATAGGTCGCGTTGTTCTCAGTCCTCGAGGAAAATAGCCAGTGGTTGAATCCGTATGCAACCAGCAGAAGTTGAAAGTTGAAACCTTGACCTTTTGCACAGTGGAAAATATGGCGAGATTGGTTTTGAGTAAGGTCACGAAATCATCGACGGAAGTTTTTAACGCACGAAACGACCAACTAAATGGAAGCCTATCAGTTCACTTTTTACATGGGATGAAAGCAAGTTTAGTCGTCTTTTTGACTGTGTAAATGGTTTGTTGATATCTGACCCAGCTTATCTCCGCGAGACGAGTTTTCAAGGTAGGTGTCAAAACCGCGTTCCGATTTTGTCGTTCCAGCAGCAGCAAAATCGCAATTTAGTACCCATCATCAAAAGCATATTTCGAACGGTAAATGTTATAGGCCTACTTATTGATTTATTTTGACTTTAAACAAAGCTTAAAGGATCACAGATCAACATGATCTATATTTTTTATTTATGACACTGCATTTTGTTGAGAACGAGCAAGTTGAAAACCAGTGAAAAACCGCACTTTGCCGTACTTTTCGCCGCCCATGAAGAGCACTTTGGAATACCTACTTAAAGAAGTAGCGATGTGACAGCTGAATATGTGTTTGATAAAAAAAAACCCACTGAAATTGTCAATTTTTCAAATGATGTCAGCAAAATGACGTGCCTGCTGGTACCGAATTATAGTTGTCATTATTGTTTTTATTATCAAAGTATCTCAATTTTGACATCTTTTGTGCAGAAGTAGGCCTGAAATTGGATAAAATTGAACACCCCAGCTCCTTACCAATTCAAGTAGATGGAACTGCCCTGTCCACAGTCGAGAGTTCATCAGTCTACGTGCACTGTCGGACAAGATGGAACGCCCACACACCCAAACAAAACAAAACAAAAAAAAACAAAAACAAATGTGGGGATGCCAGGGTCTCTTGCAGTATAGCTTTCCATCTTCTGGAAATTCTGTGCTAGAAATTTCCTTTCTATCACTTCCTCCTTTGCTGTCATTTCTCCTATTTTCTGCCTTGCTGGTCCATCCACTTATATGTGTTAGATAAAGTGGCATACTTTATCTCAGGATTGATAATTGGGTACATGTCTTATGTGCACTTTTGGCTCTAGGGAAATGAGATCTGCAGAAGTAGTTTTAGGAAATTTAGGCCCGTTTTTGTGTGCTTTAGTGTCCTTAGCTATGTTTAAATTTGTATTCAGCTGTTTTTTTAATCCTTTTGTGTGATATAATTGGACGGTGTGGTCAATGCAAGGGGCATCTCCTTTGGTTATGTGTGATAATGCATTGATATACATGTGTTACTTGATTTTCTTTTACTTCCCCCCCCTGTTGAAATATTGTGTGTGTATTGAAATGATCATAGTCCTGATATTGCACACTGGAGTCGGCTGGGCTTTAAACGAAAATTCCAATAACAATAGAGAAGTCGGAAGAGCAGGCAGTAAATTTAGAGCCATCTTGGCAAAATTGAAAATGCTTTTAGCACTAGTCTAGGTACACTGTCAGAAAAGATGGACGAGCAGGCAGTGACATTAGGAGCCATCCTGGTAAAGTTGAAAATGGTTTTAAAATGCTGAGTGTGTAGGTCAGCACCTACACAAAACAGACTACCAGAGCTCTTTTCTACCCCTCCTTCAGGGCTCAGAATGCTGGAAAATGACAGAAAAGACCATAAAGCGGGTTAATGAGCCACATTTGAAATCTAGAGAATAGTGCATATTTTCTGGCTCAACAACTACTTGTCCAATGCAGTCAAGAGTATGGGTGACATTGTTTTACAAAGTTGGAGGGTATAGGACCAAAGAGATCTTAGGCTAAGGTAACCGGGACTGCTTTTCACTGAAGGAAGACATAACAGAAAGCCCCCCCCAAAAGAAAAAAAAACCTGATGACAGACTGTGGCCTTGAAACATACTGAGGCTGGCCCAGAACATACAGCAGTATAAACCTTCCTTGCTGCTCTTTGTGCCAGTTAATAGGGCGGTAAGTAACCAACATTGCATGTATTAACATTTCATTCATTTGATTATCATAATGTCGCAGCGCTGTAATTGCTAAGGTTTTCTCAAAAGGACTGGTGGCAAATATTGGTGTGTGAATGTGAATATACTATATGTGTGCAGTCATCGACTGATGTATCGCCCTCGGGAACGCCAAGTTCTACTCCCCTCGTGGGCACTCATGCTCCTAAATTTGGAACAGTCATTCCAAGTCGGATTTTTGTTGGAGGCATAGCGGCAAATGTAAGTGAATTATATTAGGTATTCCAAAGTGATTTTCAAATTTGAACTTATCTGTATAAAAATCAGCTGGGAAAATAAGATTTTCATTCTGAACACATACATATTTATTTTTTTAATGTGGGATAAAAAATAAATTTTTTATGATTTTTTCCTTTCTTTTTGGACTTAGAAAAATTTCGCACGTTTTTTTAGGTCCACATTCAGACATGCCTTGAACACACATATAAAATCACACAAGCCAGAAAATCATTTCTGAGGAGGTTTTTACTTGTTAAGTTGATGTGCAAAAAACATGGACAGAAATGCATATCAATAAAAATACAGACCTATGAAAATGACAAAAAATAGCAAAATTGGACGCCGCCGTTCCAAACAGCTGGGCAAGGGACCCATTTTCATTAATTTCAAACTCCATTATCTTTAAGAATACAATACAGTGACACTGAAATGAATCATATATGATAAACATATTAAGCAATTTAACCCTAATTTTTTCCAGCTTCATCTGAAAGCTGGTTGAAAAGATATCAGATGTCAAAAATGCAAATATGCCGATTTGTCACAGTGAAAAAAAATGGCGAATTTTACACATGTTTGGTGCACCATAACTTTTTTCACTTTAAAGTTACAAAAATGGTTTTGATATCAAATTGCTCAGCATGACAAACTCTTTCAATGTAAAACAACCCCAGACATCTGTATGTTTAATCAAACCATATTTGGGTAAGGATAAAATACCCATTTTGAAAAAAATGTGTATTTTAGCTTTTTGCAAGACTCCGTAACTTCTGTCACATTCATCCTACTGCAAAGTACCATATACCAAAATGATCAGTTTTTTATGATCTGTCAGTATAACAAACAAGACATTAGGTTTCAATCTTCCTGTAAACAAAAATCAGATGACAAAATTATAACAAATGTCAGCTGATAATAGTAACAAATAATGCGTTTTGTTTACATATCGAATCAAACAAGACATGTACATCAACAACATTCATTCAAAGAAGTCATCTTCATAGTTTTTACATGCCAATTTGTTGGGGTTTTTTATCATTAAACAATTAAAACATGTCTTGACCTTTAACTGTTCCTTAACTGTGTGCAAAAGCTTCCACATCATTGGTTGACCTTTCACTGTTGCTTAATCACAGTAGATAACTGTCCTGGCCTTCAACTTAAACTGGAAACACAAAAGATAGAAATCATCTCTTTTTACAAAAAACATGTAATGAAATGTAAAAAAATACTTGTCTGTGTCTATGATCAGTGATTTCCCCTTCACAAGTGACAGGAAATTAAAACATGTTAAGATGTAGTTCATCATCATTGCTGTCAAAGTTGTCCAAAAGACTAGGTCTCCGCCCTCTGCCAGTCTTAAGAAATCGCTCCTTCATCCTCATGAAGAGATCATCTGTGAGAAAAATAGTGTAGAGGGAAAGTATTAGTACATCTATCTGTTCTATCCTGTAGCGTAATGTGAAAATCCCATTTGTAGGGACAAACGGGCCTATACATACAGAGCAAGAGGCAAATACTGACCAAAACAAAAACAAATCCAAAAAACAAGAACATTAAACATGCAGGAACACAAGGACTTTTGTACCCCTGCTCAATTAACTTCCCTGCCTGTCAAAGAGAGAAAGGATCAAGAGAGAGAGAGATTGGTGTGGAGCTGTAAGATTGGTGTGGAGCTGTAAGAAGCCTACCAGTATTATTGTCAGCATTGAAAATAAAATTATAATACCTTACCCTAACTCACAAAGCAGTGGGCAAAGTAAAATGTCCCATACATTTAGGCCTACTCAAATCAGCACAACAAAATTTATCTAATAAACACTATAGGCCTAGTTAGGAAGGTTCATAGTATCCAACCCATTAACTTGGTAGGCCTACTTTATTTTGTTTAAATATTATTTTTGATGACAATAATAGTAATGATAATAAATAGTAATGAATGATAGTAAACTAATAATGAAATAATGATAATATAATAATAATGATAAATAATAATGAATAATGATAGTAAAATAATAACAATAACAAAAATATGATAATATTAATAATAATAATAAAACTTTTAAAGCTGTTGAACTAGGTGATAATAATATTGGGCCTAAAAATAATAGGATTGATAAACATGCAAATTTGTTTCAATGGTACCATTCAGGAAGTTTACACAAAGGCAGAAAAGAAAAAGGTGTAACATTGTGAAATTATTGAACGACACTGAACCAGATCGAGTGAAGTCAAGGGAGGGCACTCGGCCGATTCGACTATCGATCGATCAAAGCCTTGGTCACGTGACCACAATAAATCGCTAATCTCTCGTTAACATCATTATAAATAATATATAATAAAGGCATGGATTATTAAAAAAATCTTTTGTAAACATTTTCCTTTAATCATATGCCTGATCTCACTCTCTGTAAAATTACCGCACCCCAAACCGTCACCTACCCCTACCTTCTAACATATTCATGATACTGTGGGTGCTGCAGCTGTGCGCTTTCCAAACAATTATATTCTAAAATCAGGAAAGAAAATGTCGAAAAGTAATAGTAAACAAACTGCAAGATATTTCACTTGCCCTCTAGATAAGTTGGATCGCTTGATTCGTCGTGGCTGGAGCGGTCGACGTAAACTTCGACATCCATGTGCTCGCCCGAACGATCTTCGCGCGTGTCCGCCATTGCTAAGAGAAAGCGAAAATATGTTGCTTTTTCTCAGTCCTCGCGGAAGACAGCCAGTGGTTGAATCCGTATGCAACTAGCAGAAGTTGAAAGTTGAAACCTTGACCTTTTGCATAGTGGAAAATATGGCGAGATTGGTTTTGAGTAAGGTCGCGAAATCATCGACGGAAGTTTTTAACGCACGAAACGACCAACTAAATGGAAGCCTATCAGTTCACTTTTTACATCGGATGAAAGCAAGTTTAGTCGTCTTTTTGACTGTGTAAATGGTTTGTTGATATCTGACCCAGCTTATCTCCGCGAGACGAGTTTTCAAGGTAGGTGTCAAAACCGCGTTCCGATTTCGTCGTTCAGTTGCAGCAAAATCGCAATTTAGTACCCATCATCAAAAGCATATTTCAAACGGTAAATGTTACACTTATTGATTTATTTTGACTTTAAACAAAGCTTAAAGGATCACAGATCAACATGATCTATGTTTTTTATTTCTGACACTGCATTTTGTTGAGAACGAGCAAGTTGAAAACCAGTGAAAAATCGCACTTTGCCGTACTTTTCGCCGCCCGCGAAGAGCACTTTGGAATACCTAATTATATCTGAGCAGTCTCCTAAGGGGATGCTGGAGACTCTTTTCTGTACAGTTAGTATCCCAACTGTCTTGAAATTCTGTGTTAAAAATTTCCTTGTTTGTCTCGTTATGTCTACCTTGTTCATTTGCATTGTTATTTTTTGCCTTGCTGGTCCATTTAACTGTACGTTTTTCCATAAAGCCTTGCATTAGGGTTGGGACCGTTCTTGAATTTGCAGATTTTTGTGAAAGCAAGACATTCTTTCCTCAGTTTCTTCATTTGCTTCTGTAGGGGGTGAAAACCAATTGACACCATGCAGGGACCTACATGAAAAATGATTTTACCTGCAAATCATTACATCGGTAAACTGTTCAGTATTTGTAGCATCGAGTAAACGTATGCGGGAACACAATGGCGGTGATATGGTTGGACATCGTTGAGCTTGGACTAACTTTTGAATAAAAAAAATAAAAATTCTTGGAGATGGAATTGAGATCCTTGGTTGATTCATAAGGAAAGTTGGGCCTTGATTATTGCTTCCTCGGTCTCCAAAAATGAACCACACAAGCGGAGGGAAGGTTGCACTGGAAGATCATGATCATGTGCGCGCAATGAAACACACCACTTAGTGAAACTTGGTATGGAAAACTCGATGCTTGAAGGTGTGGAAATGCAGAATTATGCATGCTTGTATGTCTCAAAATGCAGTCGGCTGGGCTTGAAACAAAAATAACAAAATAGCAGATGTCTGTCGGTGACGGAACAAGAGGTATGATTGTGGAAAGGTCGAGGTTATTTTCAGTAAAGCTCACTGGTTTAGGAGAAGGCTAATTATAATTTTTATGAATGAAATGAAAGTTGTAGTGACAGTGTTGTGTAAACAATGTCGTCTGCTAAGTTTTTCCAACAGCGATGTTCGTTCTGGGCATATTAACAAATATGTATGGGGAAATATGCCTGCAGAAACCCTTGAACAGAGATGGAAGTAATACTAGTGTTTGTACTGTGGCACAAGTGATCTAAGGGATTTTTCAGACTCTAGAGCCAATAATGAGAAAGAGCAAAATAGCCGGTTTCATTTGTCATCGGTGACAACTGGTGTTGCTGTATGACGCTGATTTCAAACCCCGAGCTCTGTAAGTTTAGATGTGCTGTTGATCCAACTTAACCACTGCATCTGAATGCAACTGTGGAATATTTCCTTTGAATTTTTCCTGAAGAATTATTTCTGCTCATGTGTGATGAAGCAGATGAAATTTTTCCAGAAGAAATTTTCAGGTCATGTGTGATGAAATGGACAAAACACTATGGATGGAATTTCGACGAAATGTCAGTGGAAGAAATGAAAGTGTTTCTTAGAATACAGTTGTACATGGGAATTGTGATACTGCCAAGCTACTGGAGCAGGGAGGAAATTGCACATTAAGATTTTTTCCAGTAGGGTGATGACAAGAAACCATGTTTATATTATTTAACAAGTGTAGACTTTAGCAGCAGTTACTGGACCAGAGCACTTAAGCATGTGGCGCAGTTTGTCCCAACAAAAGGGTCTGCCCCCTGAACGGAAGACTAAAATGAAAAACGGAGACTATAAAAGTGAAAAATTCTTGGAGGTGTGATCGGACAGAAAAAGCTACAAGAGAACCTCCCTGTTGATTCATATAGCATCATAACCAAGGGACAAGGAAAAAATGCAAAAATCTTAGGTGTCCCCATAAATAAATGAGCAGTAAAGGTGAACCTGCCAAAGAATAAGAGGAAACCTGCCCCTCTCTACCTGGACCATATTAGATTATCACATAGTGCATGCATGTGCAGGTTTTCTACCCCTTGCCTTGAATACATGATCCTGAACATGCAGTTTACTGTTAGTTGATAGTGACAGCTTTCTCTTGCTTTGAAAACTTGACAACTCTCTCGGCTTGTATCCCAAGGTGAGATTACAGCCCATCATGGTTGATTCCATGGAGTTACCTGTTAGGCTTTTGGTATACTTTTGCTTGTACCCTTGACTATTAATGTGGTATAAAACTTCGGTTTTGTTTGCAACCGTTTTAGGAAAAATGGTGAACCTACCAAAAAATAAAAGGAAACCTGCCCTTCTCTACCTGGACTGTATGAGATTATAGAGCAACAAAATCATACAGAATGACTGACTGTAATGGGAGTACCAGATGTTTGTTTTGATGTTAACCCATATACCCCCACGTCACCCAGCTTGAACCATATTATGAAATCCCATGTCAAGGAAAGTAATTCTTGCAATTTTTAATAGTTACTGAATAAAGAAATCAATTAAAAATATAATTACCATTTTTTGTTTCAAGGAATCATTTTTTTGGCATTGTGCATACAGTGAAGTACTCACAGAAAGTTTTTTCCCAGGTTGATTCAGGTTTTATTCGCAGAAAAATTATAAAGTCGGATTTGATGGTGAATGTTACCAAAAATTTACACGTGTGATAGTTCAAAGTCAAAGATGCAGTCCAGAAATGCTTCTTAATGGCCTGCAAATGACCCAGAGGACCCAGAACAAGGTCTACTGCAGAAGCTGAGCATGAAACTGTGCAAAGCTTGCACCAATAATAATAATAATAATGATTAAATAGCTTTTGTATAGCACTATTCTCAGTTCGACTCGCTGCACTGTTACATAAACAATCTCGCTCACATACCAATAACATTTTTCAATCCACACACACACACATGCACACGCACACAGGTGGGGGGATATACTTATGAAAATGCACACCACCAAAATTTTCTGAAAATTCCTTTACTGAAACTGAGCCTAAAACCTCCTGCCATTTTCGGTTTGGAGGTCAGGCAATCGATTGACATTCGACCCACCTTCGCTGTCACTCTCACTCTCGTCGAACTCGGCAGCCACAGCTTCCAAGTCGATATCTAGGTCACTTTCTACATCACATGGGTCAACTTTATTAACAAGATCCTCTACCGTGAAACCTTCAAATTCTTCTCCGTCATCATTCAACAGACGCCGCGCGCCATAGCCATAACTCCTCATCGGTCATGAGACTCATTTTCCAAACTTTGAAAATTCGTAGCACCATGAAAACTTGATCGATTTTGACACTGTAAAGTTCTAAATGCGGGGCAGAAAGTGCCAAAACAGGGCTCTCACTCTCGCGGGATTCTCGTTTATGTAAATAATGATGGCTGCGTCCATAGTGGCCACGTGTACAGCGGGCCCTGATGGGCGATCCGCGGTAAACGCTATTACGATTTACAGTGGGCGCTCTGCGGTAATATGGGTTAATTATACTTTAAAACCAGTTTATAGTCTTGCACTTGGTTATGTGCCACACTGTGTGTGTTAATGTCCCAAAACTTTTTAAAAGTTCATTAGAAAACTTTTTTTTTTAAGTTCATTATAGTGACCGTTGCCTTACCATTTGCAAACAAAACCAAATTTTTATATCACGTTATTGTCAAAGATAAAAAGAGAAATGTACCAAAACCCTAACAAATAATAACTCCATATAATCAACCATGACAGGGCTGTACATCTCGCATTGGGCTACAAGCTGAGTGAGTTTACAAAGCAAGAGAAAGCTGTCGCTATCAAGTAACAGTAAGCTGTGTGTTCAGGATAATGCATTCCAGGCAAGGGGTAGAAAATGTGCACACGCATGCATGTGCACTCAGACACACAAACTTTCACACACAATCAAAATGAAGCCACTTTGCTTTTTTTGTGTTCGTTTTGGTTTTGGTTGTTGGGTTGTTGTTTTTTCTTTTTTAAGAACACGACAAAATTTGAAAATGTTGATCTTGGTTGACAGATGCTTGAGAAGTTTATAATAATAATTAATAATAATTACAATATTTATATAGCGCAAAATCTTGATAGAAATCAAATCTAAGCGCTGAACATACACATACGCACGCGCGCACACGCACACTCACACATGGCTATAAATGGGGAAAAGAATAAAAGCAATGGAAAATTATAGAGAGCATATTATATACAAATATATATTACAATGTGATTCCACTCCGTTTGTATAGGATGCATAGGTTGTTTTTTTTTTTTTTTTTTTTCCCCCAGCTGTTTATTTCATTTTTGATTGGTAACTTGCTTTTTTCTTTCAAGTGATTCCTGACATGAATAGTTTTTAGCTGTTGTATTTTTTTTGGTTTTTTTTTTTTTTTGGCTGCAGTATGGATTTTGACATAACTTGCTCCTATTTCTTTCAAGTGATTCCTGATGATGTTCAGAATTCCTGACAAATATGAATGCTATTATGGACAGATTCTTGATATGCAGTCCGAGTGCAGGATTTGAGTATTTTCAGGAAATGCCTCATAATTCTGTAAGTATCATAAATACCCGGCATTCAAAACATGTTCCAAATGTCTAGTAGGATTTCTTGGTGTGAACAGATTTTGACCCAAGATTCCTGTGGGGGGAAAACAAAAAGGACAGCCGAGTTTTAAGATGAATGATTAGCAGAATGTGCTATAAGAAACGGGGAGAGAGAAATTGACCTACCCAGATTGTTTAGACTGATTTGGGGTTTTTGTGTGCAGACTGCAGAGACTGAATTGAAGCAGTACTTCTCTGCATTTGGCCCAGTGAAGGACGCAAAGATAATTGCTGACAGAGCTGGAGTTTCCAAAGGGTGATTAATTTTCTTTGAACAAACATTGTACATATAATTTGTTTTTATGGCAACAATGTACAAACATATACATATCGTTTGTTTTTATAGCAACCACGTACTGGATTTGTACAAGAGTCCAGGAAATCTTGCCACCAGGGCCAGAAAAGTCTTGGCATCGAACAATTTCTTTTAAAGCCATTCCATTTTCATTTAGTAGGAGAAAGAGGTGAATTAGAGATCTGTGATCTTCAGTTCTGTCCATGGAATGAAATGGTTGAATAGACTACTGTGATCTTCTTTGGCATAAGTGCATGTCGGAAGATGTTAACTGCGCGCACCTTTTCATTTGTGGAAATTGGTGGAAAGGATTTTTTTCGTGTGTCTGCCATCAGGGTTGGTTTACTTGTCTGTATAAAAGTTCTTGATCCCCAGCTTGTGATGGATCCATACTTAAGAGTTTGATGCCAGTTACTTTAAAAATGACTTGGAATTTCCAACGTGGATAAAGTTCATGCATAATGTTAGAGATCATGAAGTAAAAATAGGTAGGTCCAGCCACTCTTACGCTAATGGCTAACATGCAGCAGAACTGGTAAAAATTGCCGATTTTAAATTGCTTCAGCTCGTCTACCATTCACAATTGGAAGATAAAAAAGTATGTCGACACATTAAATGAGCTTTAGGCGTTAAACCTGTCTTTATTTGTGGTGTGAAAGAAGTGTGCTTTGACCTTGGGCGATCTAAATACACATACCAGACGCAACGTTGGCGGCGACGTGCAAAGTTTCCTCACATGGTTTTCCCGGGACCAATCAACACTAGTTGTCTGAAATGCTGTCAGAACTTTTACAAACAATACGCACAGCGGCGATTTTGGTATCAAATTAAAGGGGACAGCCTGAAGAATCCAGTGTAACAAATTTCGTCATAATCCCTTTAACTGAATACCGTTTTTTCAGTGCCGAAAAGCAAACGTATTTTTAAAAGGCACCGTAAAGTCAACAATTTACTCATTTTGTAGAGAATTCAATTGTTCTTAAAATCGTGCAAATAATATAACTCGGGCTGCAGCTTGTAGAAGTTCCGAAAGTCAATACAAAAGGTAACCGACACAGCTGCGGACCGGGTTCAATGATGTCATCCGAAACTGACGCAATTTCTGAACCGAGGAACGACTTTGACTCTATAGATCTAAAAAATCTTGAACGTGATCTTGGTAAGTATGTAAGCGACCGTTAGTCTAATCTTTTTGCTATTTTGTTTTCAGTGGAACTGATGTTTCATAAATCATTAATACAAATTTTGATATATCTTTATACAAATTTTAATATATATTTTCTTACCAGGCGTGCGCTTAGTCTAGAATAGTTTATCTAACTTGATAAAGAAAAAATAAACAAAAGAATAGATCTATATCTTTCTGATACCAATCAGAGAAATGAAAATTGCTTGTATTTTTGTAAAAAAAATTCTTTGAACAGTTCATGATTTTTTTCAATGAAGAATATGATGAATAAGCATTAGAAATTTGACAAAAACGCTTCAATAGGGACGATAACTTGAGTATGAGAACTGCATACAGGTGAAAGTAGAAATGTTATTTGAACTCTTTTCAGGACCAAATATACATAAATAAATTGGGGAAAAAAACATTAAAAATCTTTCAATCTGAATGTTGTTTTCTGGACACAGTATAGTTATCATTTCAATCAGTGCATATTAACAATTTTTTTGCTCTGCTAAGGGGTAAAGTACAGTCTTGACACATGTTTTGTCAACACATGAGATCTAACTAGTGATCGTTTCAAATTTGGTAGATTTCTGTGTGCTAGAGGTTTGGTTGAACTGTGTGTGTGTGTGAGAATTTCAGAGGATGACCGGTTCCAACTGCTTGTTAACCCTCTGCCTACCCGATCGACCGCGAGATTTCCGTTTTCTGAATACCGGATCGACCAAGATCAACCGCCGAATACTAGGTCAGCGACTTTCACTTTCACTATCGCATATCCCAGAATGCAATCGCGATATAAGCGTCTTCCGGTAGGGCCGTTTCCGGACGACATTTTGTGCTTTGTTGCAAGAAGTTTGGTTGAGTAATTTTGCTGCTGTGATTTTTCAAAGTTCAGCCTTTTTTTCGCGAAAATTTTCTGCAAAAATGGCGGATCAAGAAACCATGCAACTTCTGGAATCCATTTTTGGATATGTTAGTGATGAAGAGAGTGTTTTTGAAGGCTTCAATCTTGAAGAAATTTCGAAACAAGATGAGTCTGACGTTGATGTTGACCTAGTTATCAACAGTGATCGTCTGCTCATTGATTTGGAGTCCGAAATCGATAGTGAATCAGGTGATAATGACGGTGATATCGATTTGCCTATCGCTGCTGGGCCCAGCGCCAAAAAAAGGAAAATTCGGAAAACAAAGGCTGCTAGAGATTCAGTTATTGTTCACTGGAGTGATAGACTACATGAGGTGAGGCCCAAAAAAACTTTTGCTGGTTTTGACAGCCAGGAAACTGAATCGGACGATGACCAAATTTTGCGGTCAGTTGGCGTGTCCCATGATTTGCCTGTGGGTGCGTCACCTTTTGGATTTTTTTTGTCTTTTGATACCAGACGAATTTTGGCAAATGTTGAGCACAGAAACAAATTTATATGCTGCACAAAGGCAAGCAGAAAAAGGTGTAGATAAACTCTGGCAGCCTACCACACCTGATGAAATGAAATTATTCATCTATGTTCAGTTTATGTTTGGGATCATTCGCGTACCAGAAATCAGCAACTACTGGTCCACAGATCCTTTATGTATTGCTCAGGTTGCTGATGTCATTAGTAGAAATAGATATATAATAAATTAAATCAGTATTTTCATTTAAATGACAGCAGTAAAGCTATTCCCAAGGGTCAGCCTGGCTATGACCCCTTGCACAAAGTGCGTCCTCACTGGAGGTTCTGCGCGCCCTGCGTAACAGCAACTCTGTTCGCCAGAAATCTGCTCCCCAGTCTGTGGCACAGGCAGGTGTCACAGCATCAGACCCTCTCTCCCATGGACCTGTCCGTCTTCCTGGCCTAATAAAGAATTGCCTGGTTTGCCAGAAGGCGAAGAGGAAGACGGACAAGGGATATAGCATCACCACAGTGTGGGGATGTGTAATTTGTTCTGTTCATTTGTTTAAAGGCACATGTTTTGCTGAGTTTCATCAGCACCTGAAATCTACCTGTCACTAGTGTCAGCAATTATATGTTCATTTTGTTGTTTTTTTCCCCTCAGTAGTTAGTAGACAAATCTTCTGTATGTGACGCTTTTAGTTTCACAACACTGTTGAAGTTTGGGTTTTTTTTTCTTCACCACAAAAGTTAACTATTCAGTGTGGAGAAAACACAGAATGACTTTATTTTGTTCCTGAAGGTTTCAGTACTATGTCTGGACATGGAAAATCACTATTAGCTCCTAATCCATGACATTCTGTGGTTCCAGTGAATTCAGGAAATATTCTTACAGCGCCAAGAACTCTTGACGTAAAAATTAGTCTGATCGTTTTGTTTTTTTTCTTCATATACTAGTTCACTACATATGAAAAAAAATGGCTGTTTTGGATGAAGTGATGTCTTTGGCATTTTTTCATCAAATTTATGTAATTGGTGAGTAAAAATGAAATTTTTTATTGAGGTTTATTTGTGGTGGGTGTGCATGTGTTGCGGAGTTACTTCCCTTGCCATGGTATTCTCATAAGCATATAGCACAAAGTCATGTGGTAGGCAAAGGGTTAAAAGAATTGGACCAAAGAGGAAGTGTTGGCCCATATTTGCTAAACATGTATGTGGACAAAGTTATTGCTTCAACTCTAGGCCTACATGCTGAAGGCACAAGGGGGCACATAGAACAACTCTAGGCCTACATGCTGAAGGTACAAGGGGGCACATAGAATGAGTCAGACTCTCTTCACCGACATCTGCAGACACCATACAGAATCTGTCTCTCCTCGTAATGTAGAGCTGTTGCGAGTGCTGGTCTGTACATGTGACAGGTAAGGGCCTCTGCTTCTGAGTTCTCTATATTCATTTCTGTTTCTAGCTGAAATTGATACACTTCAGTGATTTGACTATGCTGTAACGCTGACACTCAGCCTGGTCAGGTATAGAATGATATGACGTGAAGAATTCAGTAGAGGTGGTGATGGTGCTGCTGACTGTATAAATGATGGGACAGGAATGTCAAATCTTTTTGGATAGTGGGATGGCTGATGAGAGGGAACCTGTTTTTGAATTCACGGGGAGCATCTGTGTAAATTTGTACCATGGTCTCACCATCCTGTTTTCTTTCATTTGATCTGTTTCTTCTTTACTTCATCATGCATATTAATCAACCTGGGCAGCACTAATAAAGTTGAGATGTTCACACAAACATCTGACCCAAAGACACAGTTTTTTTGTTTCCAGTTTTTGCTGAATGTGAAATGCACATAATTTCAGGAGTAACCCTACCAAGGCGTACAAATCCGAGATACTTTAGTTGGCCACTTTCTGCCGGCTATTAATAGCACGCCCCTTCCCTTCCACTCCCCACACCCTTTTCACCCATCACTTTATCACTAGTGCGGGAGCACAAAGACGCGCTACACTGACGGACATTGGTCGACCCTGCCTGGCTAAAAATGCACACGCAGGCGACGCCAGCTCACAACTAAAGGGTGGCAGAATGGCTGGGAAAATGCAGCCCTGCTACAGGAATTTGTCAAGGTTTTCCACGCAACATGGTGTGTCTGATAAAAGAAGTCTTTGGACACCTGGTGCTGTTTAGAAAACGGGTCAATCCATTCAGTGTTCTTGTCAACATTGAGAAATTCTTGTAGAAGTAATGATGTTTTGGAAAATCAATGAAAACATGTGCGGACCAGCACTCGCAGCAGCTCTACATTACGAGGAGACACAGATTCTGTATGGTGTCTGCAGATGTAAGTGAAGAGAGTCTGGGCTCATTCTATGTGCCCCCTCATGTCTTCAGCATGTAGGCCTAGAGTTGAAGCAATAAATGTTTGTCCACATACATGTTTGGCAAATATGGCAGACCCTTCCTCTTTGGACCAATTTTTTTAACAAGCAGTTGGAACCGGTCATCCTCTGAAATTCACACACAGAGAAATCTACCAAATGTGAAACGATCTGATGTGTTGACAAAACGCGTGTCAAGACTGTACTTTACCCCTTAGAGCAAAAAATTTGTTAATATGCACTGATTGAAATAACTATACTGTGTCCAGATGACATTTAGATTAAAACTTTTTTTTTTTTTTTTTCCAATTTATTTATGTATATTTGGTCCTGAAAAGAGTTTGAAAAAATGTTTCTACTTTTGCTTGTATGCAGTTCTCGTACTTGAGTTATCATCCTTGTTGAAGCGTTTTTGCCAAATTTCTAATGCGTATATATCATATTCTTTATTGAAAAAAAATGAGCCTTTCAAAGAATTTTTTACAAAAAGTACAAGCAATTTTCATTTCTCTGATTGGTATCAGAAAGATATAGATCTATTCTTTTATTTTTCTCTATCAAGGGAGATAAACTATTCTAGACCGAGCACATGCCTGGTAAGAAAATGTATGTTAAAATTTGTATTAATCAGGGCTGTTAGAGTTCAGCGATTTCGCGGAAATCCGCGAATACAGTGATCCCATTTCAGGGAAAGTCAAAGTGCTTCCGCGAAAGAAAAAAAAAAAAGCAAAAAAACAAAAACAAAAAAAAAACCAAGTTCTGTAAGGGAATAGTATAGAGAGCTCTCTTAAGTTGAACCTGCAGTACGCCTTGACATTAAGAATTATTGCATGAATACAAAAAAATTGTGCTATATATGTCATGTGGTTTCAGAAAGTTACTCTAAACACAAATTGATCCATTGATTTGTTAATTTTTTGTGAACTAAAAATTACCCAGTTTGCTGCCAGGATAGGCCCTCTGATTGGCTTCAAAATGTCATATTTTCAATTTTCGCCGGGGGGCTTTGCCCCCCTGCACCCCCCACCGGGGCGTTGCCCCTGGACCCCACCAGGGCCTGGGCGGCCCCTGGACCCCGGCCAATTTTCAGGGAAAAACAGATTTTACCACTAACGGCCCTGATTAATGATTTATGAAACATCTGTTCCATTGGAAAAAAATAGCAAAAGGATTAGACTAGCGGTCGCTTACATACTTAACAAGATCACGTTCAAGATTTTTTAGATCTATTGGGTCAAAGTCGTTCCTCGGTTCAGAAATTGCGTCAGTTTCGGATGACGTCGTTGAATCCGGTCCGCTGTTTTGGTACCTTTCGTATTGGCTTTCGGAACTTTTACAAGCGGCAGCCTGAGTTATATATTATTTGCACGATCTTAACCCTTCGACAGTCCATGCAGTTTCTCTATAACTAGCTCAGCTCATCAGAGCTCTTTCCCTTTTAGTTGAATGAGACAAGGGTAACTTGTTTAAAAAAATTTGTAACAATTTAGTTTTTAATCATAGAACAAAACTTCATATATATTGTTCAGAATTGAATGAAGATAAAATCTGTGCACCTTTTTTTTTGTTCCTCAGTTTGTTTTTACTTGCTAATTTTTATGTATTTTTGTAATATTTTTGTGCTAAACACAAAATTTTCATTATCTTTTGTGTTTTGGAGTAAAACCATAAATAATCATTTATTCTGCAGGTTCTAACTAGCAACATCAGTCCAGTTTTGAATATATGTAAATTGAACCAACTACTTGCATTGAATTAGACATGCACCTAATTTTCATATATTTCCAAGACATGAGACGCGCAAAACAAATTTTCAAATTTGATTTTGAAAAATTGTAAGAGGACAAAACTGATCAGAAGCAAAGCAGCATGCATATTAGCAGCAAAGCAGCATTCACTAATAAACAGTCACACACAGCAGCAAAGTAACATGCAGTAATAGTCACAGTACCTAATTGTCTTCAGAAGAAAAGGAAGAATCCATCTGGGGTGCAGCCTGACCAGGGCGTCTGCGGATGTCCTCGCGTTCATGGTACAGTTCGAAGCAGCGTCCAGGACAGAGGGGTTTCTCACAAGTTTTGCACCAAAATGTTGTCTGGGTTCTCATGAAGCGAGTCCTGTCTGCTCTTGGTGCATTGCAGAACACCAGTCTCTTCTTGGCTGTTTCTGCTTTGCCCCCTCCTTGGCTGGAATCTTGTACATGTAGTGGCTGAGTGTTTTGTTGAGACGCAGAGAAACATCATCCCCAGGGGCTGCCTTCCTGTGTTGCCTTGGTTTGGGAGCAGCTGGTGCATCCATGAGGAGCTGCTTGACAACATCCTGGATGAATTTATCATGGTCTTGGTTGCGACTGCGAAACAAGATGAAGGCATTTGTGACGGCAATCTCCAGGAGGTAGAGTGCCAGCTTTCGCCACCACTTGTAGCTCCTTCACAGTACTGAATAATATTTGCAGACCTGGTCCATGAGATCCACTCCTCCCATCTTCACATAATCCAGGACACAGACAGGCTTCACGACCGATGGCCTTCCAGGCTTTTCCCAGAGAAGGGCAATAGGTGCATGGATCGTTGTCAGCATCTGAACGTCACGCTTGTGATGCCATCTCACTGCCAGCACTGGTCCCCTCCCTTTCCAGACACACTGATTTTTCTTCAGCTGCCTTTTCTCCTTCACACAAGCAGGGTTTTCTTTTCTGTCCTTTCTAACAGTTCCACAGGCATAAGTTCCATGCAGCTCCAGCAGCTCAAACAACTTCACTGATGTGTAATAATTGTCCATGTAGCAATGTTGACCCTTCTCAAGCAGTCCAGCCCTACACAACAAGCCCAACACAATTTTGGTGGTCTCATCAGTGTCCTCTGGAATGTCAAGCAATTCAGCAATGGTAGCAGCATCTGTGTGACCACAGTAAACATCAAAGTTGGAGCAGTAGCCTGAACTGGACTCGCATACTTCATACAACTTTATTCCAAAGCGCTCAGGTTTCTTTGGGTTGAAAACTCTGAATTTCACCCGCCCCTTGAAGGGACAAGTGGCTTCATCCAGAGCAATGTCTCTTCCTGGACTGTAATTACTGGCAAACTTCTCTCTCAAGTCTGATCAGAGGCCTGAGTTTGAACAGAGCATCATAGGCAGGTGACTCTGGATCCAAGACAGCAGCATTGTTGTCGGTGAGATGAAAATTTGAGTATAGTAAGTAATACCTATTGTATGACATGTGCTTGCCATAGAAGGGAGTGTGAATTGTGGGGTCTAAGCTCCAGTAACTTTCAACTGTTGACTTTCTCACTATACCCATTGTAAACATCAGTGCCAGAAACACTTTGAATTCATCTCTTGTAGTTGGAAACCAGCCCTTCAATCTGCCCAAAGTTTCACCTCTACGCACTCTGCCTTCAACCTTTGCCTGTGCATAAGCATTGGTCTCTCTCACAAACAAATCAATAAGTTCATCAGAGATGAACAGCTTAAAAAAATCAAGAGCTGTGGCTTCCTCTCCCACATCAACATTCAATTTCCCACCTTCTTCTCCCTGAAAGGGAAGCAAAACAGGCGGAGAATCGTCATCATTCCATCCCTCAGTTTCCTCAGGCATCGGCCTGTCAGGTTGCCAGTCCGACAGCTGTATTTCTCGAAGTTCGGCAACGTTGACCTCACCAAGTTCAAAATCATAATCCACTGTTTCATCAGAATCATACCCGTCGCTTTCAAACCCCTGTCTGTCTGCGTCAAAAAGTCAGGAGTGCTGTCACTGTCATCACTAGAGTTTTGAAAAGACGCCATCTTGGACGGCCTTGTCGAGTGTCAAAGTTGAAGGTTGGAAAAGAAGGCCTGTACTGAACTATCGGTACACCACACAGCTCAGCACACAGAAGCCGAAATCTGGGTTAATGTATGCAGGCATTACTCCACCGGTTCACAAGCACCCATACGCACTGCTTTAGTCTTGGCGAGCCAGCTTGTGCAGTCACTCGGAGCGGGAACGAAAACGCGCGACTGTCAGTCAGTGTGAGATTTCAGTGGCGCGCGTTTTCGCGTGAAAAATTGTCGATGGGTTAACATACACCCTCTTCTCAAAAAAAGTTGATAAAAATCCCACATGCATGAAAAATAAAGTTGGGCGTTTGTTCATGTACTGCTGCCCTCCACATCGGTCACTTGGAGTGTGTGCTGCTTTCGCTGCTGCCCTCCACATCGGTCACTTGAAGTGTGTGCTGCTTTCACAGGCTGACTCTTTGCAAGCAGGCTACAGCGTTAAATGCAATAAATTGTTTTGGCTGTATTTTTTCACAGCTTCATTGAATTTTCAGCATGTCCTGTTCCTCACTGAGTGAGCCTTGATAAATGTTAAAATGTTTGAATACTGGCTTTGCAGACAAGTGGAAATTGAACTGGGTGTATGCTGTTGAAAAGATGAAGTTTGGTGACTGAGACGCATGCCATCGGACACAAAATAAGCATATCACACACACTGCAGCTATGGTGGTTGTTTTGTTTCATTTTGTTTTTAATCATAAATTACTTAACACTATGTTGTGTGCCATCACGCAGACAGTGCAGCTAAAGAATTTTTTTGTTGAAAATTACGTGTTTTTTTTTAATCTGAAAATTACTTGGCTTTTCCGGTGGGGATATTGGGGGCTCTTTCAGTATAAACAGTATCACCACCTTCTGGAAATCAATTTCCTCTTGTTTCACCGTCTTTGTTTCTGCCTGGCTCCTTTGCTTTCTGTCATTTCTTCTTATTTTCTGCTGTGCGATCCATTCAGCTGTATGTGTTCTATAAAGTCTTGCATGCTTTCTCATTAGGATTGATAATTGGGTACATCTGTTAGTGCTTTTTTGGCTCTAAGGAAATGTGATGTGCAGGAGTTTTAATTTAGGCCTGTTACGTTTTAGTGCCCTTATGTTTATGTTTGTATTCAGGTTTGATTTTTCCCCCAGTCTCTGGTGATAAATTGGAAGGAGTGAATGCCATAGATTGTGTGCATGAGTGCATTGATATGTGTACTTAATTATCTTTAATAGTTTTATTCCCCTCCAACAAAATATGGTGTAAATTTTGAGATGGTTTTGGCTCTGATATGGCTCTGCACAGTCAGCTGGGTTTTAAACAACAAAAACCCAAAAGTCGACTTGGGCTTTCCTAGATTGCCTACATTTTGATTGATAGGAGAGAAAAAAAACCCATTGGAGATGCCACTGAGCCCCCTAGTTTTCAGGTTTTTTTTTTCTCAGCTGTTTTCATGCTTGTTTATACCAATACTCTTGGGAACAAGCAGTGAAGGTGCCTTGGAGCACAAGAACACATTTTCAGTCGGTGGGTGAGGAACGGTTTTGAGACAAGGTTGGCTCTTGTGAGTACAACTACTAAAAACAGAAGTTTGCTAACAGGGTGCATGTTGCTGCAGTTTCCCTCAACCACAGGACATTATGGGATTGGTAGTTCAAGGCTTAACTGGTTAAATGTGAAAAGGCAAGTTAGTGCCATTATATCAGTTAGATGTATTTGTACATACATGGAAAAAGATAACATGCTAAAGAACTAAAATTTATAGTTTGTATTTTAAACCTGTAAAATGAAATATGTGTTTTGCCTTTTAATTTGTTTTTGGTACTTTTAAATGTCAGCAGATACGGATTTGTGACCTTCGAAAACCAAGAGGATGCTGATAGGATCATCAAAAAAGAGGTAACTGAGCCGCTTGAAATTGTTGTGTATGAATTGAAGAGAAATATTTTCATGTCTACCAGAGAAATTGTGTTGGCCCGATTTTCTTCAGTGTTCAGGGTGGATTTTTTTTTTTTAAAGATTAGTTTAGGGTGAAGGCCATTGAGGCAGTTGTAAAAGTTTTTAAGTCATGGTCCCATGGACCAGGAGTGCCTAAAGTTGGTATTTTTGAGGAAGGTTTGTGAATAGCACTTCATCAGGAATGTTGAGAACTTCTGACAAGTCTTAAATACGGCTTTGTGTATTGTGCTGTTATTACTAGTCCTGTCTGCTCCTAAACTGCAGCCAAGAACAGAAAATGTTGAAATTGCCCAACTTCCCAATTTGTTTAGTTATTTTCACACACCACCCTTGGTTCATAAAATTGCCTTACATTCCAAGTTCGTTAGCTATTTTCACTCTTTAACGTTTGCTTTATTTTACATGAAATAAGTTTGTTTTATCTTCCTCTTAACCCATATACGTCACCCAACGTAAACCATACTATGAAATCCCATGTCAAGGAAAGTAACTCTTGCAATTTTCAGTAGTTACTAACTAAAGAAATCAATTAAAAATATAATTACCTTTTTTTGTTTCAAGGAATCATTTTTTTGGCATTGTGCATACAATGAAGTACTCAGAAAGTTTTTTTCCAGGTTCATTCTGGTTTTACTCGCAGAAAAAATTATAAAGTCGGATTTGATGGTGATTGTTACCAAAAATTTACTGGTGTGATAGTTAAGTCAAAGATACAGTCCAGAAATGCTTCTTAATGGCCTGCAAATGACCCAGAGGACCCAGAACAAAGTCTGCAGAAGCTGAGCATGAAACTGTGCAAAGCTTGCACCAATAATAATTAGCTTTTGTATAGCACTATTCTCAGTTCGACTCGCTGCACTGTTACATAAACAAATAATCTCACTCGTATAACAATAACATCATTTTTTAATCTCTCTCACACACACACACAGAGGGAGTGGGGGTATACTCATGAAAATGCAGATCAACAGGCAGATCATGCACAACACGAACATTTTCCGAAAATTCCTTTACCGAAATCGAGCCTAAACGTCCTGCCATTTTCAGTTTGGAGGTCAGGCAATCGATTGACACTCGACCCACCTTCTCTGTCACTCTCACTCTCACTGTCGTCGAACTCGGCGGCAACAGCTTCCAAGTCGGTATCTAGGTCACTTTCTACATCACATGGATCAACTTTATTAACAAGATCCTCTACCGTAAGACCTTCAAATTCTTCTCCGTCATTCAACAGACGCCGCGCGCCATAACTCCTCATTGGTCATGAGACTCATTTTCCAAACTTTGAAAATTTGTAGTACCGTGAAAACTTGATCGATTTTGACACTGTAAAGTTCTAAATGCGGGGCAGGAAGTCGCCAAAACGGGGCTCTCACTCTCGCGGGATTCTCGTTTATATAAACAATGATGGCCGCATCCATAGTGGCCACGGGGGGTACTGATGGGTGCTCCGCGATAAACGCTATTACGATTTACAGCGGGCGCTTTACGGTGAAAAGGGTTAACCAGTTAACTGCCCACCTCATACCTTATCACAGGGTCATTTTCATGTACTACTTAGCCTGTAATTATTGTATCACGAGGCATTTTCATTATGTTCAATTTCAGAAAGCTGAATGGATTCAGTTTGAAGTAGGGAGGTCAGAGGACAGTTTCATTCCCTGCTTTGGTTGTTTGTTCCCTCTGCTATGTGGCCAGTTCCCAGAAGTGACCACGATCAATAATCAGATTCAAGAAGTCGGGGAACAGGCTGGGGAACTCTCCTTGGATCCGAGGATTTCCGAGATTTTTTAAAGCGACTTCTGAGAAAAAGAAAACGGGTCTGAGAAAGAAAGAAAAAACCCGCCGAGGAAAAAAAATCGTGAAGAACTTGATCACTCCAAGTCCATTACCGTTCCGTATCCAGTATTTCCAGTCCAGGTTTTCATCAGACCATTTTTCAAGGCAGTTCCGCCCGCGGTTGTGAGGATATTTCCGCGTGTTTTATGAAACTGTTGCTGAGGCGGGCGCATCAATTTGTGAACACGATTTTCGCAGCCATTTTCTGCATGTTTCACAAGAGTCTAACGCTTCAGTAGAGTCTACGATCGGCAAAATGTCGTGCGTATCACGCATCGTAAATCGTGGCGAGACGTTTGACGAAGGATCAATTAGCAACAAATGGAGATGGGACTGGACTGAAAAGTCAACAAAAGTGGCAGGTTACGATCAGCGAGTTTCAACTTGCGTTCGCAAAGTGAACAAGGCTGGAGAGGCCATCAGTCAGTATGGAAACAAGCAGCAAAGGACCACAAGAGAGGCTAAGATGTGCAAATGGATCTGTGGCTGTGGACTCAGTAGACTGATGCCAGTATTTGACTTTGAATAAATCTGTGGGTGATGCATCATTTAGTAGAACATTACGGGGACTCAGTTCGTGAAGATTGAATCATTGAACTTTTGAAGCAAGGCACTACTACAGTACATCAAGAAAATGGAGAAAAGAAAGTTGTTGTTTTTTGGTATGATTTCTTTGCATACTGCATGGTAAATAAGATGTTTTTAGTTTGGTTTCTTTCAGGCTGGGGAACTCTCCTCGGATCCGAGGATTTCCGAGATTTTTCAAAGCGACTTACGAGAAAAAGAAAACGAGTCCGAGGAAAAAAAAACCGCCGAGGAAAAAAAAATCGTGAAGGACTTGATAACTCCCGAGTTCATTACCGTTCCGTATCCAGTATTTCCAGTCCAGATTTTCATCAGACCATTTTTCAAGGCAGTGCCGCCTGCGGTTGTGAGGGTGTTTCCGCGTGTTTTATGAAACTGTTGCCGAGGCGGGCGCATCAATTTGTGAACACGATTTTCGCAGCCATTTTCTGCATGTTTCACAAGAGTCTAACGCTTCATTAGAGTCTACGATCAGCAAAATGTTGTGCGTATCACGCATCGTAAATCGTGGCGAGACGTTTGACGAAGGATCAATTAGCAGCAAATGGAGATGGGACTGGACTGAAAAGTCAACAAAAGTGGCAGGTTACGATCAGCGAGTTTCAACTTGCATTCTCAAAGTGAACAAGGCTGGAGAGGCCATCAGTCAGTATGGAAACAATCGGCAGAGGACCACAAGAAAGGCCAAGATGTGCAAGTGGATCTGTGGCTGCCCCCCCCCTACCAAGACAAAACAGGCTTCTCTTGCCAGTTTTTTTAAATAGTGTACTTATAACCTTCTTTGTCCCCTGTTGTCTTACCATGCTGTGTGAAGAGATCGTGTTGACTATGATAAGTATAAACTGTTTCCATTAAATTGACTTTGAATAAGTTTGAGGGTGATGCATCATTAGTAGAGGAACTACCTGTTTATGGGGCTCAGTTTGTGAAGACTGAACAGTTGACCAAGGCTCTGCAGTACACATACAAGAAAGTGGAGTGAGTGTTGACTATATACAATACTAGACTCAGTAGACTGATGCCAGTATTTGACTTTGAATAAATCTGTGGGTGATGCATCATTTAGTAGAACATTACGGGGACTCAGTTCGTGAAAACTGAATTATTGAACTTTTGAAGCAAGGCACTACTTTAATCAAGAAAATGGAGAAAAATAAGGGGTTTTTTTTCGTGTTTTTTTTGGTATGATTTTTTTGCATGGTAAATAAGATGTTTTTAGTTTGGTTTCTTTGCATGCCACATGGTAATTTGCCTATCACGAGAGGCCACGAAAGGGTCTTCAAAAATGCTCGAATTCAATTTCGGCCTGGGGGCTTTGCCCCCCTGGGCCCCCCACCAAGGGCATTGCCCCTGGACCCCGGCCTATTTTTCAGAGATTTTTTGGGATCACCTGTTCCCCCAGCCTGTTCTCTGCATGCCACATGGTAATTTGCCTATCACGAGAGGCCACGAAAGGGTCTTCAAAAATGCTCGAATTCAATTTCGGCCGGGGGTCTTCGCCCCCCCCCCCCCACCCCACCCCACCAGGGGCATTGGCGGCCCCTGGACCCCGGCCTATTTTTCAGAGATTTTTGGAATCACCTGTTCCCCAGCCTGGGGGAAGTCGGACTTAAACATATAGGCCTGTACTTGAGAGCTATGTTCTTGAAGTGTTTGATGAAGTGCTAAACAGAGTGGTGATGAAGACCTTGAGGACAAGATACCACCGATTCCAACGAAGAGGAAACTGACATCAGCCAGTGCTTTGTCGGAAGATGTGGATGATGATGATTTGTCAGACTTTCAGATCTAGCAACAGTGAGTTGGAAAGTGACTGAGGAACTCTTATTCTGGTTCTGTTGAAGCGACAAAGTTGCCTATTCCCAGCACAAGTTATGCATTGCTGCCTCTTGTGAGGGATTGTGGTAGGGGTAGATGTAGGTGTTTCAGAGGACGGGGAAGTTTCAGGGGGCGTGGCAGAGGAATGGGTCATGTTGGTCTGCAATCTTGATGAAAAAGTTACTGATGCACAGTGGCCAGATACAGACATCACCTTCACTGCAAATCCAGGAATAAAACGCAGTGTTTCCAACTTCAAGCCTGTGAATTTCCTGGAATTGTTTTTCATTGACGATATCATCAATCATACTTGTAAAGTTCTCCGAACTGTTTTCTGCTGTTACAAATGGTGTTTTTGCCAGGATTTCTGCCATGTTGATATTGGAGGCAGTGAAAAGGCTGCCCAGCCAAGAAGGCCACAAGGGAAAAGATGTTAAATCCTTGATTCCTTACACAGATGTCAAATTGAAAGTACACAGTTGTGTGAGAAATGTGTGGCAGGAGGATTGGAATGAACAGACAGATAACAAACTTTTCCAAATCCGCCCTAGCCTGAAAGAAATTCTCCCATCTGCTGCATGAAACCGTAAGAAAGAGTTATGTAGGTTACACATGGGTCACACATTCTACACTCATTCGTACCTTTTGAAAAATGAAGCAGCACCATGGTGTATATCGTGTAGCGAGCTGTTGAGCATCACATGCCTCCTCCTTGATTACTGGGACTTGCACGATGTGAGATAAAAGCGTTACACGGCAGACTCCTCAAAGAACACCTGAGACCTCCCTCCTCATGCAATTTTCCAGTTTTACAAGAGATCAATAGATTTTACGTGATGGCTACCTGGCTGAACCTGTCTCTCAATGAAAAAAAAAAATCTACTTACTGCGTAGCTTTCATGATTTTATGTTTTCTTAAATCGCATTTTAGATTTGCAAGGTTGTGCATGGTTTTTAACTGTTGTCTTTTATCTTTACGATTGTTTTTTTAAAAAAAAATTTTATAACGTGGTGGTAGCCCTGATATGGCTCTAGTAGTCTGCTGGGCAATAAGGAATATGAACGGAACTGATCATCAATCATCTGGTCATATCTTGGCTCTGATGTGATATATGTAACAGTTTGATTTTGTTTGCAATTGTTGATGTAATGAACCCCCCCCCCCCCCCCAAGGTACAGATTCATGTTTCTTGGAGCCCAGCCAACAACTACAGGGCTAACACCACGTTCACCATGTTAGAAAACAAAACAAAAAAACTCCCAAGTATAAGTAAACAGTAAAACCAACCCTTTATTCTTCAAGTCTGAATAAAAACCAACCTCCCTTTATTCTTTCAAGTCTGAAATGCATGTAAAAAAAATCTTGACCGTACCGGTATGTAAAATCATACAGAACGGGGAAAAGGAAGATGCTTTCGGAACAGGCAGACATACTGCAACACATAAAACTACACAAAAGACAGCAAAAACTGGTTTTAGAGTATAATAAATACAGACAAGTGGTATTCACACAACAGTAATTGTTTTACTGGAAGGTAATCCCTAAATTACAGGGTAATGCATTCGGTATTGAGGAACGTTTCTTCTTCTTCCATAGTTCAGCCAATCTGTTCACTGCTCATTCATTCATTGAAATATCTGGGATTTTTTTAAAAACTTTTTGTGCTAGCCTTGACTAGGTGATAATAGAGCAATTTGATTCTAATTTTTTTTAAATTGTGTTTAATATCAGGCCACAGTTTGGTAATAAATAAATCGGAGGGGACATAGTCGTTATGCTAAGCAACTTTTGACCCTGTTTATGGGAAGGGGGGGAGACAAGACTTCATGAAACAACAAAAACAACCACAGATAAATCAATCGGTGTGTTATTTGCAAAAGTGTCGAGTCCACTTTGCCACAATTGTTGCCTGTTACTGCCACTCTCATCTCTTGTCAAATACATTTTCATCAATTTCATCACTTCTGATGTGCTGAATTAACTTTTTTGGGTATGGTTTTACACCTTCAAGGTCAAATCCCTCAGAATGACTTTTCTCATGTAAAGTGTAAATGCGTCTTGTCTGACTGTAGCTAGCGTCACTTGTTCAGGTTTGAGATGCCATTTGTTCTCAAGTCTAAAATGGGATGGGGTGAGCATAAAATGGCTCAAAGGCTGTCTGGTTATGTCACTTGCCAGTGCAGTGGTCAAAGGTCACTCTCTGCTAATGAGGCTATATCAGGACCCCTTTCAATTACCACGAACCAGCACCACGTCACTGGTAGTGCCAACTCCGTGCACCTGCCTCATAAACTTCAAGCACCTTGCATGATTGTGGCTGTTAGATGCAAGTGAGTTGATTGTGTGTGTGTGTGTGTGGGGGGGGGGGGGGGGGAGGGAGACAACAAAACACCACACTTGTGCGGACACGCACACACAGAGTACACATGTATGTAGTAGAATCCCTGTTTTAAAAAAAAAAGGTTCCAAAGCACCCTCAGTGTACAAAACTGAAAGACGCTTGATCTACAGATACTGTCTATACGGCTTCTGTAGCAACGGTGTTGAGCCGAGGAGTTGGAAGAAACCTGTACCCAAGATAAACAAAAATGGGGGCTTGGAAAATCCTTTTAAAACCATGGCTTGTATCATTGCACCTGCAGGTTAAGTTTTTTAACATAGTGAAGGTTAAGCTGGGGATGCCAGGGGCTTTTTTAGTATAAATAGTATCTTCTGGCTGGGGATGCCAGGGGCTTTTTTAGTATAAATAGTATCTTCTGGAAATTCTGTGCTAGAAATTTGCTGGTTTTTGTCACCGTTTCTGCCATGCTTATTTGCTTTTTGTTATTTCTTCTTATCACTTTCTACCTTGCTGGTCCATTCACCTGTATGTGCACTATGAAGCTAAGGATTGACAATTGGGTATATGTATCAATATGATGTGCAGAAGCAGTTTTATGTTTTGGTGTCCTCGGTTTTGTTCATATTTGTATTCACTATTTGGGTTTGCTTTTTTTTTTTTTTTTTTAATCCCATAGTGGTAAATTTTAAAGAGTGGTCATCGCCAGGGGCTTATACTTAGATTATTTGTGTGAATCCATTTCTGTACATAACTTAATTTTTCTAGGTATTTTTTGCTTTTCCAGTGAAGTATGGTGCACATTTTGAGATGAATTCTAGTCCTGATAGGGCTGTGCAGTTGCTGGACTTTAAATAATAAGATGGTCACATTAGCGCATTTCTGATGCCAACCAAGAATGGGTTGGCCGCTTGAAATTTCGTTTGTTGACCACAATCTCACAAATTGCCCGTCATTACTACCACTTTTGTTTTTGGCTGTTACGGAGAACAACAAAATGGGACTTTGCCATGCAAAGAGTTTCATCAGAAGGAAGCTGCTATTTGTGTTTCTGTAATGAACATTTTTGTGTTCAGTTCAAATTATCGCCAAACAAAAGTTACTTGCTGCTCGGCAAGTACTTGACGAAATCTTTTGTGGACAAAATTTGCACTGTGGACATCGAAGATCCGAGCAGTGATTCTAATGGTAGTAGTTTTTGTGACAGCCCAACAAAATTAACAAGAAAAAAAAAATAGTGACACAATGATGTATTTGAATCTGTCATTAAAATCGTGGGATTTAAAGAACTTTTTTTTTTTTTAAACCCTGATTGGCTCTCTTCCCCAGAATAGAGCTTGCTAGGGCGCTTGCGGAAAACTGGGACCACGCAGTCGAGTACAATCCTCACATATGCGTCATTGAGGGTGTTGCTCAAATTTTCTGATCAGCGCTGCAGGTGTCTAGTGCCTCTCAGGCCTGGGTCAACACTAAGATTCATTATGATAATATGTGAAGACTGCAGCCTATTGCGCAGTTTCAGTTCTACATGGGACTGGCATCATATTTTTCCTCCACATTGCATTGTAAAAACCTTCCCATCTTCTGCGGCCATAACGATGGTGTAAAGAATGAGGAAGAAGAAAAAGGCGAACACAATGGAACCTACCAAAGCGCAATAATGCTTTGTTTAAAAAAAAAAAAAAAGGTTGAATCAGATATTTGTTTTGTAGTAGACAATTGTGATGATGTGGTAAGGGTGAAGACGGGAAGCAGAAGAGCGCAGATGGCAAGGCAGCCTGACAAAGAAGACCCAGGGACCAGAAGAGAAAGGCGTGCATAGCACTCGCGCTTGCCTGCATATATACTCAGTATGTGAACCACAATGACGGACACTGAGCCTGGAGGCGAATCGACCTGGAACCCCTGAGGAGCCAGATTTGTGTTTCTTCGTGCAAGCTCGGCGGTGTTTATCTTGCGGTCCATATAACAACATACATCAGAAAACTTTGCATAGCACACAGATGTAGTCTACATCATTTTGCATAATATTCACTTAGATTGAAACTATGTGTGATTTAAGTTGATGGATGAATCTTGTTGAAAGGGATTTTCGCTGTATTGTTACATATTTAGTGTTAATATTAATCCATGAAAAATATCAAATGAGTAAATAGACAATAACTCAGAAGTTCATGTGGACATATTTGAAATAGGTAAATCAACCTTTCTGTGCAGAAATTGATCAGTGAATAGGCAATAGAAAACACAAATGATTTTAATCTTGGACACGCGCAGTTGGTCAACTGTGCCGAGTGCCAGAATCTTTTCTAATATCTTGTTGTTTGGCAACATTTCAGTATCAGTTCTATTTACAAAAGGAGCAAGAATGTAAATGCAATTGTATATTTTCAGTCAGATTTTAAACATTAAGAATTTGATTCTACATCCCAACAGATTTTAAACATTAAGAATTTGATTCTACATCCCAACAAATGGCATTTTGGCAGTTTGCCACACTCTGATTTGGCCAGAATTTGCTTCGTTGTAAGCTTAATATCTGATAAAGATGTGGTTTGGTTCGAAAGAAAGATTAGAATACCAATATTCTAATCGTGATCTTAGAATTTCCATTATTATTTTACAAATTTCCTATTACTGTCACGGCTCGCTTGTCAGAAATTTGAACAGTGTTGAATGATCAAACAAAATTATTGATTTCAGGAAAACAGAAATTTCACCTCGAAGACATTTCTGATAAGAAGTACATACTTTGCTGGTAACTAGAATGCATGAATTATCGTTTCCTGGTTTTAAGTAGGTACAGGCAGACAAAATTAGGATAAACATGAAGAGCTTAGTCTTGATACTGTTCGTATTGAACTTTTTGATAGTAACAAAACGAGAAAACAAAAATTAACGTTCTCTTTTCTTTCCTGAGATAATGACACCTTTAATGTAATAAGCAAAAACTCTGTGGAAAGCTGTTTTTGATTATGTGTATTAAAAAAACAACAGTAACTAGAGATTTCATTTTAAAGTAACTGATTTGTAATATAAGGTTACATGAAAACAGAAAAGCAGGACATTTACTCAGTTACAGAGTTATAAGGGAGCAAAAATAGCAAAATGCGTATTTTTCGTAAGTTCAAATTAGCATGGCAGGGTAAGTTTACAGGTTCATATTTTGGAGAAGATGTGCTTTAATTGCAACTTGTGTTTGTACTTTTGTGCAACTGTCTATATAGACTTAGTCTAATGTTTTTGAAGATGAACAATAGCCAGGTTTGTTTGTTATAGAGATCAAACTTCATGCAATTGCCAAAATCACCTGTGACGGAGGCACCAAGCTGACATAGGAGTACAAACAACTGTAACTTTTGAACCAGTTGTTAGGTTGACTTCATACTTGGACAGAATATACAGAATGCTGCCCTCTTACATCATTTACTTGTATTCAAATTGAAATAAGGTATGAGGTCAGTCCCTCACTGAAATACCCAAATTTCATGAGCCCAATGTGAAATAATGCTAGTCACATTATGACAGATGGCCATGATAAAAGCAAGAACCTGAATTTTAAGCTTGCCAACTTTCTAGCAATATAAACTTATGTCCACTCTGTATTGATGAAGTGTGCCAGTGTTTATGCTATAGTTATAAATGATTTCATAAACAAATGTCAGGGTTCCAAAGGGACCAGTGTTGAAAAAGGACTACGATTTGTGTTGACACAACAGGCATAGAGTTGTACTATTACTAGACTAGATTAATACTAATACATGTGGTACTACTAGTTTGCTTTCTTATTTAACAAAACAGGATCATGTAAAGCCTGAATTTGGATTTAATTTCATCCAAGTTGGCCAGACTCCAGGTTCCTCTGCTGGCTGATGAAGGGACCAACTTTATGTCGGACGAAATGATGTACTATCTGTGGACTACATCATGTTCTTCTCACCTAAAAAGGCTAGTTTTCCTTCTTTCGTAGAGAATTTGTCTTTGAGAAGACCAAAAGACTGAGGCATAAAAGACAACACCGGATTTCCTGAAAGAAACTGAACTTCAAAGAAAGGGCTAACACTCAGTTATCTCCACATTCTGAGAAAGAAAAGCTGTTCTCTGAGATGGGTGTGTAGTCTTCAACTTTGTCTCAGTTTTGATGGAGATAGCGTAGTCTGGAAATTTCAGCAAATGGAAACAGTTGCTCGAGAAACTGCTGCCTCATCAGTTGATTTGTTGCCCTGCTCCATCAGCAGCATCACCTGGTGACATTGAGGAAGACAGTCTCAGTGACTTCTATTGTATGTGTATAGATGGAGAGAGATCAAATTTGTACTGCATGTGTGTCTTCACAAGTATTGGAAAAGAATTGACTGAATACAAGACTGACGGTCTTTTGTGCTCATGAGCTGCAAGTCCCACATGTTTTCATTAATGGCTCGTAACAGCCAAGTAGGAAGTCATTTCCGCTTTTGGATTTTGGGATCAGTAATATGTATATATCTTCTACATGATTTAATCTCCTGCATGCCCACACGCGAAGGTGGTGAGGCTCTGCAGTTAAGTTCACCTTGGATATAGGAATATCTCCATCTTTCAGTATTTACCCTTCAGACCCAGACAGGATCCAAACCGTAGATACTCCCATAAAGTTTTGATGCTCTGACTACCTGGTGCTTGATTATCACACCCATCATTCATAAAAAGAAATTCAGATTCTAAGACTTTCTGTATAACATTTTAAAGAAATTATTCATCGCTGATCTTGTATAGATCTATATAATCATGTTTGATCTATAAACATTCATAAAAAGAATTCAGATTCTATGACCTTTTCTTATATATATATATATATAACTTTTGAAGGAAATTATTCATCGCTGATAGTAGGTATTCCAAAGTGATTTTCAAATTTGAACTTGTCTGTATAAAAATCAGCTGGGAAAATAGATTTTCATTCTGAACACATACATACTTTATTTTTTAATGTGGGATAAAAAAAAATTAATTTTTTATGATTTTTTCCTTTCTTTTTGGACTTAGAAAAATTTCGCACGTTTTTTTAGGCCACATTCAGACATGCCTTGAACACGTATAAAATCACACAAGTCCAGAAAATCATTTCTGAGGAGGTTTTTACTTGTTAAGTTGATGTGCAAAAAACATGGACAGAAATGCATATCAATAAAAATACAGACCTATGAAAATGACAAAAAATAGCAAAATTGGACGCCGCCGTTCCAAACAACTGGGCAAGGGACCCATTTTCATTAAATTCAAACTCCATTATCTTTAAGAAATACAATACAGTGACACTGAAATGAATCATATATGATAAACATATTAAGGAATTTAACCCTAATTTTTTCCAGCTTCATCTGAAAACTGGTTGAAAAGATATCAAATGTCAAAAATGCGAAATATGCCGATTTGTCACAGTGAAAAAAATGGCGAATTTTACACACATTTGGTGCACCATAACTTTTTTCACTTTAAAGTTACAAAAATGGTTTTGATATCAAATTGCTCAGCATGACAAACTCTTTCAATGTAAAACAACCCCAGACATCTGTATGTTTAATCAAACCATATTTGGGTAAGGATAAAATACCTATTTTGAAAAAAATGTGTATTTTAACTTTTTGCAAGACTCCGTAACTTCTGTCACATTCATCCTACTGCAAAGTACCATATACCAAAATGATCAGTTTTTTATGATCTGTCAGTATAACAAACAAGACATTAGGTTTCAATCTTTCTGTAAACAAAAATCAGATGACAAAATTATAACAAATGTCAGCTGATAATAGTAACAAATAATGCGTTTTTGTTTACATATCGAATCAAGACATGTACATCAACAACATTCATTCAAAGAAGTCATCTTCATAGTTTTTACATGCCAATTTGTTTGTTTTTTTTTATCATTAAACAATGATTAAAACATGTCTTGACCTTTAACTGTTCCTTAACTGTGTGTAGAACATTATCAAAAGCTTCCACATCATTGTCTTGACCTTTCACTGTTGCTTAATCACAGTAGATAACTGTCCTGGCCTTCAACTTAAACTGGTAGCACAAAAGATAGAAATCATCTCTTTTTACAAAAAACATGTAATGAAATGTAAAAAAATACTTGTCAGTGTCTATGATCAGTGATTCCCCTTCACAAGTGACAGGAAATTAAAACATGTTAAGATGCAGTTCATCATCATTGCTGTCAAAGTTGTCCAAAAGACTAGGTCTCCGCCCTCATCCTCATGAAGAGATCATCTGTGAGAAAAATAGTGTAGAGGGAAAGTATTAGTACATCTATCTGTTCTATCCTGTAGCGTAATGTGAAAATCCCATTTGTAGGGACAAACAGGCCTATACATACAGAGCAAGAGGCAAATACTGACCAAAACAAAAACACCCAAAAACAGGGGGTGGAATTGTTCGCCGTTAGACGGATTTCCGCTTTTTTAAAATCAGAATCCGCAGAAAAAAAATCAGACCTAAAAAATTCCCAAAATCGCTGTATTCTCAAATGGCTTGATCGGAATGAGTTCTCGGAAGGGGAGCTTTAGCGTGCGCGAAACTGATTGCGCAGTCGGTCTCCAAGATGGCGATCAACTTGCAGATTGTTGAGCGAAGAAAAAACTGGACCTGGTACAAATGGTTGGCGATGGGAATGGACCGATGAAATTATCAAAGAGAATCGCATCGGGGATTTCATCCGCAAGGTGAAGGAGCCAGGCTACGCTCTCTGCATTGCATGCAAAAGCGATATCAACTACAACTCACGTGGTCGGATCGCCATCGAAGCCCATGTGAAACGCCCCAAACACAAAAAAGTGACTATTGACTGAAGAATCAAGTAAATGATGTAAGGATTTGATCTCAAATGCTTCCAGTCTTTTCAGTGTTGATCAAGTCTGACAGTGATATACCTGAATGTTGAGTCAGTGTGAGGTGATAGTGATCTGACTGAATCAGTTAGTGTTGTCAGTGTGGAGAGTGACAGTGATATGACTGAATGAATTGATTGTTGTGTCAGTGTGTAGTGACAGTGATGTGGCTGAATGTTGTCAGTGTGGAGACTTTTACTGAACCCAAAATTGCTGCATCACACAAATATCAATTTTCAGTTGCACAGAGCCAGAGATATGCCTTCTCCAGACTAACACACACACAAATAAAGCCATTTGCCACTTCACATATGATATATATTTGAAAAGTTATTATCGAGACTGGCTCTCAATGGCCTAGTGTATAATTTGGTGTTTAATAGACACCAAATGATATACTAGACCATTGTGAGCCAGTGTGGATAATAGTCTTAGAAAGATCATTTAAAAGTTGTGAATATCTAGATAACTGAGGTACAGATTTGTGAAAAAAAGGTGTTTCAGGGCTTGAATTGCTGAAAAAGGTGCCAGGAGAGGCCTTCAAAATGCTTTCAAAATGCTAATTTTGTTTTCGGCTGGGGGGCGTTGCCCCCCCTAGACCCCCCAGCAGGGGCGTTGCCCCTGCACCCCACCAGAGCCTGCGGCCCCTGGACCCCAGCCTTCCTCTTTTTTTTTTCAAGCAGCAATTCTACCCCCTGAAAAAACAAGAACATAAAACATGCAGGAACACAAGGACTTTTGTACCCCTGCTCAATTAACTTCCCTGCCTGTCAAAGAGAAAGGATCAAGAGAGAGAGAGAGATTGGTGTGGAGCTGTAAGAAGCCTACCAGTATTGTCAGCTTTGAAAATAAAATTATAATACCTTACCCTAACTCACAAAGCAGTGGGCAAAGTAAAATGTCCCATACATTTAGGCCTACTCAAATCAGCACAAAAAATTATCTCATAAACACTATAGGCCTAGTTAGGAAGGTTCATAGTGTCCAACCCATTAACCTGGTAGGCCTACTTTATTTTGTTTAAATATTATTTTTGATGACAATAATAGTAATGATAATAAATAGTAATGAATGATAGTAAACTAATAATGATAATAATAATGATAAATAGTAATGAATAATGATAGTAAAATAATAACAATAACAAAAATATAACAATATTAATAATAATAAGTTAATAAACTTTTAAAGCTGTTGAACTAGGTGATAATAATATTGGGCCTAAAATTATAGGATTGATAAACATGCAAATTTGTTTCAATGGTACCATTCAGGAAGTTTACACAAAGGCAGAAAAGAAAAAGGTGTAACATTGTGAAATTATTGAACGACACTGAACCAGATCGAGTGAAGTCAAGGGAGGGCACTCGGCCGATTCGACTATCGATCGATCAAAGCGTTGGTCACGTGACCACAATAAATCGCTAATCTCTCATTAACATCATTATAAATAAATATAATAACGGCATGGATTATTAAAAAAATCTTTTGTAAACATTTTCCTTTAATCATATGCCTGATCTCACTCTGTAAAATTACCGCACCCCAAACCGTCACCTACCCCTACCTTCTAACATATTCATGATACTGTGGGTGCTGCAGCTGTGCGCTTTCCAAACAATTATATTCTAAAATCAGGAAAGAAAATGTCGAAAAGTAATAGTAAACAAACTGCAAGATATTTCACTTACCCTCTAGATAAGTTGGATCGCTTGATTCGTCGTGGCTGGAGCGGTCGACGTAAACTTCGACGTCCATGTGCTCGCCCGAACGATCTTCGCGTGTGTCGGCATTGCGCGTCAGACGCTAAGAGAAAGTGAAAATATGTTGCTTTTTCTCAGTCCTCGAGGAAGACGGCCAGTGGTTGAATCCGTATGCAACTAGCAGAAGTTGAAACCTTGACCTTTTGCACAGTGGAAAATATGGCGAGATTGGTTTTGAGTAAGGTCACGAAATCATCGACAGAAGTTTTTAACGCACGAAACGACCGACTAAATGGAAGCCTATCAGTTCACTTTATACATCGGATGAAAGCAAGTTTAGTCGTCTTTTTGACTGTGTAAATGGTTTGTTGATATCTGACCCAGCGTATCTCCTCGAGGCGAGTTTTCAAGGTAGGTGTCAAAACCGCGTTCCGATTTCGTCGTTTCAGTTGCAGCAAAATCGCAATTTAGTACCCATCATCAAAAGCATATTTCAAACAGTAAATGTTACACATTGATTTATTTTGACTTTAAACAAGGCTTAAAGGATCACAGATCAACATGATCTATGTTTTTTATTTCTGACACTGCACTTTGTTGAGAACGAGCAAGTTGAAAACCAGTGAAAAATCGCACTTTGCCGTACTTTTCGCCGCCCGCGAAGAGCACTTTGGAATACCTACTGTCAATATTCATGGAAAAGACGAACTGAAGTTGCCTGGCTTTCTGTCTTCTGAGATAACGTGCTGGTTTGTGATTGAAATGATCGTTGCCAGTTCTGATCATATAGCTTAAAATCTATTCATATAATCCCACAGCAGAGTAAAACTTACTCATAAGATACAATACAATACAACAATACTTTATTTGTATAGCGGAAAATCTTGATAAAATCAAATCTAAGCGCTAAAACATGCACACGGCTAAAATGGGGAGAAAGAATAAAAGCAATGGAAAATTATAGAGAGCATATTATATACAATTATATATTACAATGTGATTCCCCTCCGAGTGGAGACAGGCTGCAGAGGGGATTGAGTGAGGTCAGGATTTTATGCAGAGGAGAAAAGGTGAGTTTTGAGAGCGGACTTGAAGGAGACGAAAGTAGGTTGCTGACGGACAGAGAGAGGAAGTTTGTTCCAGGAAAGTGGACCAGAAACGGAGAAGGCTCGTGGACCATAGGTATTGAGCTTTTGCGTGGAAAGCGAAAAGTCAGAGGATCGGAGGCAGAGCGGAGGGTACGTGAGGGAACATAGATCTCAAGTAGGCTTGACAGGTAATCGGGGGCTGCGTTATTGAGGCTTTTGTAGCACATGGTGTCTAGTTTGTACTGTATGCGCTTTGATACAGGGAGCCAGTGAAGTTGTGCCAGGAAAGGAGATATGTGGTCAGCTTTTTTTCTTTTTGAGTACAAGGCATGCAGCATTGTTTTGAATGCGCTGCAGGATGTGAATGTTGGAGGCAGGAAGACCAGACAGGAGTGAATTGCAATAGTCAATGCGAGACATTATGAAGGAGAGAACGAGTTTTGCAGTTGTTTCGACAGAGAGATACTTCCTGATCAGGCTTATACGATGGAGGTGATAGTAGCAAGATCTGGCAGTTTGAGAAACAGTTGTTCATGGAGAGGGTAGAGTCAAGGCAGACACCAAGGTTTTTAGCTGAATCAGAAATTGGGACTGATGTGTTACATAATGGGAGAGAAAGAGGAGGCAGCTGAGAAAGTTTCTGACGGGTGCCAATGATAGCTTCTGTCTTGTCGTCATTAAGCTGAAGTTTGTTGAACGTCATCCAGTTCTTAATGTCGGAGTAACACTCAGTGGTGCGAGTCAAGAGGCAATGTATATTGTCTGGTGTGTCACTGTCTAGAAGTTGGATGTCATCAGCATAGAAGTGGTGTTTTATAGAGTGGGAGTTGATGATGGTGGACAGGGGGGAGGTGTAAAGAGTGAAAAGAACAGGGCCAAGGACAGATCCTTGTGGAACACCACAGGTCAGGTATGCAGGTTGAGAGTAAGTGCCATTAATGAGAACAGTTTGTTTTCTGTTTGATAGATATGAAGTGAACCAGGAGAGAGCAATGTCACAGATGCCAAAAGTATGATGAAGTCTAGAAAGGAGAATACCATGATGAATGGTATCAAAGGCTGCAGACAGATCAAGGAGTGTGAGGAGAGAGACTTTGCCAGTATCAGTTGCAAGGAGGAGATTGTTGAGAATGTGTAGCAGGGCAGTTTCAGTGCTATGGCACTGGTGGTAGGCTGACTGGAAAGGATTGAGGAGATTGTTGCAGACAGGTGAGAGTTCAGCTGGTTGAGGACAACTTTTTCTATGAGTTTTGACAAGAAAGAGAGATTAGAGATAGGCCGGTAATTTTTCAGTTCATTTGGGTCTAAATTGTATTTCTTGAGGAGAGGGTGAACAATAGCAGACTTGAAAGAATCTGGGACAGTTCCATTTTGAAGAGAAGTGTGATGATGTCGGTGATGAATGGGAGGAGAGTAGGGAGACAGTCAGAGTAGAGAGAACCTGGAAGAGGATCCAGTTCGCAGGGTTTGAATGACATGGATCTGATTGTGTTGAGAATTTCTTCTTGTGAGACTGGGGTAAAAGTAGTAAGGTGTGCCAGAGAAGGAAGGGTCAGGTGGGCATGGTTGACAGGGTGTCCTGTCAAGCCTGTCACGAAGAGTGTATTTTGGTGGTGAAATACTTGGAGAATACAGATGGGAGTTCTTCATTTGTGTGTTTTGTTGGGAGAGGTAAATCTTTTCGTGTGTCAAGGAGATGATTCATGGTTGTAAAGAGTTCTCTTGAAGAAGAGGCATTCAGGATTTTGGTTTGGAAATAGCTTGTTTTTGCAGATGCAATGAGGGTGGATACTTTTGTTTTAGAGGCTTGGAAAAGTTGCCTATGTATAGTGAGTTTGGATTTGCGCCAGCGGCGCTCTGCTCTGCGGCGGGCACAGAACACTAAAACAACAGAAGGGACAAGCCCTCTTAGCGCGATCGAAAAACGCGTGCTGGTTGGCTCGGCTGGCCGCCATCTTGTTAATGCTGAGATTCGCTGTCACGGCGAGCGATCACACACGCAGTGCGCTGCTCTCACATGGCTTGCCTCTGTTTACGTTTGTAACCTGACAGACTGTTTACGTATGTGTGTGTAAAAGGAGAGAGAAGAAGGGAGGGGCAGGGTGGGGGGGGGGGGGGAATTGCCGATGCATGGGTAGAAAACTATTGCATGATACTCATAGTCATACCCAAAAAAAAAATTCTTACTTCTTTGAAAAGTGAAACTCTTCATTAGCCTGTCGCACTATTATTTTCACCCAGTCACTGCTTCAGAAACATTGACCTGTCACTTAGTCAGTTAGTGTGTGTACTGGGACTGAGGGGGAGGATGTGTGTGTGTGTCTTACACTTCATACCATTAGTTTTTCTCTTTGTTATGTGTTGAGTCATCATTTTGTGTGTGCTTAGCTTCTGAATTTATGTTAGTATTGTTACACAAGCAATCAGTCGATCTTTTCAGGTTTAATGTCATTGTCAACAGCGAGGATTATTTAAAAGATGGTACCTTTAGACATTTGATTATAACATGCGCCACACACATGAGACAGAAGTCATACACGACAAGTAAGTGATTGAGTTTCACAATTTTTTTCTGTGAAATTACAAGTGTTCATCACTTCAGAGTTTTTGCCTGTCGTATACAACAACATAAAAATGAAGAACTCAGAATAAAAAAAAAACAACAATAAAGTAATATAATACAGAATTCACACATGTAAAATTCATGATTTAAAATGTACTCACATGACTTGACAAAGACATGCCTGGACATCTTCCCAAAATGATCAGCCACAGCGGTGTATAATTCACAGTTAATCCAGCTCCAACAGCACTCATTCCAGGAATGTTCATATCTCAAGTGTCTTGTCAGCCACAGCGGTTTATAATACACAGTTAGTCTTCACATGTTAAGTTTCTCGTCATCCACAGAAATGTAGTAAAATATTCACTGTTGCATTAATGGCCCATGAGTGTTCACAGGTGTGTAATACACAATCAAATCTAAAATCCACAGATGAACTACATAATTGTTCACAAGTTCAGTTCCTTATCACAATATCAGCTACAGCAGTGTGTTATGTTCACAGTTAAATCCAGCTGAAATAGAGGTCTGTAAATGTTCACATGTTAAGTTTCTTGTCCTTGTTCAGTTCTGCACCTCTGACTTTTGACTTCAGTTGCTGATTGAACAGTTTCACTTCGTGGTAAATCCTGATGTTGCAATAAGCAGCAATAAGGCTTGCCAAACATTCACACTCACAATTCAGATCATCTGTTTGTGACTTGACAAAGCTGTTCAGAATAGTTTGCCTTGGGTTGGCTCTTGGCAATCCCTTTGATGTAGCTACTCTGAAGTGAAGTTCAAAGCATCTGAAAACCTGCAGCAGTGGCTCACTGACACGAACCAGGCATCCAAGTTTAAACTCTTTGAGTGACACAAGTGAGGGAGTTTCTCCAGTTGCCTCATTTGCACTGATGGTGAACTTTTCCACACAGAGAGGACAGTCGTTTTTCTGCTTGAACTTCCTCACGACAGCACCAGCAATGTACTGAACAATGTCTGACTCGACGGGTGGCAGTTCCATCTCCAAGTCTGTGAAGGAAGAGGAAACCAAGTTGTTCTCACAACTGAAGGAGTTGGTTTCGATGGGGTCTGCATGATCAGCATTCTCTGCATCACATTCAACGTCTGCTGTGCATGGGTTGACAATGGGATGGTGTCCATGCTCACCATCAGGCTGGCAGTTGGCACCAGCACTGATTGTCTTGTCCAAGAGCTCTGATGTTGCAGAAGAACAAGACAGGCAACGGAGTGCATCGACATATGCTGGCAACGTCGGGTGGTCGTTGAAGCCATTGTAGCCACGTATTTGACTGTGAAGGTTCTCAACGTGATCCTGGTTACACTTTCTCAGGCACAAGTGTGTCAAGACCTCCTCCTCCATGATTAGCTTTTGGCTCAATCCCTTCATTGCCGAAAGCACTAGGAGCCACCCTTTGTGACTTGGAATGTTGCTGGCCAGTTTGTCATTCTTTGGGTTTGTGAAACACCAGCTTTCCACAAAGTTGGAAAAGGAAGCAAATCGAACCTGGTCACCCTCAAAATCACTCCTTGTGACCGGCTTCTTCCCGACTGGGGCGGAGAGGGAATGAGAGTCGACAAAATCCCACATGCTGTTCACCGTCTCCACAAAGCATGCTGTTTGAAGAGCAGCCTCGGACATCAACGACTTTGACACATACAATTTCAAGGCAGCAGCGACTGAGTGGGAAAATATCTGGCATGCCAAGATGACTTTCATCTTTTTCCCTCTGGGCAGGGTGAAGTGACACTCCTTCAGCTTGGGAGCAGCGCGAATTGACCCGCCAGATGTTTCAAGGGAGAAGAGTTCTTGGAGGTGACACCACTTTGCAATCATTCTTTCTCCATCCCAGCTGAAGGAGATGTATTTCGTCATGAAATTGTTCAAGTTTTTGATGAGGTGTGGCGGATCTGGCATGACAAAGGACTGTGTAGTGCCATGAAACACATACGGTCGTTCCACACACACACCCATGTCTTTCATCCATTTCCATTGGCAGGATTCTTGGTCCATCACAATGGCATCAACATACAAACCAATCCCTGTGACGGCTCTGACGATTTCGGAAATGATGGCTGTCAAAGTAGGTGTTGCCAGGTTGTGCTTGGCAACAAAATACTCCAACACCTGCTTCCACTTCAGGGTCAGTCCCCTGATCATGACCAAAATTGCTTGGTCAGCGATTTCGTCACTCTGGTGATGCTCGCCGCAGTTGACAAAGCCGACCAGCTCGTCACGATGACGACTGTAGGTCAGGGCTTTGGTCACAGTCATTCCATCCAAGGAGAGTGTCACTCTTTTCTCATGTTCTTCAAGTGCTAATGTTCTCAAGCGCATCATTTCCACCAGACTCTGACACAGACCGACCCCAGTCAACACAGTTGAAAAGCGCCTCCTGAGTGTTCTTGGATGTGGAAGCATAAACCCAACGGAGCGGAGAACGGCATAAGCAGAAGTGCTCCTAAAGTACACAGCGAGACACAACTCCATAGCCTCTTTCTCGGTGTCCCAGTTGATCCACTTTTTCTTCCGCATCATGATCTTGAATAAAGCTGCTGGAACAACTGGCAGGTCTTTGAGGAAATTCTCCAGGATTGCTTCTTTCTTTGCACGAAGAGATGCTACTTGTACAGCATGGCGCTTTATAAGTCTGACCTTGGCTGCTTGTGCTGTTTTGCATTTCCTTTCAAGTTGTTTGTTTTGTTTCTTGAGGTCTTCTAAAGCACGTTTGGCCTGCTTCAGCTCTCGGGCCAACTTCTCAGGATCTGGTTCGGACGCTTTCACCACGGGTCTAGTACTGTCTCTGTCACCATCACAATCATCACCATCACCTTCATGATATACAGAGCTGGAGGCAGTATCTTGTCGTCTCCTCTTTGGTACAGGCTCTCTGATCTTGGGCGGAGGTCGTCGACATTCCATGGATGGAGGAGGATTTGGGCAGCTGACAATGGTAGGCACGGCAGTCGGTAGCAGTCGAGAATGCTGAATGTCTGTAGGGCAGTTGAAAACTTTCTCATGAAAATGTACAGAGCACACCCTCTTCGACTTGATGTCAGCAATCTTGACGTCATCTCTCCTGATGTTGATGATCCACTTCTGGCACCTGAAACAAAATCAAAGTAAACATGAAATACATCCACAGTTGCCTCATAGCTCAGCTTGCCAACCACCACCAAGTATGTAGAATTTGTGATTAACCAAGCTCACCTAATCACAGTCAGTCTCAGTCTCAAAGTCACTCTTACCACACACAGACACACACACACACACACCAACACACACACACCGCACGCACACAAACACACACACACACGCACGCACACACACGCACACACGCACACGCGCACACACACACACACACACACACATATATATATTTATATGCAAGGGATTATGTAGGTCAGGTTATCTAATGAAATATTGATAAAAAAAATATAAAGTTTCCATGCACATTTGCCTCCACATACATAACATAGGGTCTTGCATGTGCAGTTCATGCACTGCATTTGTAAACAATGGGGCAGGCCGGTGTCGGTTGGCGGTGGCCTACACGTTGTCGGCGCACACTTTGTTTTGACAAGTCACACGTGTACACGCACACTGGCACTCAACACAAGAAGACTGAAAATAATACCAACTTACCTCTCTCTGTCTGTCTCCGTATTTGGAAAATAGAAGAAGCGCACTGGCTTGCCTGTTCTTGGGTCAATACTTGTACGATTGTTGTTGCTGCAGTTGATCACACAACAGTAACACGCTCCGCGTTTGGTTACAGTACTGGTACTCGCCATGCTGCCTCAGTCAGCATTTTAAAAAATGGCGCCCCGAACGTTTACGGAAATTGCCGGAACATACAGAGGAGGCGCTTGTCCCTTCTGTCTTATTTGTCTTCTGTGGCGGCGGGCACGTTTTGCACAGGCAATCTCATGAGGGGGTAGGGAGGCGGTCAGGTAAAAGACGGGTTGTGGCTGGAGCATGAGTGTCCAGAAGATGGTGGAGAGTAGTATAGAATTCATCGGCAAGGTTATGTGACTTTTCAGAAAGGAGATGAAAAAATGTGATTTAATTCACCATACTTGCCGATACGTACTCAAATTTCATCAAAAACTGACGGCACAGAATCGAAAGTACTTGACGCCGTGTTGGTTTGAGATCGGCAGACAGTGGAAGTCGGTACTCATTCAAACTGACAAAAGACCATTCGCGATGGCGTATGAATATGACTGTAACCATGCGCACACGAAAGGGTACACATTGTTTTATGTTTTCACCTGAAGATGGCATATTTTCATGTTCGTCAGAATTCAAACTTTTTGAACACTGCGTACAAAAGGGTTAATATCTTACAAATGGTTAATCAAATCAGTCTGGCTGTTAGTATTTGATTTCCTCATGGCCTTACTGACATTTTGATACTATATATAGCTATGCAGTGCAAGTGTTGCGTGTGGACTTCCAGTTGAAAAAGCGAGTGTCAGTTTGGGCTTAACTCTGCCTCTACCAAATGGCAGCGCAACACACGCAAAGCGATCAGACATACGTCTCGTATTTTGTCATTGTCCATTCACCACACACACTCGGTAATAACAAGAATACACTCAATTGAAAGAGGAGAAATCGATCTATATTTTTCTCATAATGGTTTAAAGTAGTGATGTGACAGCTGATTATGCGTTTGATAACAAACACTGTTTAAAATGTTGGAATTTCCTAACATTTTAAGAATTGCTGAACCAGGGGAGGTAACTGTAATCATGGTCGTTTGAGAAGAAAAGGCGTCTGCTACACGCCTTCTTTGGGTGCACAGCTACACTATGTATGGGGCAACTATTTTTACACAATACCAGAAAGTTGTACATGTTCATTTTTAGAGGATTTCATGCGGCACAACCTGTAGCGTTCTGTGCAGTCAGATTTACTTGGTTTTAGGGCAGCAAACTTGGTAGATGATGGGTTGTCGGAAACGTTAAACCACATCGTCACAGAATATTGCCAAGTGTAGGGAAATGGTAACTTCGAATGTAGAGATAACTGTGATTACTACCAAGTATCCAAAGAAGTGAATGGCAGAAAGGCAGAGGAGAAAATCTACCTTGTGCTTCATATCCTAGGAAGTGCATGCCAGAGGACAAAACTAATCTGTGGGCATGACATGATACAGTAATTGCCCTTCTGGTGTACGTGTGCGTTGTGCCCCAGAGTTCTTATTTTTAGGGACTGTTTTTAGTCAATTATGAGAATGCGTGCTTTGATTTAAATGAATATTGAGATTTAGCGTTGTATAGATATTCAGTCGTGGGGTCTCTTGTGATACACCATTTTCAGTGGAAAGTGAGTTTTTTTGCGGAAACTTGCGAGATACTTAAATTTTGAGGAAGAGGGGGAAAAGAAAACGGGGGGAAAATCAAAACCGATCAGCTTGTCTCAGAAAGTAAGAAAGTGCGAAGTTTGATTTGGAATAAGAATGATTTTTGACATGTTCTAACATGCAAACATTTTGGCTTTGCAGGCTGACAACTTGATTTTCAAGGACAGAAAGTTAAACATTGGACCAGCCGTTCGAAAACAGGTATGTACAATGTTGTTTAGGAAAGATAAACTGGATAGGCCATTACAATAAGATATTGATGGACTTAATTGAGGAGAGGAGCCATGCTTAAACTAAGCCTTAAATGAACTACATACCATCATTCCTGTTGCTCAGTATCGCATTCCTCACACCCACCCACCCACTTATGTTTTTTGTTTTGTTTGTTTTTAAAGATAAACCAGTGGTAAAGAAGAGAGTTGAATGGTTGGTTGTGGAGCGAAATCTCTTCTACCAGCACAGGTACATTCATTAGAGACAAGCACAGTAGAGGAGGGCGTCAAAAAACTGTTGTATCTGCATCAATAAAATGCAGTATATCCACATAAGTAATATATAATCTGCAAGCACATTGAAGCATTGTTCTTTAATTTTACTCTATATACTCATTTCGTATAGTTTGTTCTCGATTTTTTTGATCGAATTGTTCTGCCAAGCAGTCTTCTTTATTCTTCCTTGTCCTTGTTTTTTTGGTTCCATATCTCCTGTCCAAAATGCTAATAATTTCTGTTTGAAAAATGTTCTTTTTCTGTCGGGCCAACTTCCATTTGGCAAATTTGTATAGTTATTTTCTTAATATTTATCATATTTTCTAATTTAACTTAGTGATGGAGGCTTGATCTCGCTTTTCTTGTGTGCATCATAAAAATTTTGTGATGAATGACAAATTAGGGATTGCTCTTGCATCTTCAGTTGTGACCCTCTTTTCCTCGTGAGAATGAAATCAATCTGGGAAGCTTGACCTAAGTTTCATCAATAGTAAGAAATTAGTTGATAAAATCTAGAGAAATGGCTTTGAAACGTAGATTGTCTCAGAATGGGGTGAATCGCGTGTTCTGTGAGGTTTTGGCACCCACCTTGATGAGACCTTTGTCATTTGCAATTCACTGGTCAGGCTTGAGGGGTGTTTAGGGTGTTGTAATATCATGGTTGGTCATGTCCACCTTCACTGCATTGGTCATTGTAAAAGCCTCTCGCTCTCCGGTGACTTAAATTATACCATTTTCTGACTTGAATTGAAAGGTGAATCCTGGTGTACACCTTCATCAGTTCATCATGGGTTTCTCTTGACGTCGTCTTTTTCTGACAAAAAGAAATGATGGCATACCATACTGAGTTACAGTCCACACCTGCACCCTCCCCCCACCCCCCAGGGTTGGAAACTGGGACTATGACACCAATACCTTAAGTTGTAATAAACATTACGCTGATGTTCATATTTTGTATTGAACCTTCGTGGACGCACATGTGTGTGTGTAAAGCAGTTGTGATAGTAAGATTACATTACTGGAGCGAAAGTTGTCAGTTAATTTGACTTGGGCCTACTCTAGTTATATTTTTTGTACAAAGTAATTCTCATGGGGTAAACTTTTATGACTATAGCTTGCATCAATCTGACATAGCAAGTTCACTTGATGTGGCTTCAAAAATTATAGAAAAAAGACAAAACGATAAGAAAAGGGGTGGGGCAGGTAGGAAAGTAGACCAAAATGAGAGAGATCCAAGAGGATTGGGAGATAGGAGTGCACGTTACTAGCTTTTGGGGGCCTAGGGGATGGAGTTATCAGAGCCTGGAATTCGTCGCGGAAACGAGGATTTCCGCGGAAATCAAAATCGAAAATCGCGCAAAAAAATATTTTTCGCGTTAAAAAGAGCAAGGAAGGAGCATGCAGAAATGGTCATTTGTGAGGCAGACACAGAGGGAAAGGAACACAACCAGAGGTTGAATACACCACAGAGAGCATACCTGATCAAGCACAGACAGAAACCAAACGGAAAAAAAAGCAAACATCTCTGGCAAGATTCTTTCGTCGTTCTGACTTGGATAAGCCTTCTAGCTAGTTTTGATGAATATGTCTGTGTATGAACACACTGAAACGATCTGCTGTGTATGATGGATCCTGATCTTGTGCCCAATGTTTATTAAATACTCTTGACTGATATTCATTGTGATTTTCAGTGTGTTAGATGCCTTTAAATTTGTCTCCAGAATGCCTCGGAATGCACAGATTTTAGTCTTGATTTTAAACATTTTCCGGGGGAGCATGCCCCCGGACCCCCCTAGAAGTTTCCTCTTTTTTTTTTTTTTCTTAGCAATTCCAGGCTCCAAGCTATGCAGACATGTTTGAAGTGTACACCTATTTTCTGACAGAATGATGCAGGCTATGAATGGAAGCATGCCCTCTACAAAAAGTGCCCTTTGAAATAGAGTTGGGTTTTAAAAAGTTCACCCCTTTATTTTAGCAGCTGAGTATGCTTATATAGTATTTGATAATGTGAGTTCACAAACATTAGAGGAAAAACGATTGATCATTTTATTGGTGTAAAGTGTGTGTGTGTGTGACAGAAATAAAAACTAATGTTTGTCATATTTCTTTTGCTGTAGGTGCTTCCAAGGCCATATGGTGAGTATATTAAGATCTTAGTTCACAAACATGTGCGTTCAAATGTATGCACACACAGGCGTACGTCATATTTCTTTTGCTGTAGGTGCTTCCAAGGCCATATGGTGAGTATATTAAGATCTTAGTTCACAAACATATGCGTTCAAATGTATGCACACACAGGCGTACGCACGTCCGCCCGAGTGCTGCAAATCACACTAGCTGATGTGAATTTAGTGCCCCACCCCTCTATCCCTCTATCTCTTTTCTAATATGTTGTGCAAAATTGCGTAAACTTATTGATGGCCTCAGTACAAGAAGTGCTCTGTATGAAAGAAATGGCAGTTGGCATAGAACTTGGGAGGTGGAATGCATGGAAAACAACAAAAGACGCTGATAGTAAGATGATGATAATGAGGATTCCAAAACCAGTCCATCAAGGCACGTTAAAGAAACTGTGAATGGAAATGTTGACTTTTGTTCATTGTGAAAATGGCAGTTGTCGAGTAGTAGTGATCAAGCATTTTTGGATTTTGGGTCTGTTTACCTCTTTCCATTCTTAAGGTTTGAACGATCTGAATTCCCATACAAGCTGAACATTAATAAATCCTTGACTGGATAATGAAGAGAAATACTGATTGATGCAACAGAAGGGTTTTGAGCCATGTACATGTAGCAGCAAGTGAATTATGGGAAAGTGCTTAGCATGCACGGTCTCAGTTGTGGAATGGCTAACACAAAAATGATACAATAGAAAGCAAAACATAAATAATAACAATGAACATACATAATACATATGGGAGTTTAAGCCCACAATCAACAGGAAGATAAGTACGTTCTAAGGTTATTTTTGTTGTACTTGCAGTTCATGCACTGGCTGTTAGTGTGCTCGATGCCATGCATTAATTTTGAAGAAACTTGGTTTTGCTTTGCAAACAAGATGAGTGGGAATTCAGCATTCATGATAATTGGAAATGAGATGTCAGATGTTGAAAGTTTGATACTGGGTCGGACAAGTGTTCATCCCATGCAATGTGTCTGGGTGGGGGTTCAGTATTGTACTAGATGAGTAAACATTAATTTTTTCAATCAGAATTTTTTTTGCAGCAACCGTCCTGAATTTCAGATGACTGGATGTTTAGTGGTATTGTATTAAACAATTTTCCCCTTATCACACACACTCACCTGTGGTATACAGAAATTCACAAGGAAGAGAAAGTCTGAGCGTGGAGGCAGTTGACCTCTTTCTAACTTCAGGTCACATAAATGTACATATGGCTGCCAGTACCTGCTGTAACATTTCAAACGCCAAGTATGGAATAAAGTGGCATGAGTCTTGTACTTGCAATGCACATACAAATTACAAGTTTTTTATATATTTTTTAAAATTCATTCTCCTCTGTTAAGCATTGCTATACATTTCATATTTAGATATTGCCCACTTCTGGTACATGCCACAAATTGTAAGAGGGTTTCTCCTTCCAGTGAAGTGAGCAGTACATGTGTAAAGAATATGGTGATTGTGTGTGTGTGTGGCGGGTGTGACGAGTGGCACTGAGTGTTAAATGGGAAATTGCTTGGTTGTATTCAAATCTTTCTAGCATCTACTTTTTGCAGACCAGTCTTATCTGCCGCTTCAGTGGTGTCTGTCCCATGCCAGTTATTTCCACTGTGTCCTTATGTTTACATGTGTTATTCATTTTTGTTTGATTTTTAGTGCAAGGGGCATATCCTTAGATGATGTGCACGAACACCTCAATATGCATACATAATTTTTCTGTGCCAGGTTTTGTTTGTTCCTGGGTTAATGAGGCATTTATGTTTAGAGATGGTTGTAGCCTTGATGTGGTACTGTGCAGTTGGCCAAGTTTTGAACAATATTCAGGTATGCATGGAAAAGATTTTTCCACATTCAGGCAGAAATCCGGCTTTTGGAAAAGCCCAGAGGTCATTTCTGAAATGCATGCAAATTTGGGGGGGAATGATGGTGGGAAAGAGAGTCGGGGCAAGGGATTAAGGCCTAAATGGGTCCTGGCGATACACTTGTCGCAATAACAGATGAAGTAATTCTGCTGTCTCCTCTCTATATCTACACTGGTTGTGTGTAGACTTAGAACATTTTGGTTTAGAGAGTATGTTACATTGGTGTCCTATTCATATAATGTGCATCAGAGTATTGGAGGGAAAGATAGAGATCCTGGACATCTGTGACTGTGTGAATAAGTTTGTATTGATATGCAGTGAGCATGGCTAAAAGTGAATTGTGAGGAGGCAATTCTAAAGCTGGTGATGAGGATAAAAAAAAAGGAGGTAGTTTTTCATCAATATTGAGGACTTGATGATGGACATTGTGTTAACCATATTTAACCCAGTCATGTAGCAGCACACTTGTAAAAGTGGATGAGAGGATTCAAAATGAGAGGAGTGGTTCAGACGTTTCCCTACTAACAACTAAACTTGAAGTTTGAGGATTTGTTTTCCATAGAGGCCTTGCCTTCTCAGTTTGACCGGAAAATCGAACTGAGCATGTAGTTCAGAAGAGGAAAAAATTTGGCCTGTGCATGCTTAAGATCCCATGACAATTGAAAACTGAAGATCAGAGCATTCGCTTGGCTGCCCTGGTATAAAAAAAAAAATAGGCGAGAGAGGTTTGTTTCTCAGGTCACTCCCCTAGAAAGCCAGTTAGTCCTTTTGCATTTCTGAAGTCTTGGAGTGGTGTTGCATTCTGGTAGCTCTTAACCCTTTCGCTGCTATGCCCTTTTTTTTTTTTTTTTTTTTTTTTTAGCTCCGAGAACACTATTTGCCAGGGCCATATTACATAATGGAGGGTAATAATTAAAAAAATATTCTGACACAAAAACTACTCAATATTATTAAGTCCATAAAACTAATACTTTTTTGAAAGGTAATTGAATCCTCTGTACACTGATCACAATTACACATCCATTCAACAGGACAGATGAAAGTTTATGTCCAATGAAACAGGATTTATTCTTTTTTACACTATTCTAGACATGATATCATATAAATATAAAAAAAGGGAAAAACAGTGAATAATAAAACTGAATTATTGTCAGAAAGCAAAAGAATGATAATGAAAAATGTATTTCCTTACCTTCTGTCCAAGAAGAATTTTCACAATCACCAAATACATGTTCATATCTACACACACACACTTTGCGACTTGAGTTTTCAGTGTCACTGTTGTCTAATACTGCACCTCTCCATCGCCCTCTCTGCTGAGAAGCTCCCTGTCCCCTGCCTCTGGTCTCACAGTCTCTGGTACCACCTGTGGATATAAAAAAAAAAATCAGGTTCACATCCTTGTGCTTGGAAACAACACACACACACAAACACACACCCCACACACACACACCACACACACACACACACACACACACACACACACACTCCTCTCTCTCTCTTTCTCTCACACACACAGCTACATTGACACGTGCACCACTGCAACACTAGTTCTCACTCAGTCTTGTTACAAGCACACACACACACACAACTACACACAACCATATACACACACACACACACATAAGTACAGTGATGACACAAACACACTCAGTGCCACGCCCACACGCCCATTCAGCAAAGTCTTCTCTTTTGCAGTCACTGCTCCGTGATAACACTCAATTTATCAACACACTGACACAAGACAATAACAATGGGTCATACCAGTACTTCTGCCAACGGCCTGCCCTCGCGGTAGACGCGTGGTGGCTTGACCACGAGCAAGCTGCTCCACCGTGTCGGCTCCGGTGTAAGCTGTAGCAGACGACGCTTGTACTGTGTCCAGTTTCACTCTCCCCCGTCTGAGCCATTGTTCTCCTGACTGGCCTTCACCCTCTTCAAAATCTGGGTCAGTTACAGCCTCCAACTCGGCTCTCTCCTTGCTGGACTATTCTTGTAATTGCGATTTTGACACACCCCCTCTGCTCCTCTGGAAAGTTAGTTCGACTCCAGCGAGCCATTTGACATAGCAGTTTCGTCATAACGACTAAATTCGTCGTCCTCTATCAATTGTAGAACTTTCTTATCATCAGTGGTAACAAAGTCACTGTAATCTTTTGCTGTTCGCTTTCGTTTCACCCGCTTCGGCCAGGTTGAGTTTCTTCGTCCGCCTTGATGATCATTGAGCTCGAAAGTTGCAGGGGGTGGTTTAGGAAACAGCCCAGACCCCTTTTAATCTCATTGCATCCTTTGCTTTATAAATATTAATAGCAGACACACTAAGCTTTGTGATTGGAGTGAATTGGGAACCCCTGGTCTTAAAATAGAGCTTGGAAAAGTCTTACTATGATGCACACGGAATATTCCATGACGGGGGCCATCTTAGATATGCCGGAACTTCACGGGTAATCCCGTGATGGGGCGGTCTAGTGGTTAATGTGGTGAACAACCAGAGCTATTTTCGTAAATCCATTATGACAAAAATATATGAATATGGAATTCTTTTCACAGTGAGAGGTCAGATGCCAGAGGAACAAAAGAGCTACATTGTTGCATTGTACTGGATTTGAAGTTAAGAACTTTTTCGAGACGTTCAGTGTACATGGCTCCCAATTTCCGATTTTTGTCGGGGGGGATCCTCGGACTGCTTTTGAAGAAAAAAGTGATCTTTTCAAGAACATTTTTTAAAATATTTTTTTTTTCTGTGAAATGGTCAGCTGTTTGTCAGTCTGTTGATCTCTGATAGCAGATAAAACTTAGGGAAGGGGGATAAATCCGGTATCAATTTTCACTAAAGTCATTTCCTGTGTTTTTTGTCAGGCATGGCTTGCTTCAGAAGTAATTGCAAAACTTTTGAGGAGTGACCATGTCTCAAGCTGATATTCTTGAGAGAGGGTTGCCACAGCTAAAACGTTTGACAAAGACAGCAAAAATAAGAGGTGTTTGGAGTGGATTTCTCAAAAATTTGATGTTGTGGAAATGAACACATGACTTTGAAAAATGGCAGAGGCTGTGTGCCGCTGTGAAGTCAAATAACTACAGTTGAGCAGGCATCCACAATCTTTAGACAGGGTTCGCACAGTCCTTAAAAGTCCTTAATTTTGAGGGCATGCTTTTTAAGGCCTTAAAAGTCCTTGAAAATCGGGCTTTTGCTGAAAGGTCTTTAAAAAGTCCTTAAGTTTTGTCACTGCCTATGGTTTTTAATAAAGTGTGTAAAATCTTGAGTTTGTAAAGGAAAAAAAAAGGTTGAAATTGAATTGGAAAAAAAAAGAGAGAGAAAGTCGGAGTTAAGATCAACGATTTCACCGATACGTCGTCTGCTGTAGGTCAAAACACCAGAGTTACGTGCCTTCATGGCGCATGCGTGTACGTGAAAGAATGTTCCACCATTTTGAAATTGAGAAGTCAACATGCCGGGGAAGTGTTTGTTTAACGTGGTTTGGCTGGAAAAAGACGAATACAAAGAATGGCTGCAGACAGACACAAGTGGAGACAGATGCAAGGCCTTTTGCCGCATTTGTAAGAAGACCATAGACATTCGTTCAATGGGAGAATCTGCTGTAAATACCCATGGAAAAGGGAAAAAACACTGCGACCTGATGAACTTGAAGGCTTCAAATCCTGCAGTTCGTCTTAACAAATTTTTTTTACAAAAATTTCTACAAAGAGCGGTCCCATCACTTCTAGCAGTTCGTCATCCTGCAGTTCATCAAGCAACTGTCTTCTCAGTGTTTTGATGTTTATGCCCCCAGTGTTGTGACCTGTAGTTTTAGTTATAGAGACATTTTACCGTCAGTGACTTCAAACATACATGTATTTGTGTCTACTGATCACAAGAACTGAAATTCCTTATGGACGACAGGCAAACATTTTTGTCAACTGCAAGATTGGAGAATCTGTTGTGTGCAGCAAACATTTTCAAACATTTTGTCAATTCATCACAATAAGTGAGAATCCTACATTTGCTCTGCTGTATTGTAAGAAACAAACATTTGTGGCTATACTGATATTTACAGCTGAGATTCCTAAAGAAATCTATGCTCGCAGAGGATCTATGATGTGAGTATTGAAGAGTAACAGCGAATGATTTAATTTGTGTCAGAATTTCATGATTATCCTTGAAGTAAGTCCTTAAATTTAAAAAAAAGTGCTTCAAAAGTCCTTAAATTTTTTGTCTGGAAATCTGTATGAACCCTGTTAGACCATTTCAAGTCTAAACAAGCACGAGATAAGGCAGAAAACTGGAAGTGGTTGTTTAATGTTTGTTCGAGCATACATGAAAAAAATACCGATTTTTTTTTTTCTTGAAACTTGACACCAGTGTGTATGAATTTGTTTCAATACAAAAGGATCATAAACAAGCCCAAAGTTGTGCCAGATGGCACTAGTTTGCATCTATATTTAAAAAACATTTCTGGGGGAGCATACCCCTGGACCCCCAGATTTCTTTCATTTATCTTTGGGAGACCAGAACGTATAAATTCAATGACCAGTGTGCCCATGTTTTGACAAAGAGCGAAAAATAAACGGTGTTTGGAGTGGATTTCATGAAAAATCGATGTCATGGAAATGAGCACATGGCTTTCAAAAAAAAAAGCAGAGGCTGGCATAGCCTACTGTCTTGTGCCGCTGTGAAGTCAATTAAAATAACTATTGTCGAGCAGGCACCCACAGACTTCCAGACCATTTCAAGTGAATGATGAGGCAGAAAACTGCAAAGAGCCTTAAAACTGTTCAATCTAGGTGGTGGTTTAATGTTTGTAGGAGAATAAAAGTTTTCCAAAATGGAAAGAAATGGTTATGCGAGTTACACAGGTCACATGTCCTACACTCGTTCATACCTTTCACAAAATTAGAAGCACCATCGTGTGTACCATGTGACAAGCTGCTGTGCATCAGATGTCATCTTATTGAATGCTTGGACTCTAATCATGTGAGACACGGGCACTATATGATGGACTCCTTCAAGCACCTCTTAAGAGATGTTCTCGAGATGCAGTTTCCAATTATTTTGTTTTATTTTATTTTTTTACAAGAGATCAATAGATTTACTCTGATAGATTGCGAAAGGGAAAGATTTTACTTGGAAATTGTTTTTAACGTGGTCCGAGCCCTGATACGGTTATAGTAGTCTGCTGGCCTACAAGCAGTATGAACCAGAAACAGATTCTGTTCAGCTTGCGCGAAAAAAGGAAAATTTTCAAATGGCTAGAAGAGCTTTCTCATTGAAAAAGCAGAAGGGCCCACTATCATTGAAAAAGCAGAAGAGCCCACATCATTCTGTAACCCAGTTGTTGTTGTATCAAAACCAAATAGGAAAGATATATATCTGTGCATTTACACGATGCAAGCGAGCAAAGCAGTATGAGGGATTTTAATTTCCAGCCGTTGAAGAAAGCTTGCTTGAAATGAATGTCAGAGTTATTGCTGGATCTAAACATGGGTTTCCTCCAACTCTAACTTGATATGTTTGGGGGGGGGGGGAAATCTTTGCAAAACACGCTCCCCTCTTTGTGCGTGTGTTCAAAAGACTTGCGTTTAGTTTCACAAGTGCACCTGAAATATACAGGCACACAATTTGGAACGTTCTTGGCAACTGCAAAGGTGCATGGATGATATTTGTTTACAGGGACAGTGTTGCAGAACATAACAAATGTTTGGAAAAAGTGTTGCTACAAGTAGCTACTCCAAACAGATTTTGAGATTACCTATAGATTTTTTAAACTATTACCAATAAACATATCTTTTTTATTGTGATTCTAATGATACCAACAGCATTTCTGTATCTCAATTAGGAAAAAAGTTGTGACTTTTTAAAGATTTAATTTTCACGCACATTTCTGCACCAAAGCGCAAATCAACAAAATTGTCATTTTCAGCAGGCTATACAACAGAACTGATGTGTATTTTCTGATCAGTTTTGCATTTTTCTTGACATTCCTGATGCATAGATGTTTGATTTTTTTCAGGTAGTTCTTATACAGGGAAAGTGATAAAATTTGCTATCAAAAACCAGAAATATCACTTTATCAGGGTTTTTGCCAATGCCCAACTGATACAAAAGTATTTAACACGAAAGCATGCTGGAGACACATTTTCATAGCTTTCCATTGAGCTAGAAAAATGCTTTTGGTATCACTGGATTCAGCAAAAAAAGACACTCAAACCAGCACACTTTCAAAACTGTAAAAATGAAAAAAATACATTTATTTGACATTGATTAACCCTTTGTCTCCCTCATCCTACCCACTAGCATTCTGTATCGTCACCAGAGATATCAAATCAAAAACTTAACCCTTTGAATTCCTCACCCCATCCACCAGCTTCCTACAAGAAGTAGGTGGATAGGGTGAGGAAGTCGGGAGTCAAAGTATTAATAATTTTCTTAATACTCACAAATCGCAAAACTCAGTCACCCATCTGGATAGTGTTTTGACTTCAAGTGCCTGTCAATATCTAAAGCAGCAGATGATCAATATCACAATTACATGTAGCATGGCTGTCATTGTTCCTGTCCACAGATCATCCATGTAATGAATGTGTGTGGACTAAAAAAGCCCCAAAATTTCCATTAACAGTACACAGGATTCATCACAACATGGCAAGGTGATGCTGTTGTAGCCGCTGCACTTTAGATGAATAAACCAGTCTCAGGTGGACTTGCTGTGGCTTCAACTAAGTAACATTTTTGTTTTGTACTTGGGAATTCACTGAAACAGAATAAATGTGAGCAGACTAGACAACAGTTCTGGCCACTGTGCTCTGAAGTAATAACTAGTCTGAGTCTTAACTGACAAGTGTGATATACGGTAACTAGCTGAGATCTGTCACTTGCAATTAACAAGTCAGAATCCCAGGAATCAACAAGTGATACTTGGTGCATTTGCAATAACATGGATGGTTGCACGTATGTCGGCCATACCGCTTGCTTTGTGGCAGTTTGCTTACTCGCAGTAGACGGATGACACTTTTGTGTATGCAGCGGTGATTTCCTCCACATCATCTGCTCGCCAGATTTGACCATCATTGCTAACTGGAAGACAAAGTCCCAGTAGAAAACATCTTCAGCATGTGTGTTTTAAAAAATATCCTCCCATGAAGGCCAGCAGAAACAGTGTGTGACCCCTGATCTGTTCAGGTACCGGACTGACACCCAGCTGCCATTCTCCTTTAACTGCAACACCTGTCCAATATAGAATCTTTCTACAAAATAAACAGCCATCCACTGGCCCTGCTTGGTGAACTGAAATAGGGCTGCTTCAAGTTCAACAGTGTCTTTTTTCATGTCAGCAGCAGATATATCTCCTTCAGGATGAGTTGCAGTAGCAGAACAGGCAGCCACAAGACAGTCTGCAGAAGGGATAGGTCTTTCTGTGAGGAGATGGAGTTGAAGAACTAGCCTGAGATCCTCCAAAAACCCTGTCAGTTTTAGACAGCCTTTTTTTATTTGCTGACAACCCATGTAATCTAGAGGCAAAATTGCAGTACTGTTTTGAATACTTCTTTCCTTCCAACTGAAGTCCTCTTAACTGCAGCAGGAGACGGTTAGTCACGCATACTGCTGGCAACAATGGTGGTCTTCCCTTCCAGGCAGAAAGCTTCTCCTCAGTCGGTTGTAGGTTTCATCAGCTGTTAACAACCACATTTCCTGTTGTTATTGTTCTCTAAGTCATGTTTCTATGTCAACCAGTTTGCAGACAAATTCAGTAATTGTCCAGTATTGTCACATCGCTAAATTTTCAGCTTACAAGTTGAATCAATAAAAGAATGTGTTCAGTTTGTTATTCATTTACTGGCAACAAATTTTGTGATTACACATTTATTTCACAGTGCACATTCATATAATTGTAAGAAATTCTGAACAAAATGTGAGTATAGATCTAATTATATACGTAGGCCTATAGTTTTGTTTTGTTGAAGCTTAACTGATTCATCTGATGAAATTGCGACCACATTGGAAGAACTGTGAAACCGAAAGTACTGCACAAGCTCAGGTCACGTGACCAAATAAAACCCCTTCAATCCTTGAAGTGAATGCTTTTCTTTACTAAATATATGAATGAAATAAGTGAAAAGTCTCTTTCTCGTAATACTTTTATCATGAAGGTGAGTTAGCACCAATAAATTTAAATAAGTCGGTCATTTTTCGTACCAGCCCACAACGTCGAGTTTGTGTTGTTGGCACGATTCCACACCACCTTGTTTCAAACAGCATCGGCTCATAAAAAGTTCACAGAACAAAATATTCATAAAATCAAAAACAATAAAGAACTAACTTACCAACATGCGCGAACAGTTGACCTGACTGCGATACTGAAGCAGTCGGTGTCACATTTCGGTCACTACTGGTGTCCGACAATTCAGCGTGCGCGTCGGCCATGGCGGCTAACAATGTTCGCGACGAGTGGTACACTTCGGTCTTTTTGATCGCTTGCCGCTTCGCGTGGAAATGATAATGAAACATCATTTTGGACAAATATTGTAGAGGGAAGTCTGATCTACAAACTGATATATTATGAGCGTGGGCATTCAGGTCTTTACAGTAGAAATTCTATTTTGGACATTTTATTGCTTGAATTTTCACACATTGACAGCATAGATCGTGACGAAACAGGTATGAGATAAGGATCTGGATGTCTTTCATTTATTGGGCGATCTTTTTAGATCTAGCCACTCACGCGATGCGACAGAGCATTAAGTAAGGGTAGTGTAAACAGGGGGCAATCAGCGTTACGTCAAAATAGCTGGCCGAACTCGCTAGGGTAGGGCGAATGAACATGTAATAAAACGTACACGAAAATGAGTATTAGTCTAAACAAGTACATCATTCAAACAACGAAACACCAATCTTTTTATTGCAGTAGATTTTATTACATTTTCTTTCACACATCGCAAAATATGACGTTGAAAAACATCAAAAAGTAGGTCAAATCTGCTGACGCACGCTGTTTGGAGTAGCTACTACAAGAAGCAGGGCTGACATTAATCAAAGAGAAATAGGTCTACTGCATGTTGAAATCATAGTTTATGGGGATCCTGCTTTCTGATAAAGGAATTGGACCAGTGTTGGTGAAAATAGAGGCAGTTAAAAGTGAACAGCCATGTAAGTGCTGAGCAAATTTTTCTTGGTCTGGTAAGTTTCAGTGTTCATTTCATCAAATGTTTGAGACAATAAAATCTTTGTGAAGACTTGCAAGGAAGAACATGAAATTTTATTGGAGTGAAGAGCAGTAGAAAATTTTTGTTTGGAAACGGATACAATGAATACAGAAATGGTGGCCTATTATGATCAAAATGCTGAAATGCACGTCATCACTTGTACATGCCCAGTTGTGCAGTACATGCCCAGACATGGAAACTGGTGTGTAGTGCACTATATGAGTAGACACCTGACGTGTTGAGAAGTGATGCGCACAGAGAGAGAAAGAAGCGAAAGTGCTTGCATGACCATGCAAAAGATTACGTCAATGCTTGCTTGGTACTGATTTTATCCTCAAACGGGTCAAAATCGTCAGCACACATCGAATGGTTGGTGTTGAGATTACAGGACTACCACTTCACTGTTCAGTACATACCTAGATGAAGGAATGTCGCTGATTCACGTTCATGGCTTGTCGGCAGTGACAAAAGCGTACGACGCAGGTGTGGTGATGGGACTGTGTGCAGTTCAGCAGCAAAATACTTCGTTTCCTTGCAAAAACTGCACCCCATTTGCCATGACACTGCAGGAAATTGCGTAGCCGGTCCAGATCCAGAAATGCTTGCATTAAGACAATACATTTGGACATGATCAGAATGATTGTCTAAATCAAACTTTCAAAACTCTGAAAGATGAACTGACACGCTTGGGAAAAAATTTGTTCTAGTAATTACAGTGGAGTCCATTAATAACGACAACTGTAATAACGAGAACACTGTAGTAACGAGACATTTTTCAATCCCGTTTTTTATCCTTCTTAATCTTTAAGAATAAACCATTGGGTTTAACGAGAGTTAGTGGATAATCATCTCGGTAATAACGAGGGATTTTCTATCCTTCCTGGTCACAAAAGTTCTCGCCACTTGCCCTACCCCACCTCGTCGTCAAGTTCCCGGTAGGGCACATCTCGTGGTGGCCGGTAACAAAGAAAAACAACGAAAGGCGCGTCCTTGTGCGGTGTGTAATCAAGGGACACTATCGATTAATTATGAACACATCGCCGGTGCCAAGATTATTTCCCTTTGTTTCCCTTGGTAAATTCGTCATTTGGGAATAACGAGAACTCGGCAATAGCGAGAAAATGTGCCTGGGCTGTCCGCTCTCGCTATAACAGAGTTTCACTGTATAATGTTTACAATGACACTTGTAAGATGCAAAATCTTATATTACAGCAGTTATAAAATGCCATATCTTGATACCAAAGCATGCACTCTAATCATTTACCAAAGCAATTGCCCAACAATGGGCAGTCACCAAACTCCAGGGCACAAAATACATGCAAACTGGAAGGGGGCAGGCAGGAGGGGAGAGAATCGAGAGTGGGAATGCAGAGGGGAAACCTCCAGGGCACAAAACGCATGCAAACTGAGGGGGCAGGCAGGAGGGGAGAGAATCGAAGAGTGGGAATGCAGAGGAGGAAACCTGCTGGGAAAAGAGGAGTGTCCCAAGCCAGACTTAAAGGTAGATAGAGCATGTGACAGTTGGAGAGATCATTCCAGATGCATGGAGCAGACACAGAGAAAGAATGGCGATGGGCCGTGGTACATCCACATTGAGAAACTAAATGCCTATCACCAAAAATGGAACAGAGAAGATGGGCATGGATGCATGTCTGGAGATAGTCGCAGCACTAACACATTCTTAGCACAATGCACAGATCTTGCATGAAATACATTGAGAAACTGGCAAACTGTGGAGAAAATGAAGCAAGGGAGTGACACAGCCATGCCTCTCCCTCCCCTCCAAGGGCAAGATGCACTGCGGAATTCCGAACACTGGATGCATGCAACAGAACAAGCCAGCAATTGGAGAGCCTCAGCAATTGATGCGAGACAAGATCAGAGAGGCAGCAAGATGGACGGTAAATGGAACTGAAACGACATGGCTGACAGCAACAAGACCAACAGGCCAGACGATAAATCTTGGCACTAAGGTCCAAGGAAGAACCACGCCAAGGCCACTGACTCTTCAGAAAACATAACGCTAGTTGAACAGGTTAAACTCCCATGATGAAAAGCCTGAGCTGTGCCAATGAGTACCACACTTAAGCCCATCTCCATCCCACCACCGCCATTCTGTATCATCCAATTCCAGATCTTAAACACGGTCGGTGGCTTTGGAAATGAGTTGAAGGCCCTCAGGAGATGCAGAGCTGGATTCCTTCTAAGAAGGAACAGAATTGTTGACACTAGCAAACTAAGAAAAAGAGAAATACAGATTACTCATGAAGGGCATCAAGGGATAGTTAGAACTAAAAATAAAGATTGAGGAGTAAGGGTGGCCAGGGAGGGATAGACGCACAAAAATTTGATTAGTGTATGTGATGAATGATTATTGTATGTGAATGTTGCCTTAAGTCCACCATCCCCACCAGAACCAGTTGTCAAATGTCTAGGCGGCCCATGGCAAGATTAGCTGTTGATATCCTTGGTCCACTCCCATCAGAAAATACCATACTTGTTGATTACTACATGCATTTCTTCGTGTGATGGTAAGCTTTGAAGACGGAGAGAGCAGGTGGTAAGGCAACCTGACAATGAAAACCCAAGGAATGAAGAGATGGTTATTTCGTCCCAACCACTCTTGACCAGACCAGAGGAGAAAGGCACATGGCACTCGTACGCTTGTATATTGCATGAGTGGAACGCAGTGACAACCCTGCATGCTTGCACGCGAATCAATTGATACGCAGTTGGCTGGGCTTAAAACAAAAATAACAATAACTTGCTGGAACCCGTGAAAGGCAGATTTGTGTTCCTTTGTGCAAGCTCAGTGTGTTTATCTAACAGTCCATATAATGTGAACATGCATCAGAAAAATCTGGACTGCACACAGATTGTTGTAGTTTATATTGTTTTGAGTACCAGTATGGTTCATTTAGATTGAAACATGAGCGATTCGTTGTTAAACCTTGTTGAAAGGGATTCTAGCCGTATATTTAAGTATTTAACCAGTTAACATTTTAATCCATGAAAAGTATCAGACAGATGAATACATAAGATGTTAAGTGTTTATGTGAACATAAGATGTTAAGTGTTTCAGTAGGTAAATCGACCATTCTGTGTAGAAAGTGATCAGTCAGGGCTTAAAACGTTCCACGTCTGGGCGGAATTACGCGATTTCGGTTTGTAAAAAGAAAAAAACCTGAAAGGAGCAAGGCATCCGTGATCGGCTTGCAAGCGTTCATAGCAACGGCATGCAAGTTATGGCCCTGATTTTTCTTGGAAGAAGTTTCCGGTCGGACTAGTTTGTGGTTTTTTCCTCCTCCTGTTTTAAGCCCTGATCAGTGGATAGGCAATAAAAAACGCAAATAGGCATGTGCAGCTCAACCACAGTGTCGGATGCCAAGGTACTTACTGCTTGGCAACAGTTTATTGTGATATCACTTCTGTTTACAAAAGAAATGAGTTATACAAGTAAAATGATGTATTTTAGATCAGACTTTGCACATTCAGAATTTGATTCTACCTTTCCGATGAATGGCATTTTGGCAGTTTACCACACTGGGACTTGGTCTGAACTTGTTTTGTTTGGCTTAACACCTAATAATTAGGAGGTATGATGTAGTTCAAATGAAAGATTAGAATGCCAGTATTCTGATCAAGATCTTAAAATTTCTGTAAGTTGCTTCATTATTTTACAATTTTTTGATCACATGATGATTTGTAAGTTGGGGAATTTGAACAGTGCTGCACAATCAAAACAAAGTGACTGGTTTAAGGAAAATTAGAGACGTTTCAATTCAAGGACACATATATATATATTAAAAATTAGATTTTCTGCATCTGCAAAAATAGATGCATAGATTACTTATGCCCGAGTTTTTAGGGGTTCTATGGTAGGATTTTGTTTATTGATTCAGTAGGGGAAGTAACTGTAGGCAAGGTTGCCTTGAGAGGAAGGTGTTTGCCATACAGCATACTTGTGGTTACATTTGTCGTGCGCTTGTACGTTTAACCCTTACAGTGCCAGATGATGTAATTAAAGTGTGCATCGCTATTGCCAGGGCGCATTTTCCGAATTAGGGTAATAATTCATAAAAAATTCCTGAAGCTAAAGGAGACAAAACAGACAATAACATGTTGAATAAAGTTTGTAGCAAAATGATTTCTCTTCAAAATGACACTCACAGAAAGACATAATATGAACATTTGAATTTTTGGTGAAATATTTTATTTGTACTCACCAAATTTGCAGAAATTTTGCACTCGGTGGCATGATACATTCCAAAGTGAAACAAAAAGCAATGCTAGATCCATGTTATTTTGAAGCACACCAATTCAAAGAGAAGAGTTCCCATCACTGAAGAAATGAAGAAATAAAAAAAAAAAGGCACAAAAAAACCAAACTATTTATAGATTACGGATGTCCGACTCAACTACTGTCGGCATCTCCACAAACTAATCTTCAAGCCAGTATTTGAGTTTTGTGTGGTACTCCATGAAACAAGGAGAAGCACCTTCATGTCCCCTTTTTTGGTACCTCAAGGTCAGTCACCTCCTTCACCAGTCTGTTGGCTTTGATGGTACCACCACAGCTGGTGTTCTGCCTGAAGAAGTTTCTGAAATCATACACACAAACACACACAGCAATAAGTAACATGTGACAAAATATGTAACTGCACCATAAGCAGGATGAACAAGCAAAATAAGTAACATAAACACATCAATCACACACACACACACACACACACACATAATCACCACCACCCACCACCATCCCACCCCTACATCACTATCACAATCACACACACACAGAGTTGATAACAGTCTGTCCACTGTCTCAGTCAGCTATGTTTAGAAATTCCCCCTCCTTCTGACTGGCAGCCGTGATAATCTACTGCGCGTACCTATTCGTCTCAGTCACAAGCCTCTGTTGATACTTTGATGCCCCCATCCCCTGTAAACTCAAACGACACAGGTCTTGTGTTTCTCGCGTCAACGAACTGACCATCGAAACGTGCAGTCCCAGTCACTGTCCGTCCTCTTCTCACACCCCAGACCCACCCCCTCCCCTGCCCCACCCCCCTTCCTGCTGTCCCTCTTCTTTGACCTGCACCCCTGCTTTCCGAAACTCTAGAACTTTTCCTGCTAAGTACTGGCACCCTCCCACCCCCCCACCCCCCATCACTATTGCTTTCACTCTCAGCACCACTGACCCGAGTCGTGACTAACTGACGTATCGCTGTTGTTGAAGTCGGTCAGGGCACGCGGTGCACTTGTTCTGGCCACATCATCGCCATGAACATCACTGTCCTCGGTAAAATCATCCAGAGAATCAACTGATTCGATGTCAGAATAACTTTGGAGCACAATTTGAACGGCAAAGGAAAGTGGAATGGAAGCACGTCGTCTGCTTGAAATGTTCGGACCAGGCTCGGCGTTGTCGGCCATTTTTCGCTGTCGGAGTGTTTACGTAAGCGGGTTCCCCTGCTAATTGCTTTGTTTGCAAACTTTGCGAGGAACGTCACGGAAACTGCGTAGTACCTCATTATCGGGGAAGGGTTGTAAATTGTGTATCTGTGTTCTGCGTCACTACTGCTTGCCGTAATTCCCCATGAAAAATGCTAAAAATAGACTCAGAATATTCGGTCACTGGCAAGGAGGATGACACAAAGAGCCGACCGAATATTCGGTCGCTGGCACTGAACGGGTTAAAATTGCCATCCTCAAATCTATACAAAACGATGAGTGCTAGCAAGAGAAAATGTCCATTACTCAGATTACCCGTGTCTGGTAATACTGACAATGGACCCCAGTTGATTTTAGTCGAGTTTCAGGTATCATGCACACAAAATGACATTGACCATAGACATGCCACACGGCCAATAGGCTAATAATGGTGAGGTAGATTGTCAAAGCAGAACTCTAGAAAGCTGTCAAAATGGCACACGTTCAAGGGAAGGACTGGAAAAGAGAAAGGAACACATTTATACTAGCACACAGTACATATCGCCAAGCTACTGGGGCCAGTCCTGCAGAACAGTTGTTTAAACACAATATGCACAAAGTTGCCTGAGATTGATTTGAACACAAAAGCAGTGATTGATAAGCAACCAGAAAGCGGGATTGTGGGGGTGGGGGGTGAGATGTGCAAAGGTCTGAAATAAATGTGTGATGAAGTGCCGATTCAACAACACAAACTGACCACACAGTTTGAGCCAGAACCATATAAGGTTGTGGAGAAACCAACAGGAGCTAGATGCAAACGCAATATTTTACATATCAAATCATATGTTCAGTCAGAGGAAGAGAATATTGGTGAAAGGTACCAATCACCAGAACCAAAAAAGTACAGATATCAAATTCTGATGGCACTTGTGAAAAGGACAAAACCCAAAGTCAGAAAGTCGGGTTGAATCTAGACGTGCCAGTGAGACTGACTGGTTACATGGTGATAACATTGAGATGATGTGTTTACTGATGCCAACTAGTTTTCCTCCTTGTTTTGATCAGTTAGTCGTGAACTTTGAGATAGTTTTTATTAATCAGGCATGGGAATTCTCCTCGGATCCGCTATTTTCAGCGGAAATCAACCTAGCGTCCTCGGGGAAAAAAATTGAGCTCCTCGGATTCTCGAGAAAGGCAAAAAATATATATATATATTCGTAACCGTGCCGATCCAGAATTTTATAGTGCGCGATTCCGGTGTAGCATTCAATCTTTGCAGCCGCCCGCTAATGCTGCTAGCAGCATCCGCGCTTTCTATAGGTAGGTGCATCGCCGGGCACATCCGCTTTTGCAAGTGAGTCAGCGGCTTTGAACGCAGCAATACTATCCCTTCAGCGGCCATTTTTCTTTTTGAAGCATTCGAGGCAGTGAGCGGTTGCATGATTTAAAAACAGTCGCACATTCCAGTGAGCGATTGAAGATGTCATCAGTGGCAAGAATGTTAATCGAACGGACGCACTTGACGAAGAGGGCATATTAACCTTATAAAAGTGCCAAATTTGAATAATTTTACAATGGAAATATGCCTGAAAGTGATGCCCAGATATGCCCAGATTGCGCAGATTTTAATGTAGCAGAAAAACATTTTCCGGGGGGGCATGCCCCCGGACCCCCCCAGGTTTCAGAGGATTCTCCTTATACCAATTCCCATGCCTGATTAATGAGGCCAGATAGTTTTGCGTCATATTTTGATCAGTTTGTGTTGCTCAAATAATTTTTTTGTTAAATGTACGAGACTTCAGTTCAGTTGTTCAGGAATGTCTTTCTGAAGGAAAAAGGGAATGTAGTGTTTGGCATGTTTGCACTATAACCATTTGATTTAGAGAGTATGTTAAACTGGTTTAATATAACATGTATCAGAGAGTGTCGGAGAGAAGCATGAAGATATTGGAAATCCTGAATCGGTGAATGTGTTAATGAAGGTAGAAATCTGTATTGGTATGCTGTGAGCAAGACTAAAAGTGAATTTTAACTGGTGAAGAGGGTGGGATTCTACAGTGGTCTCCTCTGTCATCTGGTCTCTCTCTCTCTCTCTCTCTCTCTCTCTCCTCTCTCTCTCTCTCTCTCTCCCCCCCCCCCTCCAGAGGTAACTTGATCCCTTCATCCATGACATTCTGGCCAGTGTCCTGCTCCCATGGATAGAATCCATATACCCCCCCCCCCCCCCTAATTTTTATCTGGCGGATAGGATATACCTCTCCCCAATACTATTTTTCTTAAGGTAGGTGAGGGTTCACCCTTCTGGATTGGTGGGGTAGGCCTGCAGCACCTGACTGTATACCAGTCAAGGTCTAGTGGTTATTGATCACAAGGTTGCTGTCCTCGTTCCCCACCCCCCTCCACTAACAAAGGTGTGTGGGCATGGCTATGCGTGCAGGCACGCACACACGTGTGTGTGTTTGATTAGTAGGTCGGCCAGCCACTTTGGGTATGTGTGTATCTTGTGTGTAGGCCTGTGGCTACCGAGAGAGTGTGTGGTGTGTGTGTGAGAGGGACAGGGCTCCCGCTTTTCCACGAATTCGCGGATTTCTGCGAAAACAGTGAGAAGCCGCAAGAGAGAAAAAAATTCCGCGAAAAAAAAAAACAACCTATAAATTAAGCTCAGATATGTTTCAGACTGCACCATTTTAAATGTAAATTTTCCAGGTGGGCAAGTCCTCCATCGGACCTCCCCCCCTGATTTTCAGGGATTTTTGCTTTTCCTCAGTGGGAGCCCTGGAGGGGGAGAGAGAATTCTTGTGTGAAAAAAAAAAATCTTAAAAGCTTTCAGAATTATGCCCAGAATTCACCAGGTAACATGAGAGTTTACACATTCAGATTTCCAGGGGGAGCATGCCCATGGACTGCACTATAGGAGAGCAGAGGTATACTATTGGCTTTGCCAGTTGTTAACACTTTCCTTCCATTTTCATCTTGGACAATTTTAAGCCCAGATTTCTTGAAATGTGAACACACATGGCTTGTCTGTCAAGTCATGTTTTGGTACACTTCCATGTTATTTTGTGGCTTGGGAAAGCTGTGCCAGTGGTTAAAAATGTGCTGTTAATCTATGGAATGTTTCGGGTTGAAAGGGGGAGGGTGAAGACCCCCCCTCTTTTTGTGTGTGTGTGTGTTGAAATGCTGATCAAGTTTCTGTATCTGCACCTCATTGGAACATAGTTGGCCCCTGGGCTCCGGCTTATTTCATAGGACTGAACAAGACTATTCATGGCTGATTTAGCTGCCAGGATATTTGCTGGTGGGTGCCCATATGTTACATGACATCATTCTGTAGTATGCAGCTGGCCAAATTAATCTGTGCAGTGGGGCAAATCCAAATCATTTTTGGGAGGGGGAGGGATCCTTATTTCTGTAGTGCATAAAAAACCTAAAATGTAGATATCAGAGGGCACTGATAAGGAGAAACGTGATCTCAAAAGTTTTACAGATTAAAAAAGAAAATTTGCTTCAGCTTCAGGGAGTGAACCCCAACTCCTCGCCCCATGGAGGGATGCCGGGGGCTCTTTCAGTACAAGTTGTATTCGCACCTTTGGAAATGTGCTAGATACTTTGTCTTTCCTGTCACTGTTTTTCTGCCTTGCTCCAGATACTTCGTCTTTCCCGTCACTGTTATTTCTGCTTTGCTTTGTCATCTCTTTCTGGCATTATGAGCCTTGCTGGTTCTTTCACCTGTATGTTTTATAAAGCCTTGCATACTTTTTCCAGGGATTGAAGGTTTGGAATGAACTTGGATTCCAAATGTGTGTTCAAGTTGAGAGAGGAGGATGGGGTGATCAGTGTTATCCAAAGCAGCAGAATGATCTACATGTAGAAGAAACAGTAGAGAATACGGCCGCATATCGGTTAAAAGCAATAAATATTTGAGGGAGATCAGTTGCAGTGCTGTTGTTTGAACAGTAAGCTGATTGAAAAGGATGATAAAGATTGCTGGCCGAGAGAGGATTATTCATCTGTTAGAAAACCATTTTCTCAAGAAGCTTGGAAAGGAACAGCAAATTAGGGACAAGATGAAGAGTGTTGGGATCAGTTTTTCAGCTGTCAAACAATGGCCGTTTTGAGAGAAGATTAAACAGACCCAGTAAGAAGAGAGGTGTTAATGATATGCATTTATGAGAGTAAGCAGCTCAGGAAATGTTTGTGGGAAGAGTGACAGTTACAAGTGTCTAGTTAAGGACATTTTTTTCAGGATGTTGGCAGTCAGTAACTTCAGGGATTGAAATTCACTGAGTGGGAGTGGGAGGCCTGCCAGTAGATGGTCAGGAACTGAGATGGAAAAAAAGATGTTTGGGGATCCTGGATCCTCAGTGTTGTAGCCTTGGTCCTACCAATGCATAAAACAAACTGAAATCGAGAGGGGGAGGGGAACATCAAAAACATCAAAGATTACTTTTCCCAAAATGTTCAGACCAAAATATCAATAATCTCAACACCAAAAAAAACAACAACAGCAAGAACAATTACAATGTTATTAAGAAGAGACACTGGAGAATGTTGGATGGTACACAAACCAATGATGCTTTGCTGTTAGCCAATCACTTGCCTCCCAGTTTCTGATGCCACAGTGTAGCCATTTTGTCCCTTGCATGAACCATTTTAGACCTAGTCATCATTTACCTTGTTTATAAGCCAAAATGCAAGATGGGAAGATGATAAACCTCGGGGAAATTATCATGCAGTGATCACCAGCCCACCGACTAGACTAAGAATCAAGAAGCCCTTGTTTGCCTCACTTGTTCTGTTGGCCAGCTGTTCTCGTGTTCCAAAGTCTTGATTCTTAGAATCTGAATCTCCCTACACTGTTTTACCATAACCACAGGGAGTGTTCGTATGTTGGTCAGAGAAGAAGCTCGCTCCAGCCACAGTCTGTTTTGCTTTTCAGTTAGGATCATACATGCCCACAAAGGGATCCCAAGTTTGCTGTCTTTGCAAGTTGTCACCAGGAACTGCAGTTCTTATTCTCTGAAGCCAGCAGCCAGGCTGCAGATCAAAGTTGACAAATGCCGAAGGATACTGGAAGGGACCCAGAACATTAGTGCATATCAGTGACCAATCATCGCCAAACTTTCATCACCACAGGGTAGTCTTTTTGCCAGGAAAAGGAGGGTGGTCCGTACACCACACAACCTATTGGTACCCAGTCATGTTGCCTTGTTTAAAAACTGGAAAGATGAAAAGAAACTGGACAATGCAGCTCTATGCTCACCAGCCAGGTCTAGCCCAGCTACCGGACCAAGAGAGAATTGGAGCCTCCTTTGCATTGCTCTGGACCCTCTCCTTTCTATGGGGCTGTCTGCCAGCTCACATGCATGTTGGTTTTTCTCCCCTGAGCAGACGGAGTACACCCAAGTTATACCACAACCACAAGGTGCGTTTCTACAGCGGTGAAAGCAGTCGGACATGTTGCTCCGGAAATGGCCTATTTTGCCTTTCAGCTAGGCTGACATGCTCCCAAATTCATTTTTCTAAACAATCACCAGGATATCTTCAATCGTCACATCTGATTCCCTGAAACCAGTAGCGAAGCTGTAAGTCCAGAGTTAACAAGAAACATTTGAGGTTGCTAGGTGGGATCCAGAATACCATTGCCTTGCCACTGTCTGGATGATCATGTCCGAGCTTTGAACGCAAGATAGCCATTTTGTTGAGCAGAGGGGGGCTGTCAGTATGCTGCATGACCTGTTTGGATTTACAGGCCAAGTGGTAAGATGGGAAAATAAGCTTTGGGACATGGCCACACCATGCTTACCAGCCACTACAGCCCAGCTACAGGACTAAGAAACAAAGAGCCCTGCTTTCCATTACTCTGGGCTCTCATATCTGTTCTGGGCATCCTACCAGCTGGCTTAGCTATCGACTCATCTCCCGTACATTTAGCAGTCGGAAATTCTTTATCAAAAATACAAGGGGTGTTTGTATGATAGCAAAAGCAGTTGAATATAGATGGTGTGGGCACAGCCTTTGTTGCTTTTCTGCTAGGTCTGACATGCCCCCCCCCCCACCCCCCAAAGGAATCCCAAGTTTGTGGTATTTTTGATGCTCTGAAGCCAGCAACCAAGCTGCAGATAAAAAAAATCCAAACAAAACAAAGAAGGGGGAGATGAATCATTTATTTTGAAACCTCGGGACTAAAAAAAATCAATAATACCCTAAACAAAAATAACGATGAGGAAAAAGGTTAAACTTACTTAAAGTGAAAGAAGAGCGACAACAACAAAATTAAAGTTCAGTTATACATATTAATGTGTGTCTCGCTGATGGAATAGCCAGCAATGCTTGGCGTAGCTGCTCTGTATCAACATTTATCAGCCAAGTGCAGAAATTGTAAATCTGCTGGCACTTTGTTCTGCTTTTTTCTTTCTTCCTTTTCTTTCTTAGTGGTCCTTTTTTTTAATTTTAATTTTGGTCATTTCCTTTTCCAAGGAGAGGCATATTTCCAAAAATTGGGTCAGGTGTGCAAGGTTTCAGCTGATGCTGAAGTAGCTTACACTTCTGTCCTCTCTCTCTTGTGACTGGCTTGGTCTAATGCCTCCTTTCTTCTTCTTTCTCATCTGTGCCCACCCTATGTGAGGCTTCAATTCTTGAAATGAGGGTTGTGAGAAAGATGTTTGATCTACCATTACTTGGTGGCTAGAGGAAGTGATTACAGTTGCTTGCTAAAGGTGATTTAGAGGGGGTTTTCTTTTTCTCTGAGGCCTCACAAGATGAAGGGTGTGGATCTTATCTCTTGACTTCCACTCATGTATAATCAGAGTGAATTGCTTGATGATGTGTACTCATGCCCTTCTGTCAGGACAGTTTACCACACATTTCTGTTGTGGGCTGCCATATAAATGTGAAGTTGCAGGACAAGCACTATGTGCCTAGATACGTTTATAGGTTCACAATACTGCATTAGGCGGCCTAGAATTGATGTGGGACAGGAAATGAGGAAAGCCAAGCACTATTGGCTGTTGTATTGCTGTGACATTGTACTTCAACCTCAAATGTCTTTACATAGATTATTTGTTGCAAATATTACATGCTGCATCATTAATAATGGTGGTTTTGTATTGGCTGGAATGTATCCTGATTGACATAACTATGCCTAAATTTTGTGTGTGCTTGTTAAGTCCATTATATAAATGTTTAAGTACAGCATCGTCGCAGGTTTTGAGACCCAGTATGAGGATACTCTGGTCCTAACAAATATGATCAGTTGAGCCCCACCACCTACAGTTCACAGCTTGAAACGGCTCATAAAACCATTTATATTTTCTACTCCTTGCCTTTGTCAAACGCAAGTAAATCCATACTGATGAATACTTAGTTCATTTGATGCCAAATATTATTTCATTTTGTAGGTGATAGTAGATAGGCTTGCTCATGTTGTTTGAAACTCCGTTTCCAAATGGGGAATGACATTACAATGAGGCTTTGGCAACTGTCGAGAGAAACTGACTCTAATCCTGACAAGCCTGGCATCGAACAGGTCGTTCAGCGTAGAAACCTGGAATAGACTTTTTAAGAAAAGGCCACACAGCAGGTGGTAGTAACATTCATTTTCGCCTGTAAAATGCAGACAACAGACTTGTGAAACTCCCATGAACATTTAGACAAAAACTGTGGAGTAGGTAGAGGAGGATTAGAAATCTGAATTTCTTCCCCTCCTTGCCTTTGGGGCTCAGTTCATTAGGGGAGGGTTATCTCCAATGAACATCAGCCTGTTAGGGGAGGGGAATAATAAAATTTCAGGGCTTCTTTGAAAACAATCTTTAAAAAAAATTACAGGCTGCTTTAAAAACAATCCTAAAAATTGCAGGCTGCTTTTGAAACAATCTTACCACTACAAACAATCGAACCCAAAACTAAACACCCGGGTATTGCTTGTTAAGAGCAGCTGTCTCAGAAAGTTGAATCTACCAATTGCTTTTTGTTTGAAAGGGGCTTGATGTGTTTGTTTTCTTGTGTTGGCACAGTTTGGTATTCCATGATTGATTGTATCATAAGCTTTCTTTTGAGCACCGGATGTGCAGATTTGTAGTATGAGCTTTCTTTTGAGCACCAGATGTGCGATTTCAGTTTCAAAATGATGGTTCCAAGATTTGTACCGTCAAAAACTTTTTATTGGAAATTAGTAGAGAATTATAGGGGATTTTATTAGAAATGTGAATAAAGGATCATTAGCGGATTTAAATTGTTAAGGATGCCTGCAGAAAAATATGAGTATGCTTTGTTCATTTTGAAATGTTGTTAAAGATTTAACATCAATATTTTGCAGATGGAAGGGAAGTCTGTATATGATTTTCACATTGCAAGGTAGACTGTTTTGTTTTGTTTCCAAATGCACTAATCAGATAAGCATGTGAGCAAAACTTTGTTGAAGTGGAATTGTTCAGATTTTTGCTCATACACATCTTTCAAGTTCATTTGTTCCCCGTTTCTGTTGCGTTTCAGTAATTCAGATTTTTTTCTTTTGATTTTAAAAAAAAACTTTTTTTTAAAACTTTCATTTAACCCTGTGTTGTAAAATGTTTGCTATCCTGTGAAGCACTGAACCTCCACCTATGTTCAGAATTTTTGTTTACACCTTCGCTGATCATACAAGAAAAATGTATGTTCGTTTATCATCAGTTTTTTTACTTTAAACTGAAGTACATATTCCTTTTCTGAAAATACAGTAATGAGACTACATTAGCATAATTGTGTTTCTGTGTGTGCTGCCCCCCCCCCCCCCCCCTCGTTTTTGGTTGTGGTTTTAAGTGTGTGCATTTATACTTCCCTACATACGTTAACCCCCCAGTGAATTTTGAAATGCACCAGTGTGAAAGTAACTGTATCAAGAAATATAGTCCATTGATTTCATTGAGCAGTTGTAGCTGCTCATTTATGTATTGTTGCATGCATCATTAAAAAGATGACATACAATAGTTCGAACCCTGTTTGTAGAAAACCAGTCAAGTGATTACCAGAGAGCAGATTTAATATGTGTCACCATTCTAACTGTTTAATAAATAGGAATGGGACAAAGTTGTTTATTATTGAGCTTCAAAGGATAATCAGACTAAATGGAAAATAAGAGGATGTATTGTAAACGAGTGGTTCTCCAGTATCTTTTCCTGACTGGACAATAAACGTTACAGAAGCAATTTAAAATACTGTTGAATTCTGTGAAGAAAAAAATGCCCGAGATGTCAAGGTGAAATAACGCTTTGAAATCGTGGTATGCTTTAGTTTTTAATTGTGTCCTAAGATAGTGTTTCATTAGGACACTATTGAACCGATAGTGTTTCGTTAGGACACTATTGAACCGTTAGTCTGTAACTATTTTCTGTTTGCTGCATTTGGTGTTTGTACATGTTCGGAGGAAGTATTAAAAAGTTTGATACAATGTTTACTACTAATTGTAATCTGGGACTCTTGGAGCATACAAACCATCGTCATTAAAATATTTTAGACTGGAACAAAGACATGTAGATAAGTGTTCTGCCACTAGTTCTGCCATTTAGTCATGTTGGTGCAATTACTTTAGCAGTGAATCTTTTTGGATTCTTAGATGGACATTTGGTCATGTGGGATGCCAAACATGAAAAATAAACATAGGCTGTTATTGAATATATTAACTTCATCATGCTAAACTAAGTGCTATATAAATAGTTAAGAGAAAACATAAGACTAACGGCACATAAAATTTAGAAACGGGGTACATAGATATGGGGTACACAGGTACACACACAACTAGAAAAAAGAAATGCACAGAAGAGGTACTGTGAAATCCACTGATAACAAACCTGCCTACAACAGGTTTCTAGAAGTAATGTACTTCACATTTTCCCTGCCCATTTCCTTCTGTTTCCCTCTTGTGAAATACCATATCTACTATTGTGCGTAACAGACTCTTCTTGTACAAACAAGATAGTATTTCCAAAAGCCAGTATGCTGTGCATGATCTTGGCCAGCAACGCAAAAGCACCGAGGTCTGACACGGCTGTTCAGCATCATACACTGCGTATATGGTGCAATAAGCTGCAAATGTGTATGCGTGCATGCACTTCTTTCAATATACTTTAGTGACTGAACTGATAAACATGATGATGAATGGTACCACCACCATGTTGTGCACTGAAACAATTCTTGCTCTCTTTCCCCAAACCTGTGAAATAATTTCTTCTTGAGAAACGAAACATTTTTTAAATACAAAATAAAGCTGAATCTCTGTTGAAAACATGAACGAAAACCATGAAAGCATGGTGGTTTCGGTGCATGCCGAGGCCCATCGTGTCTACACACAGGCACGATAGCCAGTTTTTACTGCACTCGTTCTGCTTGGCCTGTCTACGTTAAAGCTTTTTTTTTTTTTTATTTTATTTTATTATTTATTATCATATACATAACCCAACTGTGTGTGTGTGTCTTGGCCTTTCTGCTGGTATTGCAAAAGTACTGTTAAAAATACTAGGTTACTATGGATTCAAATTGTTCAGAATTGGTCGAAAATAAAGGTAGTCATTCTAAGTTCCAAAAAGTCCATTGAATTAAACTTTATTTTGTAAAGTTTAGATATTCAAGCGAGTTAATCCATTTCGCTGATAACAAATATACAAGATCAGATGTTCAGGGCTCCGAATTTCCCGATTTTTCTCGGAAATCCGAGAAAATCCACACACTGCTTCCAAGGGAAAAAAAGCTTTGTGAGAAAATGAACAACAAATTTTGACTGATAATTTCTTCTTCTTCTGTAAAATAGTCGGCCGTTTCTCGGTCATTTGATATCTTGTAGCAGAAGACGAAATTTCGGGGGGGGGGGGGGGGGGGGGGGGGGGTTGTAAATCTGGTATCATTTTCTGCTTAACCCATATACCTACAGGCTGCCCAGCACTGATCTACATTATGAAATCCCATGTGAAGGGAAGTAACTTGCAATTTCGGACAGTGTCTAATTTAAAAAAATGATTAAAAATATAAATACTACCTTTTGGTACAATACATTTGTCCTGTATTTTGCATACAATGAAGCACTTAATGAAAGGAAAAAAACCCAGATTCATATGACTGTACTCGCACAAAAAATTAAAATGTCAACTTTGATGATGAACATGACTAAAAAATTTACAGGCCCGGTATTTTAAAGTCAAAGAAGCAGTTCTGAAATGTTTCTAAACACTATGCATTTATCCAGAAGACCCACAAGACAGTCTACTGCAGAAGCTCTGCATGAAACTGTGCAAAACAATGTCCTTTGCACAGATGTCTTTGTCCTTTGCACAGCGCTTAGATTTGATTTTTATCAAGATTTTGCGCTATATAAATATTGTAATTATTATTATTATAGATGGGCCTTGCAAACTGAGCACCCCATAAGTTTCTTTGCTCTGACCGCTTGGCTGACGACGTCCCATTTTCAAACACTGAACACAGCTCTTCTTGCGACCTGGCAGGCGAATCGATGGGTACTCAGTTGGGTCAGTGACAGCACGCCCCATTAAACTTGGCTGCTTGGTCACTTGCCGCTTGGTGATGACACTGCTGTGCACCAACTCCTCGAAGATGGAGAGCCTGAATTACAGTGGATCCTGGAGCCGCTTGGACCTGGGTCTGGGGGAGTTGGTCTTGCAGAAAATGATGGGAGTTGATCAGGCTGCTCCACCACTTCCTGCAGGATTGACCCACACGGTAGTAGGCCCGATGCTGGTCATGAAGATCCACCCCGCCCATGTATCTGTTGTAGGTGATGACGGGCTGTGGGACAGGCACTTCTTCACGTTTGCCTGCAATCAAAGCAGACTAATTTTGAGTCTTTTGTTTGGGATTAAAAAGAACATTTAAATAAATGTTTTTTATATTAAATTTGGAAAGTAAATAAAAAGAAATGCACTACAAAGAAAAAAGGAATACACTATAAAAAACAACAACATCTACATACCTACTTTATAGGGCGGAGGTGCTCATGTCTGAAGATAAGTTTTCTATCCAGATGGAAACTAGTGATAATAGAAGACTGAATTGTTCACTCACCTTTACCAGTCTGATGAGGTGCTTTTCCCATCACTGGATTGACATTGGTGGAGAGGCCAGCAATGGTGCGCTTCTTTCCAGAGTGTAGCCGCCATCGACCCCTGCTGCCGGAACTTGACCTCCCCTTTCTGCATCTTCTGGCCTTTTTCCCCTTTCCTGACCTTCAGGTCATCTGGCCAGCCTTTGCGATTCATGTGGATGGTGCCACATGAACGCGTCTTGTGGGCCAGAAGCTCATCAGCCAGGGTGACGGATGTGAAGTTGTCATGGTAGAAGTGGTGCCCCTTCTCCAGGTAATTCTTCCCCAGTCATCACCACAAGACCACCTGCAATAAAATATATACTAAGTCAAACTATTTATGTCAGTGTGTTGCTGTTTTTTATTGGTGTGTTTTCTTTTTATAGAAAGAAAGGGAGACAAGAGAATCTGGCAGTGTGTACGTACATGGAATAATAATACCGGTTTTGTTGGATAATACTTGGTCAGCAATAATAATAAGTGATCAAGCAAAATGATTGTATATTTACATGAAAAAAGAAATCTCCTGTCAGTCCTGTCTGATAAAAAAAAAAGTATTTCACGTTCTTCCATACTTCTACCCTTCACTCCACCCCTACTCACACCCCATCTCATCCCACCCACCACTGTCCCCATTCACAAAAAAGTGAAACATAACGACGTTTTTTTTAGAAATAAAATATATAAATGAAACACTAACCTTTCAATGGTTGTTGCGCCTTGCCAGTGTACACATCAAATCCAGAAAGTAGCCAGACGTAGGATCTGCGCTGCACCAGATCTTGATCCCCCATGGTGTAGGCTTGGACTTCATATATTGCTTGAAGTGAAGTCGCCCGTTGAATTTCACCATGGCCTCATCAATGCTGATAGCCCACCCAGGCTTGTACAGCTCCCCACACTTTGCCTTGCAAGCATCAAGAACTGGGTGCACTTTGAAAAGAGGGTCATGTTTGGCATGTCCTCTTGGGCAGAATTTTGACCTATCATTCAGATGCAAATATTGGCCAATTTTCTCAAACCTTGTTCTTGACATGGGACTTGAAATACAAGGCACATTCAGCTTGTCATCACTTGACCAGTAGTTTTCTTGTCGGGGCAGAAAACAAATACCCATCATGATGTTGATGGCAAGATATAAAGCTTGATGTCGCTCAATGACTGGCTGCCTTCTTTTCTTGCTGCACTTGAGTAGCATACAAATTTGTTTGCTCGACGATCTTTTCCAGCATGGAATCTGGAGAAGAAAAAAAGAAAAGTACTCCAGGGGACTTGCACCAACAGCTAGATTGTGCACAACACCATTTTCTTTGAAATCGTCGACTGAAACCTTGCTTAAAGAATCTTGCCAGTTCCGCTTTGGGAGGTCAGGCAGTCGATCTAACTTGACCCACTTTCACCATCGCTTTCTTCACTGTCACTTTCGAATTTGGCAGCGACTGCTTCAAAATCGATATCCAGGTATTTTCCACCTCATCTCGATCAACTTTCACGAGTTCTTTGCGTGAAAAACCCTCAAAAACTTCTCCGTCGTCGTCTGAATCGTAGTTCAGCGTGCGCCGTAACTCTTCATCAGACATGAAACTTATTTCACAAACTTTGAAAATTCGTAGCTCAGGTAAAACGCAATCGATTTTGACCTAGTAAAATGCAAATGGCACGAAAGGAAGTGCTGCAATCAAAGCTCTCGCTCTTGCGTGAGTCGTTTATGTAAACAGCAATGGCTGCGCCCATAGTTACCATGTGTTTAGCGGGCACTGACAGGCGCTCTACGGTAACGCCATACGGATTTGTAACGGGCGAAAGTCGCGTCCAGTGTTTTTTGTCAGGCGAGGCCTGTGTTCAGAACTGATTGCAAAACTTTTTGAAGAGTGTAACCTTGTCTTGAACCGATAACCTGGAGAGAGGGTCTGCCGCAGCAAAAACTGCAAAAATAAGTGGCGTTTGGAGTGGATTTCACGAAAAATTGTCATGGAAATGAGCACATCATCATCGTGTTCCCTGCTGCATGGCATTGGCGATTATGGCCTTCCATATGCATCTAGCCCTTGTTGCCACAAGCACATCTTCCATCCTGCCTTCAGCCACCCTGCAAGTGTCTCCAGTATTTTCTCCCCTTGTCTACCTGGTGTTCTCTTTCCTTCCAGCTTTCCTGTTGTGACCAGGTGCTTTAATTTCCCTTTCCTCATAAAATGTCCTATAAATGTTGCTTGTCTTTAAATCTTCCTCATCAATGATCTTGTGTCTGCCTCCATCAAGACTGTCTCCTTTGTTTTCTTTGCTGTCCATGGAACGCTTAGCATTCTTTCTAGAAACATCTGGGCTGCCTCGGTCTTGTTTTGGCTTTGCTTGTTGACTATGCCTCACAACCGTATAACATATATTGGTTCTATAAAACCTTCAAGAACTCTTTTCCTGATGTTAAAGAATGCTTTTCATTTTCTTGAATGTTATGGCTTGGCCGATTCTGCTGGCCATTTCCGATGTGCATCTGCCATCTGGTGAGATGATCGCTCCTGGATATTTAAACTTGCCAACCTGTCTCAAGGTTGTGCTATCATTAGTGCATGACATTCAAAAATAACAGGTTGGCATAGCCTACTGTAACTGTGTCTTGTGCGGCTGCGAATTCGGTCAAAATAAAGTAATTGAGCAGGCATCCACAAAGTTTCAGACCATTTCAAGTCAAAGAAGCACCAGATGAGGCAGAAAACTGCAAAGAATCTTGAAGCTATTTAGTCTTTGTTAACGTTTGTTGGAGCATACATTAGAAAAATAATGAATTGTTTTTCTTGAAACCTGACACAAGTATGTATGCCTTTAAATTATTTGATTCAGTGCAAAGGATCATAAAAAAAAAACTATTCAGTCGTTAATTTTTGTTGGAGTATACTTTTTTTTTTTATAATTTTGCAGGGGAGTATGCCCCGGGACACCCCCCATCTCCCCCGATGTTCAGATTATTTTCATTTGGCACTGGGACCCCTGAATGTGCAATCGACTTTTTAAAAAAGTGTTTTGTGGCTATTTATATAGCTATATTTTATTTATTATTGTCTAGTCTGTTATTGGTTGTGCTGATTTGTGCTTGATAAAGTAATTTTTGTTTTAAAAAGGTGCTTGTGTGTCACTTTCATAATGAGGCTGTGTTATGTTGCATTAACTTAACGGTTGATATGCTCATGGTGTGTATGTGTGCATGCATGCATGTGCAAGTTCTACTTTGCAAGCTTGCTTGCACATGTGTGTGATAAGTACAGGCAATCCAAATGTCGTGAATTCGTGGATATCCGCGAAGGGGGGGGGGGTCCTTAAAGTGTGGAGAACCGCGACTGGGATCACCAAAACTATTCAAAACAAGCTGTAAGCACATGCGTGGTTTTACTTTTGCAACTGTCTGCGAGATTTGCGCATCCTCTTTTACAAGTGTCAATCTCTGTGTTCCATCGGCGCATTGAAATATGTGTATACGTAGGGACTTTGTTCCACTAAATGCTGACATCGATGAAGGCCTTAAAAATCGCTGGAAATGGGACTGGCTGCAGGAAGTATACGATGGCAATAAGTTCGCTCGTTTCTTCGAGAAACTGAAGATCGCCAGTGAAGCATACTGCAAACTTTGCCGTTCGGAAATCAGTTACAAGTCCGGCGGTATGTAAACGAGCACTGGTTGATCACCTGAAAGGAAAGCAGCACAACAGCAGGCTCAGGACATTTAACGAAAATTTTCATTTGTCAGGTGAGGCGAAAGAGAGTGAGGAAAAGTTGCATGTTTTGTTCATTGTTAATGCTTGCGCCCTTTTTTTCTTTTATTAAAGTACTTGATTTATCTTTCACCAGACGGGGTTAAATTTCCATTTACTGCTTCAGCTTCAGGGGCCATTGCCCCCACACCCCTACCAGGGACTCTGCCCCTGGATCCCCGGAATTTTTTTTCTTTCAAACAAATTGTTGCTTGAATGGATTGCCTGTAAGTAACAAGTACAGTCTTTTAAACAGAAAAACAACAAAATGTGCCAAAGAATAAATTAAGATTTTTTTTTTAAACAATGATCAAGCCACTCAAATTGTGATAAAAGCACTTTAAACATTTTCAAGTGTATTTATCCTGAAAAATCATATTGAATGTCATCTTTCTCCAATCTGAGTTTATTGGAGAAGATGACCAAAAAAAGAAAAAGAAAATGAACATCAGCACACACAAAACGTCAGAAGGGTCCTACCATCCAGGATCAGACCCACCTGATGATCTTGAATTTGTTTCATTGATCAGAGGCAGAACATGAAGAATAATTTCCTTTTTCCTTCAATGGTTCAAAGATGTCTCCCTCAAAATACTGCAGCACAGCATGACCACAAGTCCTCCTCATGGTTTGGCATGGAAGCCATCAGTTGCATTGAATTCTTGATCTAGCCTGCCAAGAGCAGATTCAAATCATAGTTATCCTTCCTCACTCTGGTTTTCAGGCTGTTCAAGGTGGTCTAGAAGTGATTCTGCACAAAGTTTACGCCCATCCACACAACAGAAAATGTTGGACGTACTTGACTGTTCCGGAAAGGCTTCCAGGTGACAGGGATCCTACCTGAAGCATATGCTCCATCTGTTGCCCTGGATAGAGTCGAGTCATTGATAAACTACTCCACACCTGCCTGGAAACAACCTCAGAGCTGCATGGCAAACCCGACACTGAAGTAGCCACTACAGAGCAGCAGTCGGTCCCCCAGCCATTGGCAGAGGATCAGAAAATGGAACAAGACATTAGGCAGAATGAAGTCCAGTGGCATTACTCGGTCATGGATGTTGCTTCCCATCAGAGCAGAGGATGTGGCGAGGCTACAGGGACCTGTAATTGAAGTACAATGTGGCAACCACATTTGCCTTTACCTGAATGGCATCTGCAAACTACTATTGCCAGGTGTGGTCGAGATTCTTGGCATCAGATGGAAGAGGTGTTTGGTATAAAAGCAGCAACCAAAACCCGAAGGTAGCAACAGAAGCCACTGCACAGTCATCTGCTGCTGCCGCCAGGTGGGTAGCAACAGAAGCCACTGCACAGTCATTATCTGCTGCTGCTGCTGCCAGGTGACGAGGTCTACCAAGCCAAACTTGCAGACCTAAAGGCGTTTCTACATCATCATCATGGGTGCAACTCTTCTAGCTATGTGCCGGAAACTGGTATCTAAAAACATTGTCCAGAACGTGAAATCCCAGTTTTTTAAAAAATTTTGGGCAACGAACAAAACAAAAGCAAATGAACAAAACAACAACAACAAAGAACCAATTAACCAAACAGCAATACAAACCCATTGTATTTAGCAAAACTGTATCGGTGTATGCCGATCCATGTTTTGACCATCTGAAATCAAGCTTCTGCGTGGAAGGCGCACAAGTTGCAGGTATTTCTAAATGCCGTTTCTTATGGATGGAAAAGACGTTTGGTGGCTCGTGGAGATGTAGGAAGGAGTCAAAAACAAATGACTGTGGGAATGCCTCCATGAGAAAGATGATGACAATAAAGAGTATGGGCTGTGGTGTCGAAAAATGTGTGTGTTGGGCATTTGATTCTAATGAAGTGTTGGAATCTTTCTCTTCCAACGCCAGTATCACTATTTATACAAAAGCAAAAGCAAACCTTGCTTAAGGGTCACAAAAAAGATGCTGTCAGATCAACCTGTGAGATCAGGCAGTTTCTGAAAAAAGCTTGTACAGACCAGGAAATCATTTTAGTCTTAATATGTATACACATCGTTTTGAGGATGTGTCAGTTTCGACTAGTAGCATTTTGTGAACAAGGATGCATTTGAGGGTTTTTGTTTGTTTTACATTTAGTACTACAGTCAGATCTGTAGGCAGAGTCACTGTCCAGTCAGACTAGAAGCAATCTCGGTCTTCAAGCTTTTCAATTCATGTTCATCAGGATTTCTATTCTTTCACTTAATGGACTTTGGTTGTGCTACTGTTATTGATAATCGAGATTTCCTTGTTGAGGCAATGTCACAGATAGTTGGACTAGAATAGCCCTTAGACATTCCCTTTATTTCATATGACTTGATTCCAGAAGATTTTCTTTTTGATATACTGGATTCCTGAATTGTGGCAACGTTCTGCAGCTCCTCCTCCTGTCTGGTTACAGAGGTTTATGTTCTTTCCTTCTTTTTTGTGTTAATTATTGCTGTTGGTAATGATCATGCTACTTTTATTTACACAACAATTTAGATATGGTTTACGTTATGAAAGATGCTTCTTAATCGTGAACATTGCATTTCAGAATTCTTTCTGTGTTTGAAGGAGAGAGCAGCAATTTATCATTAAAATGATAGTTTTCTTCCTTCTTCCAGGGGGGGGGGGGGGGGGGTCTGAACCCCCAAAAGGGACCGTACCCATGTAGCCCGCCAGGTCCTGGGCAGACCCAAGACCCAGTCTTTGAGGTTTTTTCAGTTTGACAAGTTGCACCCATGCATCATTAGTATATGAACCCTGAGGGCAGACCAATTTCAGCTGTTGTGTTCATTCCAGTTGAACATGTTTTGTTTATTGCTATTTAATTTTCAGCTATCCATCACCTTGCATTTTCAAGATAACAGTATGATGCATCCTTATCTGAAAATCCTTTTGACCAGATTCTCTCTCGAGTGTATATGTGTGTGCATACATGTGTGCATAAATCCCCCCCCTCCCCCCAAGTCTCAAAACTATTATCTCGTTTTGTTATAATCTCAATATTGGAAATATATCAAAAGCAGCAGCAATAAACAAATATATAAAAAGTGGAAATGATTAACATTAAATTCAAAGTCTTATGTTGTCCCACGCTTAATGCAGTCAACACTCTTCTTGGATCAGTCTGCAAGAAAAAGGTCAGAATTTATAAGAAAAAGGTTAGAATTTATAACGTCATTGATTGCAGTAGGGCATGCATCCTGACTTGAACTCGCATGGTACTGACAGTTCTCTCCCCTACTTTTCCCCACATCCGAGCATTTGTATGGGTTAATAATAAAGTCACAAATGGTCATTCAAAGTTAGGTGAAGGAATTTTTGGAACTGATCAATTACACTGTGGACTAATTTGTGACAATGTATGAAACTTTAGTAATGAAAACTGGATGTTCCTTGCTTGTGTGAAAAAATCCATTTTCAGTTCCGAAATAAAACACACTTGGTTTTTCTTACTGAAGCCAAAAACCCACATTAAGCTGGGAAAATCTGTGCGTACACAAAATAACAAAGAAATGTCAACCTTAATTTGGGTATTATACACGTGTGTGTGTGTGTGTGCACACGCGCGCACACACACAACACACACACACAAAGTGTGCATATGTTCATAACAATTCAAGGTAGTCAAACACATTAAAAGAAGTCACAATCAATGTGTTTGCCAGAAAATTACACTAAATAATTGTTACAATGTACAAATTTGTCTGTCACCGTCTTTAGTAGGCCTATCATAGTTTGACTATCATTATTGCCGCTATTGTTACCATTATTAGGCCTAGGCTTGTAGGGTTTTTATATTGCAGGGTTGTTGGTCAGTAATGATAACATGTACCTTGTTTTTAATTTTATTTCATTCAGTTATCATTTTTCCAGCACAAACAATAATGAATAATTCAGGAATCATGGGGATGTGGCTTTTTGGGGCATGTGTAAACCTGGTGCTCCAGCAAAAGGCAGCACAGCTGGAAAAAGGAAGTCTTGATGCTAGCCATGGAGCATAACATTGATAAAAACTTCTGTCATGTGCATGGTACTTTTCGATTTGTTTTAATCTGAACTGCGTCAGGACCATGAACTTTATGTTCATCATACTCCCAGTTGCTTGAAACAACGATGACAATTGGTGGAGTTTAAAATCAACTGCTTGACCACTCCCCTCACTAGAAAAATAATCACTGTTGACTTCAGCTGTCTCTTAAATGTCTAAATCTGCAGTCTGTAGCATTTTCACTCCTTGTCCTGTGCTAAAAACCTGTTGTTGGCTTCTTTTTGAGTGTCGGGGACTGAAGTACTAGCGAGAGATGCCATCTTTGTCGAAGTGAGGTCATTGGGTGGGGTCAAACAAAACTAGGTCGCACACGCATGGTCAAATAAAATGTGTTGCTTGGCTGCTTGGCTAGTGAAAAGGATAGTGAAGTTAATTGTACCTAATAAAACCTTGTAAACATGGTGGTGGGCCAAGTCCCCTATAGGGGACGTTTGTATGATGAATGTTTGTAAACTGAGCATTCCCTATAGGGAAAATCCACATGGAGAGAGTTAAACTGTAACTCTAACTATTTTCCCTTGCTAGAGGTCTTCATACACACACGCAAATACACATAAGTACAGTACTGTTACTTAAAGAAAATCACCTCATCATCAGCATCAGAGGAACAGCAGTTAGGTGTGTTTGCTGTTTGGACGAAATTGAAGTCACAATGTGGGACAAAACTGTGGACAGACGAGTCACAACAACCCTTGTGATGGCTTGCTTTGTTTCCTGATATTCATGAGTCATCATCAAATGAAACATCTCCAGCTCTGGTGATTGGTCATACATACATTGGTCAGATGTATCGACACATCTAAAAAAGTTCTTACAGACTGTATCCGCTAGGCGGAACAGGTTAGAACATAATCACTTGTCTGAATTGGCCAAAATTGCCACATGGTACCTATGCCAGCATTATGACTTCGTTTACGAAATTTGTAAGCGTAAACGCACTGAGCATGGTCATGTTGCTTGAAATGACTGCTTTGGTGTATAATCTGATTAGAATTGATGGTGCATTATTAGCAAATACTGTGATTGGGCATGGAATGATTGGGCCTGATATTTCAAAGCGCTGCAACAATTGTTGAAATTTTAAATTAGTAGAACATCCTCACTGTTTATTGTATGACCCTTGTGTACTAAGAAACCAAGTGACTACACCAGTATATGATCGAGGGGGAGGGAAATCTGTCCCCGCCATTGGAACTTGACAATGAAAAAATGCGGCTTTTGGTTGAAGGATAGTATGCATCATATCTAGATAGCAGGTAAATTTGAAGAAATGGGTTATTTGGAGTATATGATCCAAAGACGGCAAGAAAGTATGTTCTATGTGTTTGACCCTTTGACTTGCTCATCTTAGCTACTAGCTTTGTTCGGGTGAGGTGGTCAAAGGGTTATGGTTTTGCTTCTCTATTGCTGATGATGACACTAGATGCAAATGGATAGGGTGAGGGAGTGAACAGGGTTAAATGGTTCCAGTAATAAGCAAATGGCCAAATAAAATTGCACCAGTTTTAGTAAGTTGTAAAGCATTAGGGGGGGGGGGGGGGGGGGGGGGGGGCCTGTTTCAGTCTTTAAATTGGCAAAATCCTTTAATAATCTGTAAGACGTGTCTTTTCCTTTGAGCATTTTAAAAAATTATTTTGTCCCTGCAGATTCAAATATACCTCCAGGAACGGTTCTCTTCACAAATGGTGTACCATATACCTATCAAAATGGAATGGCCATTTTCCAGTCTCCAGAGGGAAGTTACCCTGTACCTCAACCACAGGTAATTTATATAAGCATATTTATTGTGCAGTCTCTTTGGAAGTTGTTGTTTTTTTTAAATATAAAAAAAATATGGTTTGTGTTTATTAGAATCTATCTCTTTAAGAAAAGTTTTTTCTCTTGCATTTATTTAAAATCTTCCCTAAAGAAAATGGGAATTATTTCATACTGATTAGAGGTAATCCAAGCTAGATCCAGATTTCTTAACAACTACAGCATTCTGGGATGGGCTTTCACTTCAAAAGTCTGGGGTGGAGATTTATTTTGGAGTTTTGTAACAGGTGATTATCTTAATACAGGTTTGTACAATGACAGCATTCTGGGACATATCTTAAACTGTAGAAGTCTGGGATGGAGATTTATTTGGGAGTTTTATGATGACGGTAATTCATTATATATCGATACAGGGTTTGTTCATGGAGATGAAATTCCCTGTGGGGATGCCTGAGGCTCTTTCTGTATAAACAGTATCACCACCTTTCTGGAAATTATATGCTACAAATTTCCTCATTTCTATCACTCTTGTTTCTGCCTTGCTCCTTCGCTTTCTGTCATTTCTGTTGGTAATTTTTGTGCCTTTCAACTGTATGTGTTTGATAAAACCTTATATATATACTCTTAGGATTTATAATTGGGAACATGTATTAAGTGCATTTTTGTCTGTAAGGAAACGTGATGTGCAAAGCAGTTCTAAGTAATTTAAAATATGTTTATATACGTTTTAGTGCTGGGCTCAATGTTGATGGAAAAAAGATCTAAGAAGAATCAGAAATATGTATTGGGAACAAATAGCAGCAATGAGAATGGAAAATGACATAAGCTCTTTGCAAAATATCAAAAGAGATGTTAGGCAGGGATGTGTAAGCAATCTTTGTTATGCAGATGACATTGTTCCGATTGCAGAAAATGAAAAAGACCTGGAAAATCTTGTGAATGCAATAGGAAAATACAGGGCTGGAGCTAAATAATAGCAAGAAGACAATTCATGGTATTCAGTTTAAAAAAAAAAAAAAACAAAAAAAAAAACCCTTATGCAAAACAACAGCAAATGGCATTACATATTAAGACAGTTCGAGTTGAAATATCTGGGAACGGTCGTCTCGCCAGCGGCAGATGAATAGTAAAAATAACCAGCAGAATCGATCAAGCTAGAACAGCATTCAACAAAATAATGTTCTTACTGACAAATGGTAACATCAGGAAGAAATATCCCCAGTGTTAAACGGATACTGTTGTACGGATGTGAGGCATGGCCAGTCAACATGCAGAGTTGGAACAAGATTGAGGTAAATGAAATGTGATTTCTAAGATTGTTGAGAGTTTCATGGGCAGAAAAAAAAGGTAAAAAAAAACGCAAATGAAATGGTCTTGAAGAGGCAGACACAAGAAGAATATTATTAATAAAGAAGATAATAATAATAATATACAATATTTTATATAGCGCAAAATCTTGATAAAATCAAATCTAAGCGCTAAAACAGACACACACGCACACGGCTATAAATGGGGAGAAAGAATAAAAGCAATGGAAAATTATAGAGAGCATATTATATACAATTAGGAAGATTAGGAAAAGACAACATTTATAGGACATTTTATGAGGCAAGAGAAATGAGCACTTGGTCCCAACAAGAAGAAAGCTGGAGGGAAAGAGTGCACCAGGGAGAAAATCGATATTGGACCGACTTGCAGAGTGGCTGAGGAGAGAGAGGGTGGGATATGTACTTGCAGCCACAAGGGATAGATTCATATGGAGGGCTGTGATTGCCAATGCCATGTGGCAGGGCACACAATAATTATGATATCTGCATCTAATAGGTGAATAACTATAGTCACATTTCTGAAAACTTTGTGAGTAAAGGCAGCTGCGTTTTCCCATGTACTGTTCCTGTTCTAAAGCTGCTTTGATTAGGTCTTGTAGTCTCTAGCCAATTTCTTTGTTATTGAGTTTTTATTGGTTTCCCAGTTACATTTTGCATAGTCAAGATATTCCATTTAGTCTGATCTTTATGTCTCTAGCTAATTTCTTTGCTGTCATGTTTTCCATTTGCATAGTCAGGATATGATAATGATGTAGTCTGTGATGTGTATCTAATCATCACGGACTTGACTGTTCTCAAAACTGTCTTGATAGAGAGTATTTAATTCAGTTTAGTTGTGTTCAGACAGTTTTGATGTCAAAAGTATCTAATCTTGTCTCGACTGGGTGTCTGTTTTTCTACATCGTGCAAATGCTTCGTGCATTTCATCTAGTCCTGTCTGTGTTGGAAAGCTGTTTTTCATTGTGTGTATTTAAAAAAACAACTAGGGATTCTGTGTAATATAAGGTTACATAAAAACAGAAGAGGACATTCATTCAGTTGCAAAGTTATAATGGAGCAAAAATTGCAAAATGCGCATTTTTCAAAAGTTCAAATTAGCATGGCAGGGTATGTCTATGGGCTCGTATCTCGGAGAAGATGTGCTTCAATATCAACTTGTGTCTGTACTTTATTAGTACAACTGTCTATGTAGACTTAGTCTAATGCTTTTGAAGATGAACATTTTTCAACAGCCACGTAGGTTTGTTATAGAGATCAAAACTTCATCATTTGCCAAAATCACCTGTGATGGAGGCACCAAACTAACACAGGAGTACAAATGACTAACTTTTGAACCAGTTTTTGGATTCACTTCATATTTGGACACTATAAAGAATGCTGTTCTCTTTTACACTATTTACTTGTGTTCAAATTGAAATAAGGTATGAAGTCAGTCTCTCACTAAAATATGCAAGTTTTATGATCTCAATGTGAAATGATGCTAGTCATGACAGATGGCCATTATGAAAGCAAGAGCATGAATTTTAAGCTTGCCTATTTTCTACCAATATAAACTTGCGTCCACACATGTAATGATGAAGTGTGTCAATGTTAATGCTATAATTAAGAGATGGAGCGAGTAGTTAAGGGGGTAGATAATGATTGCTGTGGTGGTCGTTTGTGTCCAGAGCAGAAAGAGGTCTCTCAACAAAAGACAAGTCCGTGGATCGTGCTTGACTAGTTATTCCATCTGTTGATGATGATAGGTAAGGGGGGAGGGAGGGAAATGGGAGAATGGTAAGGGGAAAAGGACCGTGATATATGACAGAGTTAAAGAAGATGAAGAAGACATGGAAGAAGAAGACGGTGCCTGTAAGATAAAAACATAAGTACAATGACAAGGTGCACATTTTGTGAACTAACAATGTCAGTGTACAAGAATGAATTACTACATTATTACAAAATATGTGGTGTCTACATTTACACTCAGAAGCACCAGCATTTGTAAACATGGAACAAATAATTGATAACAAAACTTTGAGGGTAAACTGTCATATTGCTTGTTCGATAGCATTAGCATAGAGTAGACTTCCAATAATGTACTGGCAAAATAATGCACAGTCATATTAAGCTGTTCAGCTGCCAGAGGCTGAGTAAGCAGTAACAGTAACATCTGAGTGGGCAGCTATTAGGTACCGGCAGGCAAAATTAGGATAAACATGAAGAGATTAGTCTTCATACTTTTCTTATAGAACTTTTTAATTAAAAGAAACAAAATGGAAAAAGGTGACATTCTATCTCTTTTCTTTCCTGAGATAAATGTTTTAAGATGACATCAAGCAAAAACACTACGGAAAGCTGTTTTTGATTGTGTGTTAAAAAAAACAACTCCTATGGATTTTATTTTAAAATAACCGATTCTTGGTAGTAGTAGTAGTAGTATAAGAAAAACAACTTTGATATGCAGGTGACACTGCTAATTGGAGAAAATGAAAGGGACCTACAAAAACCTTGTGAATATAGGGGGCCTGCTAGAAATAGAAAGCAAAGGTAAGGGTTGGAACTAAACAGCAGGAAGACTGAAGTCATGGTGATCAGTAAAAAAAAAAACATGAAATCCCCTCATGCGAAATAACAGCAAATGGCACAACCTTGCCACAGTTTGATAAGTTTAAATACCTGGGAACGGTCATTTCATCAGACGGCAAATGCACATCAGAAATAGCCAGCAGAATCGGCCAAGCCAAAACAGCATTCAAGAAGATGAAAAGCATTCTTACCAACAAATGCCTATCAATTAACATCAGGAAGAGAGTTCTTGAATGTTATATAGAACTTGTACTGTTGTACGGATGTGAGGCATGGACAGTTAACAAGCAAAGCCAGAACAAGATTGAGGCAGCCGAGATGTGGTTTCTAAGAAGAATGTTGAGAGTTCCATGGACAGCAAAGAAAACAAATGAGACAGTCTTGATGGAGGCAGACACAAGTAGATCATTCATAAGGAAGATTAGGAAAAGACAGGCAACATTTATAGGCCATTTTATGAGGAAGGGGGAATTGGAGCACCTTGTCACAATGGGAAAGCTGGAGGGAAAGAGAGCACCAGGTAGACCCAGGGAGAAAATGCTAGACGGACTTGCAGATTGGCTGAAGACGAGGAGGGTGGAAGAGATGCTAGGGGCAACAAGAGATAGAGACAGATGGAAATCCATGATCGCCAGCGCCATCTGGCAGGGCACCTGATGATGATGATTAGTACAAGTTACATAAAAGCAGAAAAGCAGGACATTTATCAGTTACAAAAATAGTTATAAGGGAGCAAAAACGGCAATTTTTTTTTTTTCATGAGTTCAAATTAGCACGGCAGGGTATGTTTACAGGTTCATATCTTGGAGAAGATGTGCTTTAATTGCAACTTGTGTCTGTACTTTAGTACAACTGTATATATCCATTAGTGGATTTTGGGATCAGTAATATGTATATAACTTCCACATGATTTGACCTCCAACATGCCTACACACGAAGGTGGTCAGGCACTAACAGGTCTGCGGTTAAGTTCACCTTGGAGATGGGGAATATCTCCACCTTTCAGTATTTACCCTTCACACCCAGACAGGATCCAAACCATAGATACTCCGGTTAAGTTTTGATGCTCTGACTACATGGTACTTGATTATCATACCCATCATATGCAATCAATGCTTAAATAAATAAATGTTTCAATAAATGTAATAGAAGTACAGAAATGGGAGATGAGATGGCTGAATGTTTTTAACCTATTCAGTGGTGCAGATCCTTCTAAAAGTCAAGGGTTTTCATACCCCCACTAAAAAAACTTGAGGGTTTTCATACCCCCAATAATTTTTTTAGGGGGTTTTCATACCCTTTGCCAAAATTTCTGGGGGTATGAGCCACCGATGCAAAGACTCGGTATTTTGTTTTCCCAAGTGATTTTTTGGCCTAATGGTTTAAATAAATTAAATTATAAAAAAGCAAGCAGCATGGCCTTCTACTAAATTAGAATAAAGATCAACTCTTTACAGTGACACATGCCAGTTTCCACACTGACACAGACAACACAGGAGGAATGTTTCCATATTACAAAATTTAATGTGAACTGATTCTGATTCAAGTAACTGTAACTAAGCAATCACATTACTAATGTGTTTAGAAATAAGAATATCTGACTGAGACAGAAAAGTACTTCTCGAAGGGCTGCTTTCAGTTTCCGCTGCATTTTCATTGGCCCAGGCAAAGAGTTGTAGAAAAGTGTGACGTAGCCTAGTTACTATTTTTACCGCTAATGTAATGCCCGACCCCAATGCTGCATGTGCCGCGGCGGGCAAGCTAAGCGATGTCGGTCGCGTCGTTAGCTTGCCCGCCGCGGCTAGGCGAGCGAACGGAGCGATAGGTCTATACCCCCACGGCTCAAAACCTTTACGTGATGAACCGGCAGAGGAAAAATGCTTACATGACCATACCCTCAAGACGACAAAGTCTTACATGTTCATACCCTTTTGACATAATTTTTGTACGTGATTTCCATCTTCCTTACGTGATTTACCCCCATCTCTACGTGATCTGCACCCCTGCTATTGATACTACAAATAAAAATTTGAAAATCAACCCATAAACGGCTGAGATCTCTTTCCTGACAGAAAAACAGGCTTTATCCGCACATGCTTCTGCTCAGTCTTCTTGATATGATACATTGTACCATTTTGAATTAGAAAAAATGGAGGCAACCCACATTATATTCCCCTTCCCCATTTTGATTAATACCCTGCCTCGCCCTCTGCCCTTCTGGAAACATACTACGTTTGTTTAGTTTACAAACGTGCAGAAGCAGTGTTGTCTAGTGTCACCTGTGGGAGATTCAGACAACAGCCATTTCCACTTGCCAGAAAAACTGACTTCAGTTTGAGGAACTGTGATCAATCAAAAAACTGAAATCAACATTGAATTGCTCATGGAAAAGGGTGCATGTCAAGGATAGACTATTTCAAAATTTAAAAGAAAAAAACGACAAACTTTTACATGCAGTTAAGGGTGAGCAGCCTCTGCACTGTTAAAAGAATTTCTTGAACAAATGCAGCTTGAAAGTATTCTACAGAGTGGGCAGGTTGGTAGGGCACTTGGTATAAGTCCTTCCCAAAGAGGAGGAGGAAGCAAGTATGATGTTGCTATTAAAAACAACGGACGCATCAGTGTGGTATCTGTCAGCTCTTCCAGGCCATCTGTGAACAACCTTGCCACCCAGTTTTGTTCTCAAGAAAACTGACCTGCAGAGGTGGGGCAGTGTATGGTGAGTACTTTGCCAATAAAAAAAATTGTCTTCATAGTACACAGCTACAAACTTTCCCTTGTTTTCAGCAATGAAGTTGTAGGGCCAGCTGTTGTAATCAACTTTGGATTCTGAACCAGATACTGTCTCACCTTCTGAGGAAAAATCGGTCAATTGTAATGTTAAAGCTGGTTTGGCTTGTTCCAGGGGTGGAAATTTTGGCAATGTTGGCAGACACAAGGTCAGCAGGAGGCTGACAAGGGTCAGTGAAGTCTGTAACTCTCAGCAGTGATGAGGGCTTTTTTTTTTTTTTTTTCTGCTGCACTAGTTTGTGCCACAGAAGTTCAGCTTTGAAGGCCTTCTTCAGGCTGGCATTTGTTCTGTAATGTTTGATGTTTCATAACATCATCTGTGATGAGATGCTTAGCCCACTGTATGCCTGAAATTGTCTGGTCACCTAAAGAATCTTCTGCAGCCGTCTTTCTTCAGCTTCCTCCCGTCATTGTTGTTCCTCCATGATGCTCTCCTTTTGTTTCTGCATACTCTGGTTCTCCATGAGAATACGCTGCTTTTGAAGAGAGGTGATGTCACACTGTCGAGCTTTAAAAGCTTCTGCTTGTCTTGAAGGTTTTTGGTTGACAACCATCGTGATATTCATTTTAATTTGTGACTATTATTATTCTTATTCCCATTGTTTAAAGCCTTGCTGACTGTACAGAACCATATCAGGGCTATAACTGTTTCATAACATACAAAATGTTTGGTTGGAGAAAAAAAACTGGAAAAGAAAATTAAGAACTTGTAGCAATGCATAAACACATATAACCTAAAAATATGGCTTTGGTGTTGACCATTCCATCCAATTTTAACACCAGAGGATTTTGTTTTTAAAAACCTACACAAATGTAAAAACATAGCTAAGGACATTAAAGCATACATAAAAATGGCAGATATTAACCTAAAATTGCTCCTGCACAGCACATTTCCTTAGAGCGAAATATGCAGACGATCTGTACACTCTTATCAATCCTATGAGAAATTATATAAGGCTCTGTAGAACACATGCAGGTGCATTGACCAGCAGGGCAGAAAATGATTGGAAGAGATGACAGAAAGCAAAGCCGAAAGAGAGTGACAGAAATGATCAAACCTACAAGTAATGAATGAACGGTCCCAACATTTACATTTTATCCAAAATGTAATGAGACCTGTCTCCTTTTTGTATTGTCGAAGTGCACAAAGACTGGCAGAAATGATTAAATCAAAACTAATATGCACAGTCCAACATTTATATAATATTTTATTCAGAATGTATTGAGACTGTTTTTTGTAAAGTGCGCAAAGAGTGACAGAAATGATCAAACCTACAACTAAGTAACGAACAGTTATATTGTATACTAACATATTAATGAGCAGTCCAGCATTGATATTATATTTCATTCAAAATAGAACGAGGCCTATCAAATTTTTGTATAGTGTTGAAGTGCAGTTCTTTTTAATGGGGAAAAAAGGTCACACTGCAATTTTTCATATCAACATGAAAATCTGGCAGATGATACTTTACACTTTTCCGCACACTTACGGTTTTGCACCCAAGAAATGTTCTTACTATGGTAAAAATGCAAATAAATGATAAATCACAGGCTGACTATTCTGTCAAAATAAAAAAATAAATTTTTTTAAAAAAAATTCAGTATCGGTAGTTTTTGTGCGTATCACGTAGAAAAAAATGCACCATGATTTAATCGCAACAAGCCACGATACAATGGCATGTGCTGTACTAGCCTCGCGGTGCTCAGTTACCGACGTCGATCTGAAGCCTGATCCGAACTATTTCGAGGCATCCTTGTTCAATAAAGTAAAACAGATAATCGACTTCAAAACTGATAACTTTTTGATATGTATCTTAATTTTCCGCAGAAACAGTGCCACTTAATGTGGCTGGTGAATTATTGTTGGCTTGCCATCACTGAATCGCGTTGGGCTAGTGGAGATCACAAAGGGGGGGTGCTGTGGTTTGATTGCATGTGCTTAACTCGCACTGATTGAAATGGTTAGTTTTGGATACTATTGAAATAAGAAGAATGTGCAGATTTTAATGCATACAGTAGGTACCGGCAGCCTCTATTCAGCAATGCGGGAATTGTGTCATTCAGTGGAAAAATTGCATGTTTATCAGTCAAATATTCTTGCAGATGAACATGAATGACAAAGTTGTTATCATGAACTATGATGAAGATAAAGATTGTTCTTTCTTCTATCAATCTGTGCTTTGTTTTTGTGAAAAACGCACCCATACAAAAATCTGCTCAAAAACGAAAAACAAAAACAAAAAAAACACCGACCGACGAAGTTTCGCCGCGTGTGATGTAATGGCAACTGGCTCACGGCAGTGCTTGAGGTGACCGATTAACAGCAACTTAAATTATACAGGTCACACAGGACTACCTTCATGCAAATTAGTACAATTGACAGGTCGAAATCCTGTCCTTCATTCCCGTATATCTATTTTATAAGATTATCAGTTTGTTAGTCTTCTAAAGGTCGGAATATTGGCAAACTTTGAAGAAGACCTTGATATATCGATCACGTCCGCGGATGCGTAAACAGCTTATTTTTTGCTGAATTTAACCATATATGGAACTATGAGATGTGACTTGTACTGGATGTGCGCGGGCCTCCAAAAGAGCGAATAACTGTAATCTGCCATTTTAGCATATGGGAACCTGGAATCATGGCGGCCTTCGAAGCGATCGCTGAAAGTCCAGTCAACGAATTTCTACGTGTGATCGTCAAGCTGAGGGACAAACGTAAACATCGACTGATTTTTCATGAAAGTTGACATAAAAGTTTGATTCGGTGAATTGTTTTTGATGTTTATCTTTATTTAGAAAGATTTTAAAAGAAATCTGCGGCAGGTATGGCCCTGCACAAGCAAAGAATAGAAAGTACGATCTCCGGTTTGATGTTTTATTGCCAAGGGATTTTTTTTTAAGTGACCTGGAACTAGTAGAAGTAAAACTGTGTGAAGTGACTGCTTTCCAAAGGTGTTTATATTGCTAGTATTTAATGAATACAATGGAATTTTGTTTTTAATACATCAAAATCATAATATTTGTGCTAGTACTCGGCCAGAAATTCAAACCGGAAGTTAGTCGGCGAGTGCGTGTCGTCTATCAGATCAGATTCGACAATGTTTATCATCACAAAGAAACAGCAAATAGCGGTTTGCACAGTCACACACGCATGCATGCAGGCACGCACACATTATCAGAACACTATATAGCATCAGGCAAACACGGACACAGCTCCACAAAGTCCAGTGAGCATATCTAATGGCAAAATATAAGAATACTTTACTCTCAGAAGTAATAGCTGGCATAAATTAAAGAAAACACTTGAGAAAAAAATTCGGATTTTATTTTTGTTTTCAAGGCAATGATGATTTTTTGTGGATGACAACAACAACAACATTTTATTTATATAGCGCAAAATCTTGATAAAATCAAATCTGAGCGCTGAAACAGACACGCACACGCACACACACACACGCACGCACGCACGCACACACACACACACACACACACACCACACACACACACACCACCCCACACGCATGGCTATAAATGGGGAGAAAGAATAAAAGCAATGGAAAATTATAGAGAGCATATTATATACAATTATATATTACAATGTGATTCCCCTCCGAGTGGAGACAGGCTGCAGAGGGTATTGAGTGAGGTCAGGATTTTATGCAGAGGAGAAAAGGTGAGTTTTGAGAGCGGACTTGAAGGAGACAAAAGTAGGTTGCTGACGGACTGAGAGAGGAAGTTTGTTCCAGGAAAGTGGACCAGAAACAGAGAAGGCTCGTGGACCATAGGTATTGAGCTTATTGCGTGGAAAGCGAAAAGTCAGAGGATCGGAGGCAGAGCGGAGGAGGGTACGTGAGGGAACATAGATCTCAAGTAGGCTTGACAGGTAATCGGGGGCTGCGTTATTGAGGCTTTTGTAGTACATGCTGTCTAGTTTGTACTGTATGCGCTTTGATACAGGGAGCCAGTGAAGTTGTGCCAGGAGAGGAGATACGTGGTCAGCTTTTTTCTTTTTGAGTACAAGGCGTGCAGCATTGTTTTGAATGCGCTGTATATGACTTAGTCATTTCTATACTCATTCCTAATGTTTATCAATAAGTTATTTTCATCAGTTATTTCAGTATTCTCAGGATGAAATTTAGCCATCACTGCCACCAAAACTTCAACAGCAGACACTCGCTAATAAACTACTTCTACAGTTAAAACTGTTGAGAACTGAGTGTGATAAGTCGCGGGACGAGAACACGGCTTTTATTTTGAAAAATTGGTAACATTGATTAATCATCACCTCGGGGGCTAAATCTGAAGACAAAAATTGAGACAGTTTTAAAAGAAGCGGAGAGATTTTCAGCAGATAGACCAGACATTGAAAATTTCTGTCTGTGGATATGGGAAGATGCCGTTACTGCGAAATAACTGATGAAAATAACTTATTGATAAACATTAGGAATGAGTATTGAAATGACTGTAAGTCATATACTGCATTGCCAGGCATGTATCTTCTGCTGTTACACATTTTAGTTTCATTATGTTGTTGAGAAGGATGTCTTTCTGTGCTAGTATGATACAAAGTCATCTGTGGATCACACTGATAAATCAGTACATGCATACAAAATCTTAAAGTCTCGTACATTAGCAACATTTGCCTGTAAAGAGTGAAGCTGTAGCTTTTATTTGATTCACATGCAAAATTTCAAGAGAATCCATCAAGACATAATGTGAGTTATGTCTGTTTTAAGTTGGCCGGACTCATGGGCACTCGCATTATTTGGGTGCAAATGCAGACAAAATACCCTACATCTGGAATATAACTAAGCTTGTAAAGAATTTACTGGTAGCTTTCTATTTAATTCACGTGCAAAATTTCAAGGAAATCCATCAAAAAATAAGAGAAATATGTGCGTTTTAATTTGTTCTGGTTCGTGAACCGTGCTTTTTCCATCGTTCAAATGAGATATTTTGCCTTTTTTGGAGCCATATATCTCATGACTTTATCACTTTACACTGCCCCCAAAAATTTAAGTTTCATACAATAACATTGATTGTGAGAAAAAGTAAACTCGAGCCAATTCTGTCTTATTTTTTGTGTGTAATGGGGGTGCAAGAATGGCTTGTCATGCAATTTCGAACATTGACAAATGGCACATTTATGAAGTTTGCAGCACTGCTGTGTAAATGTATGAATAGATCTGCTTGTATGCTTGCTTTTTTTATGTAGTTTATATAGTTGAGAATTAAAATCAGGAATGACATTCTCTGTCTGAGGACTTCTGGAAAATTTAGGTTCCTGCAAACTTGCTACATTTCACAATTGGCAAAAATGTACGTAAACTGCCGTTTTCAAAGTGTTATCTCTGGACTTAATACAGCTAGAGACTTAGCTTTTTTTTTTTGCATTGTGCCTATTTTTTCTTGCACTTTTCAGAAATATAAGTGTTAATAATTAAGCCACAGAAGTTTGTTTTGGCTGCCGGTACCTACATACAGTAATAATTAGGGTTCAGATTCATTTTTGAACTGCATGAGGTGTTTATATTTTATATTATTATTATATATATATTTTATATATAATTATATATATATATATATATATATATATATATATATATATATATATGTATGTATGTATGTATATGTATATATATATACTGAAACTTTTCCGTGAACTCTGGCCTTTGACCATACCAAGTTTTGGAACAAAAACAATCGACAGGAAAGATCCAGGTGGAATTTTCCGCTACTGACTGAAGCAAACCACACTAACGCGTTGCAGCCATTGAACAAAAGACGCAAGAAAGCGTCACAGTAAGCTTCTTTTTCTTCCATTCGTGAACTTGGTCACACACTTTATAAAAGAAACTGTGAGAAATGAAAGATGGTTAGTGAATATTTATTTTGCAGGAGACTTTTTCACATAATGCCATTCACATGCACATGTCAATAAACACATTTAAAAATGGATTGTTTTTTCAGTATTTATGGGGTTTCCCGCACGGATTGTAATAGGCTACCATCACTTGATACTATGTATGCTACCGCCCCCGCCCCTCCCCAAAAAGCAAAATCATGGGTAAGTAGCCCTGCTCTTTGCAGGCCAGGCAGGCAGGGAGTATACTCTTAACCCTTATGTGGAGATGGCAGAGATATGATTTACTTTTTCTTTCAATTAGCCATTTTTATGGTTCAACTTTACGCAGACCTTGATTAAGTGGCTTCAAATAAGGAGGTACATAGAGCATTCCCATACCATGATCTGGCAGTTAGGGGGATGCTCAGTTTTCAAAGGATGTCTCCTGTGAGATTTGTACAGTGAGGCTCCCAGCTTGCGATCATTTTTGTGTCATGTCATCCCATACAAGCCTGTTCTCTGAAACATGTGACCCTGAAAATGGTCACTTTCTCTAGCTTCAGGCGAGAGATGTAGCAAAGCACACGCCCCGCCCCCTTTTTGCTACATCTGAATGTCCATCCTGTAGATGTGTCCATTTAAGTCTGTTTACCTCTGCATCTTGTCCAGTCCAGGCAAACAGGGATCTTTCACCAGTAGTAATATGTGGCGCTCCACCACGAAATGAGTCTTAAGTTCCCCTCAAACAAAACTGAGTTTTCCACTGTTTCTTCTAGTATTTTTTGTGCTCTTCCTGATGGTGCAAACTGCTTGTCATTTGGAGAAATAATGGCCGAGTTATTCAACTTTGAACATGTCAACCCTTAAAAGCGCGATTTTGAGAAAAAGGTGTTTGAAGTTATTTAAAGTTGGATCACAAATTTTCCTTAGTAACCATGCATCAATCTTAAAGAAATTGTGCACACGTGTTGTAACATGTTACAAATGTTTATACCAAAAATCGTACAAAAATATAGATTAGGCTTTGTATTATGCTACCATTCTTTATATTAACAATTTCGTGATTATGTCCCTTCATTTTAATATCAGAAATTTGCTGAAGAATGTCAATAAAGTTATGAACTCAAAATCTGCTGCAAAAACAAATAAAATCTAAAAGGCACTATAATGCTAATTTTATGATCAAACAAAATTTATATTTGTGATTCTTGTTCCTTAAAAAAAAAAAAAAAAAAAAAAACAAAGAAAGGGAAAACGAGCCTATCTTTGTTGCATGTTAGAACATAATATAGAAAACCTCTTTTCTCATTCTGCTCAAGGGCACACAAGATCCTGCACATCAGATTGCGCAAAAGGGCGAATCTGTCGTCACAGATACTCCTGCCGAGCTTGTGAGAGGCCAGGTGGGGGAATAATAGGGAGCAGGGGATTGAGTTCGTTCCGAGCCGCACAAACATCACGGGCCAACTGGAATGTTGTTTCCACATCTCCCAGACGTTGTTTGTGGAAGACAAACCCAGGCATATCCGATGAAAATCGGAAATGATGGTTTTCCTTGATGCCTTTCAGCATGCGGAAACTGGTGCTGAAAAAGGTTTGCCAGTCATACATCGGAACGAACACTTTCCCATCTTCGGTGCCCACAAGCTGAGCGCGGTTGATTGCCTTGGTACTGCTTGTGTCCACCACATGCACCATGTCTTGCAGGCACTGGACTTCACAGACATGGAAACGCTTCTTCAGCAAGCCGAAGCACCAGTCGGGAGCAAATTTTGTGTGGCCTGCTGGCATGAAATTGACTTATTTCCTTGTTGAGGCCGCATAGGATTCTCCAGGCCAAATAAAACAACATGAAATTATTTTTATTTTGTCCACTACAGTTGTCACAGTGGAGATCCAGGCACTCCTCTCCCACTCCATAGAACTGGAAAAAGTGATGGAGGAGTGAAATAACAGTATTGGAGTCTTTGCTGCCAGTCATGCCCTCGTCAATTAAGTAATTAATCTGTTGGGGCAGACCCTCAGCACAGACCCGAAAGATGCCACATTTTCGTGGGGTGAGGAAATAGACCGGGCCTGGTTGCATGGGACTGCTGGGGTGGTGAATCTGCTGTGCAAAATCAAAACTGTAGTGAAACCTGCCCTGCATAGAGTTAGGGGGATGAGGGCAAAGCTTGGTGATTCCAGCAGCAGCTGCAGCAGCCTTTGATTCTGCCATCATTTTCCTGTAAAAACTCCTCTCCTCTTCCACAATCCGCAGATGCTCAAATCTGTTCTTGCTATTTTTGGCATTTTTCTTCTTCAGGTAGGTTGGCAGTGCGCCGGATCTTCTCATTGTTCTGCTTACACTTCCAGCAGAGATCCGTCATTGGCCTGCCAACAACGATGAAGGGGACATATTCCTGCCAAAATTTGTAGAAGGAAGACTTGCCGACAACATGATGTCCTGAAAGCACACACAATAAAAATAGCCATTCAAGAAAGAATTCACTCTGAATCTGATTCTTTAGTGACAATAATGTAAAATAACACAGTGTACAAATGATGAATCTGATTCTTTAGTGACAGTAATGTGAAATAACACAGTGTACAAATTATGAATCTGATTCTTTAGTGACAGTAATGTAACATAACACTGTGTACAAATGATGAATCTGATTCTTTAGTGACAGTAATGTAAAATAACACTGTACAAATGAATACATTAGGTTTTCAATGACGTTACTGTGTAAATCTAACACACAATTACAGATTTCATTGTTGCTATAAAGTTTAAACTTACAAAGCAGCTATGATAATGAGAGACCAAATTGAATAAATCCATTAGTTTTGCCAATAACTTATTTTTGTGTTCTAATTCCAAATTATTGTAAAAAAAAATGAGGTGACCAATACAATTTTCTATCAGGCAAGTTGACTCACTGCTGCTTTTTGATTTACTAATTATCATTATAAGTATATTTTCAATTGTACACACAAAGTTAATTGCATTTCTCTCTACAAAAGCATAACAAATCAGTCAATCACTTCCTAATAGCTTACAATTATGCCTCAAATCTCTCATAAAAATTGATTCCAGTGCAAGTAATATTTCAAGTCTATTTTATTTTTCAACAGAATTAGGTTCATCTTAGAGGAATATTTACATTGAAACTGTAAACTAAAATTTAACCTGTCAAATTGACAAAAGTTACATTTAATTTGATTGACCATTGGGATTGCCAGAATTACCTCTAGCGATTGCAAGCCTTTGGTAGTGCCTCCATATGGCTGCTTTTGTCTGCGACGAAGGAAGGATTTACACATCTTGTCTTCCTGAAGCCTGGTACTCTCCCCAGTAGGACCAAAGCATGGTCTTCAGCAAAATTGTGCAGAAAATCTACCACCCTCTGGATGTCAGTTGGGCTGAAGGCATTGGTGTTAAATTTTCTCCCACCCCACTTCTTCTTTATTGGTGTCAAGCCATGCTCCAGATAGTGTTTCAGCAAAGCAGTTAACTTGTTTTGGCTAATCCTACAACACAAAACACACAGATAATTAAAATAGTATTCAAAATATCACAGATTTCTTTTCATTGTCAATCTCTGAACATGACAAAAAAAATGTATTAAAGGGTGCATGCAATAACTTGATGAGCGATTCAGCTTCCTGTGACTATCTCGCAGACACAATTTAACAAAATTTACATTGAAATATAAGTAAAATTTCACAAAAAAACATGGTTATGTTTTGATACATTCTGGAGTAATGCCACAGAGTTAACACCATTCTGCAACATAATGGTAATTTTTATCAGATCTCAGAAAATGATTATAATTTACAGCTGAAATTAAAGTAGGACACAGTGATTTAGGCAGAAAAGTCACAGACTATATTATTTTGTAAAATAGATAAAACAAGAGAAGATGTGTAGTATAAAAGATACATGTATACAAATTTTGTTGTTATTGTTGTTTTTGGTTTACTTGCTTGTTTTTTTTATGTTTAATTTTGCACATACAGTTGACAAGGAGTGATTCTGTGTAATAAGTACCAAATAAAATAATAATATGAATAAATAAAGCCTTACCCTCATTAAATTCTGCCATGTTCATCCTCATTGTCAACACTTCCTCGGAAGAAAACTGGGAAATGCAGCCTTGCTTGGAGACATTCCAGTCGGCGGTCATGGATGAGTTCTCCCCACAACTGCTGTCACTCCTTGCCTGATGTTTGAGCTTGCATTTGCAGTTGAAGTTTTTGACTGCTTACTTTCTTTGTCATGCGACAGATCCATCCCCTCTTCTATGTCGCAGTACAGATCTGGCTGTGTCACACTGACTACATCTCTGTCTTCAGGTTCTGCTTCATCATCGCTGGTTTCACTCGAACTAGAATCGGGGTGAGATTCTTCGTCGGAAGATGCATTCTCGTCGTCAGAGGATGTTGATGTAACAAAAAACTCTTCAATAAGTTTGTTGACTCGATATGCATCGCTATCGTGAAAAATATTTGCATCACGAGCCGAATTTAATGCGGCAGCGAGCTGTCGAGCACGTTCGGTAGAAGACGCCATTTTTGGTCACGTGATTGGAATAGCCCAATGACTTTAGATGAAATCACTCCTTAGTGACGACTTGTTTACAGGGATTCCTTTCTTTTCAGGCTCTCATTGGTTAGCTATTTTAAACTCAGCCAATCAGACTTAGAATTCTTGAAATGTGTTGCTTTTTCATTTCTTGGCACGAGGACAAGAAGACAGTGTCTGGCAATCTGACATCGCTCATTGGCTAACGGATGTGGTTATAAGGTGATTTACACGAGAATGTTGGTCTCTTCTAGGCTTCCCTGTGTATGCAAAACCTGACGGAGCGTCTTGATGCAATGTACTGGTGCTTTACTGTTGTTGTTGTTTTTTTTTTATGTACTTGACCGGTGGGATGCCCGCTTTACCTTGGAATGTCTCCAGTCTTCAGAATGATGTTCCTTGGGAGGTATTGCCTGCTTAAGTGTGGTTCATCATGCAATCTTACAAAGTCCCCGTTATTGTCTTTGTGTCATGGTCTCACTAAGGTGTGGCCATCATGTTCTTTCCTAGTCTGCATCGGCAATATGTGGGAAGTATGTGAAATTTAAAGGACGTGTTTTTTCCATTGAAACTATGTATTAAAGTATGTGTAATTAAAGAAGTGTTTTTGTTTAAAGCAGCATGTAGTAAATATACTCAAATATTTTTAAAACTGCATTTTGTAAATGTACTCCCATATTTCACTCTAGTCTAATGCCCTCTTTTGTCATTTCTGCTTTTGGGATAGTTTATGATATGGTATGGGCTACTTTCATTGAGGAAGTGGGCTACAGGACACGCCCCTTGCGCTTCAGGGTTTGGTTGTTGGCTGGTAGGTGAACCCCTGCTGACTGTTGCATCAGAGATGCTGCGTTTATATGTGAACATAATTTTAAGAATAAATATCCTATTGTTTAGATTCTCAGGCATTCTTGTAAATGTGTTTAATTTTTTCTTTTCATTAGCCAGCATACACTGCTACTGTAATGATGCCACCAGCTCAGACGTGTATATGGCTCCTCAGTATTCACCTTACCAACCGGTAAGTCGTTACTTTATAATATATACATTTATGCATTTTTAAATGGAAAGGTGGAAATAGCTGCCTTGTCTTTTAAATAAACTGACATATTACATGAAAATCGTCATGCACTTGTTTCTTGTCATTCAAAGTACGAACACTATAGAACTGTAGAAAAGGGAAATGGATTAAAAAATCTTTCATATATTGAGAAATGAAGTAACTTAGTTAAGAGGGCACATTACAGAAAAATCATCATGCCTTTGTTTCTTGTACTAGCAGCTAAAAAGTAGGATTGTGTTTGTGTATATGTGCAGATGATCATTGCATAGTAGATATCGCAGTCCTCCTCCTCAGACTATAGAAACTGAATCAAAATCTAAAGTCCGTGGATAATCATTTTTGAAAACTGCTTTCAGAGTAAAAATATAACTAGTATCTTTAATCGTGGGCTTCAGGTTCAAATGTAAGAAGAAATTTGGTGTGCTTAGTATCTTGCTACTATCGTTCAGTGATAAGTAATCTGAAGTCGGTCAAATAGGGAATTGTGCTCTTTACCTGTCATTCAAAGTACAAATACTTCGTTGCTGAAAGTTGTCATTTTCAGCAACAATTTGAATGCTTTTAACACATAAAAATTGGAACATTTTAATCGGTTCAAGCTACATGGTAGAAAATGTTCACCCACATACTGTAAATGATATATAACCCCTGGAGAATGTATTGAGTATATTCTTGAAAAATACAACTTTAATTTTGATTGCCCTTCATATTGATGCACTGAAGTTGTTTTGGTGCTCGAGTCGTAGAATTCTTTAAGGTCGTGTACAAAGTGTACTTTCAAGTTAGGGTGTTATCTTAATGACAAAAGGAAGAATACCAGTATAACATGACTGTCCTGTTTAAATAACAGCCAGCATGGCTTCTTCCCCCCGCCCTTTCTCTTTTGGTGTGCCCCCCCCCTCCTTCCAAAAAAAAAAAATCCTTGTCAACCTCCATTATTGGATATTCATACAAGGGATTATGCATGTGTACATGTGTATAAAACGTTTATTTTCATGAAGTTTTAGTGCATATGCATCCTACATTATGCAGTCATTTAAGCATGTGTTTGGATGGGTGCTCCATAATTTGAAAGTTAATCAGTATATCTTTGGAAATGGAAGTTGCTGTTTAGATCCACCTTGCAGGACGTAGCAATAGATTCATTACTGAGTGGCCAGCGAGATTTTGAGGAATTGGTTTAAGTGTCTTCTTCATGACGATAGTTTTTTTCTAAAAACCACATGATCACACAAAATGTACAGATACCCTGGGGCTGAGGTGCATGACCATCCACAAAGTGTGTAGCTGCAAGCTAAATGTTTAGATATTATTATTATTATGAACATTTAGTACGCCTAATCAAATTAATGCCCTAGGCGTTAACAATGGCAAAACATATAACCGAAATCACAAGCACGCACACACACGCCCACAAACACACACACACCACACACACGCACACACACACACACACACACACACACACACACACAGCACGACATGCAAATGCAATGACACATTGACACTAAGACATTATAAAGCCAACATTACGTTACATGGGGGGAGGGGGGCAGAAATTACCAGTTATTTGGGAAACAGATGAGTTTTGAGGGAGCGTTTGAATGTGGACAGAGAGGGTGAGTATCTGAGTGAGCGAGGTAGCTGATTCCAGATAGTTGGAGCTTGATAGGAAAAAGAACGCTGCCCAAACCTTTTAGTGCGGACTATGGGGATACTATAGAGACGGGTGTCGGATGAGGACCGCAAAGCTCGAGATGGCGTGTAGAGATGTAACAGATGGGCGAGATACTCAGGACAGGAAGACTCAATAGATTTGAAACAGAGACAGGCAATCTTGTAGGATATTCTTTGCTGAACCGGGAGCCAGTGAAGAGAACAGAGCAATGGCGTAACATGGTTAAATTTTGAAGAGCGGAAGATGAGACGGGCAGCATGATTTTGAACTTTCTGAAGTTTGTTAATGAGGTGAGAGGGGGAACCAGACAAAAGAGCATTACAGTAATCAAGACGAGATAGAACAAGTGCACAGACAAGAGTCTTTGTCGTGTCTTCTGAGAGGAGATGGCGGATAGAAGCAATTCGGCGGAGTTCAAGAAAACAAGTCCGACAAACGTTGCTAACATGCAGATGGAAGGACAGGGTTTGGTCAAGAGTTACACCAAGGTTACGGGCAGAATAGGAGAGAGTGATAGACGAGTCAACAAGTGTGATGGAGGTTGGAAGAGAGGGGTGATTTTGGAGTTTGGGTGGGGTGATCAAGATCAATTCGGATTTCTCTTCATTCAATTTCAGTTTGTTTTCAGTCATCCAATCCTTCAGGTCGGCTACACAAGATTGGGTGTTTTGGATCATGAGGGGAAGGTCAGGGAGAGGCCCAGAGACATACAGCTGATTGTCATCCGAGAAAGAATGATGCTGAAGTAGGTGTTCTTGGACAATAGAGGAGACAGGATAGGTGTAGAGAATGAAAAGTAGGGGGCCCAGAACAGATCCCTGTGGCACTCCATAGGTCAGACAGGAAGCATTAGAAGAAAGACCATTGACAGAAACTACTTGCAGACGATCGGTGATGTAAGAATGAAACCAATTCAAGACGGTATCATGGAGCCCAAAAGAGTGATGCAGACGGGAGAGAAGGATAGAGTGGTCAATAGTGTCAAAGGCAGCAGATAGGTCCAAGAGAGTCAAAAGTGATACATTGTTAGAGTCAAGAGTAGTCAGTAAGTCGTTGCAGATTTTGAGAAGAGCAGTCTCGGTGCTATGTGCAGAACGGTAAGCAGACTGAAGGGGATAGACAAGGTTATTGGAATGAAGGTGGTTTAACAGCTGGTTGAGAACAACTTTCTCTAAGACCTTGGAAAGAAATGGAAGATTTGACACAGGTCTATAGTTTTTCAAATTCTCAGGGTCAAGAGTCGTCTTTCTTAGAAGAGGTATAACAATTGCTGACTTGAAAGAAGAAGGAAAGGAGCCAGTTGAGAGGGAATGGTTGATGATGTTGGTGATGTGAGGAAGAAGAGTATCAAGACAATGGGTGAGGAAAGAAACTGGCAATGGGTCAAGTTCACAGGTTTTAATGCCGGATTTCATGATGATTTTCTTAACAAAGTCCTCAGAAACGGGTTGGAAGGAAGTAAGGGGGATTCCAGAGAAAGGGGGTTCAGGAAATGTTGCATGAGTGTTCGTCCTGGAATCAAGAGAAAGCCTGAGGTTAGCAATCTTGTTGACAAAATAGTCGGAGAAAGCCTGTGGAAGATCAGATGGTGGCAGGTTAGATGGAAGAGGAGAAGAGCCAGTTTTGCCAAGAAGAGTATTAGTGATATTATACAATTGTTTGGACGTGGAGCAAGCAAGAATTTTGGCATTGTAATAGGCTGATTTAGCGGCGTCTACAAGGCTATTAACAATTTTGTTGGCAGTTTGAAAGATTTGCCTATGCACAGTTAGACTGGACTTGAGCCATTGTCTCTCAGCTTGACGTCTGTCACGCTTGGCATCTTGCAGTTGTGAAGCTATGGAGGAGAACCAAGGTGTAGGCGGTCGTTTGGAGACTTGGCGTGTTGTTGATGGAGCATGTTGATCCAGTAGCCCAAGAAGGAGGTTGTTCAGTTCATCAGCAGTACTAGGAGGCGAGGCAGTAAGGAGAGAGTGAAGATCAGCATCGAACACAGACAAGTCAACAGCAGATAGGTGTCTGGCTTGCACAGCAGTTTTCTGAGGAGGAGGACGGGAAAGCAGGAGATCAGAGATGAGGCAGACATGGTCAGAAGGGAGGGTGTGATCAGTGGTGATGGACTTCACGATGGCCTGATCAGCCCTGTGGATAATACCGTCTAGGGTATGCCCCCGTGTGTGTGTAGGCACGTTGACTGTCTGAACCAGACCATATGAGTCCAGTAGATCAATAACTTTAGAAGTAAGAGTGTTGGCAGGATGGTCAAAATGAATGTTGAAGTCCCCGGCGATGATGTAGGAACCACTGAGTGAATTGCAGTAAGACAGAAGGTCAGGCAGTTCGTCAGTGAAGGTAGAGTCAGTCAGACGGTTCTTGGAGTTGGGTGGAGGGCGGTAGAGGCAAAGCAGGTGGAACGTCTGATGAGGGAAAGTAAGGGTGAGTTGGGCCAGTTCAAAGGAGGAGTGACTGAAAGGGAAGGCAGATTTGCTTGAGGCATAAGGTGAAAGTTGATCAGCGACGACAAAGGCAATGCCGCCACCACGGCTGGACTGACGAGGGAAGGAAAGGGTGTAGTGACCAGGGGGAGCAATGTCACGGCACTTGGCTTCATCACCAACTGAACGAAACCAGGTTTCAACAACAGCGAAAACGTCAATGTTGCTGTCGTGGATAAAATAGCCAAGTGCCGAACGTTTATCTGTTCTGGTGCCCAGGGCCTGAGCGTTGAAAATACCCAGACGGAATGAGCAGAACGGCGAGAAATTTGTCTTGCAGAGCGAGTGTCAATGACAACCAGATTGTTGACGTTGGAACAGGAAGGTCGGTCGAAAACTGCAGGAAGAATGTTGTCAGAAAAGGATGGGGGGATGTGAGGGTCGACGTTCAGAGGTGAGGGTGAGGAAGCGTAAGGGACGAAGTTCAGAGGAGAGGGGGCCTTGAGCTGACACATTGAAGAATTACGAGTAACCACATATATAGCATGGCGCTTGCGTATGCCGCCCCGGCGCGAGCGTCGACGAGGCAGGCTACAACTGATGTCGTACTTTTTCAGACGTGAGATCAGTTCAGGTTCAAGATTCGCGTGTGCCGGGGAAGCCAATGCAAGGAGTTGATCTCTGGTGTATGTGCACTGAACCTGATTTTTTATGTCAACAAGAGACGACATAGAGATGGCGTTGACAGTACGGCTGGGTTGATAGGGGTGCACGTGCACGACGGACGGGAAGTAACATGTCGGGATTTCAACATACTTCAGGAAGGCCAGTCGAATGAAAAAGAAAACGAACAGTACCTTAAAATACGGGGGGCAATCAACATGATGTGATGACGACATCGTAGACTATATGTTTACACACTTGCTCACACAAAATAAACATCAAACAGTCCCTGGAAACACAGAAACACCACAAATATCGGCAGTGAGGTGACCGTGCCTGTTAGGCGGTTGAACCTCTCTCATACACTCTCATATGACTGGGATGTACAGCGAGGCAACTTTAAATCGGTGCACAGGGACTAGCAATGCCGCATGAAAAATTGGGTTTTGAGTTAAAATATGTATATTGTTTTGAAGATATTGTTGTTCTGAGTTTAAAATTTTCAAATCGGACCAATAGTTCACGAGATATTCCAATTTGAAGCGTCAAAAATTTCTTAAATTTTGGTACACGTTTTAGTGGGACAAAGAAATGTGTGGGACTGCTGTCACAGAAGAAACCCATCAAATGGCATGGTATGCTGATTTTGCTGGAAATGACATTCATTTTGTAATTGTGAGAGACAGACAGGATCAGATGTCATGAAATTTTGATCGTTGACGTATTTTTGTATGCCAAATTGAATGAAACAATTATCGTAACTCTGCGACGAGCCATTTTTGTCTTATTACAGGAAACATGTGATATTTGGCATGTTTTATCAGTTTTTCATTAATAATTGCCCATATTGTATTAATAACAGACAAAAATGAAGCTAGAAACAAAACAAGGATATATAATCATTTCATGAGAGATATAAAATCATTTTGCGCATTGTTGAAGTGTCTTATTACTGCAAATCAAACCAAATAAGTCATGACACGCTCTTCAGTATCTTATGAATAATTTGTAATATTTCATCAGTTTCTGTACTTATAAAAGGAAATCTGAGAATCAATGACTTCTGGAATCACCTCAATAATTGAAATATTAAAAATTACTGCATGCTTTTATGCTGCAGTCTATCCAAAAATATCATCCGATCAAAATTCTTCTAAAAACTAAACACACACACATACACATGCACACATAACACACATACACATACATACACACAGAGGAAAACATCACAGACAAGATTTTTGTACATTACATTTGATTTTTTTTTTGTACATCGGTGTTTAGAAGAAGAAAAATTCAGTAGACTGGATAAGTCAAGTCACCGAACATTTAGCACAGCCAGTCCAAAGAAAACTTCAGGAAGGATATGGGACCACTCGCCATTCAGGAACAGGTCACTTAACTCCTGCAGTAGAGAAATATATGAATCTCTGCATGATATATACTCATGGGTGAAAGTAGTTCCGGAATTCCGGAATGAACCGATTGACAAAAGTTCTTTTCCGGAATGGCAAACTTGACTTCAGGAAAATGCCAATGCAAAAAAAAAAAAAAAAAAAAAAAAAAACGAGAAGAGAGAGAGAGAAGTCTTTCACACTGTCAGCTCGGCTTATCTGCATAATTCAATTATCTATATTATTTTTCCATTAGTCTTCGTTTGTATCGAACGGCGATTCTTCACTGGTGCTTGGCAACACAGAAAGGGTTTAAAGTTACTTCCCTTCCTTTTCATTCTTGCTCATGCGCATTCCGAGTCTAAACCGGGGGGGAAAAAAAGTTTGCGAGCGAAGATTTGTATCGACAGCAAATTTGGGCCTAACACATGCGATAGCAACAATGAAGGACGTGCCTGTTAATGCAGATGTTTCTGCAATAGACAAATCAGTAAAAAACAAGTGGCGATGGCTCTGGCTAGAAGAAGAAGAAGATGGCGATTGTTTCGAAGTGTTTCCATTGCTTCAGGAATGGACGCAGGTTTTCAGGAATGGGAACATTTAGAGGACATGGAAATTTAAGGTTTCAGGATTGGGAGATTTTTTCACTTTCACCCATGTATACTATTCATTGGGAGATTGGAAAGGAAAGGAAACCATGATGCATAGTCTTCACATCAATATTACTTTAATATTAAGCCCAAACTCGCGACTTTGATTTTTAGCATATTACTTGTAAAAATCCTTCAAAGCTGAGCAATCCTAAGTATTTCCAGTGCAATCTTGCCCTTTAATACAAATCAATAACAGTAGGCTACTACTAAATAAGATGCAATCTTCCCTTTAAAACAAACTGATGACAATAGGCCTATCCTTTTCAGATACTGACAACAAATTGAAACAACTATGTAAGCTAATGGATGGCATACTTTAATAATAATAATAATAATAATTACAATATTTATATAGCGCAAAATCTTGATAAAATCAAATCTAAGCGCTGAAGCAGACACACACGCACGCACACACACACACACACGCGCGCACACCACACACACACACACACACACACACACACACACACACACACACACACGCATGGCTATAAATGGGGAGAAAGAATAAAAGCAATGGAAAATTATAGAGAGCATAGCATATACAATTATATATTATAACCATGTGATTCCCTCCGAGCGGAGACAGGCTGCAGAGGGGGTGTTGAGTGAGGTTAGGATTTTATGCGGAGGAGAAAAGGTGAGTTTTGAGAGCGGACTTGGAGACAAAAGTAGGTTGCTGACGGACTGAGAGAGGAAGTTTGTTCCAGGAGAGTGGACCAGAAACAGAGAAGGCTCGTGGACCATAGGTATTGAGCTTAGTGCGTGGAAAGCGAAAAGTCAGAGGATTAGAGGCAGAGCGGAGGGTACGTGAGGGAACATAGATCTCAAGTAGGCTTGACGGGTAATCGGGGGCTGCGTTATTGAGGCTTTTGTAGCACATGGTGTCTAGTTTGTACTGTATGCGCTTTGATACAGGGAGCCAGTGAAGTTGTGCCAGGAGAGGAGATATGTGGTCAGCTTTTTTCTTTTTGAGTACAAGGCGTACAGCATTGTTTTGAATGCGCTGTAGGATGTGAATGGTGGAGGCAGGAAGACCAGACAGGAGTGAATTGCAATAGTCAATGCGAGACATTATGAAGGAGAGAACGAGTTTTGCAGTTGTTTCGACAGAGAGATACTTCCTGATCAGCCTTATACGATGGAGATGATAGTAGCAGGATCTGGCAGTTTGAGAAACAAAGTTGTTCATGGAGAGGGTAGAGTCAATGCAGACACCAAGGTTTTTGGCTGAATCAGAAATTGGGACTGATGTGTTACATAATGGGAGAGAAAGAGGAGGCAGCTGAGAAAGTTTCTGACGGGTGCCAATGAGGATAGCTTCTGTTTTGTTGTCATTAAGCTGAAGTCTATTGTGTATCATCCAGTTCTTAATGTCCGAGTAACACTCAGTGGTGCGAGTCAACAGGCGCTGTATATTATCAGGTGAGTCACTGTCTTGAAGTTGGGTGTCATCAGCATAGAAGTGGTGTTTTATAGAATGGGAGTTGATGATGGTGGACAGGGGGGAGGTGTAAAGAGTGAAAAGAACAGGGCCAAGGACAGATCCTTGTGGAACACCACAGGTCAGGTATGCAGATTGAGAGTAAGTGCCATTGATGAGAACGGTTTGTTTTCTGTTTGATAGGTATGAAGTGAACCAAGACAGAGCAATGTCAGAGATGCCAAAAGTATAATGAAGTCTAGAAAGGAGAATACCATGATCAATGGTATCAAAGGCTGCAGACAGATCAAGGAGTGTGAGGAGAGAGACTTTGCCAGTATCAGTTGCAAGGAGGAGATTGTTGAGAATGTGTAGTAGGGCAGTTTCAGTGCTATGGCACTGGCGGTAGGCTGACTGGAAAGGATTGAGGAGATTGTTGGCAGACAGGTGAGAGTTCAGCTGGTTGAGGACGACTTTTTCAATGAGTTTTGACAAGAAAGAGAGATTAGAGATAGGCCGGTAATTTTTCAGTTCATTTGGATCTAAATTGTGTTTCTTGAGGAGAGGGTGAACAATAGCAGACTTGAAAGAATCTGGGACAGTTCCAGTTTGAAGAGAAGTGTTGATGATGTCAGTGATGAACGGGAGGAGAGTAGGGAGACAGTCGGCGTAGAGAGAACCTGGAAGAGGATCCAGTTCGCAGGTTTTGAACGACATGGATCTGATTGTGTTGAGAATTTCTTCTTGTGAGACTGGGGTAAAAGTAGTAAGAGGTGTGCCAGAGAAGGAAGGGTCAGGTGGGCATGGTTGACAGGGTGTCCTGTCAAGCCTGTCACGAAGAGTTTGTATTTTGGTGGTGAAATACTTGGAGAATACAGATGGGAGTTCTTCATTTGTATGTTTTGTTGGGAGAGGTAAATCTTTTCGTGTGCCAAGGAGATGATTCATGGTTGTAAAGAGTTCTTTTGAAGAAGAGGCATTCAGGATTTTGGTTTGGAAATAGCTTGTTTTTGCTGATGCAATGAGGGTGGATACTTTTGTTTTAGAGGCTTGGAAAAGTTGCCTGTGTACAGTGAGTTTGGATTTGCGCCAGCGGCGCTCTGCTCTGCGGCGGGCACGTTTTGCATAGGCGATCTCATGAGTGAGCCAGGGGGTAGGGGGGCGGTCAGGTAAAAGACGGGTTGTGGCTGGAGCATGAGTGTCCAGAAGATGGTGGAGAGTAGTATAGAATTCATCGGCAAGGTTTTGTGACTTTTCAGAAAGGAGACGGGAGGCATCAGATGAAAATGTGGAGAGGTCGATAAGATTTGAGATTGCGTCGAGTCACTGTGCGCATGGTACGGGAAGGAGGAGAAATGTCAAGAGAACAGAGAATTGCAGAGTGGTCAGATGGAAGGGCTGAAGTTAGACGGGTAGAAAGAACTAAGCAGTTGTCAGTAGCGGAATTGTGGTGATCACGAGAAATGATCCAGTCAAGAATGTGACCTTTTTGATGGGTTGGTTCAGAAATGTGTTGAGTCATATTATGATCGGACAGAGAGTTGATGATATGTCTTGTGTCATAACGGTGAGTGTTGTCATAGTGGACATTGATGTCACCTAGAATGATATTTCCAGGTAAGAGGCAGTAGTGGTCAAGCAATTGGTCAAAGTCAGAGAGAAACGTGGATGTGGTGAGTTTGTTGGCAGAGCTAGGTGGGGGTCGATAGACACAGGAGAAGGTGATGGGATGAGGGGTGGATTGGAAGGATACTTCAACGTGCTCAAAAGAAGGATGGGAGAAAGGCAGAGACTGCGAGAAAGATAGGCGGGAATGGAGTGAGTCGTTGTAGAGGATGGCGATACCGCCACCTCGGGATGAGCGATGGAAAGAAGCAAGCCTGTAACCACTCGGAGTGAGGCTAGCATGTATAGGTTCGTGACCAAGGGGGTTAATCCATGTCTCTGTGATAAAAGCAATGTCAACATGCTCATCTTTACAAATAATACAACTCATAGCCTTCTATTCAGTTGCAAAACCTAAATAAAGAATATTATAACAATGGCAGATTTTGTTTTGTGACATTCTAAATCTGTGTGTGTGTTAGTGTGTGTGTGTTGTCTCAGAGAGAGAGAGAGGATCATGCCTGTTAACAATGACTTGGATGTGAATGTATTGAGGCCAATTTACTTATTTATTCATTTCTTAATCTCTGAGAGAGAGAGAGAGAGAGATTCATGTCAAGGAAAGTACAATGACTTGCACAGAATTGTTTGTTGATTTGAAAAAAGATTATTTAGACCTATTTATTCATTCATTCATTTATTTGAGAGAGAGAGAGAGAGAGTTGGGGAGGTAGGTATGCGCACCCCTCTGTTTGGGCAAACCCATTTTTCACGGCTCCGCAAAGCCCGTCGAGCACATAGTATTTTTAGTAAGTAAGCTCGCCCGTCGTGGGGTGAGCAGGTCTGCACAGTGACATGCAAGTTAGCATGACCTCGGGGAGGAAATGGTTGACGAACCTAGCTTCGGCTGACAACTCCGAATCGAGTTCAAACGCAGTTGTCCTTTTCTTGAAAAATACAGTGTTACAGATAAAACAGAACTTGATCTGTTGGTTGCTAGTCTTTGTCTGATAACGCGAAACTTGCCGAGCTGAAATTTGCACACTGTTCTGTTCCGCGCAGTAGGCCTATGGCGTCGGCACATTGCGACATTGTTTTGCTACTGATCTGGTATAGATCTTCGTGTAAAAAGTTGCCATACGGCTGTATTTTACATCAAATTGATTTCATATTACACATGCATATAGAAAAAAGCATGTAAAATCGAATCCCGCCGACGAGAAGTTCCAAAAATGGCGACTTACTTACAAACTTTTCCGATGAAAAAAAGCAAAACTTTGGAAGCGTCGATCTCGGTTCGAAACTAGCACACATAGCTCTCGTCGGGATATATCATTCTGTTACATTAATTCTCATTGGCTGCAAAATTACAATGTGATTGATTGACAAATATAGCCGTACCGACCGAAATAGTGAAGCACCCCCCGAACAAACTTCGATTCTGAACGCATACCGTCGCCGCGAGTGCGCCCGAAACGCGGATTTTCGACTTTCTCATCAAATAACTAATTCCATTTTCGCTCTAAGTATATAAAAAGGCAATCATTCAAATCTTTATTCATTTCTAATTCACATAAGACAAAAAATAAGAATGAAACACCGATTAAAGAGGCAGTAATACTTGATTGAACTGAAGACCCACCCAATTTTGCGGCCGGCCCCGGTTTTTTGTACCACAAATTTGACGTCGCGTTTCGGTTCGCACGGCATTGCTACAGGGACCATCCAGTTGATTCAGTAAAAGGCCAAAACCAAGTCCAATATTACTGTTTTGACCGTCAAGTAGGACTATGATCCTGCGAACCTTGATAGCATTTTTGTTTACAAGTAACGGGGAGCTTTATTAGTGCTGTGTTTCCAAGTGTGCGTTGAATCTTCTTAATGGTCAATTGACTTTCAGTTGCATCATGAAGACAACAAGAGTGTCGGATGTTTTTTCTTATCACACTTTGCTCCCCACCGCAAGTATGCATGGTGCATGCATATGCTTCTTCATATACATGTATAGTTGAACTTCCATAGATGGATATGTACAGTATTTCTACCAAGCACGCATGGAGATCTTGCACACAAACGCGTGCGCGCGCGTGCACACACGTACATGTGGCATACATGTGCATTCTCTCTCTCACACTCACACACATACATGCATGTGCAGTGTTTGTGTACATGTACTTAATTATCAGAGCTTGGAATTCGTCGCGGAAACGAGGATTTCCGCGGAAATCAAAATCGAAAATCGCGCAAAAATATATTTTTCGCGTTAAAAAAAAATCAACGACCATACACTGAAACGATCTGCTGTGTATGATGGATCCTGATCTTGTGCCCAATGTTTATTAAATACTCTTTAGACTGATATTCATTGTGATTTTCAGTGTGTTAGATGCCTTTAAATTTGTCTCCAGAATGCCTCAGAATGCACAGATTTTAGTCTTGGATTTTAACAATTTTCCGGGGAGCATGCCCCCCTAGAAGTTTCCTCTTTTTTTTTTTCTTAGCAATTCCAGGCTCTGATAATACACCACACACCTGTACATTCTAGTTCATCTCTATAAAGGGAGAATGCAAGAAATGGGTTGCGTGTAGTATTACTTGATGGATAGTGTTCTCAAGTTGATAGGTTTGAATATCTGGGAACTGTCATCTCGCCAGAAGGCAGATGCACATTAGAAATAGCAAGCAGAATTGGCCAAGCTAAAACAGCATTCAAGAAAATGAAAAGCATACTTGCCAACAAATTCCAGTCAGTTGACATCAGGAAGAGAGCTCTTCAGTTTACAGAGAACCGATAGTTATGTGGACAGTCAACATGCAAACTGGAACAAGAACAAGGCAGCTGAAATGTGCAGGGCTCCCAGTTTTCCAACTTTTCCAAATCCACCCTAACCTGAAATAAATTCTCCCATCTGATGCAGGAAACTGGTGAGAAAGAGACAGTGTTATGTAGGTTACACATGGGTCACACATCCTACACTTGCTCGTACCTTTTAAAAAATGAAGCACCATGGTACACCACCTTGATTGGTGAGATTTTTACGATGTGCCTCGTTCGAAACGTCCCTCCTGGTGAATTTTTCAGTTTTTGATTTTTTGTAAAGAGATCAATAGATTTCACCTGATATGATTTTACAGCTCTTTTTCTTTAATTGCATTTTAGACTTGTACAGTTAACGGTGAGCATGGCTTTTAACTGTTGCCTTTTATCTTAACGAGTTGTCATTTTTAACGTGATGTTAGCCCGTTTATCCAAAAGTTTTTGGCCGATCGACAGTTTCAAGTGCGGGTTGGTACTACTCTGTCGGATATCCATGAGCAAGATTGGGGTGTACCACAAGGGAGCATTCTCTCTCCTGCGCTGTTCAGTATCAAGATCAACAACATAGTCAAGTCAGTACAGCAGGGCTCGGACCGTTTCCTGTTTGTAGACGATTTTGCAGTTTACGCAAGTGGAAGCTTCTATGCAGGCGTTCAGCGATGGCTGCAGCTGTGTGTAGATAAGATCCAGCAGTGGGCAGAGACAAATGCCTTTACTTTTTCCGCAACCATAGACTGAAACAAAGTTTAAAATTTCTGTTTGAAACTGTTCTCTGAACCGGAAAACCCAGCTTACGACTGGGTCTTCAACCCCAGATTTCAAAGTGACTTTGAAAAACATCCTAAAGTGACTCCTCATTTGGGGGCTGTGTGTCCGTCCCCACTTGGAAAAGGCAGATATGAATTTACAGTTAACTTCTCCAAGTTTCAAGATAGTCTACCATGGACATTGAAAACACAGAAGGTTTGTTTTGATCTTGCTTCCTTCCGTAAAGACAATACCAGTGCACTGGCGTAGAAATCGTTTTATGCGGAATTGTGTGAAAAATCTCCATCCCGCAGAATCTTCACTTATGGGTCCAAGTGTGATGGTGTTGCTGCCGCTGTCTTCTGCTCCGAGATTCCCAATCGAGCATTTTCAAAACGTATTCCATCTGAAAGTTCAGTTTACACTTCTGAAGTGACTGCTCTGGTTTTGGCACTAAAAATGGTGTCCCAATCCAAACACAAAGAGTTCCTCATTTTTTCTGACTCCCTTTCTGCTCTGCAGGCGATCGCTTGCCGAACATTAGTCACCCTGAACTTGTGAAGTTCTTTGAACTGTATTTACTCTTGCAAATGAAGATTACAAGATTTTTTTTGCCTGGATTCCTATGTTGGCATTGGAGGCAATGAAAAGGCTGACTACCGGCCAAGAAGGCAATGACAAAGGCATCTTAAGTCCTTGATCTCTTACACAGATGTCAAATTGAAAGTACACAGTTACGTAAGAAATCTGTGGCAGGAGAATTGGAATGAACAAACAGATAAACTTTTCCAAATCTGCCCTAACCTGAAAGAAATTCTCCCATCTGCTGCAGGAAATGATAAGAAAGAGACGGTGTTATGTAGATTGCGCACAGGTCACACATCCTACACTCACTCGTACCTTTTGAAAAACGAAGAAGCACCATGGTGTATACCGTGTGATGAGCCGTTGAGCGTCAGACACTTCCTTCTCGATTGCTGGGACTTGGTACTATGCGAGACAAAAGCACTACACGGTATGATGTGAGACAAAAGCACTACACTGTGGATTCCTTTCAGACGCTTTTCCGAGACGTCCCTTCTGATGCAATATTCCAGTTTTTACAAGAGATAATAGATTTCACTTGATGTGATTTTACGTGTTTTTCTTTACAGGCATTTTAGATTTGCAAGGTTGACAGTAAGCATGGTTTTTAAGTGTTGTTTTTTTTTTTATATTATCTTAACGGGCTGTTTTCTTTTTGACGTGGTGTTAGCCCTGATACCGCTCTAGTGGTCGGCTGAGCTATAAGCAATATGAAATGAGCCCCGATAGGCTCTCTTAGTTGGCTGGGCTATGACCAAAAAATGTGCTTTCTGAGAAATTGATTGTAGAAGAAAAAAATTGCCTGATGATCTTTTTTTATTATTCTGCGAAACAATTGGCAATTTGTCAGTCCGATCCCTCGTAACAGATGATGAAACTTCAGGAAGGGGGCTAAATCTGGTATCAATTTCTGCTTGTCACTTCGGTGTTTTTTTTGTTTGTCAAGCGTAGCGTGGCTTCAGAATCGATTGCAAAGGTTTGTGAAGAATGTGACTCTGTCTCGAGCCGATACTCTGGAGAGAGAGTCTGCCACAACAAAAACGTTAAAATAAGTGGTGTTGGGAGTGGATTTTGTGAAAAACTGATGTCATGGAAATGAGCACATGGCTTTCAAAAATACAGAGGCTGGCATAGCCTGCTGTGTCTTGTGCCTCTGTGAAGTCTAGTAAAGTAACTAGGTCTATAGTTGAGCAGGCATCCACAAGCTTTCAGACTATTTCAAGTCAAAGAAGAACCAGATGACACAGAAAACTGCATTGAACCATGATGCTGTTCAGTCTAGGTTGTTCTTTAATGTTCAAATTGTTGGAGCATATATTAGAAAAATGCTCACCAAATTACTTCTGAAATCTTACACCACAGTGTGTGCTTTGGTACAAAGGATCATAAACGAGCCAGAAGTTGTGGCAGATGGCATCAGATTGCACTATTTTGCATCTATACTTCCCCCCTTTTCTTAAAATTTTTTTTGTTAAAGATTTTCAGAGATTTTTTCATTTGCCATTGGGAGGCCTGAGTGTTGTTTTTGGGAGGAGTGGCAGAATTCTATGGACAGCAGAAGAAGCAGGTAAGGTGGTCTTGGAGGCAACATTTATGGAACATTTTATAAGGCAAGAGAACTTGGAGCATCGAGTCACAGCAGGAGGGCTGGAGGGAAAGAGAGCACCAGGTGGACCCAGACAGAAAATATTGATGGGACTTGTGCAATGGATGAAGACAGAAAGGGTGAGCAATGTATTTGCAGAGACAAAGGATAGGTTCATATGGAGGGCCATAATCGCCACCGCCATGCGACAGAGCATAGTGATGATGGTTTCATTTACTCAACAAACCACGGTTGTGATAAAAGAACCAACTCTAGCTTAGGGAAAACTGTTTTGTTCAGTGATCTCTTATGGTATTGATATAAAAAATGGATGTATTAGCTCCACTAGAGAAAGGATGTTTTCGAAGATCGAGTGCATGTTAGTGACCAGACTGTAAACTGCTGAAGTTGCTTCATTCTGTCCTTGGTTATGTACTTGAAAGATCTCTTCATACTGGTTATTTTGATATAAAAAATGGATGTATTTAGCTAATACTAGAAGAAAAGGGAATGTTTTCGAAGATCGAAGTGCATTGTTAGTGACCAAGACTGTAAACTAGCTGAAGTTGCTTCATTCTGTCCTCTTGTTATGTACCTTGAAAATTGGCAGTTTTAACAAAGTGGAACATGTTCTTCAAAATTTATTACTGTCTTTGGTCCGAGTCCTGAAAAATGCTGAAAACAAAACTGGCAGACAAAAGACGTGGATGCTCCTTGTTGCGTCACCAATCTCTGTAGAGATACATGGACAGAGAAAAAACTACATGTACAGTCTGAACAATTTGGCAGTTGTTAATGCAGTTTGCCCATTTGGCTATTGTTAATAAGCAGCTGCAAGGAATAGAAACTTGCAAACATGTTACCAAATCAAATTTTTGCAAGTCAAACTCAATCCAGAAAAAGAAATGTATAAAAAGCTTTGGGAAGCCAATAACATCATAAGGAACTTAATAACAGTTGTCACAGACAGGCATTACAGTTCAATAAACAGAAGAAATTAAATAAACAAAAGAATTCTGATCGGTCTTCTTCAGATGAATCAGATTCTGAATTTTGTTTCACCTTCACAGCTCATATATTACGATTTATTTCATATTGGTCAAATCCTTGGAAGTCCTCGGTCCTGACCATATCTGCTGCATTTCCTTCATGGACCAGAAGGAAAAGAAAGCGTATACAGAGGCCAGAGTCGCATTCCATGAGCATGGTTGAAAAAATATTTGTTTTATTCAGATTTCAATATTCTTCCAAGGAAAAATCTGGAATACTGATAATGCTCACTGGCCGGCCAACCTTGGAAAAAAATGTAAGAAGTATGTTGAGTATTGTTGATAGTACAGAATTGTGGTACAATGAGACGGTCATCTCTTGAGTTTTGTGATGGAGAATTGCCTGAGCAACTAGTGATAGGAGAGGATGAATTTGAAAACAAGATTTTATGACAATTGGGGCTCTTTTATTATATATGGATATGCATTTCATTTGGAAATTATTTCCCTGAGATGTCAAATCATTTTAAACCCCCCCCCCCAAATAATGAGAAAGTGTCAGAAGCGCTGGATAATTTTGTTTAGTTTATTCTAATTATGTACATAAAGTAGGTACCGGCAGCCTCTCTTAAGCAATGCGGGAATTGTGCTGGTCAGTGGAAAAATTGCACATGTTTATCAGTCAAATATTCTTGCAGATGAATATGAATGACAAAGCTGTTATCATGAAGATAAAGATTGTTCTTTCCTCTATCGATCTGTGCTATTTGTTTTTGTTATAAATGCACCCTTATGAAAATCTGCGCAAAAAAAACAAAAAACAACAACCGACGAAGTTTCACCGTGTGTGACGTAATGGCGACTGGCTCACGGCAATGCTTGGGGTGACCGGTGAACGGCAACTTAAATTACACGGGTCACATAGGACTACCGTCATAGAAATTAGTACAGTTGACAGGTCGAAACCTGTCCGTCTTCCCGTATAATATTTATTTTATAAAATTATTAGTTTGTTAGTCTTCTAAAGGTCGGAATATTGGCAAACTTTGAAGAAGAATATCTGAGGATCTCCTTGATATATCAGATCATGTCCGCGGATGCGCAAACAGTTTATTTTTTTGCTAAATTTAACAGTAGACGGAACTCTGGATGTGACGTATATGGGGTGTGCGCGAGTCTCGGAAGGGGAGTATCCGTGATCTGCCATTTCAGCATATGGGGAACCTCGAATCATGGCGGCCTTCGAAGCGATCGCTGAAAGTCCAGTCAACGAATTTCTACTTGTGATCGTCAAGCTGAAGGACAAACGTAAACGACTGATTTTTCATGAAAATTGACTTGGAAGTTTGATTCAGTGAATTGTTTTTGATGTTTCTCTTTATTTAGAAAGATTTTAAAAGAAACCTGCGGCAGGTATAGCCTGCATAAGCAAAGAATAGAAAGTACGATCTCCGGTTTGATGTTTTATTGCCAAGGGATTTTTTTTAAGCGACCTGGAACTAGTAGAAGTAAAACTGTGTGAAGCGACTGCTTTCCAAAGGTGTTTATATTGCTAGTATTTAATGAATACGATGGAATTTTGTTTTTAATATACCGAAATCATAATATTTGTGCTAGTACTCGGCCAGAAATTCAAACCGGAAGTTGGTCGACGACGGATCAGATTCAACAATGTTTATCATCTCAGAGAAACAGCAAATAGCGGTTTTGCACAGTCACACACGCGCGCACGCATGCATGCAGGCACGCACACATTATCGGAACACTATATAGCATCAGGCAAACACAGACACAGCTCCACAAAGTCCACAATGGCACAATATAAGAATACTTTACTCTCAAAAGTAATAGCTGGCACAAATTAAAGAAAACACTTGAGAAAAAATCAGGACTTTATTTCTGTTTGTTTTCAAGGCAATGATGATTTTTTGTGGATGAAATTAACCATCACTGCCACCAAAACTTCAACAGCAGACACTCACTAATAGTAATAAACTACTTCTACAGTTAAAACTGTTGAGAACTGAGTGTGATAAGTCGCAGGATGAGAACAGGGCTTTTGTTTTAAAAATTAGTAACACTGATTAATCGCCACCTCGGGGGCTAAATCTGAAGACAAAAATTGAGACAGTTTTAAAAGATGCGGAGAGATTTTCAGTAGATAGACCAGACATTGAAAATTTCTGTCTGTGGATATGGGAAGATGCATGTTACTGCGAAATAACTGATGAAAATAACTTATTGATAAACATTAGGAATGAGAATAGAAATGGCTTGTAAGTCATATACTGCATTGCCAGGCATATGTCTTCTGCTGTTACACATTTTAGTTTCATTAAGTTATTGAGAAGGATGTCTTTCTGTGCTAGTATGATACAAAGTCATCTGTGGATCACATTGTTTCAGACTAAATCAGTACATGCATACAAAATCTTAAAATCTCGTATATTAGCAACATTTGCTTGTAAAGAGTGAAGCTGTAGCTTTGTATTTGATTCACATGCAAAATTTCAGGAGATTCCATCAAGACATAATGTGAGTTATGTCTGTTTTAATTGGCCCGACACATGGGCACTCGCATTATTTGGGTGCAAGTGCATACAAAATATCTTACATCTTGACTATAACTAAGCTTGTAAATAATTCACACACAAAATTTCAAGGAAATCCATAAAAAAAATAAGAGAAATATGTGCGTTTAAATTTGGTCTGGTACGTGAACCGTGCTTTTTCCGTCGTTCAAATGAGATATTTTGCCATTTTTGGAGCCATATAACTCATGACTTTGTCACTTTACGCTGCCCCCAAAAATTTAAGTTTCATACAATAACATTGTTTCTGAGAAAAAGTAAACAAGCCAATTCTGTCTTCTTATTTTGTGTAATGGGGGTGCAAAAATGACTTGTCATGCAATTTCGAACAATGACAAAATGGTATATTTATGAAGTTTGAAGCACTGCTGTGTAAATGTATGAACAGATCTGCCTGTATGCTTGCTTTTTTACGTAGTTTATGTTGTTAAGAATTAAAATCAGGAATGACATTCTCTGTCTGAGGACTTCTGGAAAATTTAGGTTCCTGCAAACTTGCTACATTTCACAAATGGTGAAAACGTACATAAACTGCCGTTTTCAAAGTGTTATCTCTGGACCTAATACAGCTAGAGACTTACTTTTTTTTTTTTTTTTTGCATTGTGCTTATTTTTTCTTGTATTTTTCAGAAATATGAGTTAATAACCTTTTCAAAAGTTTGTTTTGGCTGCCGGTACCTACATAAAGATAAGGTTGAACACTTCTTTTTCACAGCTTTTGTTTCCATGTTTAGTGGTAAATCTCCTGATATCTCCATTTTGGATGCAGCATGGCTAATCCCTTAGTTATTAACCATTAAGTAGGGTTAAACATGTGTTTGCCACATAGTGACAAGTGGACAAATCGGCTTTTTTGCCATTTTTGAAGACAAATAGCACAGAAGAAAACAATTCTAGAGTGCTAACAAAAACTAGGCTTAATTTACATATAGAACACAATAACTATCAATTTCTATAATACGAGATGCACACTTATGAAGAAATGTGGGTACAAATATGGCCAATAGGCCAAATTGCAAAAACGCCTATTAAAGTCTGTTAGAGCTATGACAGATATTTTGCACTTATATTCATTTCATTGTTACCTTTTAGAAAATTTGAAAATATGGAATATATTTTCAAGTGACAAAAATGGCTGGACCTACCTACCTACATCCATGCTGCAATCTGTCGAAAAATATCATCCAACCACTATTCTGATAAAACTAAACTCTCGTACATACAGAAGCACACAGGCACATAACGCACAGAGGAAAACATCACAGACAAGATGCTGCACTTTACATTTGATATTTATACATTAGTGATTAGAAAATTGATTAGATTGTCAATGTTTGGCCAACTGGCCTTTGTCAAGCATAAATGTAAGATCACAGACAAATGAACACCAAATACAAAAATTCGGAGAAAAAGACTAAAACCTCACAGGGGTTTTAGTCTTTTTCTCCAAATTTTTGTAATGAACACCAAATACAAAAATTAGGAGAAAAAGACTAAAAACCACAGGAATGGTTTTAGTCTTTTTCTCCTAATTTTTGTATTTGGTGTTAAACCATTGTGACATGTTTATGCTTGAGAAAGCAAGTTAGCCAAAGATTTGTGCCCCCGTCTTGTGCAGTTATATTAAATACACATTCTGCTACTATTTTCATGGGTTTTTGGGGGGTTCCTGTTTGCTTGAATGTGGGCAGTCGCACTGGTTTTAGATTTCTTTTGTGTGGATGAGTTGAGTCCCCATGCTTGAGCACAGCCAGCGTCCAAAGAAAATTTTAGGAAGGATGTTGGACCACTCGCCATTGAGGAACAGGTTACTTGACTCCTGCAGTAGAAAATGATACATGAATTTCTGCATATATTGTATATTCATTTAGAGATTGGAAAGAAAAGTAAACCATAATGGGTACAACTTTTTCCATTTGAGAACGGAATCCGTTTTTTCAAGAGTCGGAAATGGAAAATCCGTTTTTTGAAAAAGCTTCAGCATCTGGGGAGCATAACCCCCCCAGACCTCCCATATGGGGGGCACTGCCATCCCATGGACCCCTTTCAGATTTTTTTGATTTTTAAAAAAAAATTTTTATATACTTTTTCTAAGTTGCACATTTGCAGTATGTGTTGTCACACACACACACACACACAACACAGAGAGAGCGAAAGAGAGAAAATCATGCCTGCTAACAGTGACCTGGATACAAATGTATTGTGGCCTGTTTACTTATTCATTTCTTATTCACAGAGAGAGAGAATCATGTCCAGTAACAATGACTTGAATACAATTTATTTAGGCCTATGTATTTATTTGTTTAGGCCAGTTGATTTGTAGAATCATGTCCAGTAACAATGACTTGAATACAATTTATTTAGGCCTATGTATTGTTTAGGCCTGCTGATTTGTTCATTTATGAGAGAGAATTGGGGAGGGGGTATGTGAAGCCTGAGCACATACTTTTAGTAGTAAGTAGTACAGCAACATGCAAATTAGCATGGCCTGGGGGGGAATGGTTGACGAACCTAGCTTCATCTGACAACTCAAGAGTCAAGTTCAAGCGCATAATTAATCGGTTAATCATTTAAAAAAACCAATGATTATATAGACCCTGAGAAGTTTATGTGGACATATTTTAAATAGGTAAATCAATCTTTCCGTGCAGATTTTCTGATCAGTGAATAGAAAACACAAATGACTTTAATTGGACACAATGCAGTTCAACCACAGTGCTGAATGCCGGAATTTGTTTCTAATACCTTGCTACTTGGCAACATTTTGTTGCAGTATCAATTCTATTTACAAAAGGAGGAAGAATGTAAATAAAACTATATTTTAAGTCAGATTTCAAACATTAACCCATATACCCCCACGTCACCCAACTTGAACCATACTATGAAATCCCATGTCAAGGAAAGTAACTCTTGCAATTTTCGATAGTTACTAACTAAAGAAATCAATTAAAAATATAATTACCTTTTTTTGTTTCAAGGAATAATTTTTTTACTCGCAGAAAAAATTATAAAGTCGGATTTGATGGAGAATGTTATCAAAAATTTACATGTGTGATAGTTCAAAGTCAAAGATGCAGTCCAGAAATGCTTCTTAATGGCCTGCAAATGACCCAGAACAAAGTCTACTGCAGAAGCTGAGCATGAAACTGTGCAAAGCTTGCACCAATAATAATAATAATAATAATTAGCTTTTGTATAGCACTATTCTCAGTTCAACTCGCTGCGCTGTTACATAAACAATCTCGCATACCAATAACACCATTTTTCAATCACACACACACACACAAACACACAACACACACAGAGGTGGTGGTATAGGCCTACTTATGAAAATGCAGATCTATCAACAGGCAGATCATGCACAACACCAAAATTTTCAGAAAATTCCTTTACTGAAACCGAGCCTAAAACGTCCTGCCATTTTCGGTTTGGAGGTCAGGCAATTGATCGACACTCGACCCACCTTCGCTGTCACTCTTTGAGTCTTACTCTCACTATCGTCGAACTCGGCGGCAACAGCTTCCAAGTCTATATCTAGGTCACTTTCTACATCACATGGATCAACTTTATTAACAAGATCCTCTACCATAAAACCTTCAAATTCTTCTCCGTCATCATTCAACAGACGCCGCGCGCCATAACTCCTCATCGGTCATGAGATCTCATTTTCCAAACTTTGAAAATTCGTAGCACTGTGAAAACTTGATCGATTTTGACACTGTAAAGTTCTAAGTGCGGGGCAGGAAGTTGCCAAAACGAGGCTCTCACTCTCGCGGGATTCTTATTTATGTAAACAGTGATGGCCGCGTCCATAGTGGCCACGTGTAAAGCGGTGCTGATGGGGCCCTCCGCGGTAAACGTTATTATTTTACAGCAGGCGCTGGCGGACGGTTAATAGGGTTAAGAATTTGATTCTACATCCCGACAGATTGCGGTCATTTTGGCGGTTTGCTGTGCCTTGACTTGGCCTGAACTTTCTTTAATGCAAGCTTATTATTAAAGGTGTGGTGTGGTTCAGATGAAAGATTAGAATACCAACTCTAATCATGATCTTAAAATTTCCATAATTGAATTATTTTACAAATTTCTGATTACCGTCACGGTTTACTGGTCGGATATTTGAACAGTGCTAATGATCGAACAAAATGACTTGATTTCAGGAAAACTAGGGAAATTTCACCTCGAAGACATTCCTGATGAGAAATAAATACTTTTCTGCTAAACTAGAATGTACAAATTGCTCATTTCCTAGCTTTTAGGGGTTTAAAATACTAGAATTTGCCAATATTTTAAGAATCACTGAACCAGGGGAGGTATCTAAACAAGGTCGTTCGAGAAGAAAAGGCGTCTGCTGTGCGCAATTTGATGCACGGCCACATTCTAAAAAATGAAGACGCACTGTGGTGTACACTATGTGACGAGCCGTTAAGCATCAGACACCTACTTGAATGCTGGGACTTGTACAATGTGAGACATAAGCACTACACGGCAGACTCCTCAAAGAACCTCTTCAGAAACATCCCTCCTGGTGAAATTTTCCAGTTTTTACAAGAGATCAGTAGATTTAACCTGATACAATTTTACATCTGAGTATGGTTTCGTTAGTGCATTTTAGACTTGCAAGGAAGACGGTGAGCATGGTTTTTAAGTTTTGGCTTTTTAACGTGGTGTTAGCCCTGATATGGTTGTAATAGTCAACTGGGTGATAAGAAATTTGAACCTGAAGGCAGGGTTCCCAGTTATGGGTCACCAGGCGATTGCTCTGTTCTGGGCTGCAGCTTCCCCTCCCCCCTCCAAGAGCTGTCCTTCTTTAGTATACTTCCGCAGTAATATGTGGGGTAGGAGTTCTGCCCCCAGACACGGGCTGCCGAGCCTGGGTCCCCACTTATCTTTTAGATAGGAAAAGAACTGCTCCGCAGGCCTATGGTCTACAGGTTCAGCTGCTTGCAGGCTTCCCCTTGAGCTTGAGCTCTTTCACTCCTTGGTTTTGGTGTACTTGAGGGTCAGCCCAAGTCTCCAGGGAGGATGATGATCACTAGCACTGACCTGTCACCTGGGCTTTCAGTAACGCCCACACTCTCCCAGCCTCTTTTCCCAAGCCTTGGCACACAGCGCATTTTGGAGTTTGTAATGATGGGTATACAGACACACCTTTTCCCCAATATGATGTGAATTGTGGTGGTTCCTCTAAAACTGCTCAGTTTTTTCCACTTCAATCCTGTGTAAGCCAGGTGTATACACATGGATTCCTCTTGTGTGGGACGTCCTCATAGAAGTTTTCATAAGTTTTACTTGTTAATGTTTTGTGGGTTCTCCGACTGGTATATATTTCTGCAGAGTTTGTTGTGAAGTTACAAAAACTTGTAGGATACATCGAAAAGGATATTTTAGTACCAGCCAGAAGCGATGTTTTGGGGGCCCTGTGCAGGCAAGCAGCAAGTGGTATGTGAAGTAGACAAGAACATAGTTGAGTCTGGTGCCTTGGGACATAGAAAACAGGAGGAAGTCATCATTTCATTGTTAGAAGAAGAAGTGAAAGAGTTCAAGGTCTTAAGGCAAAGGGAAGGGCATGGCATTGCTGTGCATTACAGGATGTCATATCAAAGAGGGAGATTGGTTGGTGCCCATCATGAATGTGATTGTACTTTTGCACACCATGTATAGAACATTTATCAAGGACCCAGCTGTGCTTGTCTTATTGTGTTTTCTTTGGTTCCTTTTCCCTTTGTGGTGTTATTTTTACTATAAGGGTTAATGGATCTATGACCTGGTTGTCAGCTGATCGTAAGACAAGTTGCCATTCTGTTGAGAAATATTCGGTGGCTCTGTCAGAATAAATAGTATCCCCCCACCTTCTGGAAATTCTGTGCTAGAAATGCCCTCTTTCCTGTCATTCTCTTTGTTTCTGCCTTGTTCTTGACCTTGATGGTCCATTCACCTGTATGTTTTTGATGAAGTCTTGTGTACTTTTTATTGGGATTGATAATTGTTTTTTTGTTTTGGTGTCCTTGGGTATGCTTAAATTTGTATTCATGTGGGTTTTTAAATTCCCTGTGCGATAAATTGGACGGAGTGGTCAACGCTAGGGGCATCTCCTTAAATATGTGAAGAATGCATTGATATGTGGACTTAATTTTTTTTCCTGTTTTTTATGTTTTGAAACAGTTATAGCCCTGATATGGCTCCACGTGGTTGACTGGACTTTAAACAACAATAACAGTAAAAGTATTTGGCATTCAAATAAAGACGGCGCTGATTGCCTTTGCAAGTGGAAGGGCTAATGAAGCTAATTGTAACTTAACTCATGTAAACATAGTGGTCTGACTACAAAAGTTTGAAACGAGTCAAATCCCCTATAGAGTATGTTCGTACAAAATGTTTGTAAACTGAGCATCCCTTACAGGGGACTCTGGATGGAGAGAATTTGTGTAGGAAAAAAAAATGTATAATGGTGTAAAGAAATATACTGCTTTATTGACTGCTTGTGCAGAGGGAAAAGGTGAGGCTGGGGTGAGAGAGATACACACACACATGCACGCACGCAGAATGAACACATTTGAGAATAGGAAAGAGCACTTCACTCATTGTTTCCTTTAAACCAGCAAGTATTTTCGTCCTTGACCCATTCCCTGCCACAATGTAAGCAGTTTGGCATTGCAGGTTTTGATAGGTTCTAATCTGATTACTGCTCAATCATTTATTCAGATATCTATTAGAATCGTGTTTTCAGAACAGAAACACTGTTTTCCAAAAAGTAGTAAAGGAACAGTCATACACACATCGCAGCACACAATACCATACAAAAGATTCCAAAAACTAGTGTTAAGAGTATAATGAACATCAAGACAAACATCTGGTACTCTCAGACATAGACGCTAAACGGCAGACTCCTTACAGAAGCTCTTCTGAGATGCCCCTCTTGATGCCATTTTCCAATTTTTACAAGAGATCAATAGATTTCACCTGGTACAATTTTAGGTCTGAGTATGGTTTTCTTATTTCATTTTAGACTTTCCAAGTAAATGGTGAGCATGGTTTTTAAGTATTGTCTTTTTATCTTGGTTGTCATTTTTGATGTGGTGTTAGCCCTGATATGGCTGTAGTAGTCGGCTTTGTTATAAGCAGTATGAACTAACTAAACTGTACTCACAGACAGTAGTAGTAGTTCTATGAGATAATCCGTAAATCACTGGTGGTAATACAGTACAGGTACAGAGGAACAGATTTCCTCTTATTCGGTAGGCTCACTAAACAGCTTACTCGTCATGAATTTATTCAGATACTTTTTAGACTTGTTATAATGTGGTATAATGATTTATTTATGGTAAATGTTGATGTAATGAACATCCCAAGGAACATTCATGCACACACGCATTGTAGCACATAACCCCCCCCCCCCCCCACACACGCACCCCAGAAAATTCATTCATTATGTAAAATAAACATCAAAACAAACGTCTTGTGGTCGTGTTATTGACTGCAATGTGGTGATCCATAAATTGGCAGGGCTAACATAGCCAGTAGTAGTTCAACTCACATCTATTACAAAGCTTCTTTCTATACACCCTGGGGATTGGTCTTTTTTGGTGTAGATAGGATAGGGAATCAAAAATTTAGCTTTAATATATTATCTAGTCTGCTTTTCTGGGTTCCCTCCCCTCGCTGATGGCACACAAATTTTGTAATCCAACCACTATGTTTATATGAGTGTAAGTAACAGTTAGCTTAATTATTCTTTCAAATAATAAAGAACAGTGTCAGAACATCAGCACACACACTCAAAAAATAACACATTGCAGAAGAAGAAAATCAATTTCCAGCACAGGCTTTGCATCATTGACGGGTCCTCACCATTGTACACCTTTAGTAGCAGTAGCCATCACTTCCTTTTTATGCCACCATCAAACTCTTCAGCACAGGTGCAGTTTGATGCCAAATTGGTATGCTTAAATGGAATTTATTGGCAGAATATCGACCTACCTTTACAGAGCAATAACTTCCGTCCACATGAACCACTCGTACTGGTTCAAACATCTCTTAGAATTTCTTGTGCAAACTAGTTCAGTATAGGCAGTCGCATCCTGTGTCTTGAGTTGCAGTGGAAATGGAGAAACTACAGGAAGATCTGAAACATGATTGAATAACAGTTGATCGCAACAACAGTTCTACATGGATGTACGCGCGTGCGCACACAGAAGCGCATAGACACGCACACATACACATCATCATCTGTGTATGTATATATGTATGTAATGCTGAAAAGAGAGCATCACTTTGTCTTGCTTCCCACAGATTCGCCAGAGTGGAATAGTCTCCTCTTTGTCAGAATCACTGTTTTAAAGCGGTATTTCCCTTCTAGTTTTCTGATGGTGGAAGATACATTATGATAAACACTGTCGCAGGCATACGGAAGTATAAAAATGACATCTTGGTAGAAGGGTCCAACATGCAATTAATAGCAAGTGTTCAGCTTTAACAGAGCTTTCTTGTATACACCTGCTCATAATAGTCAAGTGTTCACCTCCTGCAAATATCTTTAATTTTATGAGTGTGTTGATGTAATTGTACTTCCATAGTAATGCCATTCATCTTTCGAGTATAACTTTTGCTTTGAAGAAAAAAGTAAAAACACTCGAATCAAAACCATCTCTAATCCCATTTGTCACATCATGTGATTTGTAATGGCAGTGACTTGGTAAGTAAAAAAAGAAAAATGTGAACAAATATTTCTTCAGTTAAAGGAGTATCCGTTGTCTGTTCATCTTGTATTTTGAGCATTATTTACCACTAGTTTTTTTTTTTATAATTTTTTTTAACTTGCATCTGAAGTTGTCTGTCCTATTGTCATTAAATATGATTTGCAGTTTCAGTTAAACAGTACACATCAGATGTACAGATGTTATTTATGCAAACTGCCCGTTACTTGTTGATTTTAATTTGAACAATGTGTAATCCCCAAATCACCACTGTTGTTGACTCTTGAATATTAATCTTTTCCCCATACCATTTCAGACAACCCCACCACAATGGACAACTCAGCCAACACAGTGGCGATGGGGTCCACAGGTAAAATGAATTAAGTAAAAAGGAGAGAGAAAAAAAAAGGGGGGGGGGAGGCAGAGAAAAGTGATTCAAGTATTTCGGTACTATTTCATGTTACACATTGTCATAAGAGTATAAAGATAAAATGATTATGAACTGACATGATTAATTATAAACTATAATACCATAATATTATTCACTTTCCTTCTGGCACCTCCAGTGGGGATGCCAGGGGCTCTTTTAGTGTAAATAGTATCCCCACCTATAAATTCTGTGCTGGAAATATCCTTGTTTTTGCCTTGTTCCTTTGCTTTCTGTCATTTCTTCCTATCATTTTCTGCCTTGTTGGTCCATTCACTTGTATGTCCTGTACATACTATCTCTTGATAGGTGGCGGCAGTGAAATTTTCAAACTCTAGTATTATAACTGAAATGTCGTGTTTTTTTTGGAAACGTCAAAAATAACGCACACAAAAAAGTAAGTCAATATCTTTATCAGTTCTAAAGATATTCCATTTCAAAGATAAACCATGCGTACGAGCAATTAATACCTGATATTTTCGAACTTTCACATACTACAATGTCCATGGGGAGCTGTAATGAAAATACTTCATCATCATCATCCTCATCATCATGTGCCCTGCCGCATGGCATTGGCGATCATGGCCCTCCATATGCGTCTATCCTTTGCTCCTGCAAGTACATCTTCCACCCTCTCTGTCCTCGGCCATGTTTGTACTTGTAAGTTTTAAAACCATATGGTAGTGGTATACTGCACAAGCAAACTCAAACACTTCAGCAGCAAAGACGTTGGAGAATAGATCTGTCAAAAGTAAAGGGGAAAATGGTAAATAAATTCCGACACGTAAATCTGCACAGAATAGCAGCTTTGAAGGTCTAAAGCACTGCAAATAATGGGCATTTGCATTTCATAATAAAATTGCTTGGAGAATATATCATAGAAAGCCTACAATGGATTTTTTTCAGCATGATTAGTTCACAGAATTTTAAGTATCGGATGTTCAAACTTAGGAAAATCTTCAGTCTGACAAGTGGGGAAAAGTATGGTTATTAAATACCTTGCTTCAAAAGTGAACAACTCTGTGACTATTACAGGTAGGACCAAAAATGTGGATTGAGTGCTTTGTGAGCGATCAAAAGAAATTGAAATTAACATTAAAACATTACTCAGAAGTAGAAATACTGATTTTCTTGTGGAAAAGGGTGCATGTCAAGGATGAGACTACTTCAAGGTGGTGGTTTTCAAATACAAACAAGAAATTAAAGCTACTCACAAACTTTTACATAAAGTTAAAGGTGAGCAGCATTCGCAATATTAATGCAAGTTCTTGAAGAAATGCATCTCAAAAGTATTCTACAGAGTGGGTAGGTTATTTGGGCACTTGACCACAGAAACAAAAGTTTTTATCAAAGAGGAGGAGGGAGCAAGTATGATGTTGCTAACAGAAACAACAGAAGCATCAATATAGTATCTCGGTTCTTCAATGTCAATCTACATGTATGAACAACCTTGCCACCCAGTTTTGTTCTGTCAAGAAAACGGACTTCTGCAGAGGTGGGGTAATGTACAGTGGGGACTTTGCCAGTGAAAAAAATTATTTTTAGTACACAGCTACAAACTTTCCATGGTTTTCAGCTATGAAGTTGTAGGACCAGCTGTTGTAATCAGCTTCACCGGATGCTGAACTGAAGATTTAAAGAAAAAAAAATCTGACAATGTTGACAGTACATCTTGTTTGGCTTGTTTCAGGGGTAGAAGTAGTTGCAAAGTTTGCAGACCCAAGGTCAGCAGGTGGCTGACGAGGGTCAGACAAGATCCTGTAACCCTCAGCAGTGATGTGGTTATGTTTTTTTCCTGCAGCACTAGTTTGTGCCACAGAAGTCCAGCTTTTAAGGCCTTCATCAGGCAGGCACTCTATAATTGTTGATGAGTTTCCCAAGATCTTCCTCTGTGATGAGACACATAGCCCACTGCGTGCCTGAAATTGTGTGGTCACCTAAGGCTGTAGCCGTCTTTCTTCAGCTTCCTCCCATCATTGTTGCTCCTCCATGATGATCTCATTTCGTTTCTGCATGCTCTGGTTCTCCATGAGAATACACTGCTCTCAAAGAGAGGTGCGTCTTGCTGGCAAGCTTTGAAAGCTTCTGCTTGTCTTGAAGGTTTTTGGTTGACAACCATCATGATATTGATTTTAATTTATGTGACTATTCTTATTCCTATTGTTTAAAGCCTTGCTGACTGTACAGACCCATATTGAGGCTTTGACCATTGATAACATACAAAACACCTAGTTTGGGGGGGGGGGGGGGGGGGGAATGTGGCAAAGAAAATCAACACATTGCAATGCATGAGCGCACATAACCTAAAAACATGGCCCCAGGCGTTGATCATTCCATCAGGGCTTCCAATATTCTGATTTTTCTTAGAAATTCAAGAAAAGTCACAGGCTTCCTCAGAGGAAAATGTGCTTTCCGATGAAAATATAAAAAATCAATGGATAATTTTTTTCTTCTACGAAACAATCGGCTATATGTCAATCTGTTGATGACGATATTACGGTAAGGGGACAAGTCCAGTATCATTTTCTGCTAAAGTCACTTCTGGGTGATTTTTGTTTTGGTTTTTTGTTGTTGGGTTTTTTTTGTGGTCAGAACTGATAGCAAAACTTTTGAAGAGTGTGACCATGTCTCGATCCTATATTCTGGAGAGAGGATCTGCTGCAGCAAAAACGTTTGACAAAGATTGCAAAAATACCGATGTTGCGAGTGGATTTCACAACAAAATAGATGTCATGGAAATGAGCACATGGCTTTCAAAAATGGCAGAGGCTGGCTTAGCCAATTGTGTCTTGTGCCACTTTAAAGTCAGTTAAAATAACTATAGTTGAGCAGGCATCCCGAACTTAGACCCTTTCAAGTCAAAAAAGCACCAGATGTGGCAGAAAACTGCAAAGAATCTTGAAACTGTTTAATCTAGGTTGTTTAATGTTTGTTGGAGTATACATTTGAAAAATGGTCAGCAAATTATTTTTCTTGAAATCTGACACAAGTATGTATAGGCTATTTTGCATCTATGTTCAAAATGCACTTTATTGCAGTGGTAGTTCTGTTTACGAAAGAAGCAAGAAAATGTGTATTTCAAGTGGGACTTTGAACATTAAGAATTTGATTCTGTGTTCCCAATAAATGGTCATTTCGGCAATTTACCATGTCTTGATTTGGCCTGAACTCGCTTTGATGCAAGCTTAGTACCTAAGAATTAAAGAAATTTAAATGAAAAATCAAAATAATTAGAATTTTAAGATCACAATTATTCTACAAATTTCTGATTACCGTCACGGCTCACTGTTACGGAATTTGGATTATAAAATTATTGATTCAAGGAAAACGAGGGAAATTTCACTTGAGGACACTTCTAATAAGAAGTACACATTTTTCTACAAAATTACAGTGCATAAATACTTTCTTCCTATTTTAGGAATCGGTGAACCAGGAGAGGTAACTGTAATCAAGGTCGCTCAAGAAATGGGCACCTGGTTGCGTGACTTTAATTGAAACACATGGCTACAATTCATAAATATTAACAACTGGCAACATCATACAACCATCTTTCTTTTTCAGCCAAATGGCTCCTTCATGAAATAGAGTACCATAAAGTTCTTGCTATTGGGCGCACCGGTATATAAGGCACACCCACTAAATTATAGAAAAATCTGAACTATATTCACACATAAGCCGCACTGGTTTATAGGTGGCACTTTTTCAATGGCCAGGTCGATCGCCTTCAACTTGAAGGCTGCTTCGCAGGCATTACGTTGCATTTTCGGCATGATGAGGGTGTACGCTCGAGCAGAGCAGATCTGAATACCGATCTAAATGCTTCAATGTGTGCAGATTTGATCTAAAAACCTGAACAGTTAACTCTTTTACTTGAACAGTTAACACTTTTAATATGGAGCTCGCGGAAAAATTCATGCACGGTTAACACGATTTTGGTGAGTTAAAGAGAAGCTAAGAATATACAAGAACGTGATTGGGAAAGATCCGCAAATAAGCCGCATTGTTTTATAAGTCGCGGGGGTTAACCCTAGAAGCGCCCTGTGTAAACTCATCCAGTGCCAGGGCTTTTTTGGCTATTTTCACCATGTACTTTTAAAGGCTTGGTGTGCCTTTCTTTGAGCAGCTATACCAGTAAAGTTATATATTTTTGGAAAGGTAATTGAATAAACTTTTTGATGGTATAACGTTTTCTATGTTCGGAGCTATGGTGGTCACATGACCTTGCTATAATTAAAATGGCGACTAATTTTTCTTCGTTATACTTTCAACAGTCTGAGCATCTACATACTTCATCAAAAAACAACATAATTATCATCAGCAGATAGCAAATTTAATTACTTTTCCAACCATATATAACTTTACCATCTTTCTTCAATTATGACCAGCTGTATGCATGATTTCTGACCATACCCATAGATACCAAGTAATGGAAAAAATTGTCCCATGTTCACCATATGCTTTCTGCAGCATGGTATGACTTTGTTTTGATATAGTTATGCCAATAAAGTTGTATATCTCTGGAAAAGTAATTGAATACACTTTTCAATGGTATATCTTTTTTTATGTTTGGAGCTATGTGGTGGTCACATGATCTTGCTATAATTAAAACGAATGCTTATCAATTTTACTTCGTTATGCTTTGTACTGCCAATGCATCCATTTAGTTTACCAAAAATCAGCATACCCATAGACCGTAAAGCATGCAACGAAAACAACACGAACAATAAACATTTGGGGTGGCAATGTCACCAGCGTGCGATAGCTCAGACACTGGAACATCACCACTCTCGTTATCACTGACATCAGTCACGCTGTCGGAGCTTTCACCATCACTTGAATCACCTTCTCCCGCATTATTCACCTCAAAATCACTGCCACCATCATTTGGGTCAAAATCGTCAAACAAGTTTCTCTGACTCGCCATTTCCAACTTCTACTCACTTTGAAACACAAAAAATCTGTCAAAAATCAACTCAGCAGGTCAAGTTTGGTATCGATAGAAAGCTGAGAGCAGAAGCGACACAGTTGTGGCGTCCCAGATGTTAGCAAAGGGAAACCACTCGCGAAAACGAAACTACAGTTAAATCGGTGATTCAGTGTGGCTGGCGCTGTGGAAACACCGGCGCCACCGATCTTATCGGCGCCTGGCTCTTCTAGGGTTAAAGCTGGTGGGGGGGGGGGGGGGGGGGTTCGTGGCTTATAGCCCGAACTTTACAGTAATGTTACTGCCATTTATATCGATATTCGATTGTAATTCTGTCGCTGCATTTTTTAGATCATTTAGTTGTGTTTGTAAGCTGGTAACCGTTTCTGAAAACAAAATAGCATTGTCAACTGCGAACAATATTGTCAACTAATTGTAAAAAAAAACAGTTGAATGCTCTTTTGCCAAAGCCTAAAAGCTGCAAAGAATTTACGGTTACAGGAGAACTGTTTCTGTATAAATGCTAGTAGAGTGAATATATTCTCAGCTGTTGAATAGCCAGACTTAATCCAGCTTTATGTTCTCTTATTTTCTTCCTCGAGTTTTCTGGAGTTTTCAATTAATCAATGATGGATCAGAACACTTCACTACAATTATTACTAATATTGGCCAAGAAAATGCTTCTGTAATTGTGTTGTTAACGTCATCTTGCATATAAAGTGGAAAGAGAATGAATCAGACCAATTTGCAGGGAAAATAACATTATCAAATAATGCATTGCAAAAAGTTGCCAAAAATTCCACATTACAATTGCAAGGGATTTAAAATAATTCACCAGTAATTCCATCAGGGCCTGCAGTTTTGTGACTTAAGTTTTATAATAACAAAGAGTAGTACTTCATAACTGTATTTCATGATTAGTAGAATTGTGATTCTTTATCTAATAAAACTTTAAAATGTGAAGAAAAAAAAGATCTAATAACATTTATCTAATAAAAGACTCAAGAATGTGGGGGGGAAATTACTAAAATCATCTTTGGCTTTCTTGAATGGAACATTTTTCATATGTTCCCAGAATATCTTTTGGTCACTGATAAAAGATATTAGTGTATCAATAGTTAAATTGTAACTTTTGGGTGGAGGGTGGGGATGTTTTTACTCTTGTCTATTTCTTGTATACATATTTCTGTCATCCTTATTCAGACCTGCCAACCAGTACGATTTTGGCGTATTATTTTACGATCATAATTAAATAATACTAAATTACGATCGAGTAAAAAATGATACGATGCAAAAAAACAAACAAAAAAAAAAACGATTATAGGTCTAGTAGTGACTTTGAGCCGAGAGCGCCACTGAGAAGACAATCACGATCGGTAAACAAGTGGACTATGGGCGCAGCCATGTTTGTTATTATAAATGAGAATCTCGTCAAACGAGAGTCTCGTACTGGGTCAAACGAAAGTCTCGTACCGACTGTGAGACTTCCGTTTTTGCAAAAAGAAAATGGCGACACGAGGTAGACCGCGTGGTAGTGGCAAAGGAAAACGTGGTGGTGAAGCTGCTTTGGGCACCGGCAGTGAAAGTGTACAGAAAAAGGCAAAAAGAGAACAAAAGTTCATCCAGTCGTACTCACAAGAGTACCCATGCATCACTGCATCGAAAGTGGGAAGCACATATGCAAGGTGCAGTGCTTGTGAGTTCGATTTTCTAGTTTCGCATGGCGGGATCGACGATGTAAAAAAGCATGTGACTTCGTTGAGGCACATTGCAAAGGCATCAGCCTTAAGAAACACCTCTTCTCTTGTTGATTATATTCAAAGAACTGAAGATACTGATCTCCAGCCCATTCGTGCAGAGGCATATTTCACGGCGTTTTTGGTGGAACACAACGTGCCACTTTCAGCCTCTGACCATGCTGGACAGTTGTTTAAGAAGATGTTTCCTGACAGCAACATAGCAGATACCTACAGTTCTGCAAGAACAAAAACCACATCCATTGTGAAGGAATGTGCTGAAGATAGTAAGGCTGAACTTGTGCAGTGCATGAAGGGACCCTTTGTGTTAGGTACTGATGGTAGTCAGGAGGGGGAAGACAAGTTCTTTCCCATTGTTGTGAGAGCTGTGGATCCCCATGGAACTATCAAAACTGAACTGCTCAGTGTCCCCTCATGTGAGACGTCAGCCACTGGAGAACACATCTTTCAGTTGTTGGACTCTGAGCTAAGGGCTTACCAGATAGACTGGAGGAACTGCCTGGCATTTGTAACCGACAATGCCAATGTCATGATTGGGGTCAACAAAGGTGTCATCTCGTTCATCAGAGACAAGCATCCAGAGACCTTCTTGGCCAGATGTGTATGCCATCTCCTTAGTCTGACTGTGAAGAAAGCCATGAAGGAGTCTAGCAAGTTTGACCTTGATGACACAATGCGTCAACTGGCCTGGTATTTCTCCAAGAGCACTGGCAGACAGCAACGCCTGAAGCAGATCCAGAAGGAACTAGGCTTGCCAGAGCACAAGGTTGTTGAGCATGTTCCCACCCGATGGCTCTCTCTTGGGGCTGCCTTGGACAGAGCAGTTGAGCAGTGGAACGCTTTGGACAAATTCTTCAAGGAAGAATGCAGTGTGAAGACATCACATGCTTCAAGTACATCTAGTTCTGACCCACCTATGAGGCAAAAACTCGGGGATTTCTTCCGGCGCAAGACCACCAAATTGTATTTTCTTGTTTAGTCAACATCCTTGGAGGTGTTCAACCAAGTCAACAAACTTGAACAGACCGACAGCGCCAGAATCCATCTGATCAAGAGAGACATGGAACGACTGTACAGACGCCTGCTTGTCAGTTATCTGAAGCCAGCTGCTCTGAACAATGGGGCCCTGATGGATGTGGACTTCAAATCCTCATACAACATGAAGCGTGATGAAGACATCTTCATTGGTAGCACCACCCGAGAACACCTGGACTGTGTGGAAAGTAAGCAGCAGCAGATCTTCATGGAGAATGTGAAGACATTCTACAAGGAGGCATGCAAGTACATGAAAGAGAAGCTGAACCCGGCCGAGGAAACTATGGAAACATGCAGAGCTTGCGGATGTGAACCTGCAGAAGTCAGTTCAAGCATCTTCTTTGAAATACTTCTTGAAGAAGTTCCCATGCACTCTGCCACCTAACACAACCCCTGATGAGCTGGAGGGAGAGTTTCTGGAGTACCAGGCAGCAGAACTTCCACCTGTGGTGTTGAACCAGCCATCAGCAGAACTGCAGTGGAAGGAGATTGGTGCCATGAAAGATCACAATGGTGCCACTAGACTGAAACATCTGTCCCAGTTCATGCTGTCAATTCTCCTCATCCCTGTGTCCAACTGTGGGTGTGAGAGAATCTTCAGTCAAGTGCGAAGAAACAAGACTGACTTTCGGGGATCCATAGGGGCAAAGACATTGGATGCTCTCATGGTTCTGAAGTCCAAGAAAGGGGGCCCATGCTACAAAGCAGTGTTCTCTGATGAGCTCTTGAAAAAGTGCAAGTCAGCTACCAAAAGGCAGCACACTGAGCACAGTGCAACAAGCTCTACCGACACAACTCAGTAACTTTCAAAGTGTGCCTTGTTGGCTTCAAATTGTCATTTTGACAATGCAGTTTGTAGCGAAGCAGACATTAGAATTTATGTTTTTTGAGTGAATCATATGTGATTGTGCCTCAGTGGAGACAGACACTGGAACTCATAGTGATCAATATATGTGGAAAACAGACACTTGAACTCAGAATTTGTGATGCATGTGAAAAAAGACATTAGAAGTGATACATGTGAAAATATGTGTTCCTGGAGCCACAAATGACGAGACGAATCTACTTTATAATGAGGTATATAATTCTTTGTATACTTGGAATACTACTGTTTTTGAAAAAATACTATAAAAAATTTATAAAGGTACTATTGCAGGCTTAGAGGGGTTGGCAGGTCTGCTTATTACAAAGGGGTGATGAAATGTTCTCAGTAGCTTCTGGGCGTTCCGTTCTGCTGCTTTTTACTTTAAATCATCAAACCAGCTTTCATTGTTTCTTTGTTTGTCCATTCTTATTTCCTCTCCATTCATACAGTACAATCTTTGATGCATTCATTAAAACATTTTCAGTCCTGGGTTAACTTAATTCCGTTTTAAGCTGCCTGCTTGTTTCATCTTCACACAGTTTATCACAGAACTGTTGGCTGTATTCATCATTTCACACAAACACACACACACTTTTCAATAATTTGTACATTGTCAAAAATCTCCCGACTTCTAAAAAAGCATTATTATCATGGAAAGTAATGTTGCATTCAGCAAGGAAGTGGTCAGGTTCAATTTGTTTAGCATTATGTAATTTGCAATTATCACAAGTTCAAACTTGTGTTTAGACAAAATGGAACAATCATGACAAAATAAAATAGTCATGAACGTTGCTTCCATTTTCACTTCCATATGTACAGTAAACTTCCTTATTCATTTTATACAAGCAGTTTAACCCATATACCCCCACGTCACCCAACGTGAACCATACTATGAAATCCCATGTCAAGGAAAGTAACTCTTGCAATTTTCGATTGTTACTAACTAAAGAAATCAATTAAACATATAATTATCTTTTTTTGTTTCAAGGAATAATTTTTTTGGCATTATGCATCAATGACGTACTCACAGAAAGTTTTTTTTTCCAGGTTCATTGTGGTTTTATTCACAGAAAAAATTATAAAGTCGGATTTGATGGTGAATGTTAACAAAAATTTACATGTGTGATAGTTCAAAGTCAAAGATGCAGTCCAGAAATGCTTCTTAATGGCCTGCAAATGACCCAGAGGACCCAGAATAAAGTCTACTGCAGAAGCTGAGCATGAGACTGGGCAAAGCTTGCACCAATAATAATAATTAGCTTTTGTATAGCACTATTCTCAATTCAACTCGCTGCGCTGTTACATAAATAAATAATCTCTCACATACCAGTAAGATCATTTTTCAATCTATCTCTCTCTCTCACACACACACACACAAAAGGGGGTGGGGGGTTATACTTATGAAAATGCAGATCAACAGGCAGATCATGCACAACACCAACATTTTCAGAAAATTCTTTTACTGAAACTGAGCCTAAAATGTCCTGCCATTTTCAGTTTGGAGGTCAGGCAATCGATCAACACTCGACCCACCTTCGCTGTCACTCTCACTCTCTTCGAACTCCGCGGCAACGGCTTCCAAGTCGATATCTAGGTCACTTTCTACTTCACATGGATCAACTTTATTAACAAGATCCTCTACCGTAAAACCTTCAAATTATTCTCCGTCATCATTCAACAGACGCCGCGCGCCATAACTCCTCATCGGTCATGAGACTCATTTTCCAAACTTTGAAAATTTGTTGCACCGTGAAAACTTGACTGATTTTGACACTGTAAAGTTCTAAACGCAGGGCAGGAAGTCGCCGAAACGAGGCTGTCACTCTCGCGGGATTCTTGTTTATGTAAAGAATGATGGCCACGTCCATAGTAGCCACGTGTACAGCAGGCGCTCCACGGTAAACTTACAATTTACAGCGGGCGCTGGCAAGCGCTCTACGGTTAAAAGGGTTAAAACAAAATGCAATCAGTTGCATGTTCAACAAAGATTTACCATACATCTTGTGAAGAATGAATTGAATCGATTGAATAACTGTTATCCTGAGATTTAACAAGTGCGTTTACAGAGAAGAAGAAAACAGAAAATCTACCCTACAGATCACCACGAAGAACTATGTAGATATCGTTTGTTGACAAAAGGTCAATCAAACAATATCATTTGTCGACAAAAGGTTAAACTTTCTTCAAATATCCTGTGTTTCCTGATCACAATTGAAATGTGAACAGAAAGATCTGTCTAGTACATACCTGAAGAATATCTTTCAAACAAACGATTATTGAAAACAGAAACACTTTATTTTCATATATTACTATCAGTTCATGTATAATGGAGCGAAGTTCTTTTCAAATTCAATAGTTCCACCTGATTGTCTTTCCTCAAGGTAAATTGGATATGTACAAACTTTGTTCACAAGCCATTAACATTCCAAAATAGAAAAGTAACTTTTTTGTTTTAAATCTAAAACGGACAATTTACCATATGTATCATTTGCCAAGGACCACCTAATTTTGGTTTGAGAATAGTTATTGTCTGCCCTTGTCGCTAGTTTAGAAGTCAGGCCAAGTACCGCATATACCATTTGTCATGACCATGCCCTAATTATCATCTAATAGAACTGACAAAAGCATTGGTATCTCACAATGCAACTGAAAAAATTTAAGGCTTCTTTGAGCAATTTTTATAGCTAGTCTACGCTGAGAGTGGTAGGACTTTAAAATCTACAGAACGAGAACATCCCCTAATTTATTCACTTGGTTTAGTTTTGAGAGCAGTCACTAAATTATCTGCCAATAACAATCTTTAGAAGATTGGCCAAATGCAGTTGAGCATAGTTTGGTTGTAATTTTTCATATGAACAAATGATATTCATGACATGATTTTGAACAGAAATGGAAGTTCAAAACCTTATGACACCATTGACAGAAATCATTGGATTAGGAAAAGTTGTTCATCTAACCAAAATTGCTGTTTTTGTGTCTTAGATATATAGTTGCTTTGATGTTTGGTTTTGCAATCTGGCTCTGAAGTTGACCTTGATTCAACATCCTGTGTGCAGGGAGATAGTAAGCTGAGATTAATACTTTGTCATGTCTGCATCATGTGTTATTGCTTCAAATAAGTTTTCTATGTAGTTGGATGTGTGTTGTTGATAACGATAGTGTCACATCTGTCATGAGGGAATGCCTTTTTCAGCGCCAAGGCCAGAATGAAAGTGTTTTGTTCTGCAGGTTCTTTTATTTATTTATATATATGTTTGTGTGTGTATTTCCTTTTTTGTTTTTGTTTTTTTACGTTTCTGATATTAGAATGGTGGTCATCTCCTGCTGCATCTCAGCACTGTGAAGATTAAATGTGTGTGTCCTATAGACAATTTTTCATGGGCATAAGTGATTAATTGTTTCAAATAGACTTCATGTACAAATGTATTCGCCCTATGGACATTCTTTTTCACGGGCATGGCTGATGAAATAATTGTTCAGACTTTAATGCACAGATGTGTAAATGTATTTGAAATAGATGTGCTGGGCTGAACACAGAAGTCGGACGAGGCAGTGAGTCAGGACTTTGAGATCTAGATGCTCAACACAGCTACCTAACACCTGCACCTACTGTCTTCTTTTGTTAGTCTATGAATCCTCTTAGACGTGTACAATTACATAAGGACACCAGATTCTTAACTTCCTGTGGTGGGAAGTCCAGATCATCCCTCTACCTAAACCTGAAAAAGATCAGTCCAATCCTTCTATTGCCCAATAGCCGTAACCAGTTGTCTTTACAAAGTAATGGAAAACATGATCAAAAAGACAGTTGTGTGGAAACTGGAGAAGGATGCCATTTTGGCTAAGAAAGAATGTTTTTTTTGCAATCACCACTCAACAGACGATCATTTAATCTGCTTTGAATAACGATTAGTAATGCCTTTCTGTACAAAGAGCATAGTTGCTGTCTTTTTACTGTAGAGAAAGCATTCCACTTGGAAATCAAGAATCCTTATGGATCTACACAAACAGGGATTTTGGGATCACCTACCTCTGATTATCCAGTATTTCTTGGCTGAACAACAGTTTCAAAGTCTGGATTGGTACTACTATGATACCCATGAGCAGGAGCGCATTCTGTCACCTGAGCTGGTCAGAGCAACTGCATAGTCAAGTCAGTAGAACAGGGCTCTGACTATTCCCTGTTTGTGGATGATTTTGCATCACATGCAATGGGAAGCCTCGATGTGGACGTTCAGCTGTGGCTGCTCTGCGTAGATAGGATCCAACAGTGGGCAGAAATAAACTTTTAATTTCTTTGCAACCGAAATGCAGTATGTTCACTTTAATAGCCCTGTGGGGATGCTGGGGGCTCTTTCCATTTAACCCTTTGCCTACCACATGACTTTGTGCTATATGCCTATGAGAGTACCATGGCAAGGGAAGTAACTCCGCAACACATGCACACCCACCACAAATAAACCTCAATAAAAAATTTCATTTTTACTCACCAATTACATAAATTTGATGAAAAAATGCCAAAGACATCACTCCATCCAAAACAGCCATTTTTTTCCATATGTAGTGAACTAGTATATGAAGAAGAAGGAAAAAAACGATCAGACTAATTTTTACGTCAGAGTTCTTGGCGCTGTAAGAATATTTCCTGAATTCACTGGAACCACAGAATGTCATGGATTAGGAGTACATAGTGATTTTCCATGTCCAGACATAGTACTGAAACCTTCAGGAACAAAATAAAGTCATTCTGTGTTTTCTGTACACTGAATAGTTAACTTTTATGGTGAAGAAAAAAAATCCAAACTTCAACAGTGTTGTGAAACTAAAAGCGTCACATACAGAAGATTTGTCTACTAACTACTGAGGGAAAAAAAAAAATGAACATATAATTGCTGACACTAGTGACAGGTAGATTTCAGCTGCTGATGAAACTCAGCAAAACATGTGCCTTTACACAAATGGACAGAACGAATTACACATCCCCACATGTGGTGATGCTATATTCCTTGTCCGTCTTCCTCTTCGCCTTCTGGCAAACCAGGCAATTCTTTTTTAGGCCTGGAAGACGGACAGGTCCATGGGAGAGAGGGTCTGATGCTGTGACACCTGCCTGTGCCACAGCCTGGGAAGCAGATTTCTGGTGAACAGAGTTGCTGTTACACAGGGTGTGCAGAACCTCCAGTCAGAAGCTTGAATGGCGAAGACCTTGCTTTGGGGCTGGCAAATTGCTGTTCTTCCAGAGGATGAAGGCGTTGATCATCGCAGTCTGCAGCAGCCATCGGCATATGTATCTCCACCACTTGACAGAGGGACGACCGACTGTGTAGTATGAGGCATGCTGGTCTGCTAAATCCACACACCCCATGCTGCGGTTGTAGGTGATCACCGGCACTGGAACGTTGACTTTCCTCTTTCCACCTGGCGCCCTTCTTTCCTGAAATCCCATTTCAGGCTGGGCATTAGTGGAAAGAACAGAGACTACTCTTGTCTTTCCACAAAATGGCCACCAGGTTTCCATCTTGAAGAAAGTGGACATCGCCCACCTTCATCTTGGCGAAAGCAGCGTTCAGCTTTTTCGGCCACCCTTTGCGATTCATGCGGATGGTCGACGTCATGTAGGTGTCTTCCTTCTCCAGGTCCTGGGCAAGTTGCACGGACGAGAAAAAGTTGTCGAAGTAAAGGTGATGTCCCTTCTTGAGGAATCGGTCACCCAACTTTATGACAACATGGTATCCAAGTCCGTGCGGCATCGGCTCCAGAACCCGACCCAGGTAGACGTCGAACTCCAGCATGAATCCTGTAGCACACCAGACCTTGATCCCCCATGGGTTTGGTTTTCCTGTACAAACACAACAAAAAATGTGTATTCAGTTTTCATGTGTGTGTGTATGGAAATGTTTGTGTGAAAAGTGAGTGAGAGACAGATAAAAGTGTGTGTATGTGGTGTGATGTGTGTGTGTGTAACTGAGAGAAAAGAGATCAATCCAGATATATATTTTATTTTTGAGACTGTAACAATGAAAATTGTTTCATGGGATCAATATTATTTTTAGGAGCATTTTTCTTATATGCTTTCATTGTCGCACTTTATTTATGAAATAATAATAATAAAAAATAATAATAATAATAAACCCTTACCTTTGACATACTGCTTGAAGCTCAGTCTTCCATTGAACTTTATCATGGCCTCATCAATGGAGATGTCCTGGCCTGGGTAGTAGTGTGCTCGGCTGTTGTTGAGCACCATGTCCAGGAGTGGAAGCACTTTGTGCAAGGGGTCATAGCCAGGCTGACCCTTGGGAATAGCTTTACTGCTGTCATTTAAATGAAAATACTGACTTAATTTATTATATCTATTTCTACTCATGACATTAGCAACCTGAGGAATACGTAACAAAGGGTCTGTGGACCAGTAGTTGCTGATTTCTGGTACGCGAATGATCCCAAACATAAACTGAACATAGATGAATAATTTCATTTCATCAGGTGTGGTAGGCTGCCAGAGTTTATCTACACCTTTTTCTGCTTGCCTTTGTGCAGCATATAAATTTGTTTCTGTGCTCAACATTTGCCAAAATTCGTCTGGTATCAAAAGACTAAAAAAATCAAAAGGTGACGATGCACCCACAGGCAAATCATGGGACACGCCAACTGACCGCGAAATTTGGTCATCGTCCGATTCAGTTTCCTGGCTGTCAAAACCAGCAAAAGTTTTTTTGGGCCTCACCTCATGTAGCCTATCACTCCAGTGAACAGTAACTGAATCTCTAGCAGCCTTTTGTTTTCCGAATTTTCCTTTTTTTGGTGCTGGGCCCAGCAGCGATAGGCAAATCGATATCACCATCATCATCACCCGATTCACTATCGATTTCGGACTCCAAATCACTGAGCAGACGATCATTGTTGATAACTAGGTCAACATCGACGTCGGACTCATCTTGTTTCGAAATTTCTTCAAGATTGAAGCCTTCAAAAACACTCTCTTCATCACTATCATATCCAAAAATGGTTTTCAGAAGTTAAATGGTTTCTTGATCCGCCATTTTTGCAGAAAATTTTCACGAAAAAAAGGCTGAACTTTGAAAAACCACAGCAGCAAAACTTCTTGCAACAAAACACAAAATGTCGTCCGGAAACTGCCCTACCGGAAGACGCTTATACATGGGTGAAAGTAGTTCCGGAGTGTTCCGGAATGAACCGATTGACAAAAGTTCTTTTCCGGAATGGCAAACTTGACTTCAGGAAAATGCCAATGCAAAAAATAAAAAAATATAAAAAAACGAGAGAGAAAGTCTTTCACACTGTCAGCTCGGCTTATCTGCATAATTCAATTATCTATATTATTTTTCCATTAGTCTTCGTTTGTATCGAACGGCGATTCTTCACTGGTGCTTGGCAACACAGAAAGGGTTTAAAGTTACTTCCCTTCCTTTTCATTCTTGCTCATGCGCATTCCGAGTCTAAACCTGGGGGAAAAAAAGTTTGCGAGCGAAGATTTGTATCGACAGCAAATTTGGGCCTAACACATGCAGGGGTGGGACTTTTCCGTAATGAGACGGATTTCCGTATTCGAAAATTCCCTTTTTTTCTTCTTTTTTTTCCCCCCTTTTTTTTACCGACCGATGTAAACAGTGTGAGTCACATAGGCCTAGGTTATGACTGTTGAGTACATTTGATCCGGTAGGGTGGGGCAGGGGGGGGGGGGGAGATGGGAGTGTAGCGGCAGGGAAAGGGGATGGGTAGTGGCAGGGAGCAGCTGGGGGGGGGGGGGGGGGCAGTGGGCAAAGAGAAATTCTGAGCAGAGACAATGTAGTGTTAACAAACTGCTGTAACCTGGTAAAATGATCTGGGGATATATCCTTCCTGGTTGTTTAAAAGCAAAAACCAGCATTCTAGAGTTAGGGTTATGGTTAGGGAGGGGTTAAGGGTTAGAAAAATAAGGATCCATAAAACCCTTCCAGAAACATGTCTGTAGTGTTGGTGTAACCCAAGGATAAGCCCTCTGTAATGCTTTGTAATAGACAGTTTGAAAGGAAACAAAAAAGGTGTGATTTAGCACATTTTGTTTCATTTTAGAGCAGTTTTTATGGCTTTGATTTCAGATTTTCTTCAGCTTCTTGGGGGCGTTGCCCCCACACCCCCACCAGGGGCCTTGCCCCTGGACCCCACTGGGGGCCTATAGCGGCCCCCAGACCCCCGCCATTTTTTTCAGTATTCAAATTTTTTCTGAGTCCCACCCATGCACATGCGATAGCAACAATGAAGGAAGTGCCTGTTAATGCAGATGTTTCTGCAATAGACAAATCAGTAGAAGAAGAAGAAGAAGATGGCGATTGTTTCGAAGTGTTTCCATTGCTTCAGGAATGGACGCAGGTTTTCAGGAATGGGAACACTTAGAGGACATGGAAATTTAAGGTTTCAGGATTGGGAGATTTTTTCACTTTCACCCATGCTTATATCGCGATTGCATTCTGGGATATGCGATGGTGAAAGTGAAAGTCACTGACCTAGTATTCGGCGTGTCGATCCGGTATTCAGAAAGCGGAAATCTCGCGGTCGATCCAGTAAGCAGAGGGTTAAATGGTATCCCCACTTTTTGGGAATTCTGTGCAAGACATTTTTTTCTGTCGTTCTTTCTGTTACCTTGTTCGTTTGCTTTCTGTCATTTCTTCCTGTCTGGTCCCTTCAGCTGTATGTGTTTGATAAAAGTCTTAGGTACTTCTGTTAGGATTGACAATTGGTGCATGTATTAAGTGCATTTTTGACTCTAGTGAAATGAGATGCGGAAGCAATTTTGGGTAATTTAGGCCCATTATGTATGTTTTAACCCTTGGTTCTGTTTAAATTTGTATTCAGGTTTGTTTTTTAAAATCCCCTGTGTGATAAAATTCGACAAAATAGTCAAACACCAGGAGCATCTCCTAAGATCATGCATGTGAACGCATAGATATGTACTTACTTATTTTCCTTTTTTACCTGTAGAAGCATTGTCTGTTTTGAAATGGTTATAGCCCTGATATGCAGTCGGTTGGGCTTTAAACAAAGATGATGATCTTATTTTTGTTCTTTCTTTTTTCGGGCTGTGTATATGTTGTCTGTAGGGTTTTTTTGGGGTTTTTTCCCCTTCTTGTTTTGCAGATTTATGCTTTTCTTGCTGTCAGCATCTGTGTTGTGTCACCGTTGAGTGTCAGTAACTCGGTTGACATTGCAAACTAATCAATATAAATGGGTAAAAATGTACATGCATTGTGTATTGCTCTGCCACTCGTATCTAAGATCACATTCACTGTCGCTCCCCTTGTTGCTCGAGCATTCAGAATGACCACGGTATATGGTAATGCAAAGGCAGGGGAATCCCTCTTCAAAAGTAGAGTGAAACTAACAACAAATTTCCGTTTAAAACTGTTCTCTGAACCATAAAACCTAACTTAATGACTGCATCTTTATCCTAGAACATAAAAGTTTGAAGAAAATCTGAAAGTTTTCCTCATTGGGATCATCATCTCTATATTATGCAAAAGACAGATATAGACTTGCAGTTGTTTCAGATTTCCCAAAATTGTCAACACCCACATGTACCTTCAAATTGTTTTGAGCTGGCTTCATGCCATCAAGACTTTACCAGTTCATTGACATTCAAGTTTATGCAGAACTTGACAAAAACTTTCAGTCTATGGCATACAAGTTGATGCAGAACTCGTACAACTTTCCATCAGTCTACAAAATGTTAACAGATGGATCAATGTCTGAAGATACAGCTACTGCCTTCTGGTTTGCTATTCCCAATCATTTTCAAAACGCATTCCATTCGACAATCCTGTCTTTTCCACTGAACCAACTATGGTTTTGGCACTAAGAATAATGTCCAAGCATACTAACTCTTTCATCTTTTCAGACTCCCGTTCCACCTTGTAATTATTTGATGGCTGAAGCGTCAGTCTGCCATAACTTATGAATTTTTAATTTTTTCCTCTTTTTGATCAAGTTTCTGGCCACATTAGTATTCAAGGCAATAAAAGGCCGATTGCCTTGCCAAGAATGCCACAAAAGAAAAGATGTCTAAATCCTTATTCCCTTATATAGATCTGAAGCCAAAGTACAAACTTGTGTGAAAAATCTCTAGCAGAAGAATTGGAGTGACCAGACAACAAACTTTCCAAAAATCCACCATGACCTTAAACTGATTCTCTATCAGTTCCTGGAAAGGGTGTTACATAGGCTACACACAGGTCACACTAACTACTAAAGAAAAAGATTAGATATCATGGTATATGCCATGTGCTGAGCCACTAAGCATCAAACATCTTTTGAATGCATATACTAACACAATTGCAAGACAACACTATACAGCAAACTCCTCAAGATGTTTATCTGAATGGAATTGTTACATCTTCACAAGATGTCAATTGATTTTCTTAAAATGTAAATATGTCTTCCCCTGTTGCCAGGGAACTTTGAGGATTCAAGGGTAATAATTAACAAAAAATTCGTGCAAAAACTGAGATACAACCAAGAAACTTGCGTGTTTTTTGAAGGAAAATGAACAAGAATTCTGAATCTGGGCTTATTTTTTTCTTACTTTGATTGCAAAGACATCCTGGCGTTCCAAAGTGGAAATAATTTATTTTTTTGTGTTGTCTAAAAAGTGATTTTCCATCTCTACAGATTGATACCCAACACACAAACAAAAAATCTGCTGAAAATGACTTGTTTGTTGTCAGTATAAATGAAAACAAAACATGGCATCATGAAATGATTCTAAACTCATGCAGACACATAAGTGAGTAGCCGTCCCAACAATGACAGACATGGTTTCAGTAAACATGAAACTGATTGTACTCGGACACTGAACAAACTACATGACAGTCATTGTACTCAGACAGTGAACAGTCAAACTACATGGCACTCATTAATTGCTTCTGTCTGTTCTTCAGGTTCTGCAATCAAAACAAGAGAGAGAGAGAAAAAGATCAGAATCCTCATTAAAATAAGTCCGTCGGTGAGAAATGGCTTGAAAAAAGCATAGCACATGTCCCCAGTTCCCACTTTCAATCTTTGATTTCCTTAAAATCAAGGAATGTCTGACTTGTCCATTTGGAGGCAATAGATTTGCAGTGAACGCAACACTTTGCTGATTGCCACACCCCCTGCCATGCCTTCTAACTGGAGTACAACTTCCCTGCACCTCTCCTCTCCCTCTTCTTGTCTTCCCCTTCCCGCACCATGAACATGTGCGTGACCCCTCTCACCATCACTTTCACTGCTGTTGGGTCCGAAGTGTCATGGCTTGCGCGCTCACCACTCGCACTGACCACGGCGGTCGCGGGTTGACTCGGACTTATCGTCTGTCTGCATCGGTTCCGCCAGCAAGCGTTGAATGTCAGGGTCATCATTGTTGTTTTCTTCACCCTCATGTTCAAGCGAACAATCATCTCTGTCGACATTATGCTCTAGAATCATTTGAATGGCCTCTAGGGTCAAGTCCGCTGACGTGAGCCACTGTTCCGGCTTGTCGAAGGTTGGGTCACCATTTTGCTCCACTTCACGTGGTCCAGTTGCCAAATCATTAGCAACAATAAAGCTGTCTTCCCTATGACGTATCCTAATTTACATCCTATTTTATATTGTAGACACTTTAATAAACGAAAAATCGGAAAACCCCTAGGACGTCAGCGGACGTCAATATACATCGGTGCAACTTTTTTCTGTTTGACGACGGAATCCGTTTTTTCAAAAGAATCAGTAAATCCGTTTTTTTTTAATTTCGGCGCTTTCCGTTTTTGACTTTTTCCAAGTTGCACCCTTGTATTTTTTGTAGGATGTCGGCAGACGGCTTATAGGCACTGAACAGGTTATGATGATGTTATTTTAGACTTGAGAGGATTGTCATAAGAGTTCGTTTTTAACTATTGTCTTTTAATTAAACAGTTGTTTTGAACACGGTATTAGCCCTGGCAAGCATATAGTACAGGGATTTGCATACTGTGTTAACTTCAAGCTCTGTGAAAAACTGTCGAGTCTCTTTGCCATGAGTGTGACCTAACACCAGCAGCGATGTATGTCTGTTGTGTGTGCGCATTTCTTTTTGATTTCAATGAAACTAACAACTGTAAAGGTGGTGGATGAAATTAGGAATGCTGTGAATGTCTGATGTCCTCCAGCAGAGCAACTGTTGGCCAGTGATTACACAGTTTTCCAATTCTTCTTGTAGCTCCTACATACCGCTGCTATAATAAGAGATGTGTCCTTATCCCTTGAATTTCATTGATGATGGACTCTGTCCTCCAGCAGAACAACTGTTCGCCAGTGATTACAAAATTTTCAAATTCTTCTTACTTGTAGCTCCTACATACCGCTGCTATAATAAGAGATGTGTCCTTATCCCTTGAATTTCATTGATGATGGACTCGTACTTAAATTTATCATAGATCTAGAAGAGATTTCCACAAACAGGAATTTGACCACGACTTAAAAATTTTATGGAGTAAAAGATTCCTTTTTACATCGGAAGGGGGATTAATTGTAACTGCTGAAATGAATGAAGAAAATAGGGCTACAGTATTGAAATAAGTTTCACAGACTGTTCTTTTCACTTACGTGCACGTTTTTATGTTATAGTTGGTTTGTGATCAGTTGTAAATTTCTAATTTTGTAAGTAAAACACATCATGGCGTGGTTTTACAGATTTTCAAGGGGTTGCAGCAACCGCAATTTATGAACTGATTGTAGCATTTCATGACATTGCTCTTGTGCACCTAAAGGTGTAAAAAGTGGGGGGAGGGGGGACGAAATGTGTACACCATCTTGTGCTTGTATTTTCAAGTGGATGCTCAATGCGTCTTGTTTACTGTTGTATTAGATATCTCTTCATGAAAACTTTGATAGTTTTTCATGAATTGTAAAAATTGGTCCTGATCATTAGATTTTTTTTAGTAATAACATTTTTAGCGCCCACAAGTCGGGATGGCAGTCTTCTGTGATCTAATCATCCATTTGCCACTGCCCTGAGAGTCCATTTGCCAGTATGATTTATGATGGATTAAGCCATGATATGCATCCTTTATCATTATCCATTTTTTCTCCATATATATAGCCCTGAAAATGTTACCAGTCTGCTGGACTTTGAAAAAACGCCAAGATACATACCAAGAAGTACGGAGTGACTAAGCACTTCTTTTCTTCTGATAACTCGGCAAGGAGTTGACCAGTAGTTTTTTAAAAAAAGAAAAAAAGACTGTCTTTTAGCTCTGAGGTAATAGAGCAGTGGTATTCTCTGTGGATCCATGGATTTTTTTTGTGGCAGATGGAATGTTTCCTTGGAATATATATGCCCTTTTGGGGAGAAAACTACATCAAACTACTGATTTGACAAACCTCATCCCCAAGGTGTGCTGGTTCTCATTTGATACATTTTGGTAAGATGGCCTTTTGTCACACAGTGCATTTTTGGACATGTGCTACCAGACATGACATGATGATGCCTGAAAATACACAGTGCAGATTTTAATCCCTTTCTTCCATAATTTTAGGAGAGCATGACTCCAGTCCCCTCTAGATTTCGTAACCAATTACGAAGAATTGGAGTGGCCAAGACATTAGCAAACCTTCCCCTCACCCTTTATATTTTTTTCATTTTTTTAATTTTTTTTTTATTTGTTTCCATTTATTTGTTATACCAGCATAGTAGTGTGGTGGCCATCTTCCTTTCCCTTTGCTGTACTTGAATAAATATTGAAATTCAGATGCTGACTCAAAGCTTGGTGGACAGGACGCTGCTCACACGGAAGTTCAATATCTGAAAGTTGATCTGCAGTGCTTGATGCCAAGAAAGTGAAATTAAAATGAAAACAATGAGTATGGGTTAAAAATTTAGGTTTTAAGAGGGTCTTGTGTTTAGTGCACCCAGACAGTGCTGGGTGAGTAAAGGGTAGAGATTTTTCCGTTTTAGGTCAGCATGTATTCAGACCTGCCTGCGCCTAGCATGAAGAATAACAAACCTGCACGTAAAAATCAAGTAAAACATGTCTGTGGCTTATGGAAATCTGGAAAATAGCCTGAATTTACAGCAACACTTGCTTTTCAGTGTATGCAAAGCAGTGTGTGTCCAAGCACATGGGAAGAATAGAAAACTTTATGAATGTCCAAAAAAAAAAAAAGGCGTTGAGTCTGTTTGCCACCCACAAGAGTGTTGACAGTCTGTTTGCCACCCATTTGTAATGTATGCTTTTGCATGTGGTGTGTGTGATTTATTTGTAAGGAGATGGCTGGATCATAAAAAGTACTTTGTTTTGTGAACTTAAATGGCCATCTTCTATAAACATGCAATGTATTTATGACAGAGTCCTAGCCAGCAAGCCCTGGCAAGTAATCCTGGATATGTATGGGCTGCTATGCATGCCAGTCCAGATTTGATGTACGCACAGCCGCCGCCACCTCAGACATATCAAGCTGCAGAAATGGACCCTACTTTTGTTGAAGGTGCACCAGTTGAGGTAATCCAAAGTCATTATACACTTTAACATTTTTAGATTTGGAATTGACTCATCAGAAGATGACAAATGTCTGTACATGTAATGGTGTTGTTTAAAGGAAAGCAATGTATTTTGTTTTTAATTTTCAAGATTTTATTTAATGTACTATACAAAAACTTGTTTTCCCAACTTGATTCTGTGCTTGATGTAATAATGGCAATATTTATGAATCTTGTGTAAATGCAAATTTATGCTTTGGTAATTGTTTTTATAAAATGCCATTTTTTTACATTGTTGTAAACATGCTGTCCAATAAAGATGAATTATTTCATGATTATTGGTAACAGCAAATTTTACATATCCATGTATTTATTGGTGTTCAAGAGATGATTTAAAAATTTATTTACAGAAAGGACTCCTTTCCCTTCATACATATTTGTACATACACGCACACATGCCCACACATGTTCTCTCTCTTTCTTTCTCTCTCTCTCTCTCTCTCTGAATCACATACATTACATGGCTTTCTCTTCCAAGTAAGACTTTAGTTGTATGCATTTGATTTTTGTACAGTGTTAATTCAATCTACATTTGATGATATGCAATTTTGTTTTTGTACAGTGCTACATTGAAAAATCTATATTTGTACATTCCAATAAATGATACGTATGGTACTGCCTTGAGAGTTCTGTCATGTCATTAACTGCAGAATATTGTCTGTAAAAAAACAAATTGTACCAATATGTCTGAATGCTTGATAATTTAGGTCCTTCAGGCAGAGTATCCACTTGAGAAAAATGCGAGGAAAAAGGTACAAAAGGGCAAAAACATAACCAAAAAATCAACAATTTTCATTTTGAATTTCATAAGACATGAATTACACTTGAAAATATGTGCAAGAAGAAAGGTAAAAATGCATCTCAAATAATGTGCAAGAAGAAGAGGGAAAAATAAAAATTAAGAAATCATTTCATGAGTTGGTAATATTTTTTTTACACAACAGGCTTCAGCCAGGAAAACTGAGTACTTGTAGTGTGCTTATATTTGCCTGCAATTAGCTATGGTTAATGGCATCCTGTCAAAGTGACAATAGCAGATCATATCCCTGTTCGTTAATACACACTTTACTTTATTTCGGCCTGGAGGTTCTGCCTAGCCTTGTGTTTGTGACTGATGTCAGAAATAATCATTGCGCAAGCAAGATGCGAGCACTTCACTCGTACAACTGACATAGAAAGATGAAGTATCGGTTGCGTTGCTCCCCATAGGACCTTGTTGCTATAACTCTTCATTTCATACTATGACATACACATAATTGTAGATGTCTATATTTCATTGTTCTATTTAGATACAGTCACTGTAAGTGTTTAAAAAGTTATCGCCACAAATTATTGTGATTTCCCCCCACCCCAAAGTAATTTTGAATCTGTCCCAGATGGTACACAACAGATACTGCCAATCAAATTGCATGTGATTTATGTACGGCTTAAGTTTTGAAGTCGGAAACAGAAAAATCAAAGAAAACTTCATTGTCACTATAGTGTGGTATTTTTCTGCCCTTCGTGGGAATGGGATGAGTTTGCAAATACATATCAGAAAATCGTGGTGGATCAAATAAATAAATGCAATGTTACATACACAGTTCATGTTTTAGCAATGGGTCTAAATGAAATGTAGGACAAGTCTGGGTGTAAATTAATTGAAGGACAAATGTGTGAGAGCCAGCCCAGCAGTATATATCATGCATGACTGATTGATTTGGCTTTGTTTTTACATCGACACCCACCTTGGGTGATATGGCCGACAGGGATAACCATCCCATGGAAGTGGGACCTATCTAATTCTATACCACCACAACAATAATAAGATGGGACGGTGAGAAGGCCAGTGTTAATGTAACGCACCCTGGGATTCGAACCCGCAACCAACCATTCGCATGTGAATCCAACTCTTGACTGAGCTACTGGGGCCAGCCCATACATGTCATAATGTAAATAAGAGTATAAATGAGAATTGAATGAACTGAATATTTTGCTTTTACAAGTTTTGAAATGTGTTAATGGACTATTGTCCAAGTGTATCAAATTGTTTCTAACAGCAGTTCCCCCCCCCCCCCCCCCCCCCCTCTTCAGTAAGTAGTATTTTAGTGGTGAAAAGTCTGTACCTACAATAGCTTTTTTTCCCCCCTTTAAATTTTTGTCAGGTCTTGACGGTTCATACTCTATTCACCATGTATACTTTAAGATGCATAAGGATTGAATTGAATGAACTCTAGGTTGACTGCCCCCTAACCATGATCAATTGAAGTCTTCACATAGTGCTTGTGTATGGTAAATATCGTGAGAGAGAGGGGGGGGGGGGGAGGTAATGATTCTTTGTAATATGTTTCAAATTTGTGGTATAACTGCCCCATATTGTGTACTATGGAGTCTCAACAGCAGCACACATTTCATGATCTTTCAAGATGGAATGTTTGCCACACAAAAAAAAAAAAAAAAAAAGGCACAGGAGTTCTTCTGGGACAATCAAACAGTATATGCAACCTGAAGAAAATTTGTCTTCATATGGCAGGACTTTATTTTTCTATTTTGTGGCATAAATTGCATTATTTTCTAAGCTTACAGTGGGAAATTTACATACTTCATTCCACCCAAAATGCAAATAAGTGCTCTTGCCTTTCAATAGAAATAAAAGATTTTTTTTAAAAGGAACGAAACTTTTGGTAAACAATTTTGTTTTGTTACTACACCATGATCAGAAATATGCAGTTTTTGGACTTAAGTATACCATGCTCACAAATGTGCAATTTCTGGACATCGAGCATACCGGGGGTAGGGTGGGAGAACTTTTTGTTTGTTTTGTACTTATAGATGGGTAGATGGTAGAAAGAACTAGGGAGAGTAGACACAAAGGTCTTCAGAGAAGTAACCCCTTTAGACAAGTGTTTGGCCTGAATTCTTACACTTCGGGGGCCGGGCCAATCCAGTCATGACTCTGGATGCCTTCTGCTGTTGTCTATTTTTTTCCACGCGGGGATCGAACTGGGCGATTCTGCGCTTCAGAACTGCGACTACAGTGGAGGAAAAATGTGCAGATGTGAATCATATGTAGGATGGTAGTTTCAAATAGTGTTAAGAAAGAAGAAAGTGAAGCTGCTGATGTACAGTGACCTTTGCTTTCAGTTAGGTTACAGCTGGTCCATAAAGTAATGAAACACATTTTCTGTCTGTGCATCAAGTATGCTATGAAACCTAAATGTTCATATGGTTCCAGGCACAAAAATGTATTGCTATTCTCCCTACATGTAGCTGCTAGACAGGTTCTCTATCCCCACCCACCCCACCCCTTTCCGCAAGCAGCTGGCCACGCTGAATACCTGCCAACGTAATGTTTGATATGCTTGAAAAGGAAACTTTAATGACTTCTAGATGAACTTACAATACTTAGAGATTCCATGAGACATTGCAAACATACATCAGGTAACTTTTTAAAAAAAAAATGTCAAGGTTCAATGAGAATTAGTCACAGTATGCCAACCAATTGACACCAAATGGCACTCATCTTGTACACTTATATCTAGGTGCATGTCACTATCAGCTGAAATCTATCCTTTTGGAATTTCACAGAAATTGACACACGTTTAAAAACATTGCACAGCATCTTTCGATCAATCACTCGGCACAAATCAATTCCCCACTACAGTTGGGTTTTCCATAATGCATATCTTCATACATGCAAGCTAAAATTGCGTTAAATTGTCTGTGGGAAACATACATAAATACTAATGTAGATTGAAATAAAATATTAAATTGTCTCTGGGAAACGTACATAAATACTAATGTAGATTCAAATGAAATATTGCAAATGAACTAATTTTAGTAGAAGCAGTCTGAATTTTATCCGTTGTGATGTTGAACCTGGATACATTCAAGGAACCCCTGCAATGTTATGGTGCAGTTTCCAGAAAATCACATGACAATAGTCATGGACCATATAAAAGGCCTGTCTTGAATTTTGTTATTGATAGCTTGGCCAGTTGGGTTCTAGGTTGGTTACAGGACCACATCTTCAGGAGTGCCCTGTCCTGTAGGACAACCACAAATAGTCTGGGATGATTTGTTATATTAAATAAAGAAAGAAAATTGAGAACTGACTTCCATTACTTCTTGCAGCTACTAGGCATTTTCTGCAGATAATGACACGACTCCCTTCTTGGTCTCTTGCTCTTACTGTCATACAAATGTGCTTTTGTGTGTTAAAACATTTTATATTTGTAAGCTTGCATGAATTTGTAGAATTTCATGCCCTTATTAAAGAAAAAGGATAATTGTCAAAAGTGTGAAAAGCAACATTGCCTAGGGCTCCCCCCCCCCCTCTCAATAAACGATTGACATCTAGGTCAATTTGACAATGTCAGTTTGTGTATTTGACAATAAAATTGTCAAAAAGAGTTCCGTGGCTGTTTATGGGTGAATGTCAAGTGGATTTGAGTTTGCATCGGATACACAATCCACTGGATGCATTGTTTAAAACTTGATGTAATAAGCATGATTTTGTCATAGAAGATGTAGTCAATGTGGTTTTGCCATGGTCTCCCTTTCAACAACGGAAATTTACAACCCCCAAGGAACCTTTAGGTCCATTCTTGTGAATGTGTAGGCATTCAATTCTGCAAGGATTCTTTGTAGTTTTTATGCACTTGATTAAAGTTGTGAGATCAAGGCCAGATTCACTTGTGTTCTTATACGCTTGTGTACTTAAGATTATTCACATAACCTGATTGTTTTTAAGGTTATACATGCAGCAGCAGAATTTTATTGATCTGTTTTCTTCGGTCTAAAATTCAGTTTGTGCACAGTTGGAGCATCTGACCACCACAGCATCCCCAAATATTCATATAGTCCAAATTTGTTACTTTATAATAAATCCATGCGAAGTTTGAACCTACATGGCTGTACTGAAATTGTGGAAATAATGATGCAAACGTTTAGGTCATGTTATGTGCTGGGCGTTGATCGAGTTGGTAAAGAATTAATTGAGATTGTTTAATCCTGAGCGATTGTACTTTAATGCAGTGATCAGTCCAAAGTGATTGTAATGAAAGCAAGCTTAACTATTTCCCTTTGGACAAAATAAAGGCGTTGCCATGATACTGTTTGAACGGTCTTTAGATTGCAAAATTGTTTATATTCACTACCACTTGCCAATTGTTGCAATAGACACAGAACAGAACCAGGTTTCTAATTGGCCTAGATTGCCTTCAAATTTGTGTAGGAAAACCATGTTCTAACAGTTTTTAAGATCATTTGGATGTACCACTGATGTACTTGAAATAATTGTTCCCCTCTTTCAAATGATGTATGATATGAAAAGGTACACAGTTCACAGCAATTTTACAATAAACTCAAACTTGGTCATTGTCCAATTTCTCTCAAAATAAAAACAGTCTCTAGTTGCAATTAAATTTCTCTTAGAAAGGACTGTGCTTGTCATGGCAAAGTATGCATTTGGTATGGTAGCCAGTACTGTTTTAACGGGAGTTTCAAAGTTTACGCTCGAGCCAGTTCATAATCAAAAAGATTGAAAGCAGATGATTAAAATCTGTTTTTAGTTTTATTTCATGAGCAGACATGGAAGTTACAGTGATGGGAATGCGTAATTTTTCTTATTTGGCATAAGATCTGTGACAAGAGACATGACATGTTAATAGAACAAAATTGTCAAAAGGGTTCTCTATGTAAGGGTAGATTTGATGGGCAGAGCAGCCCAGTAAACCATTGTGATAAAAAAAAAAAAAAAAAGAATAAAATGAGATTTACTCTGAAATGTATCGGCTCTCTAGTATAAGTGACAGTGCAATTTTGAGGTTACTCGTGTCCACACCAAAAATATCTGTTCCAAATACAGTTTAAAATCGATTTGTATAAACGGCTTTTTTGAGTGTACTGTGGATAGTTAAAATGGTTATTTGTGCCTACATGTACATTCCTTTCTCAGTCATTCTGGGACTGTTGTTGTGTAGTGTTAAAATGGTTACTGTGCCTTTTTGTAACATGCACATGCATTTTTCAAACATTCGCAGACTTGTTAAAGGATCTCCAGTCACAGTTAAGTTTTAAAAATAATGATGTTTGCCCATGACTAAAAAGAGTTGAAGTGTAACCTTTTTATCGTATATGCACTGCTGTTTTTAAAAGCTTCAGAGATGCATAGTACTTGCAGGAGTTTAGTTTAAGCACATGCATCCTTACAGTAAAGCACTGTGTATCTGCTGATAGAAAATTTTGTGTGGTTTGATTAGTAGTCCTATCAAACCCACCCACCCACCCCTTTCTGTGTCTCTCTCTTGTCGGTTTTCAGTCTATTTCTGTCTGTATATAGTTTGCATGCTTCTTCTCTAAAAAATGTATCTGACACTTAACAATGCTTCGAATTATTTTTTTTATTCGGCCTTGGTTCAGTGTATGGAGAGTTTCAAAAGGACAAATTTTATCTAAACATTGTGCAAGAAAAAATGTACAGCTGCAGAAACAGTTTAGTAACACTACTTGTATTAGTTATAAATGTTTACTCGTGCACCAGAATCAAGTGGCTCTTGGGGGAAGGGAGCAATATGATGAGTATTTAAATTGCCAGGGATTCCCAATTTTATAAAAAGTGACACCCCCGAAGACACCAGGATTTCTTGGCTAAACTATGCCTACGTGTCTGTATTTCACTGTCTGCCTGCCTGCCATATTTTACTGTATGGTTCTGGTATTTTGACTTGACAAAAATGATGTTGATTGGGAAGACATTACCAACAAGAAACTAGGCCTTCAGCGCAGAAGAGAAGCAGTTGTAGATTGATTTTTTTTTTTAAATAAAAAAGTTTTAGGCATTTGTCATAGGTTTTGTTTTTGTTGCCGGTTTTGCCAGCCCCTTTCTGGGTCCCTAGCTGAATCGGTAGCATGGAGTGTTGGGCAATGAGCTGCAAGCTGGAGCTTGCTTTTGCCAGTGGCTTGGCATGTGGTCTGTCTACTGCCCAGTGCACTGCAAGCTTTCCCTGGGCTCAACACACTAGGCTGCTCCAATCTTCTCCCTTGGGCACACTTGGGGTGTTGAGGCATGAGTGTTCTCAAAATTGAAAATCTGAATGCTAGGACTCTTGGCAATATGAGACATGAGCACTAAACAATAAAGAAGAAAATTTCAGTACATTTTTCCAGATGTGGGGGTTTTTTGTTTGTGTTTTTTTTTAAAGCATGTGTCGAACGATGCTAAGGTCTGAACAACAACGTCAAACTCTCAAGATCTAACCTTACCCGATTACCCACACAGACACCAGAATGCACTATCTCGGCTTGTGAAATGAACACTTGACAGCATTGGTGAGTTTTCACAGAAACAACAACAACAGGAAGCAATTTGATGCTACAGATGTAGGATCTTTCCTTTTTCCATACACAAAATTAAACATAATGCAAAGAAAACGGTCTGAATAGATGAGCTGTGCAACGTAAACATTTATCTGGACAGTGTCGGATCATAGGTAGATATTCAATACTGACCTGCCAATAAGAGAATGCCATCTTGCCCACTTCATGGTCCCTTCCCAAGTAGAGCTGGGTCATCCCAAGTCCATTTCTCCCATGGCATAAGACAACGAGATTGGTTCTGTTACCCTTTGTAAAGCCAGCAGTAGCAACTGTGGACAGAAGAACAGTCTTCTTCCCACCATCCTGGTATGCAATACATTGCAGCAGTCTTTTTTTCTCTTGGACACTTTGTTCCTCAGCTTTCGGGTGATGCAGTCTCGGGCTTCGCATGTGTCCTCACAGTGCAAGTAGCAGTAGTACCCTGGGCATACAGAACTTGGAACAGCACTGGTGAACAATTGAATTTCAGACAAAGATGATGCCCATGTCCTCTGTTTAGGAAATCTTTGGCATGCATAAGGCGAATGACAAACAAATGTAGCTCTATGGACAAAGTTGGGTCTGCTGGGTTTAGTGCACCTTTGCAGATCTCAAACCTGCGCAAGTTCCAATTTTTGCTGTCTGAGACGCCCGACAGCTTGATGTCAAGGTATGCCTGTTGTGTATTTGGCATGACCATGTGGGTGGGGGTGCTGCCCTCAGTTGTAATGTCACAATGTTTGTGATAGGGATGCAGCAATTTCTTCTGAAAAGTGATCAGTCAGATCCTGGAGACTTTGTAGGTTGGATCCTGTTGATCGGGCTATGTTTAGATGGATTGTCTGCAAAATTTAAAACCTTTAGGATGAGCTGGAAAAATGGTCTCATAGAAGTGTTCTGTGGTGTGGCCTGGCTTTTGTGGGTAGAACCCCGGCATGATGTTGGGTTTGGTTTCTGGATTAATCCCGTATTCAAGACATTGTCTATGAAGGTTCTTATTTCATCAATGGCAGTATGACCTTGTTTGATCCACTTGTAGGTCTCAACTGTTGGGAATTCAAAAGGTGATGGGTATGCCAACCACTGATCTGCTTAAAGGTTAGTCTCTTTCGCAATGTGATGCACAATATGAGCGTCAAAACACAAGTTCACATATTCAGTGGGTCTGGCATGAAATGGAGGTGCAAGCTTGAGTCTAGGGACAACAGTGAAAGTTGCAAGGTCAGGGCCAGTCCTCATCAGTGATGGGCAGATCTGCTGCATCACCCTCGCTCAGTCCACTGTTCTTGTTATCAATGTCCCCAGATTTTGGGATGAAAAAAGACAGAACAAACCTTAATTAGTATTTTACCTCAGTTACATATATTTCTTCCTTTTTAAATTTATTGTATGATCACTCAATTTACCTATTTTTCCAAAATGCACAAAACTTTCCAAATTGCTTAATTACGTCTGTACTAATTTCACTCTGGATATGTATTTCAACAGCAATATTTCAAGAAGTTATCATCAATTGCACCTATTGTCATAAATAAGGCAACCTGTAACATAACATTTTATGCAGTGCATTGTGTTCGACATGCCTACCTATGCTACACCCCTTCGTTGTCTTAAAAATACGAAGCAATCAGAGATGAAACAACGGTGAATATTATTCAATAAATTGCCAATCTTATTTTAGTTACTGTTGCTTATGAAAATGATGAAATATAAAACTGGTCTGCCAGCTTGATTTTAGTCGGAATAACCTATGAATTCAACCCATCCCGCTATGCTCCAACCCCTCTTTCGTGGTAGACAACACAAGTGCAGAATGATGATCAAACTAGGTCATTATGTGTTAGAAATCAAAATAATGTTAATTAAAGTGATATCATTACTTTTGCCACGGTCCCCTGCAGCATTCAGCTCCTTGCTAGTGGCACCGTGCTGCTCCTCTTCATAGTATCCATCTGAGTAGCTGTTTTTTTCCCCAGTGAAAATTGGTTTTGAAAATGTAAAAAGTACAGAAAAGGTGAACTAGGAAAGATGGAGATAACTGAATGGAAACAAAGGTTAATTTTTGAAGGCTGCCAATAATAGCCACACAATATGTGACCTCGCATGAACAAAACCAAGATGTAGCCCAAGAGAGGGCCATGATCATGGTCCATGTCACTCAACAGAATAGATTGATTTTGTTTGCTGCCGACAACACAAAAATTCGTTAATCTTAAAACCAAATTTTATGGACCACACAGTTAAATTAGTGTTGAAACCAAATAATCCAACAGTCAACAGGAAATCATCTCTTCATAGACATTTCCTTTTATCAGTTTTGGTTTTGTATTGAGCAAGTATGCTTCACGGGATACCTTTTTAAAAATGCTTTCTGGTATATCCATTGAATCCATAACCTTTGAATAGAATTAACCATATAGGTTAGGAATAGAATTAACCAAAGCATTGTACTCAAATATAGTCACTGTTTTGTTTTGCCTAATTAAGGATTTCCTGAAAAGATAACGGTTGCCTTTTCATTAGGATGGATTACATTTCATTTGTTGAATTCCCTTATTCTGCCAGTTTTTAAAGTGAAGCACCTGGGTTTTGTACCTTCAGTGCTGCTGTTTGAATAAGTAGCTATGTTTTCCCAGAAACCATAACCAGTGTTACCGAGGCCAAACTTGTTCTGCAGTTCATATGGAAAATATTTCCTTTTGCGGGTTTGTCTGTGTGCTTTCTTTGGTGTCCAGCCCGATTTTTGTGTGCTGGTGTGTTGCGTAGTTTAGATAAGTAGCTATTATATATTTACAGAAATCATTATCAGTTTTCTCCTTTTGCAAATTGTCTGTGTACTTTTTTGGTGTCTAGCTCAATTTTTGTGTGCTGATGCGTTGCATAGTTTACCTGCCCATTGTAGCTTTAAGTGTAGATTCCCGTTGTTGATTTAAATATATCAGAAACTTGATCATACTATGTTTAAGGGCCTATATTATTGCTTTCCGTTATCTTCGTTTTTTCAAAGGATTTTCTGTTTTTTGTTGGTTTTTTTTGTCTTGGGAATCTACGTATTGTCAATGCTATGAGTAACAAATTGGCTCATTAAAAATGATTTTATAATTTCCACGTTAATCTCGAAGACTGCAATTTGTCTTGATCCATTCCTCTTGTTTGTTTTCTCCATTTCTCATTGTTTTTATTTGTTCTGACTGCTTACCCAGTTGTCGTCAAAATTTTTTTGTCATTGTGTATTGTTTCAAAATATACGCCCAGCATTTGTATCCTGTTGGATAATTTTGTTCCGCCCTCTGCTTGCCCAATGTTAAAGCTTTGTTTTCTGTGCATTATAATAATTTAATAATAATTACAATATTTATATAGCGCAAAATCTTGATAAAATCAACATCTAAGTGCTGAAACAGGCACACACGCACACGCATGGCTATAAATGGGGAGAAAAAATAAAAGCAAGAATAATAGCAATGGAAAATTATAGAGAGCATATCATTACAATTATATATTATAACAATGTGATTCCCCTCCGAGCGGAGACAGGCTGCAGAGGGGGGGTGGGATTGAGTGAGGTTAGGATTTTATGCAGAGGAGAAAAGGTGAGTTTTGAGAGCGGACTTGAAGGAGACAAAAGTAGGTTGCTGACGGACTGAGAGAGGAAGTTTGTTCCAGGAGAGTGGACCAGAAACAGAGAAGGCTCGTGGACCATAGGTATTGAGCTTAGTGCTGGAAAGCGAAAAGTCAGAGGATCGGAGGCAGAGCGGAGGGTACGTGAGGGGAACATTTCAGAGGATCGGAGGGTACGTGAGGGACATAGATCTCAAGTAGGCTTGACAGGTAATCGGGGGCTGCGTTATTGAGGCTTTTGTAGCACATGGTGTCTAGTTTGTACTGTATGCGCTTTGATACAGGGAGCCAGTGAAGTTGTGCCAGGAGAGGAAATATGTCAGCTTTTTTCTTTTTGAGTACAAGGCGTACAGGATTGTTTTGAATGCGCTGTAGGATGTGAATGGTGGAGGCAGGAAGACCAGACAGGCTTAAACTTTTAACTGGGAGAAATGTAGTAGTATCATCAGTCGTATGTCTTATTTGTTGAGCTGTTCTTTTTTTTTTTTTATTGCCAGTAACACTGCTGCTTATAAAAATGTCGAAGCAGAGAAGACCCTGTCTTATGCCACAGCAAGATGAAGAGGTGCCGAAAGCCATTGTCCTTGGCTTAATGAATCCATTGTACGATTAAATAGAATAGTCTTTCTAGAAATCATAGCCAAAACAAAGAATACTTGTATACTTGTAGAAAAAATAGTTTCGAAATGGGAGTCTTTCTTATACGGATCTTATAGTAGTAGCAGTATTTCTGCCTCCAATAAAACCGTGATTTTCACCGACTGACTGATTTATTACCATGCTAAGCCTTTCTGCTAAAGATTTTGTCTATTATATAGTAATTAATGTGATAGGCCTCCTTTTTTAACTTCTCTCTAGATCTTTTACTTTGTGGAATTGATTTCTTATATCTTGTTTATGAATACATTCCAGTTCAACCGTTTCAAAAGATTCTATGAAAGGATTCATTATCAACCTTTGCTACGTTTCCCCTCAAAGATTTTAAAGAAACCAAGTGTGTCATTTCCGCTGTAACTTCCTGAGGCATTTGTTATTTGTTTTGTTGTTAATCTTTCTGCACATGAAGCAGCATCTGCTTCCCTTAATAATCAAAAAAGAGCATGCTTCTGTTACATTTGACAGTTGTCTGATTGTGCAATCATTTGAAAAAGGTCTGCTTTTGTAGATTTTTCCCTTCTTTTGGGTTTTCCATGTGTCCTTGTTGCTTACGTGTCCTTATTACTTTCTTCTAGCCTTTCTTTTAGCCTTTTCTTAGTTTGCATTCTCCATCTTCAGTCCATTTCATCCTTGCATAAATCTTTGCTTCTCTTGCTATATAGTTGACTGTACTAATTGTACCTGTTTTAAACTCTAAAAATAAAGGCCAATACAAATTCAGAGTCTAAAACAGGTACAATTACTTAGTACAGTCAACTATATATAGCAAGAGAAGCAAAGATAACCAATCTGCCAAAGCCCCTTTGAATTTGTGCCATCAATACAAATTCAAAAGGGCTTTGGCAGATTGGTTTTCTACTTCTCAAATCTGTTTTAAACTTTTAAAAAAAAAAATTTTATGAGCTACTTGTTTCCCATTATTCATTACAAAATGCTTCCATTTCGACTTTCATAGTTACCATTTTTGATTGAGTGAATTATCATTACTCGAATCATTAATCAGGTTATACAACAATGTATTCATTTTTTTCTACAATTCATCTCTTAAATAACTTGCTGAATATCCAGTGCCCCCCCACCCCCACCCCCCCTGTGGATGCCAGGGGCTCTTTCGGTATTAATAGTATCCCCACCTGGAAATTCTGTGCTAGAAATTTCCTCTTTTCTGTCATTCTTGTTTCTTTCTTCCTCCTTTGCTGTCTTGTCATTTCTTCCCATCATTATCTGCCTTGTTGGTCTATTCACCTATATGTGTTCGATAAAGTCTTGCATACCTTTGGGTTTTAGTGTCCTTATGTATGCTTATATTTGTATTCAAGTGTTTGTTGGGGGGGGGGGGGTGGTTGTTTTTTTATCTCCCTTGTACGATAAATTGGATGGAGTGGTCAACGCCGGGGGCATGTCCTTAGATTATGTGGGCGAAATGCATTGATATGTGTACTTTTTTTTTTCCTGTTGAAGTTTTGTTTTGAAGCGGTTATAGCCCTGATATGGCTCTACGCAGTCGGCTAGGCTTTAAACAACAGCAATAGCAATCCAGTACCCAGGTGTTTTATGTGGCCCAGTTGGGTTCACAGTGAACTCGAGAAGATTTTTTTTAAAAAAAAGAAAGAAAGAAAGAAAAACGGTAATCAAATTGGTGAGCAATAAATGGGTTTATTATTTTACTCCATGTGAAGTCTTCCTCATCAGCGTGAAGTTATCTCAGACATGTTAATTCTATATCACTAAATTACCTTATTGAAATAGTTAAGAATCCTGGGAAGTCCGAGATTATTGCTGATCATGCAGTCGGAAATCTCCCACTATCAACACATTTCGTTCACTGAACTCAATTGTTTCTTTAAGAGTGTTAAAGGAAGGTGAATCATTAGGTGCTTATGCAGTTTATCCATTAACAACAGTATTGATATGCTGTCCACCCAATATCAACATCGGAGACACTTAGAAAATCACTGTGCATTATTCATAGCCAGATCATTGTTACGGATCAAGCCATTATTATTATGTCATGTCATCAGTCCATGAATAAGCAGCCATGTTGCCAGAGACTGCTTTTTAAACCCACTTCTTTTCACCACCCCCTCTGAAGGGCTGATCGTGTCGCGCAATCATCAGCATGTGGGAATGTCTGGAAGGGTTGAGATGGTGATGATTAATGTTGTATCCCAGAGTTGTTGGTCTTACTCCAAGCTGTCTTCTGTCCTCCCAGTCTTTTGTATCTAACGTTTAGATCATCTTATCTTCTCATTACCGTCATCGTTACTCAACACTGTGCGTTCCATCTGCCTTTCTTCTGTGTCTGCAACAAATGCGTCACAAACTGACTCGTTTATGACCAGGTTATTTACATACTCTACACATCACCTCTTCTTGGCACTGTGTTCAGGCTGTTTACATAACTCCACACATCTCCTCTGTTTGGAGAACTGGATGCTTTCATTTTGTTTTTTTTATTTGTTTGACTTAAGACAAACTATGCCAAACGCCATGCAAGTTTGTCACATGAAATCTTTTTCCTTTTTTAATTCAATAATGTAGATCGAAATCCGATACAATTCCAAAAGTCTGGGAAATGTCAGCAATAAAGATGAAAATATGGACAATTCACTGGTTATGCCCTGGAAATTGCAGCCAAAATTTGGAATGTGCAGAAAAAAGAAGTCAACAGATTAACTCACTCTGCCCTGGGCGATTGTGTCAGTCAACAAGGCGATTGTGTCAGTCAACAACCTTTCTGCCCTGGCTGTTTGGAAGGGTTACTAATAAAATGGAAAAAAAAAAAAGTTTTGGAGTTAAAGACTTGAAACTTTCTAGTATTGCTAACATAAGAACAAACTTTTGTGCAAGTATAAAGGTGATCTTTTGTTGATTTTTTTTTTTAATTGAATTTTGAAAGAAATGACACTTTTTCAAAATTTTCACTGGGGGGGGGGGGGGGGGGTTACCAATACATGCTAAGAATAAAAAACCCACAAATTTAGACTTTTGATATCAAAACCACTTCTAGACAGTTGCAATATGACTGGGCATTATGTTTACCAAGTATCATGAACTAGCTGCAAGTCTTTCTTTGTCAACAAACAATTTGAAATATGCAAATTTTAAATTGTACACACACACAGCACAGACAACATGGCCATTCATACTAAATATACAACAAAAATCAGAGGAAAGATAGACAGATTTGAAAGTTTATGATGATACTAACATGGTTACAAACCAGCTTTTGTGTAAGTATGAAAGAGTTGACTTGTTTGGTACTATTTTTTTTTTAATTTTGAGATGAATTATTTTGTTTTAAAAGTTTCCGCGGGAGAGGGTACCAATATGCAAAGAATAAAAAAACTCACAAATTCAGCTTTCTGATATCAAAAACACTTTTAGGCAGTTGCAATATGATCAGGTATTATGTGTGTACTAAGTATCAGAAACAAACGCCAACTCTTTCTTTGTGATCAAGCAATGTTTATTTGTCAATATCATAATGTGCACACACACACACAGAGACAATAATAGCCATTCACATTACATAAACAAAACAAATCATAGGAAAGATATATAAAGTTGAAAGTTTCTGGAGATACTAACATAATTACAAACCAATGTTTGTGCAAGTATGAAGGTGTTGAGTTGTCTCCTGCCATTTTTTAATTTTTTTTTTAATTGCGCGGCAGGGGGGGTGGGGGATACCATATATGAAAAGAATATTTTAAAAAAACCCACAATTTAAGATTATTGAAATCAAAAACACTTCTAGACAGTTGTAATATGATTGGATATTATGGGCACCAAGTTTCAGAAACCAGCTGTAAGTCTATGTAAACAAGCAATGTTCATTATATCAATATTATAATGTACACACACCCCACAGACGACAATGGCAATTCAGACACACACAAAAATCAGGAAAAACGGACAGACTTGAAAGTTCCTGATGATACTAACATGGTTATAAACTGACTTCTGAACAAGAATGAAATTGTTCACTTGTTTGGTACTATCTTTTTTTAATTTTGAACTAAATTACTTTGTTTTTAAAGTTTGCGCAGGGGGGTACCAATACATGCAAAGAATAAATTAAAAAAATTAAAAAAACACCTACATTTAGCTTTTTGATGTCAAAAACACTTAAAGACAGTTGTAATATGATTCAGTATTATGTGAACAAAGTTTCAGAATCCAGCTGCAAGTCTTTCTATGTAAACAAGCAATGTTCATTATGTCAGTATTATAACATGTACACACACACAGAGACGGCAATAGCCATTCATATTATATATACAAAAAAAATCATTAAAAAAACACAGCAAAGGTAATACAGATTTGAAAGTTTCTGGTGATACTGACATGTTACAAACTGACTTTTGTGCAAGTATGAAACTTGAAAGTGTTCACTTGTTTGATATTATTTGTTTTATAAATTTTGAAGTAAAATATTTTGTTTCAAAAATGTGTGCAGGAGTTTACCAAATACATGCAAAGAATAAAAAAAAAAAAAGACCCACAAATTTACCTTTATGAAATCAAAAACACTTCTATAGTTGTAATATGATTGAGTATTATGTGTAGTAAGTTTCAGAAACCAGCTGCAAGTCTTTCTATGTAAACAAGCAATGTTCCTTATGTCAATGTTATAATATACACACATGCACAGACACAGCTATGGCCATTCACACTTCATGAACAATAAAAAATCAAAAAAATCATAGGAACGACAGACAGACTTGAAAGTTTCTAGTGATACTTACATGGTTACAAACTGAATTTTGTGCAAGAATGAAACAGTTGACATGTTTGATACAGTTTTTAGAAATTTTACTGTAAATTATTTTGTCAAAAGTTTGCGCTGGGGGGGGGGGGGGGGGGTACCAATGTATGCAAAGAATTAAAAAAAAACCCACAATTTTAGCTCTATGATATCAAAACACTTCTAGACAGTTGCAATATGATTGGGCATAATGTGTACCAAGTTTCAGAAACCAGCTGTAAGTCTTTCAGTGAAAACAAGCAATGTTTATTATGTCAATGTTGTAACGTACACACATGCCCAAAGACAACAACGGTAATTCAGACTACATCATTAAAAAAAAAAGTCATAGGAAAAACAGACTTGAAAGTTTCTGGTGATACTAACATGGTTATAAACTTTTGAGCAAGTATGAAAGTGTTCATATGTCTTCTACTATTTTTTTAAAATTTTGAAGCAAATTATTTTGTTTCAAAAGTTTGCGCAGGGGGTACCAATATATCCAAAGAATAATAATAAAAGAAAAGTTAGCTTTTTGAAATCAAAAACACTTCTACACAGTTGATATATGACTGGGCATTATGTGTACCAAGTATAAGAGCCTAGCAGTAACTCTCTTTGTCAAGAGGCAATGTGTAGTATATGTTATACTTTACAAACACACACACACTGACAACAAATTACAATGGTCATTTGCATTAGGTAAAGGAAAAAAAATCATACATAATCACAGGAAATATTGAGACTAGAAAGTTTGCTATCATGTACACAATAAAAGTGTACAAGAGCTTGAAATCATGTTTCGGTGATTCATTCTGAATTGAAAATAAGAAAACAAACGTTTTGGGGGGTGTTTGAGGCATTAGGTAAAGAAAAAAAATCATACATAATCACAGGAAATATTGAGACTAGAAAGTTTGCAATCATGTTTCAGTGATTCATTCTGAATTGAAAATAAAAAAAAACGTTTTGGGGGGTGGTTTGAGCTTAAATCAAGTTATCAGACAGACAGTCATATATTCTGGTCCATGCAGTATTCTCTGCACATGTTTTGTAACACAGATTTACTCGCTGTTCCTGAGTCCAACAAGGGGGGGGGGGCGTGGTTCTGCACATGCTCGACGTGCAGACCACACTCTTCGTCCTCAGTGAAATTGCTGATCACAGGGAAGAATGTGAAGTTCTCGTTCCATGGTTTTAGAAAAATGTCCAAAAACGCTTCAGTGTTTTCTTCACCACCCACTTAAAATCTCCTCAGCACTGTCATCGTCAGGAGGCATCGCTTCGTCCGACTCTGTGTCATACTCGGTACTGAGTCAAAAGTCCAAGTCTTGGTCACTGGAAGTGTCACCGAGTTGAGGGCCGACATCCGAGTCTATCACAACAAACTCACTACACATCGAGTCATCTTCTTCTTCAACATCTGAGCCTTCAGTCTGAAGCTGTTCGATTCGTTCAAGCACTTCTGGTGCCGTGTAGCCACGAGTTTGTCTGCTTCGCTTTGTTGATGTCGAAGGTGCCGCCATTTTGATAACACGCAGCAGGCCGACACGGAGCTACTACCCTTACACATTCGCATACAGCACAGACAATGAAGCCTTGTTGCCTGCGGGAATGGTGCAGATGCACTCATGAATGACTGAACTAGAGGCCTGTAGTGCTTAGTTTCATACACAGTCGAGCTCCGGCGAATGAAAAATGCAGAAAGCGAAAGTACCGAACTTCGGTACATTCAGGCTCTGAGAGTTGATGTGTCTACTGATTGATAAATGCCCAAGACCAAAAAATGCAGAAAACATAAGACTAGATAAAAGAATTTTAAAAGAATACTGAAATTGCGTAAATGCAATACACTAAAGATAATCGGATGTGCACCTGATGTCATGAAGCAAATTACGTCACCGGTGGAAATTACTGTGGATGGGCAAAGTATTTCTTCCTGTTGGTGAATGCCATGCACAAAGATCTTTCCTCAACAAAGATGAAAGAATCTGCAATGGATTTCGACCTTCACAGTCAACATGTGTGCAGCATTAACTACCAGTGTGTGGCTGAAAACAAACTGCTTTTTGGTGACTTCACCATGGTACTGGCAGACAAACGTATGATAAGACGAGTTCAAAATGATGGCAACTGACACTGCAACAGTCGATGAAGAAAAGCATAGAGACCAAAAGTTTCTCCAGCAACAGCCAAACCATGAGGTGAGTGACTTTCACCATTTATCTAACAGTGAGGATTTATTTTAATGGTGCAGTGATGAAACCAAAAAATAGTTGCAACAAATAATGTTTTTAGGGAGATGGTCTTGCGTGTCAATCTCAATAGTAGACCGTCTTCAGGGCTTATCTAGACAAAAACGTCTTACAAATGGAATTAATTTGTTTGGATTGTAAACATAAAAAAGGGAAGTGTCAGAGAAGTGCAAACTTTACAGATTAATATCTAAATAAATCCATTGATTAAAGTTCATACCAATTTGAGTATCATATGATCCAGCATTGCTTTGCAGAAAGATTTATTTTGCGATTTAGGTACACATACATACTACACTTTAACAATCAGCTGCATATTTGCCCTTTATGATGAACAAGGAAGTGCTATTCATCATATAAAGAAAAAGCATGTAGCAGCTGCACTACCAAGAGTTTGGTTTGGCACTATATTTGCAACATGTTTATCAAAATACAATTGTAATTAAGTAAATTGTTTCCTTAAAATTACACTTATAAACATACCATGCCTTCAAGATTCAATTGCCAGCATTGCTTGGCTTCCCTGCGCTGTACCGATACTCGTCTGTCTAGAGAGAGAATGCAGATCTATAGATGCATAGCATTTGTATGATGAAAGCAACCCATAGAAATTTTGCCAGAAACTTTTCCAAAAGTGGGGAGGACAGGTGGGAGTGAGATACAGCATGCATGTTTGTTAAACGTGATTTTAAGAGAAAAGAAAATTACACTTAGTATACGATGCCTCACTGATGCAGAAAAGCAGTAACAAGATAACCTTAGTGAGAGCATGATGCAGACATGAAGGGGACTTCATACAAATTGCACGTTGAGCCAATAAGAAAGCAGTACCCTAGAACCCTCTTCTTGAAAACTGGAGACATTCCACAGGTAAAACTAGATAAAATACCAGGGGAAAGCCAGCATGCCGCATCGTTCCCTCAGACTCCCATGGTTTGAATTCGTGGGACTGCTGAGAAAATTGGTCATTTCAGATCTTCTCATTTAAGCAGGCTTGATCACTTCTGTTAACTGCTGTCCCAAACATCTTGTCTTGTAGCAGCCTTCATGCCAATGAAGAGGCGAAGTTGGGCGGACAGGACATCCAAGTCTTGGTATAGTCGAAAAGACCTGATTGGGTAAAGGAGCTGTCCATGACCTGGATAGAGGGGAAAGGCTAGACAAAAAGTACTGCGAGAGTCCCTAAACTCAGAAATGTAGAGCAACATGCCAGCCCAGCATGGAACCAGTATCATGGAAGGTTGCAAAGGGTGTACATCTTGTTACACCTCCAGTCCAAGGCCAGGGACATAAGGCCGGTTTCAGGGTAAGGTGTATTAAGCAGAGCCTGGAATTCGTCACGGAAACGAGGATTTCCTTGAAAATCGCGCAAAAAAATATTTTTCACGTTAAAAAAAAATCGACCATACTTTAAAAAAAAGTTTTGATGAATATGTCTGTGTATGAACAACTGAAACGATCTGCTGTGTATGATGGATCCTGATCTTGTGCCCAATGTTTATTAAATACTCTTTTGACTGATATTCATTGTGATTTTCAGTGTGTTAGATGCCTTTAAATTTGTCTTCAGAATGCCTCAGAATGCACAGATTTTAGTCTTGATTTTAAAAATTTTCCGGGGGAGCAGGACCCCCCTAGAAGTTTCCTCTTTTTTTTTCTTAGCAATTCCAGGCTCTGATTAAGGAATGGGCTCCAGGAGTTGCATGGGGGGGCGGAGGGATGACAGGACTAGAAAAAGGTACAGGCTGGGATCCTGGTGCAAGGTCTGTTAAAGCGGAATAAGACAGAATCGCTTGAAAACAAAGTCCCCTGATGGATCAGTTACAGATTGTCATTCTATGTATCTGCACAGATGAGGCTGCTAAGCTTAGATCTGTAGAGAGATGGCCCAGAAAATGGGCTATTTAAACAGAAGAGTAATTGACAGACTTGACGGAGTGATTGCATACCAGTTTAGCCATCTTGAATGATGGGCGGAAAATGTATCATGCCAGGCCTGTGAGTGACTTTCGAGGTCTCCAGTGCTTTGGTATGAAGAGTCTCATGAAGATCAAATTTCCTGTACAGAAGCCAGACGTGAAGGTTGGATTTCCATGAGGGATGTTGGACCTTGGTTGGAGCAGGTTTCAATCCCCAAGGCATAGCCTGAGAAGCAGAATAGGAGGAGATTTGGAAAAAAGCCAGCCCAAAATAGCCTCAAGATTGATTGTGAGAGTATCTACATCCACTTCCAAAGAACTCTCTTTGACAGGAAGAGGGGGAAATACATACAAGTTGAGGTCCGTTCAAGAGAGGGTATTCACTGCAACATGCCTCTGGGCCTGGAGTAGGGGATATGTATGGTGGGAGGTGGTGATTGAATCTGAAGGATTGAACCAAAGATTCCACACAGGCTGAATGGCAGGATGGACTGGCGTGTGCAGAATCATGTGAGCATGAGTTAAACTTGATTGGAATGTAGTTAGCCGAGAACAAAAACTTGAGATTTGCCCTACAGTACGAGGTTTGTCATCATTATGAGTAGGTGCAATTGCCGAGGATGGGGGGGGGATTTAAGACCCAAGATAGCCACCACCAACACATCCATCCTCTGCCAGCAGACGAAGTACAAATATAAAGTTCAGAGGATTACTAATTGCGACCTACCCATTCCATTGCTGGTGCCCGAGGTTTCATTACTCTGCTGAGTGCGGCCATTTACGCACAAACAACATAGGTCTGTTTGATACGGATGTTCCAAAGAACGTTTAGAGCCCATGTGGCTAGTATAGACTTGACGTTGCCAACAGCAGCAGATCATGTGCTGTGAGCACAGACGCGATGTTGCTTACAACTCTTGATCCTTGTGCAACAACTCTGGTTGTGACACTTAAAAAAATCTGTAGTTAAGTCTGGTATGGTCAAAGGAAGAAATCCCTCTAAAAATAACTTGCAATGTTTTCATGGTTATTTCCAACCACTGACATTTGAAATATTTCTGTTTCGGTAAAAGGGAGTCTTGCCAAACATGCACACAGTTTTCGGTTTTGCAAGCTCTGAAAATGATCATTCAGGAGGGTTTGGAGGATGAATATGTAATTGATATCAACACAAGGATAAATTGGAGGTAGGAGATCGATATCTTTTAGAGGATATTCCTGTTTAGAGCAAGTCAAATGGAGTGTCAGTACAGTGTGATGGTAGCACATCTAGCAATACTGACAATGAGAATGTAGTGTAGCGATGAAAACGTGCTGGTGCGCCAGGCCTTTGTTTGCATGCTGTGTTTTGAACCTGAATTTTTCCATTCCTTGTTTTATCATAGTTGGACAGGCGAAGAGGGTTTTTTTTTTTTATGTCCGGTCACGGGATTTTTCCTCTTGGAAAGATTTAATACATTAAAAAAAAATTTTTTTGAAACTACAAGAAAGCTACGTACTGGGTGAATACATGCACCTTATATTCATTTTCATTCCTTTTTGTCAAAGTGGATTTACCATGTGAAACTTGGGCTGCTTTTCCCATTGAGAGCGCATGGCTGCAGTGCAGTGCCAACCCACCCACTTTTTTTTTTTATTTTTTTTTTTTTTTATATTATACACGAAGACTTAAGTAAGGCAAGAAGACTAGCCTTATAGGGGAGGGACCTGGGAAATGAACCAGGGCAGCCTTGCAGAACCTGCTTTCCATGATTTTCAGCTGCCGTTGGATCTTTAGCATGTGCAGGCCAGAAGGCACATGGCTGCAACCAATTTTTTATCTGCTTCCAAAAGACTAGACGTTCAGTTCAATTTTTTTAGTCTAAACTGAGGAGAAAATCTAAGGCCTTGACAGGGAATGTACCTGGGAACCTCAGGTTTAGTTACTGACAGCAAACATCTGAACCATTTAGCCACTCTTCTACAGTTTTAAGGAATCTGAAGCAAATTCCCACTGCAGGCTTTTGAGCTAGAACTCTCCACTCTTCCAGCTGCAGCTGCCGTGACAGCAGTTTTACTTACAAAGCCCAAAGAGCGTATGATCCCCTCATCTGGCTGCTATTAGGTACCGGCAGCCTTTCTTCAGCAACGCGGGAATTGTGTCAGTCGGTGGAAAAATTGCAATATTCTTGCAGATGAACATGAATGACAAAGTTGTTATCATGAAGGTAAAGATTGTTCTTGCACATATTCTTGCAGATGAACATGAATGACAAAGTTGTTATCATGAAGGTAAAGATTGTTCTTTCCCCTATCAATCTGTGCTCTTTGTAGAGGACGTACTTGGATAAATCAGATTGTTTCCGCGGATGAGTAAACAGCTTATTTTTTGCTGAATCCAACCATGTACGAAACTATGAGATGTGACATTTACAGGGTGTGCGTGAGCCAACAAAGGGCGAGTACTCTTGACCTGCCATTTTAGCATACGAGAACCTCGAATCTTGGCGGCCTTTGAAGCAATCGCTGAAAGTCCAGTTAACGAATTTCTACCTGTGATCATCAAGCTGAAGGACAAACGTAAACATTGACTGATTTTTCATGAAAATTTACTTGGAAGTTTGATTCAACAAATTATTTTCATGTTTCTCTTTATTTAGAAAGATTTTAAAAGAAACCTGCGGCAGGTATAGCCTGCATAAGCAAAGAATAGAAAGTACGATCTCAGGTTTGATGTTTTATCACCCAGGGATTTTTTTTAAAGCAACCTGGAACTAGTAGAAGTAAAACTGTGTGAAACGATTGCTTTCCAAAGGTGTTTATATTACTAGTATTTAATGATTACGATGGGATTTTGTTTAATGCATCAAAATCATCATGTTTGTGCTAGTACCTGGCCAGAAATTCAAATCGGAAGTTTGGTCGGTGAGTGCATGTCGTCTACCGGATCAGATTCGACAATGTTTATCATAGCAAAGATACGGCAGATGGCGGTTTTGCACAGTCATGCAGGCAGGCGCGCACACTTTATCAGAACACTATATAGCATCAGGCAAATACAGACACATAGCTCTACAAAGTCTGATGACCCTTTCTAATGGCACAATGTAAGAATACTTTACTCTCAAAAGTAATAATTGGCACAAATTTTAAAAAAAATACTTGAGAAAAAAATTCGGATTTTGTTTCTATTTGTTTTCAAGGCAATGATGATTTTTTTGTGGATGAAATTAACCATCACTGCCACCAAAACTTCAACAGCAGACACTAATAAACTTCTTGTACTGTTAAAACTGTTGAGAACTGGGTGTGATAAGTCGTGGGATGAGAACACGGCTTTTGTTTCAAAAATTAGTAACACCGATTAATCATCACCTCAGGGGCTAAATCTGAAGTCAAAAATTGAGACAGTTTTAAATGAAGCGGAGAGATATTCAATAGATAGACCTGATAAGTCATGGGATGAGAACACGGCTTTTGTTTCAAAAATTAGTAACACTGATTAATCATCACCTCAGGGGCTAAATCTGAAGTCAAAAATTGAGACAGTTTTAAATGAAGCGGAGAGATTTTCAATAGGTAGACCAGACATTAAAAATTTCTTTGTCTGTGGATATGGGAAGACGCATGTTACTGCGAAATAACTGATGAAAATAACTTATTGATAAACATTAGGAATGAGTATAGAAATGGCTGCAAGTCATGTACTGCATTGCCAGGCTTGTATCTTCTGCTGTTACACATTTTAGCTCATGACACATTTTAGTCTCGTTATGTTGTTGAGAAGGATGTCATTCTGTGCTAGGTTGATTACAAAGTCATCTGTGGATCACATTGTTTCAGACTAATCAGTACATGCATACAAAATCTTATAATCTCGTGTATTAGCAACAGTTGCTTGTAAAGGGTGAAGCTGTAGCTTTGCATTTGATTCACATGGAAAATTTCGGATTTCATCAAGACATAATGTGAGTTTTGTCTGTTTTAAGTTGGCCCAACACATGGGCCCTCACATTATTTGGGTGCAAATGCACACAAAATATCTTACATATTGAATATAAGTAAGCTCGTAAATAATTTACTTGTAGCTTTCTATTTGATTCACATGCAAAATTTCAAGGAAATCCATCAAAAAATGAGCAAAATATGTGCATTTTAATTTGGTCTGGTACGTGAACCGTGCTTTTTCCATCGTTTAAATGAGATAGTTTGCCATTTTTGGAGCCAAATAACTCCTGACTTTGTTACTTTATGCTGCCCCCCAAAAATTCCATACAGTAACATTGTTCCTGAGAAAAAGTAAACTCTAGTCAATTTTGTCTTCTTATTTTTGTGTAATGGGGGTGCAAAAAATGGCTTGTCATGCAATTTCGAACATTGACAAAATGGTATATTTATGAAGTTTGCAGCACTGCTGTGTAAATGTATGAACAGATCTGCTCGTATGCTTGCTTTTTTATGTAGTTTATGTTGTTAAGAATTAAAATCAGGAATGACATTCTCTGTCTGAGGACTTCTGGAAAATTAGGTTCCTGCAAACTTGCTACATTTCACAATTGGCGAAAACGTACATAAACTGCCGTTTTCAAAGTGCGTTATCTGTGGACCTAATACAGCTAGAGACTTACTTTTTTTTTTTTTTTTTGCATTGTGCTTATTTTTTTTTTGTACTTTTCAGAAATATAGTGTTAATAACCTTTTTGAGAAGTTTATTTTTTGGCTGCTGGTACCTATTCCTATTGCGGCTGACTATCCAACCTGCTTGCATTTTTTGGAACACTCCAGGTAGTATTCAGACCAGCTGCAGCCGTCAAGTAATTTTGTAGGCATATCTTGATCTCCGGAATTGGAGCACCCGGTCACAACAGGAAAGCTGGAGGGAAAGAGAACACCAGGTAGACCCAGGGAGAAAATACTGGACGGACTTGCAGTGTGACCAAGGACAGAGAGGATGGAAGATGTGCTTGTGGCGACAAGGGCTAGATGCATATAGAAGGCCATGATCGCCATCAGCAGGGCACATGATGATCTTGATTTCCCACGTTTTTCTCTGTGCATGCAGAAACGTCTGATGCAGTGTATAGTCTGCCCTTAAAAGTTCTTTCAAAATGCTGAAAATCTGGCTTCCAAAATTGTTTGAACTGTCCCGTGCCAGGAGTTAGAAATCTCTCTTGTGAGGGAGAATCTTGCCCTGTGTGATGTAAGCCACACTTCACAGTAAATGCCACAAGGGGGGGGGGGGGGGGGGACTGAGGTTCTCAGAGTTGCTGATCATGAAACCAAAAGCATCTTTCCTGGATAAGTTCATTTCTTTCTGAGAAAGGAAAAAAATCCATTTAACAATGTATGCAGAAAGCAATTTTATTTATGAATAATTCCATCTGCAAATGTTTTGATACTCGTTGCATCGGTGAGCATTTGGGAAAAGCTAGATTGAAGACAAAATATGGTGACGATGTCAGACATTGTTGAGTGTGGAAAATCTTTTAAGGAAAAAGAAGTGAAAAATATGTGGAGGTGGGATTAGAGCATGCTGTTGGAGTAAAAGCTTTTGGTGGATTCATAAAAAAGTTAACTCCAGGGTCTTGTTCGTTATTGCCTCCTCTCTTTCTCGAAAAAGGGGAAGAATAAAAGTTGAACTACTCGACTTGTTTAGAAGATTATCCTCATGATCATGTGTGTTCAAAAGACCACACAACAGTGTCATAGCAAACCACCCATTGTGGTTTCTTCAAGTTCTGATGTTTTTTGAAAGTTGGGTTTTTGTTGCATTCATTCACATGAGTAGGCCCTAAACCTTCAGTAAAAGGATGATGTGAAGTAAAGTTTCTAGACCTAGTGAAGGTTGAATCTATTTCAGAAAACTGCAGTTACAGAATTACATGTACAGTGTTAAGCATGTTGGTATACCTCAAAATGCACCAGAGTGGGCAATTTCCAACTGAACAGTACAGCTTGTCCTTGGATCCTCTTTTTTTTTTTTTTTTTTTTCTCAGTTGACGAAGTCGCACTCTTGGTTCCTGGAAATAATATGATTAGATTCTCTTTTCTCTGCTACTAAGATCTCTTTTCTCTCGTGCTGCTGTCAAATCTTCCCATTGTGTTTTCTGCAAACTGTGTGTGTGCGGGTATAACTGGGTGTGTATGTGTGTTGGGTGATAGGCCCATGATGGAGGGGTGTGTGTTGTTTCGGGGGGGAGGGGGGGTCTGTCTCTAATTGTTGTTTCGGGAGGGGGGGGTCTGTCTCTAAAACTTTCAAATTAAGCCCAGATTTTGCCAGATGCTCAGTTTAGTTTAAAAATCTTCGAGGTTCTACTTTCATGGAAACCTAACACATGAAAACCCCACCCACCCAAACGAGAGCAGACTGACAGAATCTCAATCTCTCTCTCTCTCTCTCTCTCTCTCTCTCTCTCTCTCTCTCTCTCTCTCTCTCTCTCTCTCTCTCTCTCTCAAGCTGTCAAAATAATGCACAGAATAGGCAGAAATCCCCTCATGCAAAATAATGGCAAATGGCACAACTTTGAGACAGGTTAAGTTTAAATATCTGGGAATAGTCATCTCACCAGACGGCAGATGCACATCAGAAATAGCCAGCAGAATCAGCCAAGCCAAAACATCATTCAAGAAGATGAAAAGCATTCATACCAGCTAATGCCTATCAATTAACATCAGGAAGAGTTCTTAAATATTATCGGTTTTGAGGCATGGACAGTCAGCACGCAATGCCAGAACAAGATTGAGGCAGCCAAGATGTGGTTTCTAATAAGAATGGCGAGAGTTTCATAGACAAAAAAGAAAACACACAGTCTTGGTGGAGGCAGACACAAGATCATTCATAAGGAAGATTAGGAAAAGACAGGCAACATTTATAGGCCATTTTTCTAGGGAAAGGGAAATTAAATCACCTGGTCACAACAGGAAAGCTGGAGGGAAAGAGAGGACCAGGTAGACCCAGGGAGAAACTGTTGGATGGACTTACAGGGTGGCTGAAGACTTGAGAGGTTGCAAGATTTTCTTGCAAGGAATAGATGCATATGGAGGACCGGCAGGGCACATGATGCACAGATAGTACAATTTTTTTTTATGTAGTAGTTTGCATCAGGACTCTAATTTCTTTACTATAGTAGTTTGTATCGGTAAAATGGATGCTCAGAACAAGCTTTTAATCATTAAATTGGGAATCACAGAAATGCAGTGTAACATTACAGGAGAAATTTCAGTTACGTGGTATTGAAATATATTATCTCATAGAGCATTGGTAGCAATGAAAAGATCACTGTACAGATCACATTGTTCCTCAAAGCTGATTGGGAGCTTGGACAGTAGACTTCCCCATCCCAAAATGTCAGAATTGTCAGTTCCGCAGTGCATAGAAATGTTTCAACCTGAGACTACTGATAGCCCCAGTGTGGAAGATTGACACTAGTGCGTAAAATTAGAATATTGCAGATATGTCAATCATACAACGCTAGAGAAAGGACCTAACTGGCTTGTCCAATAAAAACAATTTTTTTAAAAAGAGGATACCTGGCCTGAAAAAAGACTGTTGGCATGGAGGCTGTTCAATGAATGTTACAAAAATTCAGACCGCTAAGAAAATGGCAAACTTCCAGTCTGTCTTCATGAAGAGCAGGATTAACAAATGTACCCTGTATGTGTTTCATAAGGCAAGGTTGTGATAAAAGGGACAGGGATCATTTTTAATCTTCTATATGTAGACTGCATAGTCTGCTGAAATCGAAAAGTGCAGTGAAATTTCTGTCAATAAGAAAAAAAAGTGGGGGTTTTGTTGTTTCAAGGGATACTTTTGGCAAAATTATATTTCAAGGTGTTTCCAACAGTAGATAGGTAAAACCTGGGATTTTATAGAAAATTTGGGGGGGGGGGGGAGGGTGAGTCGACTAGTATTCACCTTATCCTATTCTGGTCAGAAAGGACAGATAAAATATCAGGGGGGAAAATGTCTCTTAAAAGGCTTATTAGATATAGAATTGGAACCTGAAAACGTTTAAGTAACCCATCTATTGACAAAAAGTGTTACATGGCCTTGCAGGATTATTGAAAATTAAAGTTTTAGACAAATTCAATGTTTAAAAAGATCACATAAAGCAATGTCAAAAATTGCTTGGGTGAAAACCGTTGTGAAATTTGAAATTAATGTGTGGCAGGCTGTAGAAAGGTATTTTCCGGAAAGGCAGTATCCAGCAAAAATAGTTTAAAAAAATGTTATTACAGTTAAGTAACAACTCTGCATAGCAAATGTTAAAACTCATTGTTTTGTTAGACAATCCTGGTCATGATCTGCAAATGCAAACCTTGCCGAACTGAAACTTGCACAGCGTTCATTCATAGTTCTGTTAACATGGATACATTTGAAAGTTGGTTTGATGATGTATTGGTACAGATTGTCATGTAAAAGTTTCTAGTATGGTTGTATTCGACATGAAATGTGTATGTAGAAAAATGGGTGTAGAATTGAATTCTAACTTCACACTTCAAAAATTTTTCAATGATAAAAAGCATTACTTCAGAAACGTTGATCTTTACTTCAGAATAGCAGACAGAAGCCTTGTTGTTAAATTAATTCTCTGAAGCTTCAAAGATATAATGTGATTGGTTTACAAATACAGCCATGTAGTAAAGGCTCTCGAGCATACATAGTAGTAAAGGCTCTTGAGCACACGTCAACTCGGTGCTGAGGTGTGCGATTTGCCATCATGAGAGCTCTTGAAACTCCAAGTTTTTACTCATGTAATAGTGAATTCCATTTTCATTGTAAATCAATATGTATATCTCCAATTCTCCCTAGACTAAAAATGAAAATGACATGCTGGTTACAAAGGTAATACCATTCACCTGAAGACAGCTCCTTTCCCCAAACTCCAAAATCACACAGTTGACCAAAGTTTTGGGTCCCATGAAATGCACAGTGTGCTGCAGCTCGTTTTGGCATTGCAAATCAGAAAGATACTGTGATCCATCCAGTGTCTCGCATTTGCATGCAAATGTGTCATCTGTACACTCGTGTTGTCATAGATACATATCATCTTTAAATTTACTCTGAATGTGGTACATATCGTCAACTTTAAATTTCAGGCAATCCAAATGTCCGCGAATTCGCGGATATCTGCGAAAGGGAAGTATTTGCATGTTTTGTTCATTGCTAACAATGCTTGTGCCCTTTTTTTCTTTTATTAAAATGCTTGATTTATCTTTCACCAGAGGGGGTTAAATTTCCATTTACTAGACTAAAATGCTTCAGTTATGGGGGCAAAGCCCCCAGACCCCCACCAGTGTGCCTATGCGGCCCCCTGGACCCCCAGCATTTTTTTTTCCTTGAAACACATTGTTGCTTGAATGGATTGCCTGAATTTATATAAAGGTGGACAAGTTGGGGTGTACCATTCTGATCTATCTTTTTAATTGTGGCTCATACTTTTTTGGGAGCACCTATCTAATTTCAAATGATGTAGCCCTAGGGCTAATTTTGTTACCTGGTTAACAGAGCTTGTGCAACAGTGACGCGCACACGTTTTTATTTTTGATAAGCTGTGCAAAACCCGTTTTGCTGCAACGCTTCTTGTTATATGTTTACTCATTTAAAATGGTATAAACTGATCAGTGACAAAAATACCAGTGTTGTAGAAACCATTATGGAACATTTTTCTTATGCAGTGTTTGTAGTGTCTTCAAATATCTGTGCTACAGTTTACTTACAAAAGCTCTGCCTGTCTGTATCTGAATTACCAGATTGCACAAACTTGTCTTTTTTTTTTTTTTTAATTCTACTTTGAGAAGAGCATACCCCGTACTCTCTCCCATTGAGGAGAGGAGAAACACTCTTAGCTTGATCACCCCTTTTTAAAAAAAATTTTTTTTTTATAATCAATCCTGGATCATTTTAAGCCCAGATTTCTTGTAGTGTGACATGTACTATGTGTCACAAAGTTCTGTTCAGTCAAATTGCATCTTAGTTAGACTTGAGTATTGTTTTGTGGCTGGAAAAGGTGTTGGTGCAGATGTCTGTGCCAGTAGTTATGAATGTTTTGTTATGTGTGGGGAATGTTCAGGGTTGAGCGAGGTAAAGCGTCCAACTCCAACCTCCAACAGGGCTTTGCCCTGTGCTCCATAAAGGCCTAGTCAGCCCCTGGACCATGGCTCATTCAAAAGGATTTGACCTTGGACTGTTCTGATCTGGAAATGGCTGCTGTTGCACATTTCAAACTTTCTACTTTTTCTATTGCTATGTGGCTGCCCAAAATTATCATATGCATTAAGAAGAGTGCAAATATGGGGGGGGCACTTAAGTGGCACATTGAAACTAAAATAATGGAAGGTACAGATGGGCACTTGTGTGGCACACTGAAACTAAAATAATGGATGGTACAGATGGAATTGTGATGTCCTCAGGACAAATTTTTAAAGATTAAAAGGTAAAAATGCTCCAGTTATAGGGGGCTTCATCACCCTGATCTCCATCTGGGGTTTCCATCAGCCTCCAGAATCCTGTCCTTTCCTCCCTTACCAGTTTTTTTCCCTTCAAATTCTATGCCTGGTAGTAAAATCTTGTCATGTTTCCAAGAACATAAAAAAAAAATTTGCTCAGACTTTATAGAGTGAAAGGCAAAAATGCGCCGGTTTCATGGCCCCCCTCCCCAGATCTCCACCTGGGGTTTTCATCAGCCCTCTCACCCCGGAACCCTTGTCCTTTCCTCCTTTTTTCAGTTTTTTTTCTCTCTCCCAAATCCTATGCTTGGTAGTGAAATACATCGTATATCCAAGAACATTCAGAAAATTTTCGTTCAACTATGCCAAAGCATTCTAACTGATGGAAGCAATGTCATTAAAATGCTGAATTCCCATAGCAACCATAACACACAAAACGTTTTTTGCACAAAGAAAACAAAAACTTGAAACATGTCATTTCGTAAGTGTACAAATATCTTGCTCACTAGTGGATCGGTACTGCAAAAGTGAAAAGGAGGCTGACTAAATGTAGGCATTGCAGATGACCTTTGAACTTGACCTACCTTGTACTTGGAAGCATGTCATCTGAACCATTGGAATAGTTTCCGCATTGCCTTCACAGAATCGTTTGTTTTCTAGGTCAGCAATGGTGGGAAAATTTCCAGGTAATCAAGGTCATTGGTTTTGGATACAGATGAACTCTTGTACTGTAATCAAGCAAGTAAAATGGTCAATATAGTGCGATTCTCAAAAACAAATGGCATCTCATCATCTGCATAGCGGAAATTGTCCGTGAGACATTCACTGAAAATATATTGTTTAAGTTTATGAAACGAATCTAAAAATAATGATGCAATGGTTTGTGAAATAAACAGTTCTTGAAATTCTCCTGATGCCTTGTTACCAGTACTGTAATTATGTCGATTAGGGGCATGAATCCTGTAAAACTTTCGAGTACATACAGGTTTGTTTGGTGGTTGTTCCTATTAGCTGTTTATTAATTTTAAGAAAAGAACATATGCATGTATTATTATTATTATTAATTATTATTATTATTATTAACATTTTGATGGGAGGTAACATTCTCACTTTTCTGCTGCACATTTCCAATTGTACATCAATGTACGTCTGTGAGTGGGTGGTTTTTATATAAGCAGCATCTTTGAAAATAGCCTGTTCCATTTGCGCTGATGCATATGTGATGGTGTGGTGGTAAGGGTGAAGGCAGAAGAGCGCAGATGGTAAGGCAGCCTGACAAAAACGACTCGGGGAAGGCAGAGCTGATGTTTCTCTCTTTATTCCGACCCAACCGTTCACGACCAGACCAGAGGAGAAAGGCATGCATGGCACTCGCACTCGTCTGCTTATATACTCGGCATGTGAACTGCATTGACGGCACCGCGAGCCCGCAGGCCAATCAACTGTCTGGGGCCCCTTACGGGGCCAGATTTGTGTTTCTTCGTGCAAGCGTAGCAGTGCTTATCTTGTGGTCCGCATAACAAGTATCATCATATTGTATATCAGACAATTCTACACAGCACACAGATTGTTGTGGTCTACATCATTTTGCACAACATTCACATAGATCGAAACTATAAGTGATTTTAGTCAATGTTTACACTTTGCTGAAAGGGATTTTAGCTGTATTTTTACGTATTTAATCAATCAATCTTTATCCATGAAAAATATCAAACAAATGAGTAAATATTCGATAACCAGTAAGTTCATGTGGACATACCTTGAATAGGTAAATCAATCTCTCGGTGCAGAAATTGATCAGTGAACAGGCAATAGAAAACAAATGATCCTAATTTGGACACGCACAGTTCGACCACAATATGGAATGCCAAGATCTCTTCTAATACTTTTCTGCTTAGCAATATTTTATTGCAGTATCAGTTCTTTTTATAAAAGGAGCAATAATGTTAATGTAATTATGTATCTAAGTCAGATTTTTAAATATTAAGAATTTGATTCTACATCCCGGCAAGATGGCGGTTTGCCGCACTTTGACTTGGCCTGAACTTTCTTTAATGCAAGCTTAATATCTAATGATTAAAGGTGTGATGTGGTTCAAATGAAAGATTAGAATACCAACATTCTAATCGTGATCTTAAAATTTCCACAATTCATTTCATTATTTTACTAATTTCCGATTATCATCATGGCTCACTGGTTGGAAATTTGAATAGTACCGAATGATCGGACAACAAAATTGTTGATTTCAGGAAAATGAAGGGAAAATTTCGTCTTGAGGACATTTCCTATAAGAAATACATACATACATTTCTGCTAAATTAGAATGCACAAGTTACTCATTTCTTAGCTTTTAAGGTTGAAATAATAGAATTTCTTAATATTTTTGAGAACCGCTGAACCAGGGGAGTTAACTGTACTCAAAATCGTTTGAGAAGAAAAGACTTCTGCTACACACCGTTGGGTTTGCACGGCTACACATGTGATAGAGGAGGTCTAAAATGATCATGGCATAAGCTGGCACACACCCCTGTGTGTGGGCAATACTTCAGATCCTACTTAACCAATGGATTTTTGTTGTATCTTTGTTAAAATTTAAGCTACATTGCAGTGAAAACACTAATAGCCCCTTTGTATAAACTGACCTTGTTCCACAATCACAAACTGACAAAGCATGGCCTGTACTTGTTAACTACCATGATAAAATTGTTACCATCAACCCAACTTGTCTATTCATCCTCCACCCCAGACATATGCCTACATCTGCCCACCATGTCTCCATCATCCAAAAACTTCCCATACATCCTCTACAAACGTTGCCTCAACATTTTGACTTGCCTCTTAAAAATGTTCCTTCAAATTGTCTTATTGTCTTCCACTTCTGAAATTTCATTAATCTCTGATGCAGGAAAAAGCCCCAAACACTTTACATCTTGTGCTGTAGGAGTCTGCGCAGTGTTACTTTTGAGTTGGTACCAGAGTTTGATTGGTGATGACTTTCGTGGTCCTTTTTTTTTTTCCTTCTTCCACTAACCGTTCATTTTTCAGTAAAATGACTAAGAGTATGATGACCATTCATGAAGATATGATTTTTAAAATGCCTGAGGACTTGCTTCTCTAGAAGCATAATTCTTGTTGTGGCATTACCTGCCATCCACATGAGGCTTTGTACATTTGGTGCTGGTCATTGCTTTGTTCCAGTCTGGAGTTCCTACTCCATTTTGCACTTCTTGAAGTAGGTTCATGGAGTCAGTTTGGATGCAGGCTTGGCGGTTGTTGGTTTTTTTTTGTATATTGAAGATGAGCATGTGTGGTGGCCTCAGTTTCCATTGTTAGACTACAGGTGGTACATATGCATGTTCTTTATATATGGTGTCTATGCTCATTTGAAGAGTGGTTTATTGGTGATATAGCCGTCCATGTACAGGGTAATTTTATCATCAGGCCTTTATCAACTGTGGTTTTGCCGATTTTTTTGTTTGATAGTTTTTGTCTATTAGTTCTTTATAATATTTTCGCTATTTTCCCTATTCTTTTGTCTCTTCATCAGATAACATACGATACTGAATCCACAACGCATATACTGAATAGAATCTTCCGAGTCTGTCCTATTCATGATTTTGAATTAAAGTTTAAGTTCTCGGCAACCATCGGTATAGCTTTACATTTTTTCATGATTAACCTTTTCTTGACTAACCGGGAGCCGCTGCCGCGAAAAAGTTCCCTCCTGCCGTACTGTACCCTAGTGCCGGTAAGGCATCTGTTCTCTACAGACTCGCTGGCCATATTGCGACGGTCAAGTTATGAAAAATTCTGGCAGCTTTCACTGTAAAGAATATCGGGAACAACTACCAGTACATTTTAGCAGAAGGTTTTAGCTAGATACTAGGCATGGGAATTCACGAGTTATTGTAAACTTTACCATCTAAGTTGACTTGCTCTCTCTCTCTCTCTCTCTCTCTCTCTCTCTCTCTCTCTCTCTCTCTCTCTCTCTCTCTCTCTCTCCTGTCTGTGTGTGTGAGAGAGGGGGGGAGGGGAGAGGTTTCAAAGTTTCCTTTAGACTTCAGTACAGCACAGTACAGTTACTACTGGGATGTGAGCATCGTCTTAACTACTGGGACGTGAGCATGCGTCTGGTTTGTACTTCGTGACCTACATTGTTGTCGTAATGGTGCGTATAAGTGTTGGAATTTCTTATTTGAAAATAGTATGCTCGCAAAGATAATGTTTTGAGCTTTGTGGTAATATCAAACACTTTGCCATTAATCATTCTTTAGAAGCTGTAAAATAGAAAAGTAGTTAAAAAAGAAAAGAAAAAGTGCGTCAGCAGGAAAGAAAACAACGCTGATAGCCCAGCAGCTGGGAACTTGCCGCGGTGCGCACTGGCCGTCATGAAAGACAAAGTGATGCATAGTTGCTTTTTATGTCCCTGTTTCTTCATCCAAGTCTTTATTCTACTGCCATTTCTACTTGGATGCAACCTTGTGTGTTTTGTTTGATGAATCTTCTATCGAAGCATACCAAGTTCATCAAGATGAATTCTCGGAATAAATTCCCTGTGCATTTATGCCAGATATTGTGATAGGGATGTAAAGTGATTGTGCATAAACCCTTATTTGTTTATCCTTGTTGATCTGTGACTGAAACAACTTGAGTTGCATTGTAGTGAAAGGTATATCTTTTGCAATGTCCAATGAAACGTTTGAAAAATACTATTTAAAAGGTTATCCTTTTTAGGTCACAGTAATCACCACTAAATACTTGGGTTTACTTAACAGATTATTAAAAATTCATATCGGTGTCTAAAGTCACATAGAACTTGACTGCATGAAATGGCGCACACGGATCATGGGTACTTTCATTTGGGATGCTGATTTCATTCAGCTGACTGCTTCGGGGTAATCTTGAACTGCATTTTGTTCTTAGTTCACAAGAGGAAAGGATTAGGTAGGGCTTCACCTCAAGAGAAGAAACAAGATAGGGAAATTTTTTCATTACGTGAATCAGAAATGTTTGTTGTGACTTTGAAAACTGCAATTGAATTGTGCTGCAAGTGTGCTGTGGCAGTGATCCATTTTTCTGTTGTAAGAAAAATAACCTTGTCCTGTTAAGTGAGGAATTTTATGCAATCTCATGTGTAGATTAGATTATTTTTCTGCCTCAGAGTTAAAAAGTCTTTTGGCAGATCGGTTTCCTGACTGCTAAAGAAGAAAAGTGTTGCGTTTCTTGAATGAAATAAACTGTTGACCAAGATTTGCTTTTTTTGTTGTTTTTTTTTTTTGCCTTTTTTCTCACCACTGCTATTTCCCTGCTGGTTATGATTTTTAAATACTGCATGAATGCGAGTTTATTATGTCACTTTACCTGTCTTTTAAAATCTTAAAATATTTGTAATTCTTAAATGTATGCAGGTGTATTATATCATTTTAAGAATTACTTCTACTTGTTTTATTTATTAATTGAAATGCACTAAACATGTTCTTAGTCAAAGTGATGTCTGAAATTAACATTTGATTACAGATCTGTATCGTATCTCACTGAAGCAATAGCTGGCAGCACTCGGCTTACCAGCCCCATACCATCAGTTGTCTGACTAATGCGGAAATAGCAGATCCTTTGCATGAGCATTTCCTGTAACTTTTTCCCAATAAGTCTTGTCTCTATACGCCCTCCAGAGGGAAAGAATATGCCCAAAAATTGGGTAATCAGTACTAATCCAACCTACCTTGGCTTGTCCTTCCCATTACTGCAACTAACCCTTCTGGGCTTTGACCTTCTATCAACCCAAGATTTCAAAGTGAATTCGAAAAACATCTGAAAGTGACTCCTTCTTTAGGACTCTGTATCTGTCCCCATATGGAAAAGGCGTGTATAAATTTAGCGGTTGTTAACGACTTCTCGAAGTTTCCAGATAATCCACCATGGACCTTGAAAACACTGAAGGTTTGTTTTGATCTTGCTTCCTTCCGTAAAGACAATACCAGTGCGCTGGCATACAAATCGTTTTATGCGGAACAGTGAGAAGTCTCCATCATCCCACAGAATCTTCACTGCCTTTTGCTCTGAAATTCCCAATTGAGCATTTTCAAAACATATTCCATCTGAAAGTTTCGCTGAACTGACTGCTTTGGTTTTGACACTAAAAATGGTGTCTAAATCGAAACAACAGATTTTCTCATTTTTTCCTTTCCGCTTTGCAGGCAATTGCTTGCCGAAACATTAGTCACCCTGAACTTGTGAAGTTCTTCGAACTGTGTTCTACTTTTACAAACGAAGGTTACAGGATTGTTTTTGCCAGGATTCTTGACCCTGTTGGTATTTGGAGGCAATGAAAATGCTGACTGCCTGGCCAAGAATGCTACAATGGAAAAGATGTCCAAGTCCTTGATCCCTTACACAGATATCGAATCGAAAGTACACAGGTTACGTGACAAATGTATGGCAGGAGGATTGGAATGAATAGACAGATTACAAACTTTTCCAAATTCGCCCTAGCCTGAAAGAAATTCTCCCATCTGCTGCAGGAAACTGTAAGAAACATTTTCCCATCTGCTGCAGGAAACTGTAAGAAAGAGATAGTGTTATGTAGGTTACACACAGGTCACACATCCTACACTCGCTCGTACCTTTTGAAAAATGAAGAAGCACCATGGTGTGTTCTGTATGATGAGCCATTGAGCATCAGACACCTCCTCGATTGCTGAGACAAAGCACTACTTGGCGGACCCCTTAAAGAAGCTCTTCCGAGACATCCCTCCTGATGCAATTTTCCGTTTTTTATAAGAGATCAATAGATTTCACCTGATGTGATTTTACGTCTTGTTTTTCTTTAATGGCATTTTAGATTGCAAGGTTAACGGTGAGCATGGTTTTTAACTCTTTTTTTTTTTTTTCTTCTTCTTCTTCTTGGTGTTAGCCCTGATACAGCTCTAGTAGTTGGCTGGGCTATAAGCAAAATGAACTGAACCTTCTTCCTCTTGTTTCCATTCTCTTCTGTATTCCTCTTTTCCTTTTTCCCTGACCCCTTTGGGCACTAGTGGTTTGATACTCGCTCCTCCTCCCTTCCCCCCTTCCTTTCTGGGATCAGACTTTGGATCTGCCAGGGGATTAGCTGATCTTGGCTTTCTCCCATCATGTTCAGCTTCTCTCCCATTTGCTGGATTGCAGTCTCCTTCTAGACTGATCAAAGCTGGAGGCTTCTCAGCACTCGGACTTCTTGGTATTATCCTTTGAGGTGATGAGATCGGGAGCCCATGTAGGTCAGTTCTAAGTCAGGGCATCTGGTCCCTCTTCCAGAAATCTGGCACATGAAATCATTCGGAACTGGAGGTGGTTTCCTAATGCTTCAGAACTTAACCTTTAGAACACTACATTTTTCCATGACTTTTCTCTGTCCCCGCATTCTTTTTCTGGGAGCAAAAAACTTGAGCACCTACTCGTTTAGAATTGTTATAACTTTGTTTGTATTGTATGCAGAGACTTGATTTCTTTGTATACTAATAAAATAATGGATGAGGAATGTTTTCATATAATGCGTTATGTTATGCATGCATGTTTTGACATTGGAAAAAAAACATGCTGACTCAGTTTTATTCACTGTGAGTGGAATTCTATTGTATGCAGAGACTTGATTTTTTTGTATACTACTAAAATAACGGATGAGGAATGTTTTCATATAATGCATTATGTTCTGCATGCATGTTTTGACATTGTGGAGTTCTGCTTCTCCTCTCTCCTCCTTCACCTGACTGGCATATCAATTCGTTTCTGTCAAAAACAAATTGATGATTTCATCTGTCATAAACAAACGAAAAAGTTTTCCCTCAGAAATGCCATCAGGTATCTCCTTGGGACCAGAAGTTTCGGTGAAATCGGTCAGCCATGAATGTTCATACCGGCTTGGAACATCGCCGTCACTTTCGCTTGAAACACTATCATTGTCACCAACATCAGATACCATCACTTCGCCGTCAATTTCAGCTTGTGTGAAGCCTTCAAACTCAGAGTATGAATCGTAGGAGAATTCGTACAACAATTTTTCTAAATCAACCTCCGCCATTTTGGTGTTTTGAAAATCCGCAAAAAAATTGATGTTCACACTTCAAAAATTCAATACCGCGTGTTGAATTGAAGTGTTACTATTAATTATTAGTAACAGAGTGTTTATGAACTGGGAATTTTGAACACCCTTTGCTTGGCAACACAGTGCGCCTGCAGATGCAGGGGAAATAATCTGTTCGGCAACACAGTGCGCCTACAGCGTGCTAAAGGTTAAAGACGCATCCTAATGAACAAGTATGTCCTGATTTGCACAGACTTCACCATGGTTGCACATGACCTCTGCCTAATATGTTCCAGCAAAGGTCAACATTCTGGCAAACACTATTTTGAGTTCTAGCAAAAAATTTGTTCACAGAATGAATTTTGGACTTGTGTTCGATCATTGGTCAAAACCGCAAGTGGACATTTTCATGACTGGGTTCAGTCACCGCCTTCCACTGTACATGTCCATGGTTGTAGACCCAGGAGATGGGTGGTTGAAGCCCTCTTTAGTTTGTGGAAGGGCCTGAACACACACAAATTTCCCCTGGATAGGGAAGGTTCTAAGGAAGAGTATGAAGATGCTTCTACGCTTATTTTCATGGTTTCCAGACCATGTCTTCACTCTCCTGATGCGCCTCCGGTATCAATTCCTGCTCTAATAAGGCCTGGCATTCCTAATGGAAATTTAGCCCTTTTTACCTTCTAGCCTTGCTTTTGTGTGGAATGCTCTTTCCTTGTAAGGCGCATCGGAAAGTGCTTTTGACCGTTCAGTCTCGCATTGGGCATGAAGTGTGTATACTTTCACAGTGGTTGAGGTGGCAAAGATGGTGTGGTGATCTACAATTATCCAATTGTATGGGTTATTTTTACACTGAAGTATCGGGTTTTATGGGTTATTTTTCATCTCTGTGGGTGATACAGCAGCAGTCTGTACCACAATCACTCATTTAGGAGGACTTTGTTTTCAGATGATCCTGTCCTGCGAGATCCTGTGTGAGATTCAACCTTAAAAGAGGCAAGGGCTCTATGCTAGGTCCAAGCCTGGAATTTTTTTTATTTTTTATTATTATTCCCTATTATTCCTCAGTGCTTCATGACAGAACGAGATTTGGCCGTTTTTGCAACTGAGGTCCCACAAGATACAGTAGGGGACTTCCTTGATTTCTTTGCATACATAAATCCCTCCGACCCCTGGTTTCCAGACAAGCAAAATCTCTCCCCCTTAGCTTCCTCGGTGTGCAGAATCTGAGAAGGTTCATGATGCAGCATACTGTCACTCACCTGGGACTTGTATCCAGTTCTATCTGGGGATGTCTCCGGACTGCATGAAGACGGTTCCAGAGAGATTGCATCCTTGGTAGTGCTATGCCATTTCTGAAAAGTCCACTTATTTGTCTTTGCCATCGGTATTGTTAGTCATCCATCCTGTTGTTGCTATTTTGTAATCGTAAACATTATCCATCCTGTTGTTTCTATTTTGCATTAGTGAGACACAATATATATAGCATGTATAATTAAAAAGGATTCCCCCCAGAATTAAGAGTTATAAACATGGCTAATGTGTCTCACTCCAATTACTGCCCATCCTCCACCCCTGTGGGATAGTTCACAGTGAGTGTCTGTCATGGGTTGCCCTTGTAGAGGAAGTTGCAGGACATATGACGATGCAGCTATTGATAACAATTTCTGCATTAGGCAGACAAGTATTGGTACAGAGCAAGGAAGCCAAGTGCTGCTGGCTGTTGCATTGGTGGGACATGGTATGTTTAGTAAATGTGATTTTTAAGAGAAAAAATGTTACCCCCAAAAATCTACACAAATTATGTGAAACGCATGAACAGCTTTGATACTGTTATTTTCTCTCTTGATAAAAAATGTAGGGTTGAGGTAAATTCAGATATCTAGGTATATTTTGTGGTCCTGTTACAAGCTGTATTAGTTGGCTGGGCTATAAAGCAATATGAACTTGAACTGAGGATTTATGCTCAGTCTTTGTGTGTGTGTGTTATGGAGAAAAGTGGCACTTCATTCTCAGGTCACCCCACACCATCCAGGGGTGAAAATTTTTGACGGTTGTTGATGTTCCTAAGAAAAGTGATTGCTTTTGTCGTAGGGTTTACTTTGATGCTGAAAATGTAAAGGAGGCGCAGTACAGATTACCTGCCCACATTATATATATTACAACCATTGTTTTTGTTTTAGGGTTTACAGTAATATTGTAAATGTAATGAGGCCCAGTATACATGTAGATGGATTACCTCTTTTGTGTGATGTTGACTATGATTAAATTGTCATCTGAAATTGCAATTGAAGACATTGTTGAGTTTTAAAGACAATTTTTTTGATTGTAATAATTGTCCACATGCCTTTGGGCATTTTTCAGGGCAGTGTGATACCTGTGGAGCAATCTTTGGCTGCTCGCATACACACACCTGTCTCCGATGTTAACACCAATGAGCAGACCGCTGTTTCAGCAGTACCCGTGATACCAATGCAAACTCCAACCACGAAAGCTGGAAATATTGTTACAAATTATAAGAAACCGTATGCAATGACGCGGCGATCCTTCAATACTCCAACCATCCTTGTGAAGCATGGTCATAAAGTTCAAAGGGTTATGGTGTCTAGCACCACTCCAACTACTTTGTACAATGGGCAAGTTCTGAATTCCAGTGACAGTGGAGATGAAAACTATGTCAGATACACCCCAATACCGAGTCAGCCTTCAACTAACTAAAAGCCAGGGCATTATCTCAAGAACATGCTAGTTTACAAATTCCTGTGGTTGTGATATTTTGTTTATGTGTGTGTTATGCAAAGGAAAAAACACAGAATTTTCTTACCAGACATGTCTTCTGTGTGTTTTTAGAAGTGAGGTTGAGGCAAAACTAGTAAATAGTGGTTGCCTGAGAAGTCCAAGAGCTTTCAGATGCTTAGTATTGGGCTGAATTGACACTTGCATTATTTTTCTACTCGTTATTCATTTGGTAAACTGTCATGTATCAGTAAAATATCCTGTAAACCATGAATGTAGACATGTGTAAGAAAAGTGATACACACACACAAATGCATGAATAAAATAGATGACCTGCACTGACCCATAACTAATCTGTAAAGCTGTCGGCTTGGCATATTCTAGATTCTAGTTTTTGAAGAAGCTAGCATTCAGTACCTCCACGTTAACTTTTGATGATACAAAACATTGGAGAAATGATTTTACCAACAAGAAAGAAAATGAGCCATGCTCGTTAGCCAAGAGTACCAAGTTTACTGTAATATGATGAATGTTAAAAATAGCTGTGTATCCCGTGAAGTGTGAAGGACAAATGGTAGAGTCGTACAGATATTTTGATGTATTTAAACATCTTTTTCAAAGAGCGACAAGCACAGAGTTTGACCTTCTTCCCCCCCTTGTCTTATTTTCAAATGAATACGTTATTTTCAATTGCATTCCTGAAATAGAAAAATACCCAGATTCCACAATTTGCCAGGGTAGGGGATATCACTGAGCTGGCCAGTTAAATGAATACAAGCATTTAAAGCTGCTGCAGGGCCTGTAGTACAATTGTGTTGCAACAATCTTGCATGAAATTGCCGAAACACAGCCTTAAGGTTTAGTATCAAGAGGCGGCTGATAACCTAAATTCATCACTCCGCTCACTTCCACTCGAATTGGTGAAGGGTCAGCTGTCATTTTGTTTGTGTTCAAGTGACTGATGTTAGTATTTGGGAGATTTTGCATAAATGAGTTAAATCTTGTTTGTTTTTTTTTGGGGGGGGGGGTATGGGTGAATTTGGTTTGTGTCAGCTATTGTTTTCATCAGTTGTTGTAAATTAATTAGATTGGGGAGAGGGTGGATAGAGAACTTAAACTAAGAAGTTATTTAAACAAGAATGGGATAACCCACATATGCCTGAATTTTATTTTTTCACAAAATGTGGTAAACTACTGATATTTATTATGTCTTTAAACATATCTAACAGCAGTTGTAACATAAAGGTAGCAAATTTTGATTTTGAGCATAAAATGGTTTTGTCTAATTTCAGGGACAGTGGGATCAGTTGAGCAGGGGTCCCCCCCCACCCCTGTCATCACACAATAAAAGCACAAGCTTGCTTCTTTGTAGTTCTTTTATTGCTGTGGAATGAGTCTGATTTACAACAGTTTTGTTCAGTGTCATTTGTAACAAATGCATTAAATGACATCATTCCCACTCTGACTTACTGATACCCCTCACCGCCAACCCAACATAGATGCCCGTTCCCCATTTCACCAAACTAGTGCACAGCTGTCTTGAACAAAATTAAGAAAACAAAAACAAAACAAACATTGAATGAAGTAAACTATTGTAAAAGAAAATTTGTTGCACATTCAGGAAAAGATTTACACATAGCAATATAAAATATTAACTTGGAAGATAACTGTTTTATTTGTAAACAGTTTCAGTGCCTATTAAAATCCTTTAATGTTTACACTGATTTTCAGCAAACTCTTACTGAAGAGGTTGTCAAGGGTGACAGGGGAGGAGCGACCTATTTCTCTCGGTTTGTCAGCATCTGCCGTCTTGATATGGCTGTGTCTGCAAGAGGTAGCCCAGTAGTGTTTAAGTGACCACATGAATTGCTTTGCCCTATGCCGAAGTATGGGGTCAGTAACTCGCTGATGCTCAAGACCTGTGTCTGCAGCACATAAAACAGCATTGCCAGTGTTTCCATTTGCAGTCAAAATATATCCCAGCATGCAATTGTTTACAGTTGCTAGATCATGTCCCAGAATGCAATAGGACATCCCCCAGCAGGGAGAACGAAGTTGTCACTGGAACCATTGCTGTTGTATATTTTGGTGTAAACATTCATTATACTGTACATGACCTGCGTTCGTCGTGTGCCTGTTTTAACAAGGACAGGTAGGTTGAACTTTGCCCATTTTGTCTGATAATCCATCATTATTGTTAGAGAAATACGGTACCACGTCAGCTCACCAAGTAATTTCTGGTCATTGTTGAGATGGCTTACTTCCATACACCCTCATCATTGCTCCAGTACTAATCCTGTAGTACAAACAAAAATATACTTCACTCTTGAAGGACAGGTAGAGAAAGTGCTTTTCCGTTTTGATTTAGCGTACACCTCTGACACACCAACAGAAGGATCAACAACACGGTAATGACAGAAAACCTCAAAGAGCTAGTTTGCATAGCAGGCAGATGAGAAGGATTAATTAATGCCTTATCTTTCCAAGGAAAGCAATCTGTTGACATTTCAAGAAGTCTGCTCTTCTCCAGTCTCTTTCAGGGACACATCTGTCTTTTTCTTGGCAGCAGGTGTTGCATTGAGCTGTTTACTTTTCATCATGTTTGTGGATGCCTGCTGTCGTGGAAAAGATGGCCCTTCTGATGTTGAGGGAATTGGAGAGTCTTCGCGCTTGGTTCTCGCAGAATATGTCTTGGCTTTCATTGATTGCTGCACAGAAACTTAAGTGATATCATCATCATATAATTTTCACCTGTACCAAGTGCTTTGGGCTGGTGTTCCATATTGCATGCAAGGGAATACCTTCATTCTGTGGAACAAGGACTATTTTCATGAAGAGATTAAGTGGTGTTTAGATTTTTACAGTGGCCAACAACAAACTATGGCTCATGAGAATTGAAAGGGCTCTAATTTTAAGTGTTGAAACATGATTTTTTTAGCACTGTATGACTGTTTTCAATTACTGCAGGTTGACAGTTTGCATATATTCTGGCCTGATTACACAATGGTTTTCCTAATTTGTAGGGAGAAGAGTGGCAGAAAATAGAACTGAAGAGCTAGTCCTTTGGAAAGGGACAAAAACCCGAATCTGACCAGTGTGCCTTCCGGCTGTGCACGCTGAAGACCCCACAGCATTTGAATAGCGTGAAGAGCTTGTGCCATGATCATTCTGGATCTTCTCCATCTCATGGCACATATGACATTAATGCATATGGAATTCACTCCGAGCATAGAGACATCATCTTCAGAAACTGAAACTTTCCTAATTTTACCAAAAGCCAGCTCGTATTTCTGTGGCATTCTATGCCTGCATCCAAGTTTCTAGCAAACCATTTCTAAATAACATAGTTGTTGCTGCAGTGGTGATCTGGATATTGTGCCCTTTCCATCTTCCGTCATGATCCATGTCAGGAGTGCCTTCATGGGGTGATTCAGTGTAGATCCTAGCATCTTAAATTCCAACATCCTCCCTGATCACTTAAACTGTTTACCATCTGGGGATTAAAAGAAAAAAATTTTTTAATCAGATCATGATGAAAGAAAGGGGAGGAAACCCAACCCTCTTGATCCCACTATCCCAAAAGGAAAAAGAAAAAGGACAATTGTTTCAGTTCACACAAAATTGGTTTTTGATAAAAACTAGGTAACTGCTTCTGCATTGTATTAGAATAAAGGTGGGGGGTTTTCCTATGGACTTGCCTTTGACAGACTCATAACTGCAAATTGCACCATGCACAGTAAGAGAAAGCACTGAAACGAACTGGTTGTTGATTATAGTCATAACCTCAATTGTACTGTTAAAAATAACCTGAACTATCGCCTTAATTTTAATATCAGGGGTGGATTTTTAGTCCATGTCCCTTTAAAGAAAAGTGAGTTAAGACTGTCTTTCAGAAATGTGAAAGGGAATCGGGGCTCTGTAAAGTTGTTTAAACATGAGTGGGGTCACAGCCGTCTTGCAAAATGTCTAGGTAACGTAGCCTCTGTAAAAGTTGATAAGCTGGAAAAGAGTAGTGTCTCATATTTCTAGGTCTGTGGATAAACTTTAAACTGTGCTCAGGAAGTAGTTGCTGTCAGCATTTTTTATCAAATTGAAATAGGTTACTGTTAAACATTGAAGATGGCCTATGCCTTCCATTTGGTTATGAGTGGCTGATAGGTTTGTGTGTATCAACATGTCTATCACACCCACTTCATTCAAACTCTGGATAATATTTGTAAATGAATACGATGATCAAGCCATATTAACAATATCTTAGAATAATAATTTAGAATAACAATTACCTTGAAATCAAAAATTTGCAATGAACAATATAAGCCACATTACCATTACATTGTAATAATGTATTTTGTACAGTATTTATCTATTAGTCCAGTTTGTATTTGAATCCACCCTATCTTGCACAAATGATTCCTTACCGAGTTGATTATAAAGTGGGCAACAGTTTGATCTTTTTGCAAGACTCGTGTCAAGTTGTTGGTAGTGGGTCTGGCTCTATATTTGGCCAGATCAAGATCATGAGAACTTTTGTTTACTGTTCCACTGGTAGGAAATCTTGTACATTTTAATTTTTCAACAGTATTTTTTTTTTTCTTCCAAAGTCAGATCATATCTTTCCATGCATCAATATATCTTGCATGGTATCGTCTGTCTTGAAATAATGAATTATCCAGAAGCAAACATACTGTTAAAATTGATAAATTTGCATCATAAGTGAGGTAGAAATACTTCCTTTTGTATACATTAACTGAAGCTATCCAATAACCCTGTTTATTCAGACATGCATTAAGTTGATGCTGCTGCCATTCGTTCTGCTGTTCCCTATCACTAATTTTCAAAACATTCCCTCTGATAATTCTGTCTCAGCTGCTGAACTGACTGCAATGTTTTTGGCACTAACGGTGTTTCAGTCCAAACACAGACTACCTCATCGGTTCAGGTTCCCTTTCTACTTTAAAGGCAGTTACTAGCTGAAAAATCGTCACTTAGACCTGATGAAAATCGTTGAACTCTTGTCCTTTCTTACAATTGAAGGTTACTACATTGTTTTGCCTGGATTCCTAGCCACGTTGGTACTAAAGGCAATGATGAAAAGGCTGGGTGCCTTGCCAAGAATGCTACAAGGGAAAGAACTCTTAATCCCATACCAAGATCTGAAACCCAAACTTGTATTTAAACCAAAACAAACTGTGACGGGAGGATTGGAACAACCAGACAGACGACAAAGCTTGCCCAAATTTGCCTCGACCTGAAACATGCATTACAATCTGTAAAAAACTGAAGTGCCATGGTATATGTTGACGAGCCACCAAGCAGACTCCTTGAATAATCTGTTCACAGAGATGTTCCTCTGAATGCAATTTTCATGTTCTTGTAAGAGATTAGTAGATTTGTATGTATGAAAAGGATTTTTGATAAGTATAGACTTGAAAAGACTTGCAGTTTGGTGTTTAACTGTTGTCTTTTAATTAAATTTGGACTTTAACATGAACTATGATGTGGCATTAATGCTGGTTGGACTACAAGCAACATGAATTTGAACTGTGAACATTTCTGTCATATGTTTATTAAATCTGCCATGAAACGGCAAACATACCTTAAAATGACTTTTAATATGTTGGATCACAGCGGTCCACATTGTGCAATCACACCTGATCATTGAAAAGGACCTACAAACAAAACTACAGAAAAGATAACTATGAAACACGGGATAAAGTATGGAAACGAGGATAGAGTACAGCCAGGGTTTTAGGAAAGGGACAGGGTGAACTATACTGATATCTGTGGTTGAAGATGATTTTTGGTAAAAGATCGAGCATGACCGAAACACCCCACAGACTGCTGTCTTTGGTGTAAGAGTGCTTTCTGGCTTTGTTAAAGATGAGCTTTTTTGGGGGGGGAGACGGCTTTGTAATTGACATTTTGCATGACCTGTAGGATGTCAAGAGACCAGCTTTTTACACATTAGCACCAACTACACATAGGTCATGGTGACTGATATTTTAGATAACCTGTATCTGATAACATGAAATGGTGAAAAAGATTAAATTGTAAGCTTAACAACGAAAGTACCCTTTATGATTTTAGCCATTTTCTTCTTCAGTGTGAAAAAATACACTTGAATAGAAAAGCTGGGAATTGTAGTCCTGAACAATATGGAGCAAAAAGCACATCTCAAACTTTATAAGATTTATTTCCATGCTCAGAAAAAAATTTTCCTTAGCATGGAATAAAACAACATAAAGAGCAGTGATGAACCAACAATTTTTGCTGGTGCTACCTGGATGATCAAGGCATAAAAAATCATTTGGTCATTGTATTGCTTTATAATAAATGTCATTAGGCTAGTTGCCCAGTTTTGTGCTTGCTTTTCAACAATGTCTTTAGCTTTTTTAGTGTTCTTTTATTGTATGTGTTGTAAAGTCTTGTCTTTGGCACCTGGTTTCTGTTACTTGCTGATAGAGAGCAACCAGATTTCACATCCAGTAAGGATTGTAATCTTTTGGAGCCCTTTTGATGTTTGTTTTGGCGGCTAATTTGCATGATGTGTATCAGTCTTTCACTTTGTGGCCTGAACTGTCAAAAGAAAACGACCAGGAGTATGGCTGGACTGTCAGATGTTTGTAGTTTGTCCAGTTGGCCTTGTAGTCCCCAGTATTTTTTTTTCCCTTGAACCCACTTGGGGGTTAAGTTTCTAAGTATTCATTTGGAAAGTTGTGGTACTATTTGAACATGTTCTTCAAGTTTGCTGTCTACAGCCTTGGGTTTTAATGGCTAGAAAACGGTAAAGTCTTCATACTGATTTGATGTACCTACTTAACTGACTCAATGTACCTATTTCAAAAAGAGGAGTAGAAACCCAGACCAACACAAAGCAGCAGCATGCAAGTGAACGTGCTACAAGCTTGCAGGTAAAGCCGCACAACAGAAGGTCCATGGGAAATTGCATGAAACCTTTCACAACAAAATCTGGGTAATTGTATTGCTGAGAAATATTTACACTGTGGCAAAATGCCAATGCACAGATTTACTCGATTTGGAGTGGAATTGAAGTGTTTTTTAAAAATGGGAAAGACGAACTGTAGATCCATTTGCCCGGCCATGTAGGCACACGCACAATGTTCTCAGCAACCACAAATGTTGAAAGCTAAAACAAAATGGCTTCAGTTGCCGTGTTTATTGAAACGGTGACTAAAGGAAAAACAAGCAAAAAAATATACAGCCTGAACAAAATGAAAGAAATAGCCACTGAAAAACAAGCAAAAAAATAGCCACTGAAAAAGAAGCAAAAAAATATACAGCCTGGACAAAATGAAAGAAATAGCCACTGTGTTTGTTGAAAGCATGACGGCAAAAGAACATAATCGTAATGTTGGAAAGCAAATGAGCAAATAATCGGCCACAACAATATAAAACCAAACACGTCCAAACCCACCAGTTCTCCCCTCTCACACTACCAAAATGGGATGGTGGTTAAAAACAAGAACACAGAAAAGAACGAATGGCAGCCATCATCTAAGCCAACATTATCGCTGTGACTGGGTGAAAAGATAGAAACTGTGCCGTACACAATTTGAAGAAATCGGTTCTTAAAGTACTTTGAATAGCATCTTTTTTTTCTGAAGCATAAAGTAAAGTGTTTTCACTCCATTTTTTTTTTTAACTAGTACAGTTTACATTTCTTCCAAATGTAAAAACTGCATTTAAATTAGTGGAGCTGTGGCACATAAGCATACAGAACAAACTGGAGTCGTCTGTGAAACCCGACATACTGCACTTGAAGAAAAAACCTGTGTTCACTTTCTATGCTGCATATAACTGAAGAAAAATATTAGGATCTGCACACAGGTCCATTCTCCAACACCTTGCTGGAACACCTCTCTAAAGGCTTTCAACCTACCCACTGCATAAGCTGAATATGCACATTCATTCTAAAAAAAATTTTTTAAAGTGTCAACAGTATGCAACTATTGCACACTTGAACAGGATATATTTACGTTTTCATTCTGGATACATGGAACCAAATTGAACATGGGGAACCCTGTAAATTGTTTCATACGAACACATCATCACCGTGTTCTAGAATATTGCAGAAGGACCTGGGTGAGAAAAAAAAAGGTGGACCAAATCCAACTTATAAAAAGCCTATATTTACATTTCAGCCTATTTTCATCATTTCATTCTAAAACGGTTTTGAAGCGAGTTACCAAGTTTGGTTTGGATATGTTGGGTACTGTATACAGTGCCAAAAGTCTGCTCAATATACATCGTATTTCTTAAATAATGACTTCAATTGTCGGTACCAGCAAGATGTGGATATATGTATTGCAATCTCTCGACATAAAATGCACTTCCATACAAATGTAGCAAAACTTGTTGATGATCCACTTTATTTAAATAAAATACGTTTTACAAAAATAACGGCAATTGAATACTAAGATACTGCAATCAATACATGTCGAGATAAAAATTGTAGGGAACAGTTGTCTTGCAATAATTCATCGCAATTCACAAACCTGTCTCCATACGTTCAGTCTTCTGCTCAGACAAGCAGTCTCGCACATACTCTTAGGACACGCAGCCTTGCATTTGGCACTTGCTGTTTCAGAACATGCGTTTAATCTTCAAACATGCATTTAAGTCAAAACTGATTTCATTTTGTCATGGTAGAGCCTGGCTGGAATTCACGACTATACAAAATATACTCTGCCATATCCAGCTTGGGCAATATGGCTCATGTTTGTTCTGTTTTTGGCAGATAACCCACTATCACCAAAATTTAGGTGACGAGACACCACCTCTATAAAGCCATATTGCGCCAAAATGCTACTTCCATTTCTTATTTTTCTCCGCTTCTGACGGTATGGAGCAGGTTGCTTTGTCCTGAGATGCATTCAACCCATAATGCTCCTCACATTGAAGGCTCCTCATTAACTTGATGAAGGCTACTTAAAATTCGTTTCAGCCATGGCCATTGGCTCTCCCATAATTAGGGTGCACCTCCAGAGAAGCCTGCAGCACATGAGCTCTGAGGTCTCTCCAATTCTACTGCTCCCTTCTCATGGAAGTGAGCCGGGAATTCACTTTTACTAACCACTATCTTAAGGATCTCTGGGTCTTTAACTCCATCTGTTGGTCGTCTCCGATGCACAGGCAGGCCAAAAGAGTAGTTCTCCTCCCTCCATCCAATCTTTGAATTCTGCATGAGTTGGATATTATGGTAGAGTGGCGACACTGAAAGGGACTTCAAAGATTTCTGTTATGCTTAAACATTCACCCATCTTTCTTCTTGTGGACTTTCTGCTGATCTTGAAAGTTGCAGAAAAAGGGAGTGGAAATAATATGGGCATTAAGTGTATGGAGCCACCAGTGGCGTCTTTGCGCTGATTTGGTGACTAGGTAGAAATGGCCAAAAATTGAGCTAACGTGAGCACAGTAATTTACTGGTAGAATGAAATAGTTCTTTCTTTGGGTACTCAAGTTTTTTTGTTTTTTAAGGCCGACAAATAGTTCACAGGGCACCATCAAAAATTAATTTCTCTGGGAAACTGGTCTTTCATGATTTCCATCTATAGTGGATGGATAAAGTCTAGTCTCACTGGAGAAAAAGTATAATTTTGATATCAAATATAAGGATAGTTCTCAAAATACATATACTCTTGACGTAATTAAATCAGTTAGGAAACATCACATAACTATAAGAAAAAATTTACACACTGTTCATTCCGTGCAAATAACAAAATAGGAAATGCATACATCATGAGAACATAAACGGAACCAGCGCTCAATTCATGGAATAATTCACAATTTTCAATCTTGACTTGCTCATCTTATAACCTGGTCATCACATAATAAAGTGGTGATTGTTTTTATAGGAAAAAATGTACACACCGTGCAACTAACAAAATAGGAAATGCATATATCATGAGAACATAAACGGAACCAGCGCTCAATTCATGGAATAATAATCACAATTTTCAATCTTGACTTGCTCATCTTGTAACCTGGTCATCACATAATAAGTGGTGATTGTTTTTATAGGAAAAAATTTACACACTTCATTCCGTGCAACTAACAAAATAGGAAATGCATACATCATGAGAAAATAAACGGAACCAGCACTCAATTCATGAAATAATATTCACAATTTCCAATCTTGACTTGCTCGTCTTAACCTGGTCATCACGTAGTAAGTGGCGATTGTTTTTGTTTCATTTAATAAATAAACACATGTACATAATGTGTACACACAACATAAGCAGTTTCCAACTCATGGCTGCAAAAGTCCAGTACAAAGAGTCCTAATGGCGTTATTTCCATAAATTCAGTATGCCGGAAGCATTTAGTAGTGCATATGATTAATATATGTAATCAGATACTCGACTCCATGATGCTTTAATACTTTTTCACGAAGTTTTAAGAGCAGGAAACATTAAGATCTCTTCTACAGATGGTCTGAAGATTAAGTATACAACACTTCCACCTGCTTCCAAGTTTTTATGAAAGTCTTGGGAAAAGATGAATTATTGTCCCCCACCATCAAACAACATAAATTTTCATTGAAAGAAAGACTAGTTCAGTTGCATTACAAAATATAATGGGCCTAGTTAATACTTTATATATTAGCTTATTTATGTTGCTTAAGGAAACACATCGGCTATTTTGTATATATCCCACTTCCAAAATAAGATCAGCGAGTCCATACAAGATCAACAGCTCCTGGCAAAAAAAAACCTCCACATGAGAGCATGCTAAGATCATCCGAGAAAAGGGTCATCTCCAAGGTCAACAGAAGATGATAAGGGTTGTCCATAAACTGTGAAATTAAGAGGAATGAGATAGTAGTGATAATTAACATCACTTGGGGCCAGAACTGATGAGATAAGCTATGTGGAATGTGAAGAAACGATTTGTGCACAGTATTCATTAATGGCATCTTCACAAAAGTGAACCTGTATGATCAAAATGTTGCTCACTACACATTTGTTATACATTTCATGTCTGGTGGTTAAGAAGGGGTCTGGATGAATATATCTCGATTCAGTTTTGCATCTGCAAATGGACATTTTCTCAATGTCATAGATCTAATTTTCAAAAATCCTTACCATAATTTTACTGCACTGTCGAATGCCTTGTGTACAATTTTACTTGAATGTTTTTACAAAGACTACACAGATAATCATAACTGATATCACTAATTACAATGTTTGCTGCAAGTAGCCTATTCTGTAGAATGTTTCCTTATCCTTTGATTGCAAATCACTGCCTGGGAAAGGAGGGGGCTGGGGGGAGAGCAGAAGAGAAGTAGAATTGAATAATGTAGGATTTTTTTATGGAGAGCTGTAAAATGATGATGAAATGTTTTGTTCTTATGATTGTGACTGACACAGTATGCCTATCTTTTCTTCCCCCTTTCTTTTTTCCAGTAATGCATACAGTGTGTGTATTTCTCTGGTTTGTCTGTTGACTACAGTAATATTCAGGCAAATTTTGCAAGTGCCACAAACAAACTGAACTATTTAGAAATGTAATGTGTAAATAACATCATTCAGAACAAACCTGGACTTAAAACAAATTTACGCACACCAACAAAACCACGTGCATGATAGCAAATGCCATACCAGGGTTTTAGCACTTCACTATTTACAGACAAAAGTGTCCCTGTGACAGCTCTTTTATAAAACGCTGGTCTTGCAATGTCATCCCATGCGTTAAAATACAACAATAAACAAGTTTGCTGTCATGTTAATGATGTCACAGACACGTCACTGCAGCTTTAGGCTTCTGTTCAGCATGACATGGTGTTCAAGGTTTGAAAATGGGTGAAAGAATCCACTTGTGTGCACTCGTGCAGCCTTGAATGTCAGGAAAACGTCTCTGTCATGAAATGTATTCAAGCAACCTTTTCTGGATAGCAAAAACAAAATCATAACAACATGACTTGGAGAGAGCTTGCCATGAGCATGAGCCATCCTTTTTGTAGGGTTTTTGTTCTCATATGGTTGATTTGATGAATAAAGTACTCTTTACAAAAAATGCATATCAAACGTTTTGTGGTTCTATTTGGCTTAGTGACTGATGGCAAGAGCTACCCGTTTCTGTGCCCACAAGGTGAGAGAATGAACAGTAGGAAGGGGCACATGAGTGATAAGGTTCTTGTCCTGTTGCACAGCCATGTCAGGACAAGAAAAGAGAGGACAAGTGTAGAGAGAAGAAAGTCTTGTAACTCGTGTGTCACTGTTTGTGTTCAGAGGGCGGATCCACACTGGAGGCATTGGCTGTAGAGGTTCATCCCCAGGTAGTAAGTCCATCAACACGGAGCGACTGGAATCCCAGCGGGCATTCAGCAAATGCAAACCATGCACATACACACCATCTGCAGGTCTTTCTGTTGCCATAAATCCCATAGGCATTACCTGAAACATGTTATATGAAGTCCATAAATAACATAGGCATTACCGTACCTGAAATAATATGTGAAGTTCTTGCAAGCCAGTGAACAGCAAACCTATATACTGTCTGTAATATCAATACCACACATCAAGTTGATCAAGCGATCCAATTCATTCAATCTTTCCCTTGCATTCGTTAAAAGTTGTGCATGTTTTGTGCTTTGTGTTCTGAAAAATGATTGAACTTGGTCAAATTAAGAAAACGGTTTTCCAATCACCTTAAACATAATTCAGATTTGCGTTTGCAACAGGCCTCTTAGGATTGTAGTTGAAACAAGATTTTTAAAAATCTCTACTTTGTGTTCTTTTAAATGTGTTGGACAGGCTTATTTATCTTCCCATGTGTTCGACTGTCGTGGAAAGAGTAGTGCTGTTCATTGGCCAAAAACCATTTCTAGGCCATAACATCGTCAACAATGGATAAAACCAATTACTGTTATCATGTATAAATGAAAGCATATAACTTGTGATAACAAGATGACATTGTTACATTATCTGAAGATGATGCCAGACGTCACGAGTTACACCCATGATGACCAAAAAAGTATTTGACACCATTATAGCAAATTCCAGCCCACAGGTAAACAATGAATTTCAGAAATGGCATATATTATAACAAATTCCAACCCACACGAAAACAATGAATTTTGGAAACGCATATCTAAAAACATTTGCTAAAATCAGGGGGTGGGTGTTAAACACTGATCACTTGCATAAAATACTCACACTTTACACCATGACATTTGTGACAATATATATATATATGGTAAACTATTATGGTCGATAAAGTCCAATGTAGCACTTATATATTTGTGTACCCTCATGTGGGATCTCGGGCCAAAGTCTGATGCAGACAGGCGGCCACATATTGGACACTCGATCGAATGCCCTGCATAGATGGTTCTGACCTTTATTGCTGCACGCTTTTCCACTTGGCTGCTTTATCTTTCACTTTCATACGCTGTTCCCTTGTGAATAGCTTGCCTCCATTCAGACCTGTTTGTGGCCATGATTTCCTATTGTTCTTCATCAATGTCACATTTCTGGAGGGATTTTTTCAGGGTGTCTTTGCAACGAAGCTTTGGCCGTCCACTTGGTCAATGGCCCTCTGTCAGTTCACCATAGAAGAGCCTCTTTGGTAACCTTGTTATCCTTCATGTGCATGAAACCATCTTAGCTGAGGCTGTGTTAGCAGTGCATCTATGCTTGCATCTGGGACTCTGTTGTACCATTTGATGTTTAAGATACGCTGGAGGCAGTGCTGGTGAAACTGATCTAGTAGCTTGATGTGCCTGCGGTAGAGAGTCCAGGACTCGCATCCATACAGCAATGCAGTCAGGACTACTGCTCTGTATATTGTGCACTTCATCTCCAGTTTCAAGCCCCTTTCATTCCATAATCGCTTGTGGAGTCTGCCATAGGAAGCACTTGCCTTGGCGATGCGGTGGATACCTCCTTATCGAGACTGATGAAAGGGGAGAGACTGCTACCAAGATAGGTGAAGGAGTCAACATTGTTCAGGACCTTTGCTTTCGATCCCTTTGCAGGTTGAAACATAACTTCAGTCTTCTGATGCTTCTTGTGAGTCCAAAGCACTTTGTGGCTGCAGACAGAGAATCTATATCTTTGAAAGTCATCCTCCGAGTGGGCAACGATAGCACAGTCATCAGCATACAGGAGATAATGAACAAGTGATTTAATGACTTTTGTCTTTGCCTTCAAGTGTATTGAAGATACCTCCATCTGTCCAGCATGTGATCTGGATCCGAGTCTTTAAAGGCAGAGAGAAGCATCATGCTAAAAAGGAAGCTGAATAGTGTTGGGGCAAGAATGCATCCTCGCTTGACTCCATTGCTGCCTTGAGCAGTGGATCCAGAGCCGCTGGGGACTGAGGGTCGTTTTTGTGTGTCTGTCATGTTTGTCACAAGGTGCCATGCGCATAGACAAGTTAGTCTTGTTTGCGCAGAGCCTCAACAACTCCTCCACCTGCCTCACAAGTCCAGGACAAACTAAGGTAAGACAACTGTTCTCATAGGAGATACAGATGACTGAACAGTAGATCCCAGCATATTGCCAAAACCACAAGCAGTGCTCTGTAGCAATACCCTTTATGCAGTATGGGGTTCGAGATTGTAACTTTTGAACCAGTTGTTGGATTGACTTCACTTTTGGACACAATACACAGAATGCTGTCCTCTCTTACATTATTTACTTGTATTCAAATCAGAATAAGGTATGAGGTCAATCCCTCACTAAAATACCCAAATTTCATGAGCCCAATGTGAAGTTACGCTAGTCACATCATGACAGATTGCCATTATAAAAGCAAGAACCTGAATTTTAAGCTTGCCTACTTTCTAGCAATATAAACTTATGTCTACTCTGTATTGATGAAGTGTGTCAGTGTTTATGCTATACTTATAAATGATTTCATAAACAAATGTCGGGGTTCCAAAAGGACCAATGTTGAAAAAGGACTGTACGATTTGTGTTGACACAACAGGCATAGAGTTGTACTATTACTAGACTAGGGTAACAGTAATACATGTGGTACTAGTTTGCTTTCTTATTTAACAAAACGGGGTCATGTAAAGCCTGAATTTGGGTTTAATTTCATTGAAGTTGGCCAAACCCCAGGTTCCTCTGCTGGTTGATGAAGGGACCAACTTTATGTCTGACGAAATGATGTACTTTCTGTGGACTACATCATGTTCTTCTCACCTAAAAAGGCTTATCTTCCTTCTTTCATAGAGAACTTATGTCTTGGAGAAGACCAAAAGACTGAGGCTCAAAAGACAACACCGGATTTCCTGAAAGAACCTGTGAACGTGAAAGTCCAGTCTCTTCAAGGAAAGGGCTAACACTCAGTTATCTCCACAGTCTGAGAAAGAAAAGCTGTTCTCTAAGATGGGTGTGTAGTCTTCAACTTTGTCTCAGTTTTGATGGAGATAGCGTAGTCTGGAAATTTCAGCAGATGGAAACAGTTGCTGGAGGAACTGTGCTGCCTCATCAAATGGCTTGTTGCCCTGCTCCATCAGCAGCATCACCTGGTGACATAGAGGAAGACAGTCTCAGTGACTTTTATTGTATGTGTATAGATGGAGAGAGAGCAAATTTGTACTGCATGTGTGTCTTCACAAGTATTGGAAAAGAAATGACTAAATACACGACTGACAGTCTTTTGTATTCATGAGCTGCAAGTCCCACATGTGTTTTCATTAATGGCTCATAACAGCCAAGTAGGAAGTCATATCCATTTTTGGATTTTGGGATCAGTAATATGTAGGGCCTTTATATCTTCTACATGATTTGATCTCCTGCATGCCTACACACGGTGGTCAGGCACTAACAGGTCTGCAGTTAAGTTCACCTTGGAGATGGGAAATATCTCCACTTTTCAGTATTTACCCATCAGACTCTTGACAGGATCCAAACCGTAGATACTCCTGTAAAGTTTTGATGCTCTGACTACCTGGTAGCCTTCTTGATTATCATACCCATCATATGCAATCAATGCTAAATATATAAATGTTTCAGTAAATGTAATAAGGACAGAAAGGGGAAATGAGATAGCTGAATGTTTTTAACCTATTGATACTACAGATAAAAATTTGATGAAAATCAACGAATAAACAACCCAGATCTCTCTCCTGACGGTAAAACATTGTCTTTACCTGCACATACTTTTGCTCAATCTTTTTGATATGATACACTGTCCCATTTTGAATTAAAAAAAAATGGAGATGTTTACAAATTCATGTAGGGCCTATGTGCACTTGTCATAATTTTACTTTTTGCAATCCACACTATATTTCCTCACTTCCTCATTTTATTTAATACCCTGCCTCACCCTCTGCCCTTCTGGAAACATCATACTACATTTTTTTTAGTTTACAAACCTGCAGAAGCAAAGTGTTGTCCAGTGTCACCTGTGGGAGATTCAGACGACAGCCTTTTCCACTTGCCAGAAAAAAACTGACCAGTTTGAGGAACTGATCATTTTCTGCAATAAACAAGACAAAACACTACTCTGATTTATACTTCAGTCTGATGCACACACAAACACCAACACCCACAAACACACACACGCCTCTCAAATTATGTACAAGTCACAAAACAATCTATGTCAGAGTGGCACAATTCATTAAAATACCAACAAACATAGCAGTTAGCACATACACATACACAGTACCTAATATTGAAGTGCACGTCTAGTATAGCACTGTTTGCATGAGCAGGCATACACACACGCACGCACACACACACACACTCTCACACACACAAACACACAGTGCCTACACATATGTAATACACACACTGTATCCAACAACAGTTGCGCTCTTGATCTACAGAAATAGTAGGTCTTTGGAAACAATCATTCATAAAAAAAAATTCAGATTCTATCTTCTATCTTATCATGTTTACTTATTAAAGAAATTATTCATCACTGATCTTATACAGATCTATATATAATCATGTTTGATCTGTAAACATTCATAAAAAAAAAAGATTCAGATTCTAAGACTTTTTGTATAACTTTTTGAAGAAATTATTCATCACTGATCTTATACAGATCTATATAATCATGTTTGATCTGTAAACATTCATAAAAATAATTCAGATTATAAGACTTTTTTTAATAACTTTTAAAGGAAATTATTCATCACTGACAGTTATTTATGGAAAAGACGAACCTAAGTTGCCTGGCTTTCCCTCTTCTGAGAAAATTGCTGGTTTGTGATTGAAATGATTGTTGCCAATTCTGATCAAATAGCTTAAAATCTATTCATCTTATCCCACAGCAGAGTAAAACTTGCTCATAAGACGAAAAAATGTGATTTATTTTAATTCATCCATACTTACCGATATGTACTTGAATTTCATCAAAAACTGAAGGCACAGAATCGAAAGTACTCGACGTCATCTTGGTTTGAGATCAGTAGACGATGGAAGTCGTCGGTACTCATTCAAACTGACAAAAGTCTATTCACGACAGCGTATTAATGTGACTGTAACCATGCGCACACGAAAGAGTATTCATTGTTTTATGTTTTCACCTGAAGATGGCATATTTTCAAGATTCGTGTTCATCAGAATTCAAACTTTTAGAACACCGTGTGTACAAGAGGGTTAATATCTTGCAAATGGTTAATCAAATCAGACTGGCTCTTCGGTATTCGATTTCCTCAAGGCCTGACCGACATTCTGATATTACATATAGCTATGCAGTGCTAGTGTCGCGCGTGGACTTTCAGTTGAAAAAGCGAGCGTCAGTTTGGGCTTCACTCGGCCTCTACCAAATAACGGCAGAACACGCGGAAAGCGATCACACACACGGCTCGTATTTTGTCATCGTCCATTCACCACATACTCAGTAACAACAAGAATACACTCGATTGAAAGAAGAGAAATCAATCTTTATTTTTCTCACAATGGTTTAAAGAAGTAGCGATGTGACAGCTGAATATGCGTTTGATAAACAACACCAAAATCGTCAATTTTTCACAATGATGTCAGCAAAATGACGTGCCTGCCGGTACCTACTACGAGAGAGAAGTTCCCAAAGAGTGCCGGGATGAGGACACAGCCCTGCTTGGCTCCATTTGAATGGGGAATAGCTCTTGAGTAATATCCATCAAACTGCACTGTCGCCTGCATGCCGTCATGGAAAGAGAGGATGACAGAGACTGAGCAGTTCTGGTGAGTATCTAGTCTTCTCCAGGAGTGCAAAGAGGTCTACTCTGCTAACCAAATCAAAGGCTTTAGTCAAGTCTATGAAGGTAACATGTAAATGCTGCCGCTTTGCAAAACAAAACAATCCAAAAAACAAGATCAACCACAAAAATTTTCTTGGCATGCATATGCACTTTTGTCATTTGCGGGCATGTGTATTGTGGAGATGGGCATTATATATTCTATAGATCTAAATCTATGATTTCTTATTAGGTTATCATGAACATATTTCTGTATACAATGTAACAACAGTTTCATTATATACTAACTCTGGTTTGTGAAGAAAACAATAACTTACCTCAAATGTCAACATGATATCGGCCACATCCTTAAAGGTCTGTTTTGCATAGGTTTGAACAACAGCAGGAAATAGACGATCTGGTCTCAGGAAAGCTGGCAGCCAAAGTGCAGAAGGGTGATTATAAAAACAGTCCTGCACATAGCACATGTGTTTCTCAATAGAACTAAGCCACTGATGCACGCTGCTGCAAGGCTGGAATGTTTCAATGAGCCAAGTGTCTGGAATTTTATCAGAACATAAGGCATCCAGCATGTCGTGAAGATGTTCAGTCAGGGCGATTTCACCACGAACACCTCGTTGCAGTAGGTTTAGGTCTCCCTGGATCTGAAACAAATTAATTTAATGTCACTTATTTTTCCATGTTTAATAATGAAATTGGATACAACTGATAAAAATCATACGCTCTGCATAATTTGTCATTTATTTTTTCAAGTTTAATAATAAAATTGGATACAATTTATAAAAATCCTACTCTCTGCATGTCAAAGAAAAAAAAAATTTAGGCAGAGAATTGACTAGGTCTTTATGATCACGAACATGGCCATTTCTGTTCAAGGTATTGAACTTTTGAGTTCAAAGAGTGTTTTAACTTGCAGACAACCTACTTGTAGACAATCCACCAACACTGGAACAACTGAATAAATTTAAGGAAGTGGGTACTGATACAGTTATAAGTACAGAAAGAAATGTTTACTTTTTTCCTGAACTTGCCGAGAATAACCTTATTAAGGGAAGAATAACACTGTACCTTTACTATGCCAAAGAATATAAAGAAATTGGAATAGTAAAAGAGTTTTGATCAAGTCTAGCCCTCTTTTTCTTCAAGTAGTAAGCAGGACAGCCAACTCCTACTATCCCTACAAACTGGAATGTGAAAAGATGACTGAAATTCAATCTATCCCAGAATTAGCTACTATCTTTAAAAATTCTGGCTGCTAAGACAATTGGTATTTCATACTAGTCCCAAGATTCACTCCTGAAATTTTGCAATTCCCTGCTAGACTAACAAGGAATAAAGCATTATCTGTTGCACCATCCAGTGATGACAGGCTTACCTGATCAATCAATCGCCTGTATGCCTGCTGCTCAGTGTGTAGAAAATGATCAAGAGGCATGATCTGCTGGGTGTCAGTCTGTAGAGGGCGGGGACATGTTGCCAGGAGGCTCAGCAGTTGGGGAACCACCATCTCTGGCTCCATCACTGTCACACTGGGACTCAACTGGAACTGCAGCAACAACTCGGGGGCACCAGTCACTTGTACCATATCACTCAAAGTAATTCTGTCCAAGAAAATCACAATTACAAATGGCACTTGGAGAGAACACACATACACTCGCATATGATTGGTTTAGATACCTGAGGAGTTAAAAAGATGATCAATGCATATTCTGCACATCGTATGATAACAGACTGACCTCTTGGTAGCAATCAGAAATATTATACTTAAATTTTCAAGCTTTGTGATACGATATTAACCAATTTATATAATAGAAAACAATTCAGATATGCCTCCAGTCTTGCAAAGTCACTTTTGCCAAAAAAAATGAAAGAAAAAAAAACTAACGAGGCTTTGATGAAATAAGGCAAGACCAAAAAGATCTAATCGATCCTGCACCAGCAGGACTCTGTCAGAGCAATTATCCACAAAGATTTACACAGCAGACTAGATCAATTTGGAAGCTGAGGTCCAGCAGACTTTGGAAATAATAATAATAATAATTACAATATTTATATAATAATTACAATATTTATATAGCGCAAAATCTCGATAAAAATCAAATCTAAGCGCTGAACATACACTTACGCACGCGCGCACACACACGCACACACACACTCACACATGGCTATAAATGGGGAAAAAGAATAAAAGCAATGGAAAATTATAGAGAGCGTATTATATACAAATATATATTACAATGTGATTCCCCTCCGAGTGGAGACAGGCTACAGAGGGGGGATGAGTGAGGTCACGATTTTATGCAGAGGAGAAAAGGTGAGTTTTGAGAGCGGACTTGAAGGAGACAAAAGTAGGTTGCTGACGGACAGAGAGAGGAAGTTTGTTCCAGGAAAGTGGACCAGAAACAGAGAAGGCTCGTGGACCATAGGTATTGAGCTTAGTGCGTGGAAAGCGAAAAGTCAGAGGATCGGAGGCAGAGCGGAGGGTACGTGAGGGAACATAGATCTCAAGTAGGCTTGACAGGTAATCAGGGGCTGCGTTATTGAGGCTTTTGTAGCACATGGTATCTAGTTTGTACTGTATGCGCTTTGATACAGGGAGCCAGTGAAGTTGTGCCAGGAGAGGAGATACGTGGTCAGCTTTTTTCTTTTTGAGTACAAGGCGTGCAGCATTGTTTTGAATGCGCTGTAGAATGTGAATGGTGGAGGCAGGAAGACCAGACAGGAGTGAATTGCAATAGTCAATGTGAGACATTATGAAGGAGAGAACGAGTTTTGCAGTTGTTTCCACAGAGAGATACTTCCTGATCAGGCTTATACAATGGAGGTGATAGTAGCAAGATCTGGCAGTTTGAGAAACAAAGTTGTTCATGGAGAGGGTAGAGTCAATGCAGACACCAAGGTTTTTAGCTGAATCAGAAATTGGGACTGATGTGTTACATAATGGGAGAGAAAGAGGAGGCAGCTGAGAAAGTTTCTGACGGGTGCCAATAAGAATAGCTTCTGTCTTGTCGTCATTAAGCTGAAGTTTGTTGAACGTCATCCAGTTCTTAATGTCCGAGTAACACTCAGTGGTGCGAGTCAAGAGGCGCTGTATATTGTCTGGTGTGTCACTGTCTAGAAGTTGGGTACCAAATGCCCCTCTTAAAGTTTTCATTGATGACGACAGTGCACTGCTGTTCATTCATCAGTCTTCATACAGCCCCGTTTTGTCCTGTGGATTTTCATGTCAATATACGCTACGTTGGAGCCTTTCTTTGATCCACCAAGTGGCATGCATGGCTACATATTCAGTTGGTAAGGCTTGGTAGCACTAAGAGGATCTTTCTGGCGAGGTGAAGATGGCAGTGGTGCAAATCACCTCTGTGTCTGATGATAAGTCCGATCTACTAATGTGGAATAGCACTACACATTGGCTGAAATCTACTTTGGAATCATGTCCATTTCATAGCAATCGTTTTTCCTTATCTTCATCATCTTGATACTTGTGTGCCAGCATTTTAGAGCAAAAGAAATGGGCCCCCAGATTGTCCCTTTAAGCCTGTAAAAAAGCAATTATTCATTGTACCACTGCCAGCACTAAATTTGATTGGCTTGACAGACCCTCAAGAGATAGATTTGACAGACCCTCTGATTAGACAAGACTAAAATAATTATCTCTTGGAAATCTTACATTAGTATTGTATTGTTTACATCTATTGAAAGGACACTGTTTCTGTTTTGTTACTGGCAGCACATCTAACAACACTAGCTGAATAAATGTATAATGCATATCTTCAAACTCTTTCTCTCTCTCTTTTGACTGGCCAGCTTGCTCGATGCACAAGTCTAGTGGCAGTAATAATGATGGGTGCTGCTAAGCCATTCTTTGTACAAACGACCTATTGTTGATAAAGATTGGGTTTGGTAAATGGTAAAATCTTAATTTTATCATGCAAGAATAAGGACTGGAAGTATTTTTGAGGGTACTGTTGAGTACTTTATGTGACTGCTGATCTGAGTGAGAATGAATGAATGTATACTCTTGATCATAGGCTAAGGAATGGATCCACTATCATCCAGTAATATTACTTACACTAAATTCACATACTGACTATTGGCTTATGGGCTTAGTCTGGGTTCCCTTGAAGCAAGTAGTATAATAAGTTATTTTGCAATTGTATACTATTCTGTCTGAAAAGTAATTCATGACTTAAAGTTGTGGAACATGCAGTATGAAAGTAGAATGGAAGAAGCCCATATCTACAAGACAGAAGTATGCTATGCCAGTCTAGACAGCAACTTGAGAAAATCTGGCTTTTAACCAAAGTCCTCACCAAAAAAGGTGGAGCAAGGGAGTCGACAGACACATCAGCCCATGACCTCACGAAATAGCTCTCAAATATTGGAAGAGAGAGGACCAGAGCCCCAAAGGCAATGGCAGAAGCAGCTGAAAAGAGTTCCAGCTAGATCTGGTCAAGGAGAAAGGAAAGTAAACTTCACAAGGCATAGAAATTCCGTATATATTGCCAGTGTTTAGTTTTACCGGTTTGGTACATGTTCCCCTTCAAAAAACAAGAAATCTCCACATTACTGGCCTTTCTCACTGCACACATACATGCATAATGTTGCGTATTTGTATTGTGAACAGTGTACAGTGCTTGGGACAGAAGGTAACAATATGAAAGACGTCATATCAAGAAAGAAACCAATCTATTTTCAGTTGCTTAAGTTTACCCCACAGCTGCCACTAAGCTTCACCTGCCCCCTTCAATGTCATACTGAGTATGTAAATTCATGTGAGGATGACAGTAACTTAGGACTGAATGTTAACAACATTGCTGAACTCTTCAACGCCAACTACGCAACAAAGCAGGAACACAAACACTGATACACTGAACGCCATCATGTTGACTCACATACTGTGCAGAATGACAGCTTGTGCTAGTATAAGCTTAGTGTCTAATACCTCTGTTCTGGCATACTCTCATACCTCTGTGGGCACAGCTGTCAAAAAAGTTCAAATCCAACTGCACTGCATGCAGGCAATATGACCTCCAAATAATGCCCTGGTGACATCATTACAAGACTTGTACTGAGACAAAACCTGTGTTTTTCAGGCATTCAGCTGTATGTCTAGATTGAGAATGATGTTAGGAGTTAGTGGCATGTTTGCAAGTGACTGGAAGTAGTACTTATGATATCTGTGTTTTTTGTAGTAGAACAAGAATGGATGGAGGTCACTTTTGAATTGACTTTGCACTCTGTTTCATTGCCACTCACTCCAGGAATTGATGGATGGAGTGGATCAAAATGTTTTTCTTCAAAGGGCAAACTCATTAAAACATAAAAATTATACATTTAGTAAGACTTGTCCAAAAGCAGACAACACAGACAACTTCCACAATGACTTAAAACTTCTCGTATCAACCTGTGATTTTGCTGAAGTTTGTACTTTGGAGTTTGTTCAAGCAAGATTCATCACACTTAGATAATTCCAAATGCATTCCACCCAAATCTGCCAACAACTACCTGGTAGGCTCCATGAACCTGCGCAAAACCCTATTCACTGGCAAGGTCTTAAACTAACGAGCACAAAATGGGGGGGGGGGGGGGGGGGGGGGGGAGATCTTTAAGCACTAAGCTGACACCACCAACATGATGGAAATATTAATTAAGATGATGGGCAGCAAACAGGCCAATTTTCAATGTTGCAGGCTGGGACTGAACTCATGATATCAGATTCTGAGTCCACAGCTCTATCAAAAGAACCAACCAGCTTGCAGCTGAAACAATTTTCAAATCAAATTGCAGCTGATTACTGGATGCAGGTCAATGAAAGTGAGCGGGGGGAAAAAAAACCCTAAGCATAGCTACAATGGTTCTGATATACTAAGATGAGCAGTGACAATACAAGCAGAACTAATGGAGGAAGGTCCAGTCAATCGTCCACACTTGGCACAATCAAAGAAGAGAACATCTAGAAAAAAGCACACAGCCAACACTCAAAACAGACCTGTAGAAACTGAAAATTCTGGCCCATGGTAGAGAACACTGCAACGATCTTGCCTTCAATGAGCAGTGCAGAACTTGTGACAAGTTCAGTTACCTCTCATCAATATGTCATTCAGGTGAACTTTAAGTCTGTTAAAAGCCAAGTGTCCAGCACCAGCCACATCATTGTACCCATCAACAAGCTTCCAGAAGAACCAGAGGAATCAATAAAATAGGATGATTCAGTAGATATTGATGAAACTGAATTTATATACATGGCCAGTTTCGCAAACAGCCTATTGTTCTCCATTGAAGAACATTGCTTGAAGGTCCTTGCTAATTCTGGTGCTACAGTAAACCTGTTCAAACATGACTTTGACTCTCTTTATCACCTCATCCCACACTCATCCACCTCACACCAAAATCTCTGCATATGGAAGTAATCACTCGATTCCAGTTGTCAGTTGCTGGACAATGTAAAGCCACATTCGGCAGCAACCAAATCTTCAAACTGATCACAAAATAAAAGAGCCACAAGTGAAAAGATGCTTTGCTTATTAAAAAAGAGGCCATGTGTGAAAAGACATTTCACCTATATCAAAAGCAAAGGTTACATGTGAAAACATTTTAATGACATTTTATGCTGAATCATATGCTTCTGAGCAAGTAACACACTTATAAAGTTTTACTTTCAGGTACCCATCCCTAAATAGTTAATGATCAAAGGATTACATTATATGTGCCTAGGCCTGCTGTTCTGTTTTGTTGTATTAAATGTAGACAAGTTATTTAATCTTTCAACCAAAGTATTTTCATTTCATTCTAAGGGGAGAGGAAGAAGAAAGTAAAATCACTATTTTAGCAAATATTACATTTGATCTCTTCAGTGAGAGACCAATACCTACTTTTATCATCATTAAAGAAGGGGAGGAAGGCACCTCACCTGCTCTTGCAAGCCATCAGTTCATGCTGTGCTTTTCCAGGCAACGAAAATGCCCGGGCAGAAGTATCTTCAATAGCATCCAGCGTGCGTTTCAGTGTGCGTCTCTCTTCTCCAGCATCCAGCAGTTGCTTCAGTAATTGAGCCACACCTCCACAACCATTCCCAGTCTGTACAATAGTGGTATTTGCGGGTGACTGTTAAGTGTATATATCTATATGTATATTTTTATTTCCATCTATATCAATACAAAAACATACACACATATCAGATCTATTTCCATTTTCTCTTTTTTTTTCAATAATAACTGGGGGTTTTGTTGTTGTCGTTTTATTTAACTTTTAAGAGATCATTTCATATCAACACAGAAGAGTGTCTGAGACAACAAGTCAACATGTATGCTGTAATTTGTTATGAACCAGATTCTATTCCACACGTTCAAATTGCCATGTCTTTTAATTTTATTTAAGCTTCATCACTGTACAATGAACATTCTTTTGAAAATACATTCTTGCTTAAATCAGTGACTTAAAATATCGATCACAATCCACTATATTTCTTATGATCTCTAGATTTTGAGTCAAAATCAAAAGCTGCCATGCTATGAGGGTGATCCAATAAACAACGAAACCATATCTATAAAAATGTAAGAAAAATAAGATACAATCAGTACTTTCTGATTCATCTCTGATGTAACGTATGTTTCTTCTCTGTAACACTTTGATGTAACATCCCTTCTCCTGTATGTCTGATTCCCATTAGTTGGGAAAGTCTCTTAAATGCCCACTACTAGAAAACCAGACTTGTTATGGTATTCCTGCTTGGCAACATCCATTGCAGAGTCATGTAAGTCACAGAAACATACATCACGTAGGGATTCTTTCAATCTGTTGAACAGATCAAAGTCTGGAGGACTGGTATCTGGAGAACAGTATAGCAGTGCCTCACTCTGATATGACATCCTAAGTGATGTTACTCTCTGCGTCTGTGGCAAGATGCCCTGTCAGGTGAATTATTTAATAATGTTTTACATTAATAATATTTTACAACTCGTTGCAATCATAGGTTTTCGCAATTTCACCAGATACACAGTCTTAAGTAGTCTTAAGAGTTTGTCCCATTAGAATAACCTTGTTATCATAGGCATATATCATTATCATCTTTTGATTTCCTTGCTTTCATCTGAATGTGATGGGCCTTTGAGAGGCAAAGGTGTGCCTCTGATGATTGTCTCTTTAATTCTGGATCATGTTTCTGACCAAAGTTTTGTCAATAGCAACTATCCGATTCCTCATTCTTAATTCAATAGTCTCTACAACAATGACTAGTGCCTGTTTTTTACCTTCAGTTAGGCAGTTGTTGTGACACATCTCATTCCATGTTTACATATTAAAATTACCTAAACCAGAGCTGCTAACACTGGAAAGCACAAAGAACAGCATTTTGACAATTTAAACCGCGTACATGCGCCATGATGGCAGACTAAGACTGAAATCTTACTAGCTATCAAATGGTTTGGACTTGACCTACAAATGTTCAAAATGGCCGACAATCAAACGAATCAGTAAGGCTGCCAAATAGCGATCATCTTAACCTTTACCATACGCCGTGGGTATAAAATGACCCACAGTCGTGATTTTCGCTTGATAACTGAGTCAGTTTTTAAGCTACCTTCACAAAATTTCATGACTTTGTCAATAAAATATTGTGCCACATCTGTACCAAAAATTATTTGTGTGTGTTGAAAAATAAAGGAGTAAATAAACAACAAATGTCCCAGTACGTCGTGGGTCAGAAAAGACCCATGCTCGCAAAGAACAAACTTCCGTGTTGTACTTCGTGGGTCTGTAGCGACCCATACATTTCAAAGACGGGACGCTGCAGTGTCTGGTATCACAGATCTAAAAATAGATCTGTCCGTCCGCGGTCTGCAGAGCACCGCCCCAAGTGTTATCAGCAAACTATCTCCTCTTTGATGAAAGATGTCTTAGTTGCTTAGTAGTTAGATCAGCTTGCTTTGTGTGAACGCTTTTTTGAAGGCTGTTTGTACTCCCATATTCACGCACTCAAACGTTCGTACTTTTTTTTTCTGCACTGCATTACATTGAAATGTTCATGCACATAACACTTACGAGTTTTATGCCAACATGCATTCATAACTATCTCTCTCTCTCTTACTCTTTTATAATACCTACACAATGATGCACAGTATTATCAGCGGCAAATCCCCTTCGGAATAGTCCTTTGATTTTTCTAAAGGATTGATCCGCACATATTGCAATGGTCTAATTTACCAATTGTTATAGATAACAGTTATGAAATCTTCTTGTATCACAAGAAATCCAGTTTCAATAATTCTCAGATCCACCTAGTATCACTGAGTGGTAGGTAAGACGTTAAATTCAAAGGAAGAACAACCAACACACACACACACACACACACACACACACACACACACACACACACAGAGATTCGGACACGTGCACACACACATGCACACATTCCACTCACTCAACAAAACAATAAGTGTACATTTAGCCTACATCATATGCTTCACTCATGAAAACTGATGAGAGTACACACGACGCTCCAAGTGAATGAGCGATTTCTGCTTCCGAAAATTTGTTGGGTCAGATTGTAGACACACATACGTCATTTAATGACGACATTACGAGGAGTGCAACTTTTTTTTCTTTTTTAAATATCGTTTATACGTCAGATTTCGCGCACACACACTGTAAGCTAAAAAATCATTACCCCCTCCCCCAGATATCATCTAGATCTAGGCCTACACCAATTAGCCTAAACAAGGAGGGGGAAAAAATCCAGGCTACTTTCAAAATTTATCACACATTTCAGCATTTCTGAAGAAAATGGGTGGTGCTTACACAGCCACAAGAGAGAGAGAGAGAAACAGGAGAAGGAGGGAGAGAGAGAGAGAATGCGGATAGATGGAGACAAACATCGTACAGTGACACTTTATTCCTTCATATAATAGTAAGAGCTGCAGATTCAACTACACACAGCCTCGGATCGTTCCTTCATATAATAATAGTATGGGTCGCTGCAGACCCACGGCGTACGGGAACGGATCGTTCCTTCATATAATAGTATGGGTCGCTGCAGACCCACGGCGTACGGGAACGGATCGTTCCTTCATATTATAGTATGGGTCGCTGCAGACCCACGGCGTACGGGAACGGATCGTTCCTTCATTAAAAAGCATGGGTCGCTAAATACCCACGACGTACGGGACGCAAAATTTTAGGCGACGTACAGTAAAGGTTAACTGATATTTCTTCTGATATTCTTGCTGTTTTTACTGAACTTGGCTTTTTTTTTTTTTTTTTTTTTTTCTTTTGATGAAAGAAGTTTACTGTGTAAAAATTCTACATTGCTCAGTTCTGTTTAACCCACTGCTAACTCTTTACTGTGTAAAAAATCTACTTTGCTCAGTTCTGTTTAACCCACTGCTAACTCTTTACTGTGTAAAAATTCTACTTTGCTCAGTTCTGTTTAACCCACTGCTAACTCTTTACTGTGTAAAAATTCTACTTTGCTCAGTTCTGTTTAACCCACTGCTAACTCTTTACTGTGTAAAAAATCTACATTGCTCAGTTCTGTTTAACCCACTGCTAACTCTTTACTGTGTAAAAATTCTACATTGCTCAGTTCTGTTTAACCCACTGCTAACTCTTTACTGTGTAAAAAATCTACATTGCTCAGTTCTGTTTAACCCACTGCTAACTCTTTACTGTGTAAAAATTCTACATTGCTCAGTTCTGTTTAACCCATGCTAACTCTTTACTGTGTAAAAAATCTACATTGCTCAGTTCTGTTTAACCCACTGCAAACTCTTTACTGTGTAAAAAATCTACTTTGCTCAGTTCTGTTTAACCACTGCTAACTCTGTGATGAGGTTTCTTTTTTCCCCGTGTAGCATTGCGTCACAAAGTGCAACCACTTAGTATTTTCATTGAAACTGTAACACGGTATGCCAAAACCACACACATGGCAGCTCTACATGAACTGATCCATGACAAATACCAATGTTTTCATTCAAAATTATCTGAACATTTTTCTTGTTAGCAGTTTCAACTGGCCTCCCTGATATCCATTTATAAACTGAGGCTGCAAACGAACATGTGTCCCACATGCTAACTCTGTGATGAGGTTTCTTTTTTCCCCGTGTAGCATTGCGTCACAAAGTGCAGCCACTTAGTATTTTCATTGAAACTGTAACACGGTATGCCAAAAGCCACACACATGGCAGCTCTGTATGAACTGATCCATGACAAATACCAATGTTTTCATTCAAAATTTTCTGAACATTTTTCTTGACAGCAGTTTCAACTGGCCTCCCTGATATCCATTTATAAACTGAGGCTGCAAACGAACATGTGTCCCACATACACTTTGTATGTTGTTTTAATAAATCTGCACCAGAATTTCCTTCATTAAGTTCAATTTTAATGTAAGTGCTAGCCATGGAATGACTGTATCCAGTGAGATGTCATAGCAAATTAACATCACAATATTTGTATTTAGTATTGAAATTAGATCTCAGAGTAATTGGGCCAGGTATATGTAAAGTTTCATTGTGCTGTGACAGTTATTTTTTAAGTTATTAAAGCAGTCTCACTATTTACTGGATGACCCTCATAATCTAACTGGACGTAGTCTTCAGGATTCAATAAAATCAATGCATGAAAATGGTAATGTTCAATAACATTTGTGGCTTCTTTTTATAGGTTTAATACATTTTATGAAAGTTTTTAAATAGTTCAAAGTAAACATCTAAATGAGAAATAACAGATGACAGGTACTTGACCCAAACATTCTGAACAGAGAGTCAACCAACCTGTGCGGGTCGAGCAGCCTGTAATGCTAAATCATGCACAACAGCATGAACCACACGAGCATCTGTTGAATCACAACAATGGTGAGAATAAATAGCAGCAATAAGGTCAGTGGCATCATGGGAAGGCAGAGACTGGACCAGTAAACGGAAAACTTCCACTGCAGAGTTTAAGTCACTAAGTGTCCAGTAATGAGAGTGCACAAAGGCAAAGCGGCCAAAGTAGGACTGCTGCAGCAAGACAGCATGAAGCAATGCCAACGGCATGACGCTGCCCAGTCGTTCCACAGACTGCAACAGAATATTGTGTCAGTATTATCAATGTATCTCTATCTCTGTTGTGTTTGTAGTATATACATTTCTATCAATTTTCTTACCACTGAAGTAAAGCCAGTAAGACAGCACTGCAACAGAATATTGTGTCAGCAATATCAGTGTATTTCTATCACAGCTGTGCTGGTAGTATATATTTCTATCAATTTTCTCATTGTTTAAGTAAAGCCAGTATGACAACATGACATTTCATAAACTCAATCTTCATTTTCAGTTTCAGTGGTCATAAATTTATTTAACAAATTAAACTGAATTCCCATCTTTTGACAGAGTGCATCAACTTAGTCACCAGCAAGCTTACTCTGTAGCTGTAAGCCACTATGTGAGTACTGTTATTTGATACTCACAGGCTTAGCAGCCTGGAGGTGCAATACTTTTTCTTTACTTAGATAGAATAGACAAGGTTTTCACATCATCAAGGACAGACTAAGCTTTTGAATGAAAATGAAAGTATCTAAATATTCCATGAAATGTATAAGTACCTCTTGGTCAGCAGTCTGCCATTTGTTGAGAAGGAAGGCTGTGGAACGATAACACTTTTGTAAAGTACTGCGGAAATTGGCGGTTGCCTCTACTGTCACTCTTAACCCATGCTGGATCAGAATACCTGTAAGATACAAAGATATAGAATACACATTCTGAATTGTTGCTGCCTTGTATGTATTTGTTATGTCATGTTATTCAAACTTACACACCAGGTATTTTGTTTTTATCTTTTTCTTAAATGCTCAGCTGTCCAACATCACCAGATATTTTTTATTGCTCCACTGTCCCACAACACCAGAGAAAGACAATTTGCTGACAACACAGTCACAGTATATCACTGCAACCATCAGTATCTTTGTTTCAGATATCTCAATGATGAGTATCAGGTATTCATCACAATTTTTTTTTTTACTGCAGCTGCATGTTGGCCATGAAGCACACCTCCTTCATTTTTTAGTCAGTGTATGTGTGTGTGTGAGCGTATGTATGTGTGTGTATGCGTATGTATGAATGTGCCCACAAATTGAAATGTAAAGCCACTACAACAAAAATTCTTTATCTTGGAAAGTCCAAGTCCTCAGGCATTTCAAATCATACCTTTGCAAACAAAATCAACATACCACCAAATGTCTAACTCAAAAAGGAATAGAAGAGGCTGAAAATCTACAATGTTAAGAGCAACAAGATCCATCACCAATCAGAAAGTGCCATTGTCTCCAAAGTAACACTGTGCACACTCTGTAATGTGGAACGGAAATTGTTTGGGCTTTTCCTGAATCAGAAATCAAAGAAATTTAAAGGAAACGACAGTTCGAGGGATGATGAAGAGGAAATGCAGCATGAAGAATATAATTCATTGTTATGGTGCTGGTGTTTGTTTTTTCCTTCAAGTTTTTGTTTTTGGTGTTTTGATTTTTTGTTTGTTTTTGACTGGGGCTGAAAGGTGGGCTAGGGGAGCTGAGATGATGGAGATGCTAAATTGTACTGGTGGGCAGATGTAAGCTATGTGTTGCGTTGTTCAAGGGTACATAGCTGTGATATGGCTGTGTAGGGTGTTGATCCAGTCAGTTCAGAAGAGGGGGCCTGGATATATTTTCATCTGTTTCCACATTTTCAATCAGGGCTGAAAGATGGGCTAGTGAGAGTTGGAATTATTTTTTCAACAATCTCTAGGTGTATGTGGTTTTTGTCTTAGTTTTAATTTTTCAGCATTACAGATAGAGACAGTTTTAATTTTCTAGCATTACAGATAGAGATATACATTTTCACTAAAATTCACACCTAGATAGGACTTCAAGAGCTTGCCAACACACACAGCTTACATGCAGGCTCGTGCTTATGTTGTGATTGGATCTTCTCCATCATATGTCATCAATGGCAACAGTGTATATGGAATTTATTCCAAGCACAGAGACACTACCTTGACAAACTGAAACAGACATATCTGACAATGCTATCCTGACTGGCTGAAATAGCACATTCACCATTCTATTTGACGGTCAGAACTACCTGCCTCATTATATACAAGTATTTGTAGTCAGCTTTATTGAAAATCATTATGAAATTCACAGATAATTAATTCAATCATTCTTTTTTAGCATCTTCTAAAGGAACTTTGTCAATTAAGATGTAATGATTGTTTTCAGGAAGCAAGTTTGTCACAGAAACTGGCAAACATATCTGCAATTTGTTGGGAAAATGGATTCAAATTCTGAGATTGCAAAGTCAGATTTAAATACACAAATTTCACTAATATTCTTATTTCAAAATGAGTCGTGTTTTTTCTATCTCCTATTTATCAATCAATTTCTACTCAGAATATTTGATTTGCTTATTGTAAAGTACTATACGTAAACTCTCAGTTCTCATTTATTTACATTCTTTTATGACATTCTGCATGGGGTAATAGTAACTGGCTAAACTTTTAAAACTGTGGCTAGAACTCCTTTCAGCAGGGTTCATTCAGTGACTTAAATCATCCTAGTTCCAATTTAAATGAAAACTATGCAAAATGATGTTACCTATGATAATTCTTGCATTATACAGATTCTTATAATGCATAATATGTTTGTTTATTTCAATCACTGGAAGATAAACACTGCTGAGTCTGTACAAACAAACATAAATCAAGCCCATCAATGTCTCAGAAGGGCCATCCTTTGTGCACGCTCATGTGGCTATCTTCGTGGTTCACTCAAGGAGTATATAAGTACGCGTGTGTGAATGCCATGTACCTTTTTGGTCTGGTCTGTTCATAAGCAGTCGAGAAATAAAGAAAGAGTAACACCAGCACTACATTTCCTTTGTCTTCCCTGTGAGGTTGCCATCACCACCAGCACTCTTCTCTCCTGGTCTGTCCTGCACTACCATCCATACACCATTATAGAATAAATCCTACTCATTTCTGATGCAGGTTCATGCCACTCCACACCACGGCAAAGTTGGCATATATTTCTTTTATTCCCTGGTTCTTTCTTCTATAGTCTCATATTCTCATGACTTGAAATTTGTCTTGTTGCATGGATTTGCTATTTCTAGTTCTTGGTCCTTCAGATCACAGACATTCCAGATGCCAATTTTGCTTGATCTAAATCACTGGCCTTTTCTATTTCCAATTCCTAAAATTGTTGCATTTTCTTTTTTGTTTTCCTGAGCTGTTATTTCTCTACTGCCAGCTTGCTAGGCCTGTTGTATCTTCATCAGAGCCTCATTAACAGACATCTACTGCCAGCTTGCTTGGCGAGTGTATCTTCATCAGAGCCTCATTAACAGACATCTACTGCCAGCTTGCTAGGCCTGTTGTATCTTCATCAGAGCCTCATTAAGGGAATGATTTAACGGGATGATCTACTTCTTGCTTGGCGAGTGTATCTTCATCAGAGCCTCATCAGAGCTTGTTAGACATGTTGTAGTTTCATCAGAGCAGCATCAACCGGATATCTACTGCCTACCAGTTTGCTAGGCCTGTTGTATCTTCATCAGAGCAGCATTAACTGGATATCTACTGCTTACCAGCTTGCTAGGCCTGTTGTAGCTTCATGAGAGCCTCATTAATGACCTATTTCCATCTCCCATGATGAGGTCAAGGGCTTGGACTTTGGGAAGTGGTGGTTAATAGTATTTGTGTAAAAACTGGGAAGTTAAAACATGTTATTTAAACCGAGATTTTAACAGTCTTTCCATGTTTTGTTTCATGGACAAGGGTGCTTGAAAATAAGGACTGTTCCTGGGAGGACAAAAAAAAGTGGGGGGGGGGGGGGGGGGGGGGGAGAGAATATTGCTCTTACTGTTGATTTTCAAATTGAAATGAGTCAGTAGTGGTTTCATTTATTTGATCCAATACACCTTTCACTCACCTGGAATAATACGCTGACCATCAGCACGAGTGGTGATCCACAGACGGAAAGTGGGGTGAATGCGGCTGTGTTGAACATGAGTAGATGGCCGAGACCGAGTTACCAAGCTGTGATCCTCTTCACTGACCTCTGAACTCTCACGTCGCAAGTCCTCTTCAACCCAACGAGCGTACACCAGATCCTGAGCAAATGATTGTCAGAGCTTTTTGTAGCTATCTGGTAAATAACTATCAGTTTGTGACTGACTTATTGTGAATGGTTTAGTCAATGGGAATAAAGGGAGATTTTTTGACTGGAGCCATTAAATTCAAAGAAAGTTTGTTGTTTTGTTTTTTTCATAGGACAACCTTGGCTGGTGTCGCTATAGCTTTCAACCTCCTGGTAAGATATTCTTCAGGTGGAAAAGGGATTTTCTGCTGCACCAAGAAATAGAACTTGTACCCTATGTCACATAATGAAAGTGTTGCTTTGTCTATATTGGGCTGCAAGCTTGTATCTATCTTGTCTGTTCAAATATGAATTTTGCTGTTTTATTTCAAAAGTTTTCAAGATTTTTCTCCTGAAACTGATATTTTCCCTGGCCAAACTTTCATACTATAATGAATATAGGCCTACTATTTATACTTCTTCCTTACCTTTATCTACAAGAAAAGTCATTATGATGCCATACTAAGAAAATGTTCACCAGAGTCCTCCAGCTTTGTCACTTGGCTTCAATCAGTCTCTCTGTTCATTTTGCACACACAAGCACTACCTTCAGCTTTGTCTCCCTCCCATAACAATTCCCTGGAGAATTGATTTAGCAGGGCCACTGGATCTATTTACATGGCAATATCAACATAATTTTTTCTTATAACTGAAGTCAGCAGATCTTCATTTGGTTCAGTGTGCTGTTTGATGGCTTGGGGTACTTGCTCAATGTTAATATGATCAGTATACCTCATCTTTAGTACCCTGCAGTAACACCATATTTCCATGGTTTGGACTCATCTTTCCAAATTCTTGTGAGGGTCCATGTCTCAAAAGCATATAGGAAGATGGAATGTATCAGTACACTTTTTCATTAATGGTCTGGCTTGCAGTAAGCAAAACTCACTAAGCTTGTTACAAGACTAGAAAAAACATCAACAAGGTATGGCATTGAAATCAGTGCTGAGAAGACCAAGCTGATGACCAACCACACTACCACCATTACTACTGAAATAACTGTTCATGGATTGGAATTGGAAACTATTCAAAACTCGCTTACCTGGGATCCATCATTAGCAATGAGGGATCCAAACCAGAAATCCTCTTGAGGGTAGCAAGGACACTGAAACCTGTATGGAAGGACAAGATCACATAAACAGCACTAGTCAACAACAAAGAGGAAACTGTTCCTGATGACGGTACTCACCTTGAGCATAGAGAAAAACAGGGAGTCTGGTTCATCGGACAAGTGATAGTTTTGCAGCAAGAGCCAGTTGCCACTCTGAATGCAGTCTTCCAAGGCCTGCCGGACCTCTGACCCTTGAGACCTGACCCCAAAGTTGATGATTCGAACCTTGCCCTCCATGCCCACTTCTCGGGCCAGGCGTTTCACTTCATGCACAGGGCTGATGTAGGGTTGACCTGTCACAAGGTATTTCAGCTGGTCAGCAGGACTACTATACAACTGATATGATAACCCTCTGTCTCTCCTGTAATTCATTTCTCCCGCAGTAGTCCATAAGCACACTGTGAGAAGCTACTATGGTACAAGCACAACCACTCAATACTCTCTCTCTCTCTCTTTCAACACTACAACACTGTAACATGTCACATGCAACACTGACTGTTTGTCTCAAGAAGCTGGGAGAACAATCTTCCAAAACAAAGTAATGACCTAAACACTGCTGTAACAAAAAATGTAAAACAACATTTCATGAAATAAATCTTTCCAGAAACACAAGTGTTTCAAACAGACTGGAGACTGAATGATATCTGGTATTTTTATTACTCTTGGTGAAAAAAAGATGACAGTTTTCAGGTTTTAATCAGATGGTCATGATTTTCATATGAAATAAATCTTTCCAGAAACACAAGTGTTTCAAACAGACTGGAGACTGAATTGAATGATATCTGGTATTTTTATTACTCTTGGTGAAAAAAAGATGACAGTTTTCAGGTTTTAATCAGATGGTCATGATTTTCATTTTGATACAAAGATGAACCCTATGTCATATTCATAATGTTCATCTCCGTAACACAACTTAAGAAGATGAAAACCCTATGTCATATTCAAAATGTTCATCTCTGTAACACAACTTAAGAAGATGACATTTGTTTAATCTTCAACTGTCAGCCTTTTGATTATTATAATGTTATACTTTACTTTGATTACAGCCAAGCCGACCACACAACAGCCATTCACTGAGTCAGGGTTGTAAGTATGTCACAAAACCAGACTGACAGATTCTTCCTTCAATTCCTTCAAAATAACGACCTTCTGAGATATTTAAGAGCATCAGTCTTTGGTCCAGTGCTTTAAACACCTGCCTAAGGTGCGAAAAAAAACAAAAAAACAAAAGAAACCAGTTCAAATCACGGAGTGGCCAGGGATTTTCTTCCCTTCTCAATTAGTCCTACATCTTAAGTGGTAGCCTAGGTGCTAGTCTTCTGGGTGTGACAGTAAACCAAGTCTCATGTGCAGCACATGCTTGGTGCACATTAAAGATTCCACACCAACAAAGGAGTTGTCCATAGCAAAATTCCACAGAAAAATCCACTGTTAAGGCAAACAAATAGACATGCATACATAAAATAGCAGGAAGAGCAGCCAAAATTTAACATGGTAAGTCCATTAGGACCAAAAAGAAATACATACAAACGCAAAAGATGTTGAGAATTCTTCCTTCTTTATCTCAAGAACCAACCTTCAATCCACAGGACATCCCAACCATTCTGTTTAATTTTCTTTTACCTCTAAATGACCAAAAAAATATGAGATGATGAAAAGTCAGCCTTAAAAACTACAAGTCCCAAGTCCTAAGCCTATATAGCCACACTTACAATTAATAATAACCCAGAATGAGACTAACAAAGCTGTACTCTTTACTGCTTTTCATCACACACACACGCACGCACGCACGCACGCACGCACGCACACGCACACACACACACACACACACACACACACACACACCAAAAGTGTTTCTGCAAATAAATTCTGTACTATTTTTAAGGACAGAACTTTTTAAGATCGGACCACATGTCCAGCATACTTAAAAATAATGAATACCTAAGTTTAGATGGGGGAATGGCTTATTACTTGCATCACAACACGTAAAAACAGTCCAGTAAGGATTTCCATGTTGTATATCAATAACTTTCAGTCAATATGGGTCAAACATTCATCGTAAGTCCACATGTTTAACTGAGACTGGTTTGTTTCAACACATGCTAAAACAAACCTTGTTTAAAAAAACAGAGGAAATGAAATGGGAAATAATTACAATATCAGCAAGGGTTGACTACCTTTCTGTTGTTGCATTTTCTTTTGTTTTATTTGTTAATTTTGTTCCTTTGGATTGAGCGCTTGTCATTTTCATTTATTTGGTTTAGTTCACACAGTGCCCTTCAAACACTACAGATTAGCATTACTTACCTCAAGCAGCTCATTCATATATCTATGACAACAGCTGAATACACACTGTAATGTTAGTCAGTGACACAAAAAAGCCAAACACACTGTGGGACAAAATAAAATCTTATTGCAGAAGCAAATGAAACCACATTTTGTCTGATTCAACTGATTCAATAAAGTATATGTTTGTTCTGCTATGTCATTTTGTACAAAACCTGGTGATTGTGTTCTTTTTGTCTTTTACGTTTGCACAATAGCCCACTTAGCTGAAAACTGCTCCTCATTTAAGTACTTATTCTCTTTTTGTGGGTTTCTAGTTTCTAAAACAGGCCACTAGGTATTTATCATCATCATCATCAAAAGCCTTGCCACATGGCGTTGACGATCATGGTCTTCCATATATATCTATCCCTTGTTGCTGCAAGCACATCTTCCACCCTCTCTGTCTTCAGCCACTCTGCAAGTCCGTCCAATATTTTTTCCCTGGGTCTGTCTGGTGCTCTCTTTCCCTCCAGCTTTCCTGTATTTATATCATCTATAAAATGAAATGTGTAAGAGCTCCTCAAATTTCTGAATAATGTATCAACTTTCAAGAGAAATACTCTGTGCAGAAAAAGTAGCAGTTGTGTCACCAACATCAGAATCAGAACATTTTGGGACTACAAACAAAATCTAAAGATCAGGAATTTTATAAAAGTTGCTCAAATTAAACACGTAACTAGACTATAAGTGTTTCAGTAAATAAATGATACTTCAACAGATTCCTATGTTGCATTCCTTTAAAAACAGGAAATGGTGCTTTCATGCCAGCCACAACTTCAGATGGTGAAATCTTGTGTTTTTCTCAAACTTGCACAAACACAAGAACACATTTTACCATTTCCAGTCACAGCTTTCCCCTGTAACCCTGAAATTAATAAAGAAAAAAAAACAGACATGTAAGTAAAGCATATTAAATCTACCCATCTGTCTGAGTGCTTTATGGAAATCAAAGCGTTTACTGACTGTCGCCAAAATAACAGATTACTTAAACAGATATACATTGTTTTTGGCCTGAACAAAACCAATCTGTCTACAGAGAAGGAAAGATATATAAAAAAGAATATAACCTAACAAAAGAAAAGAAAAAGAGCACACACACACACATGGAGACAGCACTGCAAAGTAAACTGCTTGCAGTTCCAGTACTGAAAAGTAAATTGGACAGCAGTTCCAGTACTGAAAAGTAAATTGGACAGCAGTTCCAGTTCTGAAAAGTAAATTGGACAGCAGTTCCAGTACTGAAAAGTAAACTGCTTGAAGTTCCAGTACTGAAAAGCAAATTGGACAGCAGTTCCAGTTCTGAAAAGTAAACTGCTTGAAGTTCCAGAACTGAAAAGCAAATTGGACTGCAGTTCCAGTTCTGAAAAGTAAACTGCTTGCAGTTCCAGCACTGAAAAGCAAATTGGACAGCAGTTCCAGTTCTGAAAAGTAAATTGGACAGCAGTTCCAGTACTGAAAAGTAAACTCCTTGAAGTTCCAGCACTGAAAAGCAAATTGGACAGCAGTTCCAGTACTGAAAAGTAAATTGGACAGCAGTTCCAGTACTGAAAAGTAAACTGCTTGAAGTTCCAGCACTGAAAAGCAAATTGGACAGCAGTTCCAGTACTGAAAAGTAAACTGCTTGAAGTTCCAGTACTGAAAAGCAAATTGGACAGCAGTTCCAGTTCTGAAAAGTAAACTGCTTGAAGTTCCAGAACTGAAAAGCAAATTGGACAGCAGTTCCAGTTCTGAAAAGTAAACTGCCTGCAGTTCCAGAACTGAAAAGCAAATTGGACAGCAGTTCCAGTTCTGAAAAGCAAATTGGACAGCAGTTCCAGTTCTGAGAAGTAAACTGCTTGAAGTTCCAGCACTGAAAAGCAAATTGGACAGCAGTTCCAGTACTGAAAAGTAAATTGGACAGCAGTTCCAGTACTGAAAAGTAAACTGCTTGAAGTTCCAGCACTGAAAAGCAAATTGGACAGCAGTTCCAGTACTGAAAAGTAAACTGCTTGAAGTTCCAGTACTGAAAAGCAAATTGGACAGCAGTTCCAGTACTGAAAAGTAAATTGGACAGCAGTTCCAGTATTGAAAAGTAAATTGGGCAGCAGTTCCAGTACTGAAAAGTAAATTGGGCAGCAGTTCCAGTACTGAAATACTGAAAAGTAAATTGGGCAGCAGTACCAGTATTGACAAGTAAATTGGGCAGCAGTACCAGTATTGACAAGTAAATTGGGCAGCAATACCAGTATCGACAAGTAAATTGGACAGGAGTTCCAGTATTGAAAAGTAAATTGGGCAGCAGTTTCAGTACTGAAAAGTAAATTGGGCAGCAGTTCCAGTATTGACAATAAATTGGATAGGAGTTCCAGTATTGAAAAGTAAATTGGGCAGCAGTTCCATTATTGACAAGTAAATTGGACACGAGTTCCAGTATTGAAAAGTAAATTGGGCAGCAGTTCCAGTACTGAAAAGTAAATTGGGCAGCAGTTCCAGTACTGAAAAATATATTGGGCAGCAGTTCCAGTAATGAAAAATAAATTAGGCAGCATGTATCAATAACAAAAGACAGGTGAGAGAGAGAGATGCAATTGCACCACAAAAGCCAAATGGTTTATATAACTCATACAGTATATGTACATCTGCATCTCTTCCACTAGCTCTTGGTTCACACATGAAAATTTACTTAAAAGTTTGCATCCAACTGAAAAAGTAATTTGTACCATTGATGTTTGTTTCCAAAAGTGATCATACAGACCTTGCTGATATCTCAGTAAATGATAATGAAACAATTAGGAAAATGAGCTGACAATAAGCATATTTTGTATGAGTTTATTTTGTTTGCACACACCTTGGGTGGCCTCCCATGGGGGCCCCTGTAGCTCAGTGGGCAAAATGAAAATAGCTGGGGTGTACTGATCAGCACTGGTGTGCACCTCTCTGATGTTGTAGTGGTCTGCTGCAGTCACTGCACTGCCCAACTCAAAGGTCACAATGGCTTGTGTCAGTTCAGCCATCTGAAAACAAAGGAAATTAATCAAGTACTGTATATCTGTCACTTTCTTCATCATCATCAGGTGCCCTGCCACATGGTGTTGGCAATCATCGACTTCCATCTGTCTCTACCTCTTGTTGCCCCAAGCATCTCCTCGACCCTCCTCGTCTTCAGCCACTCTACAAGTCCGTCTAGCATTTTCTCCCTGGGTCTACCTGGTGCTCTCTTTCCCTCCAGCTTTCCCATTGTGACCAGGTGCTCCAAATCCCCTCCCTCATAAAATGGCCTATAAATGTTGCCTGTCTTTTCCTAATCTTCCTTATGAATGATCTACTTGTGTCTGCCTCCATCAAGACTGTCTCGTTTGTTTTCTTTGCTGTCCATGGAACTCTCAACATTCTTCTTAGAAACCACATCTCAGTTGCCTCAGAACTCTCTTCCTGATGTTAATTGATACGCATTAATTGGTAAGAATGCTTGTCATCTTCTTAAATGCTGTTTTGGCTTGGCCGATTCTGCTGGCTATTTCTGATGTGCATCTGCCGTCTGATGAAATAACCATTCCCAGGTATTTAATCCTATCAACCTGTGTCAAGGTTGTGCCATCTGCTGTTATTTTGCATGAGGGGATTTCATGTTTTTTACTGATCACCATGACTTCAGTCTTCCTGCTGTTTAGTTCCAACCCCTTATCTTTACTTTCTATTTCTAGTATATTCATTGAAGTCTTCCTGCTGTTTAGTTCCAACCCCTTATCTTTGCTTTCTATTTCTAGTATATTCATAAGGTTTTGTAGGTCCCTTTCATTTTCTGCAATTAGCACGGTGTCATCTGCATATCGAATGTTGTTTATCATTTTCCCTCCAACCTTTAATCCAGGGTCTTCTTCTAGGTTTCTCATGATGTTTTCGCTGTGAAGTGAAAACAGATCTGGTGACAAAACACAACCCTGTCTGACTCCTCTTGATGTTTTGGAAAGAGCTCACATCATTTTCTATTCTCATTGCAGCTGTTTGTTCCCAGTACATATTTCTGATTATTCGTAGATCTTTTCCATCAACATTGAGTCTCTCCAATTGGTTGATCAATTCTTCATGTCTTACCCGATCGAAAACCTTGGTATAGTCAACAAAGCATAAATACAAATCCTTATTCATCTCAATTGATCTCTCTATGATAGTTCTTAGGATGTATATGGCATTAGTAGTTCCTTTCCCTTCCACAAATCCACACTGTTCTTCTGCTATTTCTCTTTTGATTCTATTCCTTGTTCTCATCATGATTATTCTTAAGAGAATTTTTGTTACATGACTCATCAAACTGATTGTGCGATGGAGTTCACATTCTATAGCCCTTGTCTTCCTTGGAAGTGCAATGAAAATTGATTTTGACATATCTTTGGGGATTTTTCCAGTGTCGTAGATTTCATTAGGAGGACTGTTATTTTTTCTATGCCAAATTCCTCCAGGGCTTCAATCATCTCTGTAATAATGTTGTCTGGTCCTGGGGCTTTTCCTGGTTTCGTCTTTTTCAGTGCTGCTCTAACTTCATCTTTCATTATGTGTGGTCCTTCAAAGTTCTTTTTCATAATGTGTTCGTTTCTGTCATCTTCAAAAAGGTCTTTAATGTATTCTCCCCATCTGTCTAATATTTTGTCTTTTTCCCTGATAAGCATGCCATCTTTCGATTTTAAGCAACCAGTTGATGTGCATGTATTTTTCCTGTGGACAATTTCTTCAATTCGTCTGTACATACCCTGAGGATCCGTTTTGTGTTGGTCTTCTATTTCTTTGCATTTTGTTTTGAGCCAAGCTTCCTTAGCTTCATTGCACCTATTCCTGATTTCTTTTGTTTATCTTCCTGTATATCTCCATCTCCTCGTTTCTTTTTGCCTTCCTCCTTTCCTCCATCAAGCCCAAAATTTCATTAGTCATCCAACTCTTTTTTGCTTTTCTATCTGCCTTACCAGTAGGGATTTCTCCACAAGCTTCATTTATCGAATTTCTCAACTTTGTCCATTGTTCCTCACTGTCACCAACGTCTTCCAGAGCACTGAATTTGTTCTGAACATGTACATTAAATCTTTTATATATCAGGCCATCTGTCTTTAAGAGTCCAAGATTTAGTTTGATGTTACTTTTGGTCCGTTTCCTTTTCCTTGGTTTCAGCCTAAATCTTCCCACTACAGGATTGTGGTCACTGTTGCAGTCTCCACATGGTAGTGTTTTTGCTGACAGTAAAGAATTTCTAAATCTTTTGTTGATCAGAATGTAGTCAATCTGATTTCTGGTATTATCTCCTGGACTCATCCAAGTCCATTTTCTTCTATTAGGCTGCTCAAACCAGGTGTTTCCTACTATGAACTCATTCATCTGTACCCATTCTACAAGTTTCCCTCCCCTTTCATTTTGTGTACCAAGGCCATGAGGTCCAACTATATCCTCCACCCTATCCTGTCCCACTTTAGCATTAAAATCTCCCATTATGAGTGTAACTTCTTGTGATTTACATTGGACCTTGGCCATCTCTAATACTTTGTAGAAGTTGTTGATGTCTTCCTGAGTGCTTGCGGATGTTGGTGCATGCACCTGAATGATGTTGATATCAAATGGTTTGCCTCCCAATTTAACCAGCAAAACTCTGTCGGATACAGCCCAGTATCCCTTAACTGCTTTTGATTTGTCTTTGTCCATTATGATGCCTACTCCTCTTTCATGTGAATTACCACCAGAGTATATCACTGTGTATTCTCCTGATGTTATCATGCCTGCCCCCTTCCATCTCACTTCCCCTAGTCCTAAAATACTAATGTTAAGCCTTTCCATCTCCATTTTGATGTTGTCTAATTTTACCCTCTGCAACAGTGTCCTGATGTTCCATGTTGCTATTTTGGTGTTTTTGAGTATGAGTTTGGGTTTGGGTTTGGTCGCAGTAGCTGGCTGACGGTCTGGTGTCACTTGCGCCGCATGACAGTCCCTACCGGATGAATTTTACGTCGTTATCTTCAATTTCCCTTTGTTTGTCCATCACTTTCTTACTGACTGATAATTCATCTGAAAACTAGTTTGGAACTGTTTTATTGAAATACTGCACAGTTAAGTTCTGAGCACAATGTTTCTGATAAGAAGATCAGGACAATAAAGCTGTATATCAACATGTCAATCCACGATTTAACCTTCTGATTCCGTCACCCTAACCACCAACTGCAAAAACTTAACCCTTTGACTCCCTCACACTATCCACCACTTTTCTGCAGGAAGCTGGTGGATAGGGTGGGGCAGTCAAAAGGTTAAGATTTTGCTTTGCTAGCATGATTGACAATGCAGGATGCTGGTGGACAGGGTGTAAGAGTCAAAGGACTAAAATGGTGAAAATCCTGTCTGAATAAATAATGCACCTATCACAACAGACTATGCTGCCTGACACATTACTGATCTTTTCAACCATTACAAATAAACAAACACATAACAATACTTTTTTCTACCATCTGTACAGAAAGGGCCAACTGAAAGAGAATAATCATCACCAGACTGGAATCTGACATGGACAATCTGTGTAGAAACATCCATCTGAAAGAGAAAACTGTCACCAAACCGGATTATGACACTGACACTGACACCTCTTTTGAACATGGAAAAGTTAGGATCACTAGAAAGTGCTTGCTCTGTAAAGCCAAGCTTAGGACTGTGCCAAAATAAGAGACGATGGTTAAACATCTTCCACAGCTTAGCTACATACTCTCTTTTGTAGTCTGAAACAAAAACTGCTGTCTTTGTCTTTTTTGAACACACTGTCTGCCCTACTGCTTTCACATCATCAGTAGTCATCTTCACTACACATGTATTTCATTATTCACAGGGCAGACATCAAATAATCACATTAGTGTGTGTGTGTGTGTGTGTGTGTGTGTGTGTGTGTGTGTGTGTGTGTGTGTGTGTGTGTGGTGTGTGGTGTGTGTGTGTGTGTGTGTGTGTGTGTGTGTTGTGTGTGTGTGTGCGTGGGTGTCCGTGTGTGGTCTAGTGTAATGTGTGTTAAATATGCGTGGGTATCCGTATGTGCGAGTGTGCATGTGTCGTGCGTGCATGCGTGCGTGTGTGTAGTCTAGTGTAATGTGTGTGCACGTGTGCGTGTGTGTAGTCTAGTGTAATGTGTGTGTGTGTGAGTGTGTAGTGTATGTGTGTGTGTTTGGTGTGTGTAGTGTGTGTGTGTGTGTGTGTGTGTGTGTGTGTGTGTGTGTGTGTGTGTGTGTGTGTGTGTGTGTGTGTGTGTGTGTGTGTGTGTGTGTGTGCCCACTTCTGTAAGTTTATGTACAAAAATGTACCTGCAAGATTTCCTGATTGTTTATGGATGACCTGTGGACAAATCTTTATGAAGTGAGACCCTCCAGAAAATATCTAATACATGAATTTAATTGGTATAACCCTACATTATTTGGGTCACAGCAATCAGATATGAAATGTTTCAGCAATGATTGTTCTACAATTTCTTGGTGATTTGTTTAATCAAATTTGACTGTAAAATTTATAATGACTGGTTAAACTCTACAAAGATCACATCAGATAAATATCAAAAGATTGTGGGAAAAGAATATATTCCTCATAAACTGCTTTGTTTTCGTTCCTTTCTTCTGACATTTCTAGCAACCTTTCCCAGTTATGTATCCGTGACTGGAACAAATCCATGACTGATTCTAAGTTGGAAAACAATTCCATCACCAAATGGATGACAAACTGCTGACACAATTCCTAATTGGGCAGGCTACAGATAAACACACACATCTAACAAAATTAAAGTCCCCTGCCTCAATTCCCACTCCACACAAGCACTATGTCCCAAACTACCACTCCCTTCACTTTGAACATGAACATACTTTCAAACGCACAAAGAAGGTTTCAGCCAAACCATATTCTGATAATGTCAGTACACATGTAGCCGTGCACACCCAATGGCGTGTAGCAGACGTCTTTTCTTCTCAAAAGATTTTGAGTACAGTTAACTCCCTTGGTTCAGCGATTCTCAAAAATATTAGGAAATTCTATTATTTAAACCCTTAAAAGTTAAGAAATGAATAACTTGTGCACTCTAATTCAGCAGAAAAGTATGTATTTCTTGTAGGAAATGTCCTCGAGGCGAAGTTTCCCCTCATTTGCCTGAAATCAATAATTTTGTTGTCCAATCGTTCGGTACTATTCAAATTTCCGACTAGTGAGCCGTGATGATGATCGGAAATTTGTATAATAATGAAATAAATTGTGGAAATTTTAAGATCGCGATTAGAATGTTGGTATTCTAATCTTTCATTTGGACTACATCACACCTTTAATCATTAGATATTAAGCTTGCATTAAAGAAAGTTCAGGCCAAGTCAAAGTGCGACAAACCGCCAAAATGACCGCCATCTTGCCGGGATGTAGAATCGAATTCTTAATATTTAAAATCTGACTTAGAATACATAATTACATTTACCTTTTTGCTCCTTTTATAAACAGAAATGATACTGCAATGAAATATTGCTAACCAGTAAAGTATTAGAAGAGATCTTGGCATTCCGTATTGTGGTCGAACTATGCGTGTCCAAATTAGGATCATTTGTGTTTTCTATTGCCTGTTCACCGATCTATTTCTGCACCGAGAGATTGATTTACCTATTCAAAGTATGTCCACATAAACTTATCGATCATCATGTATTCACTCATTTGTTTGATATTTTTCATGGACTAATATTGATTGATTAAATACGTAAAAATACGGCTAAAATCCCTTTCAGCAGAGTGTAAACATTGACTTAAATCACTTATAGTTTCGATCTGTGTGAATGTTGTGCAAAATGATGTAGAATACAACAATCTGTAAGCTTTGTAGAATTTTCTGATATATGATATGTTGGTATTTGTTATGTGGACCGCAAGATAAGCACCGCTGAGCTTGCTCGAAGAAACACAAATCTGGCCCCTAAGGGGTTCCAGAGAGTTGTTTTGCCTGCGGGCTCACGGTGCGGTCAATGCGGTTCACATGCGGAGTATATAAGCGGATGAGTGCGAGTGCCATGTATGCCTTTCTCCTCTGGTCTGGTCTTGAACGGTTGGGTCAGAATAAAGAGAGAAACACCATCTCTGTCTTCCCTGGGTCTTCTTCGTCAGGCTGCATTACCATCTGCGCTCCTCTGCTCTTCTGCCTCCTGTCTTCACCTTCACCCTTACCACCACTCCATCACACACAGAATGAAACAAAGCAGTGAGAACTCACTTTATCTGGACAACAGAATTTCCACAACAAGCATTTCTGGAAAATGGACAGCTCCTGAAGAGTACTTCCTGGCACAGGGTTCAGTAGGGCAATGGGATGCTGCAACAGAGTCATATCAGCCATTACCCAACTGCTATAGGTCACTATATGAGTGATATGTCTCAACAATTAGAATGCTCTTTGGTCTACCCGTGCACTACTGGCTACAGGCACAAAACGTGAACAGTGAAAGCAATCAGGACTGTGGTTGAAATACCCATCGTGATCACAATCCATTATTTACACACTTAAAGGAACAATGTTGTCCTGCAGTGCTCAATGCCCTGCATACGAAGAAGTCTTGTTTTCACTCTAAATCTCACTGGAAATTTCATCTGAAAATCATAAAAATAAAAACAATCTCCTGAGTGTGTGAAATCAGTAATGCTACATACATCATTTCTTTCTGTTTTTAATATGCATCTTTCCACCGTTTCTTAACACATGGATGTTGTAGAGAACATCTCCCTGGAATTTCCCCATGTATATGTAACCATCACCACACAAAGAGTGCTTACTCAAATTTTGAGTGTATCAAAAAACACACATTTCTGAAATTTACAATTTATTTTGATCATTTTGATATATAGCTACCATGTCAAAGGGCGAAAAAGGTAGAAACAATGGACATTTAAAAGGACATATCCCCTGAATGGCAGTTTTAAGGAAAAAGCCTCAGAAGATTTCTTATACTCTGATGTCACAATTCCTTGATCTTCCCAAATTCCACTCAGCAGTAAGGCTATTGTTAGGTAAATCCAAGACAAAGACCTTTCCAGTGCAGAGCCTCATGTGTGACTCTGCAACAGTTACAGGACATGTTTATTCAAACTACGCAGTCTGATAAAAAAAAAAAGACCAAATTTTGACGTAAAGATTGATCAGAAGCTTAATTTTGAAGACATTAATGACACTTTTAAGCTAAATATGTACACTTAATATGAAGTTTAGCGAGTAACAAGAGCTTTTTTGTGTGTGAAAACTGAAAATCACCCAGACTGATCCTCATCATATATTTTTCTCTCTCCCTGTTCTGTATCAGCGAATTAGCACTGGTTTCATTCAAGTGGGTCACATATAGCCCTGCTACATGTATACATATTGTCGTTTTACACTACAACAGTATTTACTAGCATCTTTACAATCACTTATTCTCATACATATCACAAATCTGCATATATCAAGAATTATACATATCCATATTTTCTTATAGATCAGTCACTGTAAAGCAAACATTCTTTTCAACTATCTAATCTTCACAGAAGATAAAGAGTAAAGTCTGTCCAATAAGCTTGAGAACCCAACTTTTCCAAGGGGTCTGTATTATAGATAATAACAATTCTGTTTGCTGCTTTATCTTTCTCAAACCCAAAGAGGGTCAGATTAATAGATCAATGGACTGGAGGCAACATGCAAACAGTTTTTTTTTATGCCAGATTTGAACCTATGCAGTCAAACTGGACAGTAGAAGCTTTACCTTGTTCTGACCAGTCCTCACAAAAAATAACTGTAGGGTACATAGTTTACATGTAAGACCACTTTTTTCACTGGGATAATGAACAGCTTTGACTTACTCCTCCATCCCAGAAGATGTAGCAGAATTTACTTAAGCTCCTAAAACATACGAGCTGAAGCATAAAAATATACTGTCAAGTACATTATTTGTATTTTGAAATTTTGAATGACTTTACCTAAAAATCTAGGTTTATGAAACAACAAAAAATGGTGCTGATGTATTTCTACATTATGGACAAGTGATTTTGTACATCAGCTATAGAAAAATGTCATTTGTCAAACAATACTTACCTGAAAATACTCATGCCACTGTTGACTGTAAGTAACCAGAGAATTGCACAGTCCATGCAGAGGGTGGTGCAGTGACTCCAGAATACTGCAGTCTATCCAGGCCTGCCACACAACATAAAAATGATCATAACAAAAGATGCAGTGTGTACATGAATTAATGGTCCATTTTGTTGATTAAAGCTGTTTTAAAATTTACCAATAAATCTGCACTATGCTGCCTATGTGGTATAGTACATACAAAGGATAAAATACAGAAAAAGGTCAATCCATTCAAACAATCTTCCTTTTCATACAAAAGATATTGTCAGAAGTTTCTGAGAGAGTGATGTTCACACGATTCCTAGGCTTTTTTGTTTTTTTTGTTTTTTTGGTGTTTTTTTGGTCTGTGTGACCTTGACCCTGACATCTTGTTCTCCAACAACGCAGTTTTTGTGAACATGTAATTTTAGCAACCTCAAATGCCTAAATTGATGCATGGAAGTCTAATGGTATCTTCAATGCATACTGTAGACAGGTCTGCTTTAGGATAATATGAATATTTTTCTAAAAAGAAAGGAGATTACAAACACACAAGTACGCAAGTACAGAGTGGAAATCAGCAACAAACAAACACTGCAGACTATAGTGTGCAACCAACAGCAGTACCACTTTGATTCTCTAAATGATTCAAATTAAAGTGAGCAAAATGTGCTTACATTTTTATCCATCCATGCAGGTTTTTGTTCTAGCATGGCCCCTTCATCAATTCCTCGCTTTTCAAAACCATTGACAAAGAGGGACAGTTCCTTGTTGGATGCTTTGCGGGAGATTCTCAGGCGTTCTAAGGATACCAGCAGAGCCAGGAGGTTATAGTGCTGCTCAAACATCATCATGGACACATGACGGAACACAGCAGACGTCACGGCATCCGACAGCTCCTGTGCACGTGCCTGAGGTGCTCCTGGATGAAAAAAGAAAACAGCTGCACTTTCACACATTTCATAACAAATCTACACTACCACCCAGAAAAAAGAAGGAACTATATTTTCAGTTCTTAATGTGTCAATAGCAGTTTCAGTTTCAGTCTCTGTGCTAGGAATTCTTCTACATGCACAAAGACCTAAATGCCACGTGATGGAAAAGATCAAAATAAATCATAGTATTAGTGATGGAGTCTATGTACTGCTATCTTTGTATCAATCTGTCCATGACAAAAAAAAAAGATTTACTGCAGTAAACTGTATATCGCCATCTGCAATGTTCCATCAAGCCCCATAAAAGCCACTATGAATGGTCTCTCCCTTTGCAAAAAATAATATCAGTGTCATTTTACTGGAACAAACCATCTTTGTGCCAGTGAGGTCTCAAGTCTGCATGCAACACAAGTTTTTCCAAAAGCAATTCAAGTTACCACCAATCTAACAATACATACACCAACTAATGTCATCCACCACACCACACCAAGACCATGCATTATCTCACAGCCAAACTAAAACATGTGCATCCACACAGCATAAAAACGCATGTCCACCCATAATTCTCCCCTCCCACCACCCCAACCCATATTTATTTTAATCTGGTGAACATGGACGAAGCATGTTAGTTCCATGAGCACTATCATCTGCCAAACCTCATCACAGGAGCCCACCTTCAGACGATAAGATCCACCATCCCCTACTCTCTGCCAAAAGCACTCCATCAGTCTACCTTCAAGTTCAACTCACCCAGGCTGCCCTTGCCCCGGTCACGACTCTTGATGATATTGGCAAAGATGTCGACAAACTTGTAGAAGGGGATGTAGTACATAGGGTGCAGCACAGCCATGCGACGCAAGGTGTTGTTCAACACGGTGGCTTCCACCATCAGGGGCAAGTAATGGGCAAACTTTCCCTGCAAGTGGTCTCCCATGAAACGAGTTTCCTCCAGGATGAGACGATTGCGCTGCACATTGCTCTGACAAGCCATGAGAGATTCCAGCATTGTGCCATCCTCAAGCAGGGGCCCATCCAGGTTGAGCGTCTTTTCCCGAATTGCTTCCTGCCATCAGTGCCCATCAATGATTAATTAGCACATTCATGTCACAAGTATCATATACAGTCAACATTCAAACAGACAGACAAACACGAAGAAGCATCTTACTCTTTTAACCAATAAAACATTTAAATTTATTTGAAATATTCAACCGCAAATCAATTCAGCCAAATACATTTTTAAAAAATTCAACCTCATCAAATATTCAGTTATTGTTAAATTTTCCTTTCCAAACTTCAGACATATATACAAGTTTGTTATTTATGACACAATAAATGACTGAGCTAAGCTAAAAGCATCTAACTAAGAAGAGCGAGTAAAACTGTGGCAACAACACTTCCAGGACCTACTCGGGAAACCTCCAGACATCTCTGAAGAAGAAATAACTCCGGTCTTCACAGAGGAGCTGAATATCAAGAAAGGGCCGTTTACATTGGACGAACTACTGATAGCAGTGAAAAGCATTCAGTGTGGAAAAGCATGCGGACTCAATGAGATACCAGCCGAAGTATGGAAAATAGAGGAATTTCACCAGATACTGCTGGAATGCTGCAACAACGTTTATAACCAAGACCCAATAAACAAATGGACTAAAGGATGCCTGCTTCCTTTCCCCAAGAAAGGTGATCTTGGAATCACAAAGAACTACCGCGGAATCACATTAACTGCAATTTCTGCAAAGATCTACAACCTAATGCTCTTAAATAGGATAAGGCCGGAGATAGATCTAGTTCTGAGGAAAAACCAAAACGGGTTTCGCCAAAACAGATCAACATCAGGACAAATACTCACCATCAGACGTATATTGGAAGGCATAAAAACCAAAAACCTCCCAGCTGTTCTCCTATTTATTGATTTTTTCAAAGCTTTTGATTCGATCCACCGAGGAAAGATGAAGGAGATTCTAACTGCATATGGACTACCCAAGGAAACAGTGGACGTCATCATGATGCTGTATCAGAATACCCGCTGTATGGTTCACTCCCCTGAGGAGACACAGACTTCTTTGACATCACTGCTGGAGTCCTTCAAGGAGATACGCTTGCCCCCTACATTTTCATCATCTGTCTCGATTATGTGCTGAGGAAAGCAGTGGATAAGAACAAAAAACTTGGCTTTACCCTCACAGAACAGAAGAGAGACTCTACCCTGCGGTAAAGATAACACCTACCCTGCGGTAAAGATAACACATGCAGATTACACTGATGACCTGGCTGTTCTCACAGACTTCCTAAAGGATGCAACGTCTCTCCTTCACAGTGTCGAAAAAACAGCAATGGTGATCAGGCTCCACCTCAATGCAAACAAAACAGAGTTCATCTGTCTGAACCAAGACGTATCAGAAGGTATGAGAAGTCTCAATGGATATACAATCAAACAAGTTCAAGACTTTAAATACCTTGGCAGCTACATTGACTCCACAGAACAAGACATCAACACCAGACTCGGAAATGCCTGGGGAGCACTAAATCAACTGGACAAAATCTGGAAATCCAATCTACCAGACAACCTGAAAAGGAACTTCTTCCGAGCAGCAGTGGAGTCCGTTCTTCCATATGGCTCAATCTCTTGGACCCTAACAACGACATTGGAGAAGAAGATTGATGGAGCATACACACGAATGCTGCGTGCAGCCCTGAACAAATCCTGGAGAGAACATCCAACTAACAAAGAGTTATATGGCAAGATCCCACCAATCAGTAAATCAATACGTCAACAAAGACTGCGCTTCGCGGGACACTGCTGGCGTAGCAAAGAAGAACTGGTGGGGGATGTTCTACTATGGAGACCCAGTTATGGCAAACAATGACCAGGACGTCCAAAGAAGACTTCATCGACCAACTGATCGATGATACAGGCTGTCAGTATGATGAAATACCTACTGCGATGTCTGACAGAGAAGGATGGAAGAAACGTGTCATGGATAGCCAAGCAAGCTCGACATGATGATGATGATGAAATGACTGATTCATGACATGATAAAGAAGTTACATTTCAAAAATTGATCTGGATCACTGGACTTTTTTTTAAAGTATTTAAGTCTTTTGGATTTGTATGTAATATGTATAAATGGATACAAATCTTTGTTAAAATATCAAATCTATGGAATGAGGCTGTAGACATGTAGACCAGTTACACTCTATGTTTTCATACAAAGCACAGAGATACAACCTATAATGATAAGAGAAGAAAAGGAAAAATACAAAGAAATGTATGTTACAGAAACTGAACATACATGTGGATGACATGAAATTAATCAATAATGGAGATGTAAAGTCACTTGAAAAATGTGCACATTCTTGATTAACTTGGAAATGTATCTGGTTAGTTTTTAAACTCACAACTGATTTAAATGGACTGGAACACACATGCACTGAGTGTCTCGTCCTTCTTCTTCTCCTTTAATTCCATTAAGAATCAATGGAACACTGCATTAACGAATGTTCATAAGTTGATTAAATGGCTATGAATATAATCTAAATGTAAAGAGATTGTTATTAAGTAAACAGTTATCCTTTACAAGCTCAACATGCTCCCACCCAATGTGTGTGTGTGTGTGTGTGTGTGTGTGTGTGTGTGTGTGTGTGTGTGTGTGTGTGTGTGTGTGTGTGTGTGTGTGTGTGTGTGTGTGTGTGTGTGTGTGTGTGTGTGTGTGTGTGTGTGTATGTGTGTGTGTGTGTGTGTGTGTGTTAGTCATTTGTATGCTGTATGCTTTGCAACTAAAATATCTGTGAAATGTACAGTGATGTTACAGGGATACAGTCACGAGTGGTGATTTATGTGTACATACATGTATGTTGTATATATATGCATGGCATGCTTATAGACATGTTTGAAGGTATGCTTGAAATAATTACGTGTGCAAATAAATGTACACATGTACAGATATGTATATTTAAAAAACATATATACATACTCATATCCAAACCCTTCTAATGTCTATGTATGTGATGTCTTGCTAAACTTTCACTGTATTAAGTCTATTTGTGAAACATGCTTAAAACACCAAAGTTTGTTGTTTATGTTGTTGCAGTGTTTCCATACTCTGTCATTGGTAGGCATGCATGCTGAGTGTTTCTGCATTTCCATAAGCCACCAAAGAAAGATGACATGGTTATCTTTAGTCTCCATATTCCATGTTCTCTGTATCCACATATGGGGTTTCGGCACTAGCAGGCCTATAGGTACGTTAAGATTGGAAACATCTCAACCCATCACCAATCAGATGCTACCTACGCAGGTTTAAATTCAAACCTTCCGACCAACAGTTTGATGTTTTAACCACTCAGCTATTTTGTACATCAAGATAACATATAATAAACTGAATATCAATAAGTACAGTTTCTGATAGTTCAGATTCTGGAAATAAAGTTAATTTCCTGTCTGCAGCAAGTATATCTGTTTACTGAACAGACTGGCTGTACAAATACATAGAACCAAATCATTTTGTGCAGTTTCAAATATCATGGAAATGAAATCTGGAACTGTTTGGTGGCAGAGGCATTAAAAACTGCAGGTATAAATAGAACTGTAATGAGGAAGACTGAACCTGGCTACATCTCTACCAGTGTATCAAGAAAGGAAAACGGGAAAAGAGCAAATTCAACCCCTCAAGAAAAAAACCCCCACTTTTTTCTTAGTCAGAAAAAGAAGTCTTACATGTTCCTGAGCCAGTCGCTGGCGATGCAGTATGATGTCACTCTCATTAGAGCGACGCTGACCCTCAAACTCCTTGCGTTCTACCTTCATGGTTTCGTACAACAGGCGGTTGATGATTGCTTCATCACTGGCAGCCATGTTGATGATACACATGCGATGAACAGGTAGGCTATGAAGACCATCACCTGAGGATTATGTAATTAGGCACTTTAACACACACACACAATACAGGGTTTAGGTTTTGTTCTCACATTCTAAATCACTTGACACTTACCACAAACTTGATGTCATCTGCACAGAGAAGTGGAGGTTGGGGAAGGGAGAGCAAATGAGCCTGCTACACAGAGATCATTAAACTAAATCCATGAAAACCTATGATAAATTTGTGACCAAAGGTGTTGCAGGTAAATCTACTGTAAGCAAGTATAACTGCTGATTACACAAACACATACATACATGCATACATACATACATACATACATAACATACATACACACATATATACCCGTATATATATTCTGCTCTTGTTCTGTCAGCTTTCTCTATTATGTTATGAACAAATGTGTCACAAATTCGGAGACAGCAACTTCTAATTTGGCCTGGGATAGCTTCTGGTTATTAAGTTTGAAGTCTGAAAGGTTTAGAGCACTACAGTTGACTCTTTCCACTGGATATAGTGCAGATCCATGTACACACAATTGTTTTTGTTTTTGTTGTTTTCTTTGTCTCATGACATCAGTGTTTGAATATGTATATTTACAAAAATCAGTAAGAAATTAAAACATCCTTATGTATACAGAAAAAAAAATAAGGTGAACATGAACAAGGATTATTTCAGATCTGTTAGCAATGATATTTCACATCTAACTGCTTACTGGTTGGACCATGGTGACTGACTAAATACACACCTTTGAGGAACAGTGGTACTGTTGTGGACAGGTAAAGGCAGAAATTGGGGTGGAGTGTAAACTGCATATCTCCTACCCTCACCACTTTGTTACCATCATGGTCCACGTAAAACTGCTTCAGCAACAGGCCTCTGAACACTGCTCCCAGTGGTCGTCGCTCAAGGTGCGTCACCAACACTGTCACACCTGTAAACATATCACATCGCTATCATATGTCACTAAGACTGTCACACCTGTTAACATATCACATCTCTATTACATGTCACCAATATTCACACCTGTTGGCATATTACATCTCTATCACATGTCACCAACACTTGTCACACCTGTTGACATATCACATTTCTATCACATGCCACATCTCTATCACATACCACCAAGACTGTCACACCTGTAAATATATCATATCTCTATCACAGGTCACCAACACTGTCATACCTGCTGACATATCACATTACTATCACATATTACCAAGATTGTCACACCTGTTGATATACCACATATCTATCACAGGTCAACAGCACTCACATTTGTTGACATATCACATCTCTATTGCATGTCATCAACACTGTCACACCTGTTGACATATCACATCTCTATTACATGTCATCAACACTGTCACACCTGTTGACATATCACATCTCTATCACATGTCACCAACACTTGCACCTGTTGACGTATCACATTTCTATCACATGTCACTAACACTTACACCTGTTGACATATCACGTTTCTATCACATCACACCTGTTAACATATCACATCTCTATCACAGGTCAACAACAATGTCACACCCGTTGACACACTTTATCAGGAGTCACACACACTCATGCATTTAACACAGTATCATCAAGGTCATGACAGATCTGTGCTCAGATAAGTACTCACAAACTCGCAGACTTTATGGCTGATATAGGACTGTGTGAATTCACTGTTCACCATTCACTATAGTGCAATGGTTGCACAATGGAATATTGACTGCAAAGTAGAGGTTCAAACCCCAACTGGTCCCAAACAACTGTGGGATTTTTCTTTTCTGACTGGTTTCTACACAAAGATGACTGTGCTATAGGCTACATGGGAAGACTGGCACCACACAGATGACTCTTATCCATTTTATAGATGTATCATTGAGGGTATTGCTTAAATTTGCTGACCAACAGGTGTTTGTATCTCTCAGGCTTGGCTCATACTAGGATATATTATGACAGTAAGCACATAGAGTACAGCCCTATTGCACAATCTTAATCACAGATAGAATTCCATAACTCATGTAAAGCCCTGTAACACAATCCCACGTGGATCTCCATGCATCATGATCATCATCCCCATTATGACATCATTCATTACTGTAGCATTGTCATTCTGTAGCTCTTCATTTCCTGAAACTGTACTCAGTGCTCAGTTGCCATTTCCTCTACTGCTACCATGCCTGAAATGTCAGTGGTTTACGGGGGCTGTTGTTGGAAGGCCATGGTGGTGGTCTTATTACTGGGAAAGTCTATCGCTTGCTTTGGCTCTGTGATTGATCAACTAGTGTCATTAGCAGGGGGCCTAACAAGCAGTGTCCTCAGTCAGCTGGATCAGAACAGGCACCGTTGAACTCAAGTGAAATGATCCAGCAACAGTCCAGGGTCTTCTCTGGCTCTGGGACTTGTGGTGGATGATCTTGGGATTGACTGTGTGGTGTGCAGTTAGAATGAGAGGTATGGGATCAATGCCAATGAGGTGTCGCAGAGATTGGGACTATGAAAATACTGATTGTTCACACAAACTAAAGACAATGATAATCTGAAAATAAACGGAACCAGCCATATATACAAACAACTTATCAATGTTATGGTGTCTTATTCCACACTGTCTCTCTGTTTTCTCTTCAGTAATTTTATATGAAACATCTTACTCTACGCTGCTAAGCAGTGATTTTTCAGACATCCTTACCTCACATTCACTAGATGAAAACAATAAAAGGTGCTGAGGAATGTGTTTTCAACCATATCTCCGCAAACACATACAGACAGACGCTCACCTTGTATGTTGGTCACACACACTCTTTCAATGAAATGCCATGAATTGACACTCACCATGTACAATGGCGCTGACAAGCTTGCTGTTCAAAGATGGATCATCTGCTTCTACAATCCACAAGTTGCTGTCTGGTCGTTCCATGGTGGAGTCTGCATGAAGACTGAGTGTATCCCAGCTGTTGGTCACAGATGTCACAGGACGCAGCTCATCCGTCTCTCCAGTTTGACGTGACAGCCAGCCACTGCACATGCAGACAGCACAGTATTTCACCCAAACAGCAGACTCTTAGATGTTGTATTTACTTTGAAATCTTACTCAAGCAGGAACTAATCTACATTCTCAGATTACAGTTTACTTTGAAGATGATTATACATAAAACTACGCAGAAAAGCAATTCTGTCTGTTATTAATCCAATGCAATCCCAAAATGAGTATTTACCTGTAACACATCACTGCTTAAAAAAATAGAGAGAAAAACAGGTGCAGAGGATGGGGACAGGGAGCTGTCATATGCTCTACAGTCAAACAGGCAAATACCTGGCATGCAACTGTAAGTTCACTCTAGGTCTGATGCAAGTAATGTACATGTACTGATGCAGATGTCAGAGAAAAATAAAACTGCAAAGAAAACAGACAAATAGATAAAAATCATTCTGAAAACTAGAATGAAGCACTGCCAAACTTGGTGAGATGGTAAATTCTTAATCTTATTGTTAAAAAATCATATTGCTTCCATTTGAAGTCAACCTACCCTACCAAGACATCTTCAGCTTGTCTTTGTGTAATTTAATGACTTAAAGTTAAACACTCTTAAGGTATCACTTTTAAGCTTTTTTAATGTTCTAAGCAAACTTCACATCAGCTTATTTTCAGGTTCTGTGACTTTTTTTTTCCGGTAAGACTATCGTGCGATTTCACAGACTTTAATAGATACGACTATTAACAAAAATTCCACAGCCTGTATTTAGTAATGACTATTACAACAATATACATATAGTTGCGACTTTTCTATTAAACAGATTAACTGAAGAATGATGACTAGATTTCTTTTAACAATCCTTCACACCTGGTCTGTGTGCGAGAAGCAAAGGTGTACTCAGACTCAGCAATAGTGTACTCTGTGACATCAGAAAAGGTAAGTGCTGTTCCACGACTGGGAGGTGGTTCAGGTGGTTCACCTTGATCACTTTCTGTTTGGTTCATCTTTTCAATGGGAATACCTACCAAAAGTAAACAAACATAAATAAAAACTATTTACACAAAAAAAATCAATAAATCAATGACTTAATCAATAAACAAAGAAATGAAGGTTATGCTACTTAGCACTTGCATCTCAAGCTAAACAAAACAATGAAGCCATGTTAATAATCTCTTTTTTGTTGGTGTTGAAAGTCTACAATAATCAGCTAGATGGTTTACTTCTCTGGTGATCATAAACTGCGTAACAGTGGCTAAAAACAGCTCAGTATTCAATTAAATCAATCTTCATATTAAAATAGATGAGAAATAAAACTAACTGTGGACAATTTCCAAGATAGAACAGCACCGCATCACTCAGCACTGACTTTGAGTTCTCAGTGTTCAATTAAATTAAATGAACTGTGTTATTAAATTAGACAAGAGACAAAACTGTGTGTGAATGATTTGTGGGATAACTCAGAATAGCTATGCATCACTTGGCACTGACTTCCAAGATCACTCATAATAACAACCTTATTTACTTGGGTTTAGACATCCTGTCATGTGACACATGAGGAAGCAATAGTGCTTCAATAGGCTCCATCAGCAGAGAGTTTCTGGGCATCACTCCAGCATCTATCCACTAGTTGCAGGTCTCTGTCAACCATCTAGTGCCAGTTCATTTTTTTGTATTTTCTTCCTTCCCCTCCTTCACTGTCCTGCTGGGTTCCAGTTCAGGACTTGTTTGGCATGTCTGGAATACAGCAATCTAGCGGCATGGCCCAGTGAACTCAGCTGACCCTTGCAGATGATGTTGATAACTGGGATCTGTTTGCTTCTTGTCCTTACTTCATCATTAGTCACATTCCTTTCACATTTCTGCCTTTTCTATTGCTCCTTTTGTATCTACCTAATTCAGTCTCAAGTCTGTGACTGGAAAATCAAAATGTAAACAAAGGAACAACATACATTTATTTGGTAACTCTGTAATGTATCTGTCTTTTCCAAACTCTTTTCTTTTCAATTTTGATAAAATATGAAATTCGCGATGTTTTCCAAAACTATCTTCCAGTCTTGCTGATGATTAGCTGAACCAAGAAAGTAACATCTGTGCAAAATCTGGATTTGTTCCTAAACCTTTTGAAATTCCTTAGTGAAATCAAAATCTGTGTCAGTCAATATTTTCATAATATGATTTATCCACTATGGACAGTATATCTTTTCTCCATTATAATGAATATACAGGAGTTTGTATGATTCATTACAGTATTTCTCAGCGTTACCATTTGACACAAGGCTATGTCAAAAATGATTCATTTTAAAATCAACCAACACTGAAACTGGATATAATCCTGTTTTACCAAAAAGCCTCTCAGTCTTAGCACACCTTAGTAATTTTAACAAATGCTTCAAAAACTCAAGCTGCAATTTTTCAATTAAATTCTAAGTTTTAATAGTTCCACAATTCACAGTCACTAAGTAATATTGTTACAAACAGCACTATTACATGATGTAACAATAACATCTACAGAGCAAGTCTTGATTTCTGCCTGTCTGCAGTAAAGAAAAGAGCTTTTTGAGCTAATCATGGACAGTCTTTTTACACTAATGAAATTTACCAGTTCTATATACACACATACATACACGTGCATGGGCACACACAAACATGCACAAGTACAGCTACACACACACACACCACACACACACACACACACACACACACACACACACACACACACACACACACACACACACACACACACATATATGCACACATATATATATCTTGAACCTAATGGCCATTTCATAAAAGTGGCATCAAAATATGACTGTTCATGATGAGTATAATCATATCTAAAATGTATATTTTTTTAAGTATTTGTGTGTGAGTGTGTCACATGTGTACAAGCGCATAAAAACACCCTTACTCAGTTAATGTTTCATATTTCCTCACCTTCATCTTCCACTTCATCTGCCACGTCTCTGGCAGTGAAGACATTGCGTGACACCTGAAGGGCCTTCACCCACATTTCCGCCTGATTATCAGGGTCCAGCAGGAGAGGCCAGCAATGGCGACGGTTGTGAGAGCTGACCCGCATTAACAGGGCGTTTTGTACAGAGTGCAGGTCAGTGGGCAAACCATGCATCCTCCACTCGCTCAGCTCATCAAAGTCTGACAGGATATCCTGAGATACAACTCCACAGTTACCTAACATGATCTGGATTCATTTGCAAATCATCAGTGCTGACTGTGGTAAAACATAAGAGATAAATGATAATGAACTACTTCAAAAGTGAACCCAAAATATTAATGCACAGCTCTTGTAAAGACCAAAAAAATAACACGCAAAAAGAAAAAAAGAAAACAATACTGTCTGGACTGACTAAACAGCATGGCACAAAAAAATGGAACATTTCAATAGTTAAAGACGTTATGTCTAGTAGTAACTCTATCGTCTGGCAACTTACCTGCAGTGTATAGCTGGAACGAGTGGGCAGTGGACTTAAGTCTTCTTCATCATCTGAATCAATTACATTTTCATCAGGCTTGATACTTTCCATGGTGTCTGTCTTTTTCAGCTCTGATTTGTAGAACTTACTGGTGTCATAGATGGCAGGCATGTACTTGAATGTTCGAACCTATCAACAGGACCACAATATATGTCATAAATGCTCCAAGTACTGATTTTTTCCCTCCACGTTGACATCAATTCAAAAATAAACCATTAAGAATAAACAATTAAATTAATAAATTTTCAGTAATTTGATCTTGATGAACCATCTCAGACAAAGGACAACTGATAACAGTTAATGAACTATGATATACAAAGGCCAACTGATAACAGTTGATGAACCATGACATACAAAGGACAACTGATAACAGTTGATGAACCATGGCATACAAAGGACAACTGATAACAGTTGATGAACCATGGTATACAAAGGCCAACTGATAACAGTTGATGAACCATGACATACAAAGGCCAACTGATAACAGTTGATGAACCATGACATACAAAGGCCAACTGATAACAGTTGATGAACCATGACATACAAAGGCCAACTGATAACAGTTGATGAACCATGACATACAAAGGCCAACTGATAACAGTTGATGAACCATGGCATACAAAGGCCAACTGATAACAGTTGATGAACCATGACATACAAAGGCCAATTGATAACAGTTGATGAACCATGACATACAAAGGACAACTGATAACAGTTGTTGAACCATAGCATACAAAGGACAACTGATAACAGTTGATGAACCATGGCATACAAATGACAACAGATAACAGTGTTGAACCATGATATACAATGGACAACAGATAACAGTTGATGAACCATGACATACAAAGGACAACAGATAACAGTTGATGAACCATGACATACAAAGGCCAACTGATAACAGTTGATGAACTATGACATACAAAGGACAACAGATAACAGTTGATGAACCCATGACATACAAATGACAACAGATAACAGTGTTGAACCATGACATACAAAGGCCAACTGATAACAGTTGATGACCCATGACATACAAAGGCCAACTGTAACAGTTGATGACCCATGACATACAAAGGCCAACTGATAACAGCTGATGAACTGTGACATACAAAGGACAACAGATAACAGTTGATGAACCATGACATACAAATGACAACAGATAACAGTTGATGAACCATGACATACAAAGGACAACAGATAACAGCTGATGAACCATGACATACAAAGGACAACAGATAACAGTTGATGAACCATGACATACAAATGACAACAGATAACAGTGTTGAACCATGACATACAAAGGCCAACTGATAACAATTGATGAACCACGGCATACAAAGGCCAACTGATAACAGTTGATGACCCATGACATACAAAGGCCAACTGATAACAGTTGATGACCCATGACATACAAAGGACAACTGATAACAGTTGATGAACCATGGTATACAAAGGCCAACTGATAACAGTTGATGAACCATGACATACAAAGGCCAACTGATAACAGTTGATGAACCATGACATACAAAGGCCAACTGATAACAGTTGATGACCCATGACATACTAAGGCCAACTGATAACAGTTGATGACCCATGACATACAAAGGCCAACTGATAACAGTTGATGATCCATGACATACAAAGGACAACTGATAACAGTTGATGAACTATGACATACAAAGGACAATTGATAACAGTTGATGAACCATGACATACAAAGGACAACAGATAACAGTTGATGAACCATGACATACAAAGGACAACTGATAACAGTTGATGAACTATGACATACAAAGGACAATTGATAACAGTTGATGAACCATGACATACAAAGGACAACAGATAACAGTTGATGAACCATGACATACAAAGAACAACTGATAACAGTTGATGAACCATGACAAAGGACAACTGATAACAGTTGATGAACTATGACATACAAAGGACAACTGATAACAGTTGAACCATGACATACAAAGGCCAACTGATAACAGTTGATGAAACATGATATACAAAGGACAACTGATATCAATGCCTTACATTACCTTATGCAAAAGGATGTATTGGCAACACTCCATGGGACACTGATAATTTGGGATTGTTTATTGATACAAACAGTTGTACTGCAGTATCTCTATCCTTCCTGTGTTTATGCCAAATTTGTATTGTTTGTATTCCCTAGAGTACAGTTAATGTTCCCTGCACCAGGAGCACAAATTATCCCTTGTCTGTCTGCATAGAATACATCTATCACAGCACACTAATCCCTTTGCTCACTGGGGTGTCCCCCTCCATCACATGTCAATGTAGTTATCTGTGCCAGATATCCTCTGATCTTTACTTTATCTGTCCTACAATCTATTTGACCATAAATGTGTCACTAGGTCATACATACGGATAGATAGCAAAAAGCAAAGAATTATTTCATAGCAATAAAAGTTTGCCTCAGCACAACAATAATAACCTGTTCTCTATGATGATCATACACGTGACAATGCTTATTCATTGAAGTGTATATTCTTGGTGAGAGTCCTGAAACTGTAATCGTACAAGTTGTTTTGGCAGGCATGCTTCATAATGGAATGTAGTAAAATCAGGGCATTTTGTAACTGAGGAAACAATCTACTTCTCCCCTTTCCCTTGTTGAAAACGAGTAAACAGTTAGACCTGACCTGAGGAGTGGACTGCAGAGCTGAGCTGACCTCACTGTGGACTGTCTCACCACTGCGTGATCCAACATCACTGTGAGCATCTTCACTACAACGCCGACCTCCTTGTACACTGCTCTCCATCAACAGCTCCAGACGTGCTATCATGGAGTAGGGGTCTCGTTCCATGAACGCCTGCAGTTACGTTTCACAACATGACAGTCATCAAGAAGTGTCTGTAAAACTGAAACACCTGGATTATACAGATAATGTGTATAATGACTATCCTGATAATGTGCATAATAATTACTGAGATAATGTGCATAATGACTATTCACATAATATGCATAACTCTATAAATACATAACAAAAGTTAATAAGCAAAGCCAGTCTGTAAAACTCAAGACCAGGGTTTATTCAGAAGCTTGCACCTAAAAAAAATCATGTTAATAAATCTTTTCTTAAGACAATATTTTTCAAACAGTATATGATTACTTTAAATAGACTAACAATTCTTGGTACCTTCAGAAAATCCTAAAACTAAAGAAAAATGTTGAAGAGGCCATGCTCAATACTTTTACTAATGCCCTCAACAGTAACAGTGCCAATGATTTCTGCTTGGAACAAACTGTCAGACACAGCAAATTATTTACAATAAACTGCTGGATGAAGCAAAACATGGGTCAGTGTTGGGGACAGCTTCTTCTTCTTTTGTCTGTCTGCTTGCACGGTCTTGCATGTCATGGAAAGAGCGAGTTGACAGTCAACAGCAAGCTGAGAGGCCTATAAATGAGATTGACGTCAAGGTCTGTTTCATGCCATCAATCCAGGTCTTCCCTGGTATGCTACTCATTTAGAATCATATTTCTTTTTGTTACATGTTTGGGCGCCAGTTGGTGGGGTTACATTCTGGTATTATGACTAAACCTCTTATTTTTCTATTGATGAATATGATTGTGGATCAATATTTATTTCTCTGAGCTTGGTGTTTCTGACTGTGTTGCGTCTGTCTTGTTTACGTTCTTTTGAAACAAGACATCTCACAGAAGGTGCTTGTACTCTAGGGCTTGGTCAGGGTCCAGGTCGTACACTGATGGATTAGGTGGGGGAGAAAATGCAACTGATAAACTTGGATCTTGTTTCAATGAAAATGTTGGGGTGTTTCAGGACTGGGGCAAGTCAACAGTTGACATTACTTTTGGGATTCTCATTTCAATCTCTCCAAGTTATTACATAGTTTGCATAGATCTGTTTTGTCCCTGTCCCTTTTTTCTCCTGTTCCAGGCACCTATTACACATACTCCCCACCTTTTCATGAAATCTAGGACTTCAGGTTCTTTAAATCCAGTGATAAAACAGTACAAACCTGGACATGGAAAGTGCCCTGACGACAGCGATCAAGCCAGTCTGTGATCAGCTCCAGACGTGATTTGTCATCCAGTGGTCCATGGTAACACACACAGGCAGCAGTGATAAGAGCATCACCTGGGGCAGCCAGCATGTGGCGACGAGCTTTACGCAACTCCGACCGCCACAGGAAATGTTGCATGGACATATTCTCCATCAGATTGCTGGCTCGGGCAATCCTGCGTTCTATGGCCTGAGAGAAAGAAATGGACTGTTACACTGCTAAGCAGGACCTTAACTATTATCAGACAGATATTCATGCCAATATGGGTAACATGACTCAATTCACACATGACTATGTTGCAGAATGCATTAAGTGCATTGTCTTTCTGCACTGTATAATGTCTGTTAGACAGATTAGATAGATAGACAGACAGAGACACACACATATATATATATATATATATATATTAAAGTATGTATGATAGATATCTTTAGTGTGACAATGAAACTGAATTTATTTGAAAACACCATGAGTATATCAGTAAAGTCAGTATTACTTGAAACTATGCCATCAGAAAAACTTTTATCATGCACTGTTTACATACTGCAGCACTAGCCTTTCTAAATAATGAGTAAGTGGGCATCCTGAAATACAACACAGCACAACACACTCAATACAATACTTACACCACACACACACACACACACACACACACACACACACACACACACACACACACACACACACACCAACTATATATATATATATATATATATATTACTTTCTTAGACAATTATGAAATGTCCTTGTGACATGGGCACCATTCAGCATTACCATCATACAGATTCTGGGCATAATAATACTTACCATTCAAGCTTATCAATTTCATCTCAACTGAAATATGAAAGTGACCTTGCCATTTGAGTGTTTGGTTATTTTAGTGAGTAAAACAACTTGTATTCTCATGTAAGCATAGAAAGAACAATGAAAGATTGTAAAACAAAGATTACCATGCATAAAGATCATTAAAATGTACAGAGAGACAAAAGGACGCATGGCCGACTGACCTGAATCTGCTTCTCAATGGCCTTGGCTTCTTTGAGGGCTTCCTTGTGTTGACCAATAGTGGTCTCCAGGCCAGACTTGATGCGGTGAGCCTCCACACGTAGCTGACCTAGTTCTGCCTGGGCCTGAAGAAGTAATCAACAATAGCACTCATGTGTTGAGTCAGTCCACCCTTGTAGGAACCATGACTGGATTAAGTCACAGTAGTTTCCTTTTTGAGATAAACGCTGTTATGTTGTTTTAATGTTGGTTTTGGCTGATATAAAATCTTAGTCAAAAAAATAAATAACTCTTTTGTTTTGTTAGGGGATTTGGATTCGATTGGCTTGGCAGACCCTCTGTTTATACAAGACTAAAATTATTATTCTTCAGCAGTCTTATGTTAGTTTTGTATTGTTAACGTCTATTGAAATGACACTGTTTACTTCTATTGAAAGGACACTGACTTTTACTGAAAGGACACTGACTTCTATTGAAAGGACATTGACTTCTACTGAAGGGACACTGACTTTTACTGAAATGACACTGTTTACCTCTACTTCTTCACTGATTCTGTTTGGTTTCCAGTAGCATTTCTGACAACACTGGCAGAATTCATATGTTGCATGTGCCTATAGTCTCTCTCTTAACCAGTTGGCTTGCTTAGGGCATGTGCACAATGGCGGAAGTGGCAATAAATCCTGGCTATGATGCACCATGTTCAGGTATGAAAAAAAACCTATAAAGATACCCACAATACAGTGGGTTCCAACTCTGTTTATCCAACCTCATCCATCTTCTTAGTCATTAAGAATTCATCTTCAGCCACCTGTTCGGCTATTGGGACGTCCAGTTAATCAGGGCATATCCAGATGATAGTGGACCATATATACAGCATTTTTAGGGTGCCAGACCTACTTCCTTTTACCCAGGTATACTGCCAGGTACCCAAACTCCATCAAAACAGGGGATACTATGAGGTGCTGTTACAGGCACATTAATGTAGGATAGGCCATATGCAACTGACCTGCCTAGCAAGCTAGACATGGTCCCACAGCAATCACTACACCTGGAAAGAAGCTCTAGTATAAGTATCACTTTCCTTTAGGTCAGCAGCACTTCAAAACACAAGGCCTTACCACATCCACCAAAGAAAGACATCTGTGATATCCACATATCAAATTATACACATCAAGAAAGACAATGTACAAAATCATTGTGTCAAGAAAACAGACATTTTCATTTACACTGATATAATCAAAATAAGTCCAAAATATGTAGAGTACATTAAGTGATACATCTAACTCTGCATATGTAACAAGTCCTTCCTCAATCCTCACCCCAAACTCCTTCCCTATTCTCTAAATCAACATACAAATGTGACGTCACACAACTGGCCAAAACTGGGAACTGAAACAACAAAACTGATTAAAATGCATGAACCAATCAAAAATCTGAATGTAGATGTCACCCTGATGTTTACAATTTACTCTTCAACTGAACATACCTACTTGGTGCAGCCAAGAATGGATTTGGTAACTACCCTTCTTACCTACAACACTTTAGTTTATGACCTGAAAAATCTATAAAAGGAATTTTTTCTTTGTAGCTGCTGCCAAACATGTCAGTTCAAAATCCAAAATTAAGATGAAGCTTTCAGTTTCACATGCCCACCTCTTTGAAAAGTCAGCTGAATCACCTTTGTTTATATATTATTCATGATAATGAACTTTTTTCTCTAAGACAGAGTCTTGGTTTTAACTATCTGCCTCTCTCTTTTCTCTTGCAAAGTGCAGTACCAACGACTTTTAAAAGTGAACTTTATTTGCACAGTATACATCAAACATTTAGACTAGAGGTTTCTTCTCTTAATATATCTATTTATGTCGACACGATGCTATGCATACATCACAACAATATGTCTTACCCTTGTGAACTTTGATTCTGCTTCCAGAAGGTTCTTCAGATGGGGCTGCATCTTGCGGTAGATGGTAGAGTACTGATGAATGGCAATGACCCACCCACACAGAGTGGCTGCAGGTATACTGGCTTTTCTCATGGACTCCACCTACACATACCACATACATCACTATGCTCTCAGCCACACTACAAGCGGCGCTGTGAAGGGGGCTGCGGGTAGCAGTAGGTGAGCTTTGAGCTGTGAGCGGTGGGTGGCCACACCAAAAGCGGTGACAGCTTGTGGTTAGCTTGCCTACTGCTGGCTACAAGCTCAGTGACCGCTGAAGTGGCCACACTACAAGCTGCTAGGGACTGGTTGTGTGCTGGTGTGCTGCTAGCTGTCGTTCACACAGTTGGTTTCAGAATGTCGGTGAGCAGGTATCTTGTGCTTCATGAGTTATCAGTCATCACCATTTCTTCGACAAGAAATTCTTATTGATGAAAGACAGTACTGGGTCCATCCCATTAATCAACAGAGAAATGTATATGGTGAATATCATCATTTGGTATCGAACCTTAAACAGCATGAAGAAAGATTTCAATCCTACTTCAGGATGTGCAAGTGTATATGTACTATACATGTCTTTGTGTGTATGCGTCCATACGAGCGAACATCTGTGCGTGTGTGGCACATGTGCGAGCGTGTACATTTTTAACGTTTCTGGAGAAGGAAGGGAAAGGGGGCAGGGACATAAGTTTAACTAGACTATTTGTAGTTACTTGCATGAAAGAAAGAGACAAAAAAAAAAAAAAAAAACCGAAACGAAAAGCAAAACAAAAAACTTTGGCATGGTAAAGCAATACACCTGTCATAGAAACCGCTCCCTCCCTCTCTCTCTCTCTCTCTCTCTCTCTCTCTCTCTCTCTCTCTCTCTCTCTCTCTCTCTCTGTGTCTGTCTGTCTGTCTGTCTGCCTGTCTCTCTCTCTCTCTCACTCTCTCACTCTCACTCTGTCTGTCTGTCTCTCTCTCTCTCTCTCTCTCCACTCTGTCTGTCTGTCTGTCTCTCTCTCTCTCTGTCCTCTCTCTCTCTCTCTCTCTGACCCCCCTTCCTTCTCTTCCCCATGTCACCTTATTGGTTTGCCGTATTTTCTGTTTGCAAGCACACTTAAGATGGGCCGACTGAAAATTGAAAATTAAAGAGAACGAAAAGTACACACACACACACACACACACACACACACACACACACACACACACACACACACACACACACACACACACACACACACATACAGAGAGAGAGAAAGATAGAGAGAGAGAGAGAGATGGCATAATTCTTTTTAGACTTCAAAACATAAAACCCTCCCCATCCGACTATATTTTCCTCTTCTGTTTTCGTTTTCGTCTTGTTTTGTTTTAATCCAATGACTTGGTCGTCTAAGTGCTCAATAAATCTATGTGAAGACAAGTTAACAAAAACAACAGTGAACACAAAGAGACAGACACATCTTCGTTGCTACCTACTTTAATGATGTACTTGAAATCTGTTTAGCTCCTTATAAAAAAATGAAATCATCTTAATGAATAAGCCATTTCATAGCAGGTACACATCAAACGCACGTGCATGAAAAAATGAACACACACATATGGCCATTCATTGGAACCAGGACACACACACACACACACACACACACACACACACACACACACACACACACACACACACACACACACACACACACACACACACACACACACACACACACACACAGAGGCACATGTACATATATGCACACACACACACACACACACACACACACACACACACCACACACACACACACACCACACACACACACACACACACACACACACACACACACACACACACACACACACACACACACACACACACACACACACAGCCATTCAATTAGACGATTACACACATACGCGCATACACGCACACACACAAGCACGCATGTACGCATACAAGCACGCACGAACACACGCACGCACGCTTATGCACGCACACACGCATGCACACATACAAGTGTTTATATAAAAATCAGTTAGTTCTTGTAACAGTTTGGTACGAACGTCTCTGTTCATAAAGTCACGATGTTCTTTTTGCCATAGTGGAGGTCTTTCTTGAATGAAAGCAATAAATTCCAACGTTTTGTCTTTTTCTGAAGAGGTAGAACACATTTTCACTTTTCCTGAGATTCTACAAACAGCATCTGCTGCACTTTCTACCATGCCAGCCGCTGACCTCACTTTGCTTATCGCAACAGTTCCATAAACATCCGGTCATGACCTGGGAAAACCACCGACAAAAACACCGCACGAGCAGCGAGCGACGATAAATGCCCAGGACATTATCGTCACTTGCTACCAGCACTATCCGCGTGGTTATCGCCCATGGTGTGGCCGCCTGTACAGTAGTCAGTGTCATCTTTCTCGTCGCGCCGCTACAGCACAGCTCACAGCGCAGCTCATAGCTCGTAGTGTGGCCGCACCCTATCACTCAAGACCTTTCCATTTTACCTTCTTGCAAAGAACGTCTTTTTCACAAACGTTATGCATGATATAAAAGGAAAACATATACACATGTATTTTATGTCAACTGCGTATATATCGATCAGACAGAGAGTAACACATAAATATATCACTCAAACAGAGAGTAACACATAAATTCATTTACAGACTTATCAATCAACTCATATCCCAAACTAACCATACTCACAATGTACTGATTGCAACAGACTGACAGAGGTATTAAAAAAAGGGTACTCTAAGATCATAGGAGAGATATCCAATCCCTTTCCAGTGCAGAAGGGACAAAAAACAAGGATGTGTCCTGGTGCCTACACTCTTTTCCATCCTTGTTGAAAAGTAATGCTGATTAATGCATTCAGGAACTGATATGGGGATGTACATCCAACTCCTGCAAGACCAAGGTGCTTGAAGCTGTCCTGTGGGAATTTATCTTCACAGATGACTGTGCACTGCATACTTGCACAAAAACATCCAGTGCATCACTGATCAGTTTAATGCAGCCTGCAAACACTTCAGCCATACCATTAGCCTCAGCAAGACAGAGGCTATCTTTCAGCTTACACCATCTCTGGCACTTCATCCCTTTCAATTGTTACCAACAACCAAATCAGGACTGTAAACAAATTTTGCTATCTGCGCAATGCAGCTCTGCATCTCCAAGGCTAGCTCTGCCTTTGATGGGGTGACCAAGAATTGTAGCAAGACCAGGGCATCAAACTCACCACAAAGATTGCTGTGTACAGAACAGTAATTCCTGAGCACCCTGCCAAACCTGGACTCCTACCAAAGGCATATTCAACTGCTGGAAAGGTGTCACCAATGATGTCTGAGCAAGATTTGCAAAATCATGTGGCAAGACAGAGAGCCAAGCTTTCAAGTTTTGAAGCAGTCTGGCTTGCCAAACACAGAATGCCTACATATGAAATGCCAGCTTTACTGAACGTGACACACCATCTGTATGGATGATAATTACATTCCAAAGATGCTCCTGTGCAGAAAGTTGAAGCTAGGACAATGTAACAAGGGAAGATCTCTAAAGCAATACAAAGATACCAATACCCTGAAAGGCAACCTCCCATGAATAACACTGGTAAACATATCAGACATTTGGTATTACTTCAATGCGTGTTTCTTGTATGCATGTTTCTCCTACAGAAACCAATCGATGGGAGGGGGGGGGGGGGGGCAATGATTTGGACTGACAAGCATTTGAAACTGTAACATCTGAATTATCATGGTGACAGTACCAATACCCACTTTCTAATCCACCTATACAGAATACCCATGACATGTTTAAGGTAAGATTATATATGCAGTGATTACTAACCTGGAAGTCTGGATGATTGACAAATTTTTTCAGATCCTCAAAAATGTTGTCAGGGATGTGGTCCTTGTCATAGAAAATCAGACATTCCAGGAACTGTTCATTCATCATCATTGCCCTTGCCTCCTCAAACCTGTAACAGCAGAAGTGTGCATACATAAACAAAAGGTACAGTACTAGTTCTAGAACACTTAATTAGATATAATTTTGTCTTGGATAAATCAAGGAGATAGACCACTTACTTCTACAGTACAGGTTCTGATATTTCAGTTTCAGCTAGCATTGTGTTCTTTGAGAATTCTTTGAAGTCTTTGTTGGTCAGTCATATACATAATCACTGACCTATACCTTGTGTCATGTGATGTCTAAGAAATGAGTGCTTTTCTGATTTTCCTTCAAGGTATATTACTTTCTGCAGGACTGATTTGTGTATTTCACCAAAAGAATCTGTTACGTCCAATGTTCTTGCAGCATTCCTCCAACCACATTCAAGAAGGAGTCTCTGTGTTTAATTAAGTGTTATTTTATTTCAATGCTCTTCATTTATGTGCCCCGTCACCTCACCATTATGACTTGTGTAACATTAGACATTATAAAGCATACAACACATTGCAAACAAAAAAATTTTTCTTAACATTTCATATTACATGTAATCTGGGAATAAGTTTCCTTTGAGTGAACAAGCAGTAAGGATTAACAAATGCAGTAAATGTGACCAATAATGTTAGTCTAATGGAATAAAAGATTTATGGACACATCAACTCACGTCTGAGGTCTACCCATCATGAGACACAAGGCTTCAGTAAGCAGCAGGACCTGAACTGGAGGAGTGTTATAGGACTTGAGTTCTTCAATGTCGTACTTGTTCAGGGATTTGAGGGCTCCCTGGGCCGCCAAGTACACTGGGTTCACCTGACACACAATCGTGAACATGTGGAGAAATTCTCACGATGAGCAGTAATCCATGTATTGTTAAACCATTCCCTGTCATATGCCATTGAATGCCACGGAGAAAGTATATCATAGCTGACAATTCTTTAATGAAAATTAATAAAAATGAGTCTGGTATCTAGACAGTTGATGATAAATAGCACAAGTGTATGGGTCATTCTCCTGAAGACTGGTCAGTTGGGACTACTGCTTTTAAGAAGCCAATACAAAATGTTTTTGGAAAAAAAAGTCTTACAATATTGTTATATTTTGTTTGTTAAATGTTCCAGTAATTAAAAAAAATGGAAAAAAGTGTGTGTGTTTCGGTTTTTTTTTGGTTTTTTTTTTATTCTACAGCACTTTTTGTTGGAAAAATGAGCGATTTCTGTAGCTACATTTGTGACATGAACTCAGACTGGTAGATCTATCACAATTATTTCCTACATACATGACCAAAATCAATACAACCTGTTTCGACAGTGAAGAAAGAATGTAAATGTGTCTCTGACATCAATTTCTACTGCATAGTATCCATGGATGGTCGATATATGCTCAGAGATCAATCAGTGTCCCGAGCATTTCATACGGTGTCTTCACTGTAGTGATAACTTAAGTAAGTCGTGCCTTTAAATAGAAGGCATTGGGAATTTCCGATGTGATTTATTAAAAACACAAACATTTTTCATAATGATTCACATCAATAAGTGATATGAGAGAGAACAGTAGACTGAGAAATAATCACTTGATTACGAATTGTGGGCATGGTGTCTTCAAAACCATGAAATGCTTGAGACAAACAGAGGATCTACTTTGTCAACTTCCCTGAACTTTGACCGACTTTGGCATATGAATCTCACTTCCCTCCCTCGCAGTGGGATTTTGCACTACTTCTCAAAGGATATGTCATTATTCAGTAGAGAAACATGTATATTTTGAAAAATGTCACTTCACTGACTATTTAACAAGCACATAGATGCCTTTCTGGTGTCTCATGTAACACATGAGAGACACTGCAGGATGATGCAACATTTTATTATATTTCACCAAGTTCCAAATATTGTGTCAATTTATGCATTACAGTTCTGTATACTACAGATATCAAGCTTTCATTTTCAGTTAACATTAAAAAAAAAATTTCAGTTAACATTAAAAAAAAATTTTTGATTTTTGACTTGTCATGTCACAATATTGATCAATCTTCAGGAGAATGACCCATATGTACATGAGAGAAGCCAAGCAGAGAGCTCGGAATGTGATAGGAGTGCAAGAAGGCTGATTAGAGCAACTAAATATATTCCTTATAAAAATTTGCTGACCTGGAGAATGGAACAGACACACAGACAGACAGACAGACAGACAAATAGAAAAAAAGATGTTTCCCACACCATTCAATTTGAATCTCAAACTGAATATGTAATATCATCTAAGAGTCAGTGTACAGCATTTATATTGTAACAGAGTGCCTTGGTCTGTTACGATCTTTCCCATTTACCTACAACGCTCAAAGGCAACACTGTGTAGCATGCTTGCCTAGATCAAAAACGCCTTGTTTTCTCTGCCAAATTGTACTGTTATTTTACAGCCTCTGCCTATCCATAGCTATGCACTGAATATTCCAAAGATCTAACCAATACATGACACATATAACACACTGATAAACAATGAGCAGATCTACAATGTGTACATGTGTTCTAAAGCTGGACCTACAAATTTTGTCGTCATTATGGTCTCAAATCTCCAGTCTGTTAAATGTTGTAGTCCTACAGAGCTTAGAGGGGATCGTCATTAATGTATGCTGCCTTCAGCACATTGTAAAACAAACGCCGTGTAATAGCCAGTACATAGCCCGCGGAAACCCACAGATGATGACCGCAGGTTGTGTTGCGGTTGTATGGAGCCCGGGGCGGACTGTCTTTGTCCCACACTGCCCTTTGGTATTTGCGGCATAATAGCCAGTATATAGCCGCCCGCGAAACTGCCGGACAATGACCAGTGTGCCAGTTGTGTGTACCGAGGCGCTGTGTGAAAAGTACACACCAAGTGTTTACTGTGTAGGTTAGAACAATCAATCAGACCTTGTCATCTGAAAGGGTTGATAGTATGACCATCGTGCTTTGTTCCCAGAGTATAAATTAACAAGGCGCGTCATAGCACGTCATTTCTTGCCACCACTTTCACCAGAAGAAACCAACCTCACAGTGTTAGACTGCTGTCACTGTAGCACTGTCTTCTTCCACTTCTTCTACATGTCTTCTTTGATGTCTTCTTCTTCATGTAATCTTCAATGTCTTGTCTTCTTATTATGAAGATGTGCTTGGGTGAGAACTCGTACACATGTAAATAAAGTTTGGGAGCCACCGTCCGGGCTTTATGTGCGTTCGAGTGGAAGAGTCCTCCATCTGCCTCTGACCAAGCACAACTATATCCCCTAAACCTTAACCAACTCCGGTTTTGGGGTGACCTCCCATCTTCCCCCCTCATCACATAATATAGAGATGAAAATGTCTTGGTAAACCTCTGCCCTTTCCCTAAAAAAAATCAACAGATCTATTCTATTGTCTCGTATATTAAAGTCTTCAATT